>CM062819.1:1882826541-1883505314 GCA_031772625.1 Pinus tabuliformis | reverse complement strand
CCAGAGGAAGCTAGAGCAGATGATGGATGTACAGTTGAGATGTATGCAACTCAGAGCAGTTGAGTTGGAAGAGGAGGTTTCTATTGATGAAACAGAGGAGGAGATCATTGATGATTTCTTGAGTTATTGGGTAGATCCAGACCAGCTGGATAATGTGAACTCTTGTATTTTTGTAGCTGATAATTTTGATGTGGTTACAGGTGTTGAGGAGGATGCGCGATCTTGTGAAGTTGTCGCAAGTGTGGAAATGAGTCTTTCAGGAGATAAGTACTCTGAAGAAGAAAGCAGTGATGCTTTTGCTGTTACAGCACAGAATGTTCATGTGAATAAAAAGGAGATTCAGCTCGAAGAGCTGGTATATGAACCAACAATTGAGACTGTTGAAACTTGTAATTTTCAAACTGAAGAGTTGTGTATGAATGCAGGGATGATACATGACAAATTGTTTTTGAAAAGTGGTGGACAGATAACTGAGTTTATTGCAGAAGTTGAGGATCAGAATTATGTTCTGATGACAGATGAAGAGATGGTGACAACAGAAAGCTTGGCTTATGAAAGTATTGAAGATTGCACATAAAGTTTCTCAAAGGACATGACAGGTTTATGGCATGAGTTAAGTGTTCTAGAGCAGAGAATAGAAGCATAGAGGATAAGTTTTCAGAGTACAAAGACAGAGATGAATAGAAATAAAGAGGTTCCAGAACACAGAGGTATTCAAGAAGAAGATGACGTCGAGGAGAGACTAACTGATAGTCTCAAGAATGATTGGGATCAGCATACTGAAGTGCTGGCAGTGGGAAGTAAGGCACTGAGGCCTTATGATCTTTATTCTAACAAGGGTTTTGTGAATGCAGGTATTGTTGCAGGTACTGGAGAACCTTTGACTCAGTCGAGCAGTCAAATGAAGGGAGAAGAAGTTTTCTATTTCAGAAGACAAGAGGGCATGGATGATCGGGTGGCAGTCAGAACAGAAACAAGCAAAGAAGCAAGAAGTCAGCGAGTGACAGTACAGATAAAGAAAGTAAAAACTGAGCAAGCCGTCTTAGCTCAGCAGGCAGCAAGAAATCAACAGCTGGGAGATTTATTGGACCGAGAGATTGAAAGTATCAGAAGACTGATGACGAAAGAATCCCGAAAGAGACCAGCAGTAGTAAGACAAAAGAGAAGCAACAAGAGAAAGACAACGAAAGATTGTGAGAGCACAACAAGGGGAGTATTATAGCACAAAATATGGAAACCTGGAGGACAACATCAAATAATAATAGCAGTAAAGCAATTAACAAGCAAGGACAGATTACAAAATAAAATTTGGGATCCAGGAGGAAATAATTATCCAGACTTATGACCAGGTGGTCATGAATTTTCTTACATGGGGAGTCTGATGCAGGAGCATCAAGGGAATTTTTATTTGTAAATATGTTAGAAAAGGGGGTGTGACAATTTTTTAATATTATTAATTAATTTGTTATTTTAAATAAAATAGGAGGAAGTGAGGATTTTGTAAATATCCTTTTATTAAATAAAAGGATATAAGAGAATTAGGTTAGTTAAGGAGATAAAGGGATAAGATTCTAGATAATAGGATTTCTTGAGATATTTTAGTGATATTGAGATATTAAGGGGATTGAGAATTAAATTAGATCATTTTTAAAATTGTATAAATTCATCAAGCCTCCAAGGCATGGGAGGGGAGATTGTGAGTGAGTGTGAGTAGAGAGTGAGAAGTTTTCTGCTTGGATGCCTTCGGGCAGTTTGTAAAGGGCCATCAATTCTGAATATCTGGCCAACAAAAGTTTGTAAGTAATTTGTTTTGTTTCAAATTATATATATATACACTGGTTGATTGTGAAAGTTGTATGTGTATAAATTGAGGTATCAATCATTAGAGAGATCAACTGAATTTGTAAGATCGATTTATACTCAATAGCTGGAAGGATTGATGTTAATATGACAATTGTTAAATCCATGTGAGAGCTTATTTTTGTTGAGTGAATGGTTGTTTATATCGATCTGTAATGAAAGGAAGAGAGCGCCAGTGAAGCTGTGAGCTTCATAATAAACCAAGAAGGCTCGAGTTAACTTTTGCAAAAGCATTGGAGGCGGTGGTATGGTCGATTGATAGTTTGAACAAATCGATGTGTTTGAATGAGCGTTGCATAAATTGTGGATTTAAATCCCTGTTTGCGTTGTTCCAATTTGAAATCGAGTCTACAAGTCTATGAGTGTCCTGAACGCTGTCATTAGAATGTGCCAGAATGAATGTATAGTTTGAAGTGTTAAATTGAACGTTGTTTATGTTAATTGATGATGGCTCGAGTGCAAATTGTTGGCATAATTTACATAGCACAGTTTTAAAATCGATCTGCTGGGGTATGGAACCAGAAATTAATGAATGCGTTAACCCTGAACTGATCTTGTTGCTGGAATGTTAATTAATGCAGAATTCATCTGCTTGCTGGAAGGATGGTTGTCACTTCAGAATTATTTTGCAGAATAGCCAGCATTATTAAATCCAAGACTGCGTTTATATATGTTTGAATGTTTCATAGTTGCAGGGGGGAATCGATTGGATAGCACTGGAATGAAATCGATTAAATGTCTTAGTAAAGGACGCAGGTTATTGCAGAGAGCTGAATAGCAGTGGGTAGACAGAGTCTAGAAATGGCGTACATAACATACAGTAAATGTAGAATCGATCTACAGTGATGAAAAGTGCATAGTAAGGAGTTGAAGTGTGCTACTGAATTCTGGAAAGGTATGTTGTGGCTTAAATCTGAGTTTACAGTTGCCATAGCAGAAAACTGTTTGAAGAAATGGGTGAATGAAGTTAAACGCAATGAAATGGAGTTTTGTAATTGCCAGATTGAGATTTAATACGTGGGCACATTTGTTTTATGGAAATTTTATTTGAAATCCGGTATTAAAACCCGTATGTGAAGTGATGGGTAGAATGATGTTAAACGGCTCCCTATTTGTGTCGATATTTTTTCCCACCTCTAGACTTATTTAATATATGGAAAATTATTTTGTAAAGGGTTGGAGTTCTGGGAAAAGGGTGGAGGAAAAACTCAGCACTTCACTGTACAGTTTTGGCAGAGAATTAATGAAATGATGCAGCTCTGATTCATGAGATTCCTGTGGTATGAGTTTAGCATTTGTTTCTTCTTTCTGTTTCATATGTACCTTGTTATGTTTTACCATCCATTCATAATCATTTCTAGTTGAATGCTCTTAAGTAAGAAAGGTAGAATCCAGTTTATGCTCTGCCTTGTAAAGCATTCATACTTTGTGTGTCTTCTTCTGTCTGAAAAGGATTCATGTGTATGCCCTTTTCAGTTTCTCAATAGTCTTTCCACTCCATATTATTTAAATTTGATTGCTAAACCTCCTGCCTATATTGCCTCACGAAATACTCTGTGTCTTTGATTTAATTTCCCAGTTCATGCTGTCCTTTGTCTTATCCAGCCCAGAAAATTTAGTCATCCAATAAATTACCTCTTTCATATCTATTTACTAGCCTAAAATTAGTTCCCATTTTAAGTCATCTCAAGGCCCATTGAAACACTTTTCGCTGAGATTGACCCAGAGAGAGCCCTCTCCTATCCTTGTAGGGCTAACTCCGAGGCTGAGCGTGGTTTGATGTTGAACCTAGAAGCTTTCCTTTTCAGCCTAAGGCAAATCTAGGCTCTAACACCTCCCATTACCTGTGCTCTTCTTCTTCTTGGACCCCTTCCAGCAATCCTAAAAGCAATGGAGGACTAAAATTTAAGCCGATCCAGCTGGCCTGTAGATTTTTCATTGACTGTTTATAGAGTGGTACTCTTGCCAAGGCCTCCCTCATCCTTGTTGGGGAGTGGTATTCTCTGATTTTCAGACTGTGGGACAGTGTGTTCCATCTCCTTGTGCAAGCATGAATGCAGTTATCCCCCAACAGTCTTTCCATGTCCTCAAAGTGAGCAATGGCCTGAGCTTGTCTTTCAATGTAATCTGGGTGAACCTGGGGGTTGTTGGCAAGTTGCTGATGGGCATACACTAAAGCTAAGGGATCTTCTAGTTCTGCTCTGATCATGAGTGGCTCCCGTAGCTCCCTGTCCATAACATTCTAAATTTCTACTGCCCTCTTTTCCTCATGGTTTAACCAAGAGGCCATGGCCATGAGTTGCACATCCCCCAATGAAGCATTGGGGTCCCACAGATTCATGTTTGGAAGGGCCAAGTTGTGTAAATAGAATTCTAATAACTTGGCCTTATCTTCTGTTGAGCTACTATCACACAAAGCCATGAATTGATGGTAATTCTGAAATGGAATGGTGCCCCTTTGGGCCAAGGTGTTAATCTGGAACTGCAACCATTGATCTTTAAGATATAACGCATATGACTTGGCAGGTTTCCTACATTTCAAGGCTTCTACTGCCCAGCTAGCCATGCAGGCCACCTGGGCGTCTTTTTCTTGCAACTATTGTTTTAAACCCTGTATCTTGTTTGCCTCCTGAGATTCATGTTGTTGCAGCAATTTTGTGAGCATCTCCACATTAGCTTGTAGCTCTGCCACCTTCTGTTGTTTCTCAGTTTTTTCCTTGTCTGGTGGAGGTCCTTCTTGTTGTTGTTGCCCTCCTAAAATGGACAGGCTACCTTCCTTGTGGACTTCCTGTAGCTGCAACTGTTTTCTTAGCAGCTCATTCTCCTTCTGCAGCTGGGCTCTTTTGCAGCTTTCTAAATGTCTGACCATGGCTAGTTCTCCTCTTAACTCTTTTAACTTCTCCTCCATGTGGCCTATGTCCTCAATTCCCTTAGATTTGGCAATTTTCATCCATGTGTGTGTTCTGATCCTCTCCTGTTCCAATGCAAAGAAGAGTGGCACAACAAATTTCTGTGGGATGATTTTCCCACCCTCTAACAGGTTGTAGTATGAGCCCAAGATAGGCTGAGGGCTTGGTTCCAGTATCTTCTCGGTCTCTCCCTCTCCCTGTGATGATTTGGTTATCTTTTCCTCCAATTTCTCGGTCTCTTTTAACTTAGCCAGAGTTTCATGTAGAGACGTCTCGGCTTCCTATAGAGCTGTCTTTGAGTCCATCATCTTAATTCTCTCTCTCCAGGTGGAGGTTTTTGGGCTTCCTCGTTAATAGGTGATAGACATCTTTGAAGGAGACTCTTCTTTTGGTTTAGTTGTTGTGTCCTAAATGACAATTAGCTATTTTGACTATGGCTGGGGTCTGCCCACTTTTATCCGTGTGCTCCTCCTTGCCTTAAAGCACATGGAGGTTTGCCTCTTTCTCTTCCCTTTTTGTTTTGGAGGTGGGCTTAAGGTAGCAAGCACAACTGCTACCTCCCTTGCCAATATCTCAGGTGATTTCTCCTCTTGCTATTCTTTTTCCCTGCTTCCTGTAGAAATCCCTGTGTCAATTGTTTCTGTTTGTGTTGCTGAGATTTCAAGGTGTGTCTTTTCCTTTTGTTTCTGTGTGCCTGCTTTGGCTATGGTAGCCTTCATTTGGGCTTTTTCGGGCTTCTCTGTTCTACTCTGCATCCTCTTTTCCCATAGTGTTTTTGTTGTTGTTTCTTCCCCTGTTTTAGGCTCAGCAATCTGGCCCATTTCCCCTTTTTCTTTCTGTTCTTGCTGTGCTTGAATGTCTTGTGTTCCTTCACCATTGGTTTTCTCACCTTCTTCAGTGTGTTCTCCCTCCTCACTGTTGGATGAGGTGATGTTTTCGGCCAAAATTCTAATATTGTCATCCCTAGACATGTTTAAGAAGATTTCCCAAGATATGGGGACAGTGTAGGTGTGTAAGGCATCTTCCACCAATAGTTTGATGAGCCAATTGATTCGGGATCCCTTCATTTAACTTTGTTCCACATTCAATTAGTGACTGAAGAAGAAAATAGGGGATGCTCAGTTTCTTGTCTGGAGGTGAGTCAATTCCATGGCTTAGTTCACACAGCAACCTGAAATGATATCCATAGATGATGCTAAACCTTCCTTCACATGTGATGTACTTCATAATTTGGAAACTGACTTCACTCTAGAGAGGAGGCAAGTTGGTTCTTATAACCCCGTTTTTGTCTTCTACAGGATGCTCCGTGGGCAGAAAGAATGACTTCTTGGCAGCTTGGCCAATGACCTCTCTTCTTTGCTCCAAGGGATCCCTAATGGGAGACCAGTAACTCGATTGATGAGCTCAAGGGTAAGTTCTAGGGTCAAACCCCTAAAACTAATTGTGGCATGTGTCTTTGATTGAGGTCTCAGGGACATTAAAAATTCCTCAGTTATCTCCTCATCATGACCCTGAATTTTGTCAAAGAAGGACATCCAATTGGCTCGGGTGAAAAGGTCCACCACCTCAGGATGCTCGTGTAGTTTGCTGGAGTCCGAGGGTTCTTTCCTTATGAATCCCCCTGGCATGGTGAGAGTGCTCTTTTTATGCTTTGATCAGAAAAGGGAATGTTGTTTATGGTTTCCCCCTGAACTCAAGAAGGAATTTCTCGGGTGTCCAATATCAATTAGCAACAATTCCCTGGTTTTAAGACTGTTGTTACCCAGAACTCGGCTGTCTGTTTATGAAAGGAAGAATTTTGTTTCTACAGACAGAGTACAGAGATCAAGTTTTCTTCTCAGCACACATACAGATATGCAAATTCAAAATTTTTCATACACAAGCTGGCCCCCACAGCTGCATATATCTTCCCTACAAGAGAATTTTTTTTTTTTAAAAGGAAACATGGAGGAGAATCTTGATGTAGAAACAACTGGGAAACCCAGTGCAATACACAGGCAAACGTTTTACTTCCAATTCACAGGCAGATTTTTTCTCTGATTTCCCAACCTGATGCCATTCAATTCACCACCTTTGCAAAACATACCATGCATAGAGGAGTTTTTTCGAGCCTACCTCGTTTGGAGCTCCAAATTCGACGAAGAAAAATCCCAGGCTTCCCTGCTCCGGAAAGTTGTGTAGTCTTTCCTATAGAACTCTTCCTGTAGAAGACCCCCCGGTTCCTGTAGAATGTCACTGTACCTCTGAGCGAGCCTGATACGTGGGAGATTTTCGAAAACAGGTAGAAAAACCGGTGGAGGACGACTGGTTAACAGTTTTTGGAAGCGGAGGATGCGTACTCCAGTCGAGGACGTTGCAAGTGCAAAATGAACAGAAGGTGGTGTGAGTTTTAGCCGAGCATCTTTTAACTGCGGCATGATTCGTGGTGAGGGAATGAGGTGGCTGGACCGAACCATTGATCCGACGTCACGGCCATAATTTCTCTGCATGTTTCTGACCGCCATCACCTCCCCTTTGCCATTAACCGCTGCCACCACTACCAGTCCTGACGATTTCTCCCTGAATGGACACTCCACACGTGCTGGCTGCACATTTCGTCGGCAATTTTGAATGTAACTGGGCTCGTTCGGATCCCACAAGGCTATGTAACTGGCCGAGGGTGGCCAGTTGACTGGCCACCGATTCCACTCAATCCGAACCATTCCCATAGGCATGCAGCTTTTAAAATATAGTTTATGCAATTGACGAATGAGTTTAGGCACTTACCTGTGTGGTCACAGCCGCGTTATACAGACTTCGAGTCTTGGAACCTATTCCTTGTTTGCTATCACTGCATGCCCAGGTTTTGCTTGGCTTCAGCTGCTGATGATATTCTCACGTTCAAGATGAGCCCTTTGCATTTCTCCTTTGTCATTTTCGGCCGCCCTTGTCTCTAGAGTATGTCTTCCAGAGGGATCAGCTGCTACAGGATTCCTGTAGGATGTCCTGTAGCTGCTTCTCCTCCTAGAATGCAAGCTAAAATGAGCAGGGCTATACTATTGACGAGGGATTCAGCTGATGAGGAGTCTAGATGGATCGACAGGTATGGTGAGTGAGACACTATTGCTTGATTTGTCACTAAAATTTCTTGCTAGCAGTATGAAGAAAACAGGGTTTTCTTGTGTGTGACTATGCAGGAACGAATAACAGGGTGAGTGCAACGGAGGTGTAAAGAGATGAAACAGGGTGACATATGGTGATGGACGGAAACAAGGGTGTTTGCAAGCCTAACAAGCAGATTCCAACCTTCGGATTCCCTCCCAAGATCAATTCTGGCCTGTCTGAAGGTTCTACAGGATCTTCCTGTAGAAGACATAGAACTTCCTGTAGAAGATACAAAACTTCCTGTAGAAGGTGAAATCTTGGCCCAAATGAGATCAAATCTTAGGAAAGGGGAGTGGTCATGGAGGAAGTGTTTGTGAGGGATGCTCACAGCCTGGTGCTGACCTCTGTCCTTGTTTTGCGCGACCCTCCTAACCTGCAATGTCTTCCCTGCAACCTGCAATTATTCAATAGAAATTTGGTCTATTTCTTGTTTTTTTTCTTTTTCTTTTCTTTTTTCTCTTTTTTTTTTTTTTTTTTTTGAGAGAGACAGCTGGGGTGCCTCCAGGAGGTTTTCACCCTCACTGTCTACCCCGGGCACCTCTAAGAGGTTTTCACCCAAGGATCTTTTTATTCTTTTTCTGTTTTTTTCTCTTTTTGATTTTTTTTTTTTTTTTTGATGATCAAGGTGTGGGTGGAGTAGAGACAGGGCCCTGCTCCACTACCAGCACTGATTTATCCAGCGTTTCAATGAACTCCTACTTAGAAAGGGGCTTCCTGTAGATCTTCAAACGATGCCCATTGACGAGCATGGGGATGGCTTCTTCATCAATGGTCCTGATAAGGACTGAACCATTGTCATTACATTTCTCCACTGTATATGGTCCCAGCCATCTTGTCCTCAGCTTCCCTTTGAAATCCTTGTATCTTGAATCATATAACAGTGCCCAATCTCTTGGCTGAAATTGCTTCTCTTTAAGGTGTCGGTCATGCCATATTTTTCTTTGAAGTTGGACTACCTCTGAGTGGAGGAGGGCCTGCATTCTTTGTTCATCTAGTCCATTTAGCTGAAGTAGTCTTTCCTGTTGTGCATGGCTGAGATCTAGGTCTAGCTGAGCTGCCAACCTCAATGTGTTGTATTCAAATTTTATGGATAGCAAAGCCTTCTTACCATAGACCAGCTCATAAGGTGTGAATCCTGTTGTTATTTTCCAAGTGGTGTTGTAGGCCCAGGTGGCCTCAACCAAGCGATCTACCCAATCTTTTCTGTTGCTTCTCACCACTTTAGTCAAGATCTCTTCCAAAGCCCTATTAGTGACTTCCACCTACCCATTTGCTTGCAGATGATAAGGGGTGGAAGTTTTGTGCTTAATCTTATGATGGGAAAGAAGGTATTCAATCAGGTTAGAGGTAAACTGGCTCCCTTGATCTGTGACTAATTCTCTTAGGTAGCCAAATTTATAGAAGATATTTTCCCTCAAAAACTCAACCACTTTTTCTTTTGTTGCTTCCTTGATTGCCTTTGTTTCTACCCACTTTGTCAGGTATTCTGTGCACACAATGATGTAAGACTTTTGTCTTGAAGGAGGGTTGATAGGACCCACAAGGTCCATGCCCCACTTCTCAAATGGCTCGAAAGTCACCTGAGGTTGGAGGGGCATTTCATCCCTTGGAGTCAGTTTCCCTATCATTTGACATCGGTCACATTGGCTGATGTATCTTCTGACATCTTGATGAAGAGTGGGCCAATAGTAGCCTGCTTGTAGAATTTTGGAAGCGGTTATCTTTGCTGCAAAGTGGCCTCCACAGGGTCCATCATGACAGGTCAGGAGGATGTCAAAAACTTCCTCCTCCCTAACACAATGCCTCAAAATCTGATCCGAGCCAAGTTTGAACAGGTTGCTCCCAATCCAAGTGAATGGGGCGCTTTTCCTCACAATCTTGCTCTTCTCTTTTGAGGATATGTGTTGCGGGAATTGTGCTGAAACCAAGTAATTCTCTATATAAGCAAACCATGGCGAGAGTACTGAAATAGCAAACAGGTGTTCATCTGGCAGTTGACCATCCACCACCCCTTCTTCTCCTGCAGGCAAATCTAGTCTAGACAGAAAATCAGTGACAACATTTTCCTTACCTGGCTTGTCAACAATGGTGAAATCAAATTGCTGCAATAAAAGTAACCATCTAATGATATGAGCATTTACATCAGGTTTATTCATCAAATAACTAATTGCAGCATGATCAGTGTGTACGAATGTTTGATAACTAGTGATGTAATGTCTAAACTTGTTTAGGGAATGGACTACAGCTAGGAGCTCTATCTCGGTTACCGTATAGTTTAATTCTTCCTTGGATAGGTTTTTATTGACAAAATATATGGCATATGGTAGCTTCTCTTCAACTTGTCCTACGGCTGCTCCTATAGCTTTGTTCGAAGCATTTGTGTGAATGTGGAAAGGTAGGGCCCAGTTTGGACCTCTCAAGATTGGGGCAGTTACCAGCTTATCGTTCAACACATCTAGAGCCTCTTGACAGTTGTCAGTCCATATAAACTCAACATCTTTCCCCAAAAGACTAAACAATGGAGAGGCCAGCTTACAGAAATCTTTAATGAACCTTCTATAATATCCCGCTAAGCCTAAAAAACTCCGAACATCCCTTACCTTTTGAGGAGGTGGAACCCTTTGGATGATAGCAATCTTGTTGGGATCCACTTGTAAGCCTTGCTGAGAAATTGTATGACCTAGCATGGTCCCTTCAGTCATCAGGAACTCACATTTTTCAAGACTAAGGGATAGGTTCATTTCAATACACTTGGTTAAAACTTTTCCCAGGTTAGACAATGCTTCTTGGAATTTGGACCCATAAGGGGTAAAGTCATCCATATAGATTTCCACTGAATCATGAACCAGCTCAGTGAATATGCTCAGTACTGCTCTCTAGAAAGTGGCAGGAGCGTTGCATAACCCAAAGGGAAGGACCTGGTAGGCAAAGGTACCCCATGGACAAGTGAAAGTGGTCTTATCTTGGTCTTCCAGGCTGATTTGGATCTGATTATACTCGCTGAACCCATGTAGGAAAGAAAAGAACTTCTTCCCTGCCAGCCCATCTAACACTTGATCTATGAAAGGCAAAGGCAAATGGTCCTTCTTGGTGGCTTTGTTAAGTTCTCAATAATCTACACAAATTCTCCACTTCCCATTTTTCTTGGGTACAAGCACCAGAGGAGAACCCACTCGCTGTCAGAGATGGGGTAGATGAATCCTGCATCCAACAACTTTTGCAGTTCTTCTTTGACAATGTCTTTAAGGGCTAGATTCATTCTCCTCGAAGGCTGCCTAACTGGTTTAAAATCCTCTTTAATGTAAATGTGATGGGTACAAACTGAAGGGTGGACTCCCTTCATCTCATTGTAGCTCCAAGCAAAAGCATCCAAATGGTGGTTCAACAAGCTACACAGCTCCTTCTCTTGAGAGAAGATAGGGACGAGTTGATCTTCAAGGTTCTTTTAGGGCCGAATCCCACATTCTTAACTCGATAAGAGGTTAGATTAGCCACACAGAGATCCCTTAAAGCACTGGCTTGGGTGTCTCCTACCAACTCTTCTAATGGCAGCACACTGGGAGGTGGATTTTGGATTAAATTCTCAATAAAGTCATCCTCGGTTTGAGGAGCTCCCCGGGTGGCTTCCACTGTGCACATTGGTGCAGAGTAGATTTCATCGTCATCTTCCTCCTCCAACTAGAGAGGTAAGTCATGTTCGAGCAAAGGTTGGGCAGGAGGATATAGGACTAGCTGTTTGGACATTGGCCCATTCTTAACGGTCATGCTCCCAGCTTGACAACTAATGTAAGCATCTGTAGTAGCTAACCAAGGCCTTCCAAAAATGAGGGGTATCCAGTGAGTTTTGCCTTTGGCGGAAGGACCAAAAAGTCCGCATGGTACTCCCAAGAATCAACAGAGACCATGACATCTTCCACAATCCCTTCAGGAGTCACGGTGGAGCGGTCTGCTAACTACAGTACTGTCGAGGTCTTTCTCAGGGAACCCTAAAGGTTAAGTTTGAGCATGGTGTCCCTGGTCATCACATTAATGGCAGCCCCTAGATCAATCAGCGTGTGGGGGATTATGGTGCCATTGATGTGGACATCCACTACAGGACTCCCAGGGTCCAAATATTTTGGACAGATTACTTGTCCCAACATTAGGTCAGACAATTGTCCTATGACATGGATAGTTGGGGCATCTCTCTTGTGCCTGCCTGGGTTCCTGAAACACTTCTCTTTGATCAATTTGTTGTAGATTGGTACATCTTTGATGGCCTGGAGAAGTGGTATTCTTACACACGGTTGTTTAAGTTCTCTTAGAAGTTTAGTCTCTTCTGGGTTTGGTTGCGTGTTTCCAGTTAGCCTCTCAGGAAAGGGTGGAATGGCTTTGGGTTCACTTTCCCATTTCTCTTCTTCATCCTCTAGGGGAGGAGGTTGACGATCTAGAAGGACCTTCCCAGATCATAGGTTGATATCCTAAATCTCCATAGCATAGGTAGGGCATGTTGTCTCTCCAGTATACACCTGCTGGGCCTATCTGTTATTAGGGTTCGGGTTCGGTTGAGTAGGAATCTGGGGTTGTCTCGGAGGAGCAGGAGGTAATGGTTGTGGTTGAGCAGGTGGTGGAGGCAAAATGGCGAGAGGAGAGTTGTACTGGGGCCTCCACCCCTGTTGCGGTGCATTCCACTGAGGTTGTGGCTAAACATGAGAATGAAACGAATGAGCAGCAGGTTGAGTATGGTATTGAGGTGGATATGACCAAGGAGGGGGTGCCGACCAGGAAGCATGAGCGGGGGGACCCCAAGAAGGTATGTGATTGGATTGGTTGGGGTTGTAATATGTTTGGGATGTCCCTTGCATCCCCTGCTGGTAAGGTCTAGATCCATGTGGTCTCCTTTGGTTAAGGAAGTAGAGAGGTTCAATGGCTCCTTCAGCCCCTTGGTACACAGCTTTAAGTCTGAGTAAGGTTGGGCACTGGTTTGTAGGGTGGTCTTCCTCACAAACGAAACATACCTCTACTGAGTGCAATGGACACTCGTTCTTAGGATGCTTCCTTGTACATCTGGGACAAAAGATGGCCAAAGCCCTCTCAGCTTCCTCTTTCTTCTGTTGGATTCAGAAAGTATCCAGTTGCATGGAAATGGTCTGTCTCACCTCGCTTTTAAGGTCTTCCATCTGATTTGTAAACTCATGTTTGGAGAAGGTTGCACTAGCTGAAAGTGGATTCCCCCTACCTCTTTTCTAGGCTGCCCTAGAATGGTTTCTAAACACAGTCTTTATGTCCTCATAAGGTAGTTGGTAGATGTCTCCTCCAGCTAGCAAATGGAGGGTATCTAGAAGGTCTTCAAGGACTCCTTGGAGCAGAACCAGCTTCAGAGATTCGGGGTCAAGTGTGCACCTAGCCCTTTTATAACTGAGTTGGAACCTTTCTTCATAGTCTTCCAGAGACTCATCACTTCCCATAGTCATTCGAAAGATTTCTCCCTTCGTTTCCTTTGACCTATAGTAGTCCCGGTATTTGTTGTTAAAGGCTTGCTACATTTGAGCCCAAGTTGTGATATTGTTTCCAGGTAACCCCATGAACCAGCGTAGTGCTGCATCCTTGAGGGTCGAAGGAAAGAGTTTCAACTTTTGCTCGTCTTTTGCATAGTCATAAGTTTGACAAAGGACAAAAAACTCAAACAAGAAGGTGTTAGGGTCTTCAGTGGTCAATCCATGGAGGTGAGGTAAGGCTGAGGGACTTATGTTTTTCATTTTTGTGTCCCCATTTGTCTCTCGGATGGGAAAGGCACCTTCTATTCTTTCCTCATTCCCTATACCATTCCTGTGTTCAACCATGGTCTTAAGAGGAATGTTTTCTTGCTCTTCTTCTATTATAGGGTCTTAGTATATCTCTGGAGGTTCACCTATAGGTTCTTTTGGATCGTCGCCACTGAAGAACAGAGAAGGGTGACTCAGTGATGTGGTGGGGGTGTTGGGTAAGAATTTTCTTGTATGGTCTTTGTTCCTACGAGGCATGAAAATGAAATATTTTTGGTTGATTTTTGCTTTTTCTGCTTGTACCTGCAAAACTGAAATGGATTGAACTGCAACTAACTAAATCTATCTTGCTGAAATGAAATTGCAGAAAGGAAATGCTAAGCTACGCTTGCAGAAATGAAATTGTTGAATTGAAATGCTAATTTACGCTTGCGGAATTGAAATGCTAGTCTAGGAAAGCAGGAAATGTCTAATCTACTTTTGCGGAAATGAAATTGCAAAATGGAAATGAAACAACTACTCTACGCTTGCTGAAATAAACTACTGAGTAGAAGGTTATAGTAGAAAATAGAAGAAAAGCAGTAATCACAAATACTCTGATGCTTCCCCAGCAATGGTGCCAAAAAGATGGTGGGCTCCAGTATTGCAGCAATAATGCTGCAACTCCTGGGACTCCCTTCGTTACTTTTATCAACCCGGTAGTTCGTAACAAACTTGGAAGCGACAGTTGTATATGCACAAGTACTAGCTCTTACCGCAGGCTATCACTTGATCAACTGGCACAAGTTCGCTAGGAGCTTAAGCCAACTTCTATGAGCTCTTAGAAGAAGCTTTTAATTGTGATGGATGAAAGCTAACTCAAAGGAGGCTATTCTACTTGCAGAAAGAAGTTGAAAGCTGGAAAAGAAATGCAAACCCTAGAAAACCCTAGTTTTACCAACTAACCCTATTGGTGCAAGAAAAGAGATGAAAGCGGCTGAAATGGATGCCATTGACTCTTGGAAAGGTAAAATGCATGTGTCTAAGCTACTTCTGAAGTAAAATCTGAAAAAATCATCTTTTTGTATTTTTGAGTAATTTTGCAGAATTATTATGCATGTGCTTTAACTGTTTTTTACTGTGCAGAGTTTGATTGACGAAAGGAGATGGGGTAGGCGCTTGCAGGTGGTTGGGAAGGTGAGAAGAGGGCCTAAGGGGTCCCTGGAACCCTTCCAGAGAGTTTCATAGTGATCAGATCTCGAGAAACTACCCATGTGATCTTCTACAGGAAGTCTGTAGAGGTTCTACAGGATGTTCTACAGAAAGAGTCGAGAGAGGATTTTTTAAGGTTGATAGAGGAAAATAGGTGGGAAAGTGGAAATGGGGGTTGGATGAGGCTTTGAAGAGGTCTAGGACCTAGTAAATGAGGCTAAGGAGTGATTAGAGTGGTTGGATTCGTCAAGGATGGAGGGAGCAATGTTGCACAAGAATGTAGAAATTAGGTCAAATTGGAGAAGTGTGGAAAATGAAGGGAAAGAATCTGGAAGTTGGGGTTGGAGCAGGTTGTATGATGAAGGAAGGATAGGCATGGATGTATTACAGGTGATCTGTCAAATATTTCTCAAAACTAATCAAACAAAGACTATGCAAACCAAAGATCTAGCTATCTTGACCTAATTTGACCTAGAAACCCAGCAATCATGATGAACAGAACTTTATTGGTAGAAAATCATGTAAGATAACTATGAAAACGAAGCAAGAATAGATCTAGGCATGTAATCACAACTGGTATCAACTTCTGCACTAAGAATCTAACACTACCAATTGCATGAAGAAGCAAGAACAACGTTTTTGTGGCAGCAAGGACACCTTGGTCTCAGCTCATGGTCCCGAGGAGGGAGAGGTGAGATCAAGGGTTGCTTGATGGAATTTTTTGAAGATCTTTTCTATTACCAACCTATCAAATCAACCTAAACATGAAAATATATTTCAATCATCAAAAATGACCTAAGTAACAAAGCAATATGTTAATCTAAGTAGCAGAAATTATTCTAGGAATGCAGCAAAAACATATACAAGTACACAAAAGGAGGTACTGGCACTTGGGTTGGGCCCAACCCAAAGAGCTATAGCCTCCTAAGAAAAATCTCAGAGCTGATGCAAAATGAAACTGATCTCCATTACTCAAAAAATAACCATGTCACAAAAATGTTTACAGCAAAAGCTCCAAAACGGGCTGGAAGGTAGAGCAGCACTAAAGTGCGAAAATACAACTGTTCAAAAGCTAACCTACAAAGGCTAGAAGCCTTCCTATTTATGCACTACGAGGACCTCCAATAGCCCTCCTTAACTCAAGGGGCTTGGTTGCTCAAAACTGCAAGTCATCAGCCACTTCAGAAAAGTTGCTCGGCTGCCCTTGGGGATCATCTTCGGTGCGCTGCTGAACTCTGAGCTGATGGTGGAGAATTCGAGGAAGGGGCCATTTAGTGCAGGAGACGCCCTTCCTACAAATCCTTAGCCTTGTTCCCTCGTATTTGGCTGTCAACTGGCTCATAAATGCTTGACCTTGGTCCAAAAGATGTCCAAAAATCTGCAATAAGCACGTATTAGACTTCACGGTCAAGTGACTATTCTCATTCATTCAATTAACATAAATATACTCAAAAGCATGCATAAACTATGAAGAATGGTGGATTAACAGAGAATAATAGGCAAAATGAGCCCAATAAGTTACCCATTTTTGGGGCTCATCAGTAACTTGTTAATCTTATAAAATATCTAACCTCATCCACATTCCTAGGAGCTTCCCATTCCATGATAACTTATCTTTTCCAGATCCACTGCTATGTCTTCCTTGGAAACAACATATCCCAAGTAATGTACCTCTATCTGAAAGAAACTACACTTACTAAACTTGGCATACAACTTATGCTCTCTTAGTAATCTCAATACTATTACTAATTGTTTGGCATGCTCTTCCTCATTCTTAGAATATATCAATATATCATCAATGAATACAATCACAAAATTGCCTAGATAATGACGTGGTATAGCGGCTACAACCACCCTCCAAAAATTTTCCTTCACTTTGTTTTGGAGCCTCCCTCCTCAAAATCTTAGCAGCATGTCTTGCACTGCTCAGGTACTTGTGTTTTTATTTGAAGTTATCCTTCACTTTGAAGTTGTGTTTGCTAACTTTTTCCTAACCACCCACAAGCTGACCCCATGACTTGGTTTACATCTAGTTCTTGTGTTGTCTTAGGTCCTGGAGGGAAACTATCCTTGCTCTCAGGAATTGCGCAGAACAACCTGGCAGTCAGCCCTACTCTTAAGAAATGCATAGAGCTATCCGACAGACAGCCTTGCTCAGAGAAATTGCACAGAACATCCCGACACTAGGCTTTGGCTCAGGAATTACATAGACCTAGCTGATAGCTTGTCTTCATCTGGGAAATTGCACAGATCATGAGAGTTATCCAGAGCCACTCAGCCCAGGAATTGCGCAAAAGAAGTCCTTTAGCTGTTGCCTGACGCATGTGCTAGAAAGTTGCCTAGTTCCCTCCATAACTATGCAATATTTTCATGCATGCATGGCAGATTATCCCGAAAAAGAAAAAAGCATCCCTACAAAAAATAGGGATCTATTTTTAGCACTAGGAGTTACATGCAAGTTGATTTTATAAAATCCCCACCAACTGTCACTTTTTCCTAGATTTGTGGCATGCACGTCATAAACCCTAAATCTACCAAATCTATTTAAATGATGCCCCAGAGCTCATTCCATGCATTCAATCTTGGAGCTCTGGGATTCCCAAGGCATCTAGGAACCTTTGGCAGAGTCGGTGCATCTTGTGTGGGTAAGTTTTTCTTTACTAGTCTTTTGCTACCTTTTATGTTTCTTTTATTTCCTTGGCTTGTGTGAGTGTTGTTTTTCATGTTTTGTTTAACGACCATTGCCATTTTAGTGTGTTTTAACTTGTATAAGAGTTGTTTCAAGTTTTTCATTGTCTTTCTTAAGAGTCACATGCATAACATTATTTTTTTCACTGACAGTCGTCGTTGCGACGACTCTCCCCACCAGCTTCATTATTTGTTTGTTTGAATGACTCTTGCATTGGTTTTGATTTCATGCATGATCATTCACTCCCATTTGTGCCATCCTTCGCTCATGCATTCAAATGTACTCGTTTCCAAGTTGCCCTTGGGCAGATCTGGGTTGCCTTGGCTCAAATCTTGCTTTTCCTAGCATGCATTATGCATTCCTGGATCTCAAGGCTCTACCTTGCCTCCAAGAATTGTACAGAAGTTTCCTATCACTGGTCTCCAGCTATGCTCTACGCAGTTCTAGGAGACAGTGCCCAACCTTGCCCACTAGGATTGTGCAATGCGTAGTCTGAGCCAGCAGTCAAGCTCGATTGAACTGCGCATTGTGTAGTTCCAGCCCACAGTCAAACCAGCTGGACTGTGCTCTGCATAGTTCCAGAAAGCAACAGGTCTCACTAACAGCTGAGACTACACAATGCGTAGTTCCAACTGACAATCTCCAAGCCTCTGAGAGTGACTACTGCGCAATATTTCCCAACAATCACCTGGCTTGTTGCATGATTAATCCTTGAGTGTTTTTAAACTAAAATTTGTTTTCCGTGAGTGTCTTCTCTATCTCCAGGTACATCAGTTGTTGATAAATATATCATTAGTACAGGCATCATGGTTTCCAAGAAGAGTTGGATCAAAGGACACTGTAGAGAGTAGCGTTGGAGACATGGTTGAACAGGTGCCAATGAACTTGCCCATCTAGGCAGACACATAGTTGTTCATAGAGAAGGTCATGAAGATCACATGGAAGGAAATAAAGGACATATTTTGCTAACACTTTCAAGGAAGATCTGGAAGATCGACAAGTCTATGTAAACATTCATGATTTATGGTTGTACAGGGTTGCATGCAAGTACCCTGCTTTCTCGTGCGTGGATATCATTCACTGGGTTGTCTCACATACTAATCCCAAGATGATGACACTAAGTAGCACCAGTGGAACACATCTTGCCACCTTCAAGATGGAAACTACCATTATATGTATCACTTGCTGCAGCTGATGAACTACATGGATGCATTGTTCTTCACTCCCAACAACAATGTGAAATCAAGAGACATCTTGAAGCATTGGGTATAGGAGCCATCAAAGTTTAGGAAAACACTCAACCAAGTCTAGAAGATGAAGTCACTCAAGAAGTCTTACCAACTCTTGGTCATCTTTTCATGTTGCTTGTATGGCCAAGAGAGCACAGAGACCTTCTCGCAGAGTTGGGCTGTTATGTTGGATCAATTGGCGAATGAAGGAAGGCCTTTCAACTGGTTTAACATGTTGTCTCTTCAGCTAAAAGTGTATGTGTAAAATTCCTAGAATCCACCTAAGGATGGACAAGAAATATTCGATATGTCTGTGTACCTGCTTGATGCAATCTGTGCTCAAGAGCAGTTTCTTGGCATGGGTTGGACATGGACACCATCAGAGGAAGCTATGAATGTTTATTGCAAGTTTCTCTCTGATTGCAGCTACCAAGGAGTCATGGCGAGGTTGTCTAACCACTTCATAACCCCACTGTACAGGATAATATTTGAACAGGACCCACCTTACATGTCCCAAGAAGCGATGCAGGCATTTCTCAACATTGCATATTGGTATGCCTCACCGGGTGGCACCTTCATCAGGAATTTTGGTGCGGAGAATCCTCTGCATGAGCTATCGAGGTTTTCCATTGATAATTTTGTCATGAAAGAGGTTACATACCACATTTCCACAGGGTTATCAAGAATGCACCATGGCCTACTCTTCCTTTGTTGATTTGGTTGTACGAGATTCGTACCTTAAAATATGTAGATATCGAGACCGAGGACTTCAAGAAGTTCGGATTCGGAACCAAGAGTTTCAATCTTGATGATCCTCACTACATATGCAAGAACCACTGTGTGAAGGTGTACTTCCCATGGGTCCACGGAGCATGTCATTGGCCAAACCAAGATCCTTGGAGGTATTGCTATAACTCCTCTAGGCTCAATGAACCAGTCATCTTGGAAGTAGAATAGAAAGCAACATTGCAGGTAGCAACACCGTAGGAAGAAACAACAACAACAGTAGTGAGCAGAAAATTGGCACAATACAAAGGCAAGAGGAAGGTTGTCAAGAGTACAGAGGATACGCAAGGCTACAAGTTCAAAGAAGATTCACTTGTTGAAAGAGTAGCTTTGGAGATAGATGTAAAGAGGCGGTAGCGCAATGGGAGAGTAGCGTAGAGAAAGAGGGAGAAGAAAATATTGGGAGAAACAGGGAGGAAGTTGGAGGAGATAAAGAAGAAGTTGAAAGAAAAACAATAGCTTAAGAGGAGAGAGAATGAAGAAAGGTAGAATTAGGAACAGGAAGAAGGACAAGGTGCACTAATAGAGCAAACTGCGCAGATACAGGTTGAGACAACATAATAGCCAACAAATGATGAATAGGATGAGTAGGTGTAGGTTCAAGAAGTTTCTCAGCAGGTTGAGTAGTTGGTTGAGGAAATGGACATGGAGACGAAACAAGAGCTAGAGAATCAAGACATCGATCTTATGCCGAGGGCATCTGAGATAGCACCACAGTCTCGGCCACCTCTAGAATCACAACTAGTCTTGAGCAAGCAAGGAGAATTTGTTCTCCTTAATGATGATTTGGAGACAGATGTGTACAATTTGGCATTTGATGAGACACAACAGAGGTTTGTAAATGCACAAAGAAATCATCTCCCAGATGATCATACATCACCTGTGCACACAGAAGAAAGGGTGATTTTACCAGATGTTAGAAGACATCCAGTTTCCATGGTCGAGGCTTCTAAGGCATATGTAGAAGCCATGAGTTCAATGGTCAATTTCTTGATAGCAGAAAATGATCGAATGGCAAAGGACTTACAAGAGGCTAGGCAGAGAATAGAGCAGTCCATAGGATTCGCCATGGCAAAGTTGAAGAAAGAAATAGTGGCATAGATATCCACTTTGGAGGCCACCATGTGGACAATGTATAGAATATTTTTCACCGTGCATAAAGTGGTTGTCCATCTATACAGCTTTCAACAACAGTGCACACAAACAACCCAAACTCTCAAAGACATTCACATTACTATTGTGCACATGCAAGAATGGATAATGAGGTACAAAGGAGCCTCACTTTACTTGCACAATAGGATGAAGCCAGACACTAAGCTAGACAAAGCACAGATTCAGATATTGATCTAGAACTATGAGCAACTCCCTCGGCTCATCACCAGCATTGAGGCTTCTTATGCACAGTTGTTCAGGAGTCTGGATGTCACAGTGCGAACGCACAAGATCCCTTCCATCGAAACCCTCACCCAAGCCATGAGGAAGAACCAATTCATGCTGGATGTCAACAAGTACATAGAGCAGTTGATGTGTGTAGCCACCAGCAATGACTTGCAGCTCAGCGTAGAGAACATGCAAAGGTACATCAGTGGTCCAGCCACACTCAAGACAATGTTGCGCATGCTTCAGGATGATCTGGACAAAGGTTTTAGAACCATATACCTGGAAGCCATGGAGGAAAGAGTCTACTTTGACAAATATGTCATCAAACTGTAAAAGGACATAATATTGCAGTACCAAGCTTGGTATTAGTTTGCCACCAAAGATCACCGCAAGAAGGTTACCGAGTTGGTCTTTTCCCAAGACCTCGAGTGATGTTGTTTGTCTTGTCAGGCTGACTCAAGCCTATTTTTGTCCCACATGGGTATATGTGGAAATTATATTATTGTATGTTTTAAGTGAAATTCCAAGTGTCATTAGTTGAATGTCAACAATCACTGTTGTAATGTGAAGAGCCATGATGATAGTCCAAGAGTCAAAGGGGAATGTCAAGGGTCGCCCCACCCTTTGCTATATATAGAACCTCATAACTCATAGTATGGGCTTTTGGGAGCCAAGATTTTGGCTAGGAATTGCATAGAGAAGGCTTGGAGAGTATTGTGACGAGCCTTGGCTTCTCCACAACGTAGAGTGAGTACATCTCTTTGGAGGAGCAGACAGTGTTGATTCTAATGTTACACTATTGGGGCTAGTGGTTGTCAATGGTGTATGTATGGATGGAACTTTCACTTTATATATATATATATATATATATATATATATATATATATATATATTTATATATATATATATATATATATATATATATACATATATATATAACAGAACCAACACATTTTCATGCATATGTTGATATTGTAGTTGGACTATTCTGGTTGCTCTAGAAATGTATGTTATTTAACTTACACATTTGTGTATGAACTATTTTGTATGCAATTGTATGAATCTTATTGTAATTGTGTTGTTGGTTAAACCCATCACTTTGGATTGTGGACTATTCTTCTTTCCAACTTGTGATGTCATTCATCTCGTGTGTTCCTTTCAGGCTGCGTACTATTACAAACTTCTAAGGGACTGATCCAGGTGGATATTGGTGGCCACCTGCCAAGTCCACCTGGACCCCCACCATTGTCTTTCTCAGCATTTTCAGTTTCCTTAATTGTAGCACAACTTACTATTTTTAGCAGTTTTTCGGGTCCTGAACTTCCGGAGCCGTTTTGAGGCCCTAAACGACGTTTTTTGGGGAATCCGGGGGCAATACAAGTCCATGGAATGGACGTGTTGCCCGTTCCAACAATGATAGTGCTCGGATAGATCTTTCTAATGAGCTATTGTACGCGTCAAACGGAGATCATATGCCAAAGTTACGACCCCGGGAAGTTGATGTACCAACTTACCCCCAAACGGGGCCCACAGTTTGGCGTTTCATCTCCTAGGGTTAGGTTTTGGAATGTTAAGGGTTTTTCCATCGTTTCTCAACAATAAATAGGCCTTCAAGCCTCATTGTAACACAGTTCAGAGGCATGTAGCCATCACATCTCTTCTCAGAGATAAGCTACCATCGCCCTAGCTAGTTTATTTCCATTTCTGTTTGTAAGCATATTTCAGTATTTTCCATTAATGAAATGAAGTATTATTTCCACTGCATCTTTGTGTATATGGTTATCTCTGTAATTTGTTGCGTTCCTGTTTAAATCCGGATCAGGGACACACTTTCATTTCCCCTTTGTGTGTTAGAACCCCCATGCATCTCACTTGACTCATTGCAAGGTCACGCACTTGCTTCTGACAAATATATCACACTTACCTCTGTGCATTATCGCGTTCAAGGCATTGCTTTACTACCCACTATTGGGACTCCTATTCTAAACAGTTTGAGGTCTAGTTGGGACTTCTTACTGGGGAGATCCCCTGACATGTTGGTAAGTCCAGCAATGTCAACGGGATGCAACACACTATTCATCAAACACATGAAATTAGTTGGATCATTAGTCAAACCAAAAGGAACCACAACAAACTCATAATTCCCATACCTGGTCTAGAAAGTAGTCTTGTAAATGTGGACCTCTTCTTTTATGTGTACCTGATGATATCTCGATCTCAAATCAATCTTTGAGAACACTCATGATCCCTTCAACTAGTCAAGCAAGTCATCAGTCCTCGGTAATGGATACTTGTTCTTAATCGTCACCTTGTTCAACTACCTATAATCAATGCATAACCTAAGAGTAGCATCCTTCTTCTTCATAAACAATATTGGTGCACCCCACAATGACACACTTGACCTAATGTATCCCTTGTCAAGCATTTCCTCCAAATGAAACTTCAATTCCACTAACTCTAGAGTGCTCATCCTATAAGGTGCCTTCAATGATGGTGTTGGCCCTGGTACCAACTCAATAGAAAAGTCCACTTCCCTGTGAGGTGGCAACTCTGAAATATTTGCTGGGAATACAACCTGAAACTGCTGCAAAACTAGGTACCTCTTCAATACTTTCGCATCCTCAACATCCTTACCTTTATCACTAGAAACATGTACTACAACTAATACACACCATTTCCTACGACTACGCTTTGCGTGCATAGTTGTAACCATTCTGACTAGTGTCACCTTCTTCTTACCCTGCAAGATTATTTGTTATCCATTGTCATCTAAGAACTCAATATCTTTTTCATAACAATCCACCTTAGTCCTATTAATATACAACCAATCCATACCTAGAAGCATATTGTACAAATGCAATGGAAGCACATACAGATGCGCTGACATAGGCATACCATTCAACTCAAATGCATAAGCTCTTATCTTATGATGAACTCTTTTCTTAGTCCCTGTAGCCAACTGCGCTAACCATGACTCTACATGCACTTCTTTTCTCAAACCTTACTTATCCACCAGGTCAGGGTTAACATAACTATAATTAGATCCAAGATCAATCAAAATAGAAACAACTTGATCACAAATATTATTGTCCATATCAATAATAGATGCCTGGTGATCCACTTGCCTATTATCCAATGTTGCATAGATCTGAGGAATGCTCTTCCGAACATCCCCAACTGTATGCGCCTCCTAAGCATTGTAGGTATGAGTCCTACCACCTTGATATGATGGAAAATCCCTCTTGAGATGCTCCTTGCCACATATCCAATACTGCAACTGTCTCCTACCATCACCTCTATTCTTTTGCTCTCAAGGTTGTGATCGATGTCCCTTCTCAACTACATTCAATTTCTTGTAAGGAGAAATATTCTCTTTCTCACTTGCATCCTAAGGTCTTGTTCACTTCAGTGGCCATTTACCTTCAACCTTGTTATTCCCTTTCCAACCTTGCTTATATTTGGTCTTACACTTAAATTTCTCACAACATTGCTTCAACATCCCAATGAATTATTCCAGTGATCGAGGCTCATCATACTCAATATGGTCCTTGAATGTTAATGGTAATCCACTGACAAATCTTTGAACTTTGGCTTTCTCATCCTTAAGATACGACACATACCTCAATAAATCCAAGAACTTAGTCATGTATTCCTCATTTTTCATCGATCCCATCTTCAGCTCATAGAATTCCTTGGAATTACTATCATGGTATCTCTTTCACATGTACTTTTTTCAGAAAATCTGTTTGAACTCATCCTAACTCAACTCCTTTGTACTGATGTCTCTGACACCATTAGGATAATTTTGAGGTCTAAAATGGACCTCCTAAGGAAATTATAAAATAATAGTAGAAATAATAAAATAAGATTAGATTACATCATCAAATTTTAGAGGGAAAAAAGAAAAAACTATTTTTTCAACTCGTATTTTCAACTTATCTCCCTATGGGTTTACTCAAATTTCGAGTGGAAACACTCATTGGATGCAAAATTTGATTCCTCGTCGAAGGAGTACCCATGTTGCATACTTTTAATGGACCCTACTACATGAAAATTGAGAAACATATGAAAAATGTGATTGCAATCACGTTATTTAATGTATTTCTCATTTTTTGTGTATTAGAGTGAGTCAAAAGTATGCAACATGGGTACTCCTTGGATGAGGAATTAAATTTTGCATCCAACGAGTACTCTCACTCGAAATTGGAGTAAAACCTTAGGTAGATAAGTTGAAAATACGAGTTGAAAAAGTAGTTTTATTATTTTATTATTTTTAATATTTTTACTTTTTTACTCCAAAAATGGTGAATCATCCCCCATGGTTAACATCATCATCTTGAATCCTGTTAGTTCTTATAAAGTTTATTTTGGTTGTACATTTTTCTTAGGAGGCCCATTTTATACCTCAAAAGTCCCCTAATGGTCTCACATCTTCCCATCAAATGTGTGATTTCCCTTTGAGGCTGAAAATAGCTATCCTGGCCTTCATGTTCTTTGTTTAATCATACAGCTCAAAGAAATTTTTCATTCCAAGAAACCATGCCTGTGCATCTTCTAGTTTCTTCAACTCATCATCAAATGTAGGTGGCTTGGATTTCTTGAACTCATCTGTAAAATATCCCTTGTCACTCCTCATTTAAGGATGATAGCATGATTATCATGAACCCATGTCCACTGCTTCTCCTATCTGGCATACCCAAGAACCTTCCATCTTTGACCATGACATCTCTATCCGACATGTTCCCACCATATGCCCCATTAGTCTTGTCCTCTTGTCCATAATTGATTTGTGGCTTCCCCTATCTTTGCAAGTCTGAAAAACTCTGAAGGATGACTACAACAACCTCTACTTGTTTCCCCTATGCCCTATCAAGTCTTTCCTGTGACTTAATGATTTTGTCATTATCTTCTTTGCAACTTTATATTTCTACATTTAAACTTCTCAATGTTTCTGCTATGTCTAGAGAGTACTCATCTCTTGATTGCTCATCTGATCTATAAGGGGAGTCTCATGAACTGTAATCCACCTTTTTTCTAGTCATGTTTTGATCCTCTTCTTCTTGTGAACATACCATGTCAAATAAACCAAATACAAACATAATCAACAAACCTCAATGAAGTTCACAGGAGGATATCTCATCTACAAAGTTAGTCCAAAATAGCATTATACATGTATATACATAATCATATCAATATAGTGACATCATGCATGACAATACCAATTGCATACCATGACCTCATGTACGACAACCATACCCATGACAATGCATACATAACAACCACATAGACAACTGACATGCATACATGACAAACACATTCTGCACATTCAGTCCAATTAAACCATGCTCTTATACCACCATGTAACCACACCTCCCACTTTCACCAATCCACCAAGGTAAACATGATATAGAGAGCTACTATGACATGACCCGACCTCCTAGATATGCTTAAGGAAGTGGGTCTGGCTAATGACCACAAAATAGCCACTTAACACCTCCTACAAGAGCTACAAGTCACTAAGGGGTTGAACAACCACCCTAGGTGGCCAAACCCTGATCTATACCTCTTTTTCTCAACCCTGGGCTCTCAACCACTCCTATAGCAAGTCATACATGTAGTTGGAAGCCTCCAACTGCTCCCACAAGCCTGCATCCCAACGGTTGTAGCCCAAAAAGTTCAGTTTAGAGCATGCAGTCTTGGATTTTGAGCCTAAATTCCAGTTCAACCTCCAGCCCACTCCCCAAAACTCACTGAGACTTTCCATAATGCTAAATGACATCGATACAGACATTCATACAAAATTTTCTAAAAGACTTGACCTAACCAGGCCTAACCATGACAGTGATTTTCTCAACCACATTGTGAACATGTAATTTACAAGTCATGAATGCATATCTGAATAGAGGGGTTTGATACCTATCTAAAAATCATCAAGAAGGTATAATTCCCTCTGATAATAGCTACAATAACATCTATTAGGTCATGCATTCAATAACCATCCATTTACCAATCAAAACATGATAATATCTATAACTAGAATATGTCATGAAACCATGCTTATAACCAACATATAACTAGAATAATAACAATGATAGTATAGTCATCAAAGCCACATAATAACAAGTATATATACTCATGAAATACAAGAGGAAAAATAGCTCTTATTAACATATGAAAAAGCGAACCAAGTTAGGGACTTCCACATACCAATCAACCATAAATTGAGATGAACCAAATAATTCTTTCAGCCAATCACTCCCATGCCATATTCCAAGCATGAATATGGGACTCACAATAAAAAATCTAGGGCTTCCTCTGGCTTTACCGCAATCCCTCCAAAATCTGTCAAGGGACTCCTAGGCCCGAAACAAGCACCTACACAACTAGGCTTTGCCGCATTCCCTCCAAAATCAGTCAAGGGAATCCTAGGCCCAAAACAAGCACCTACACAACCAGGTTTTGCCGCAATCCTACCAAAACTGGTCAAGGGATCATTAGGCCCAAAACAATAACATACACTACCAGGATTTACCGTAATCTCACTAAAACTGGTCAAGGGATTCCTAGGCCCAAAAAAGCTTGGATGCCTCCAAATTTCTTCACCAATACCTTGAAGAATTTCCCTGTGTCCACCCTCGGGCTTTACTGCATTCCTACAAAAACTAGTCAATGGATTTTTAGGCCCTTGAGAATTTTCCTGAGACCACCTCTCCTGGTTCCAAAACCATCTGGCACTCCAAGCTCAACCAAATGAAAGAACCCCATCACACCATGACTATCAAAAAATGGCAAGGCAAGGCTGAAAACACTGTCACACCTGGAAAAACCCATGCCAATGATAGCAACTGAACCAAATACACACATGCATGCCAAAACTAGCAAGGAAATCATACATGCAACTCTATTCCTACAAAGTAATCTCGTTGTAGCCGCTTGATCCAAATATTCCTTGCCTGATCCTTGCTTTCCTTTGCTTTCTTGTCCTTCCTTTGCCATCCTTTATCCAATGCTAGAGTGCTCCAAGAATTCTCTAAGTGTGCAAAGTGTGAGAGAGAGAATCGAGAGAGCTCCAAGCTAAAACTGACAAAAGGTTTCACACACTGACAAAAGCTGTGAACTGATCCTCAAAAGCCTTTTTATCATTGTGGCCTCTATTTTCTTCTTTTTCCTCTATTTTTCCTTCAATTTTCCTCACATGCAATGATGTGACCTTTCACCTTCCTTTTCTCCTATTTTCCTTTGTTTTCATAAATAAATGCCAATTAATGCCTCTTTTCCTTTTCAATGCATTTGCCAATTTCCCTTTGACATAATAAATTGAATAAACACCCACTAGGATGTTTTTCTCAACATTCATCTTGGAATATGTGTCCCATGACCATGGTCTTATTTTTCCTTTATTAAATTTTATTACACGAAGTTTTAGCCCAGGGTTGTTACACTAGGTTCAGTTCCTGCTTTAGTAAATCTATCCAAGTGGTCTGAGAGATGAAGTATTCACTTTCTGGTTTGTTGTCGATGATAGGAAGCTCTCTCCCTTTCCACTTCACCGCTCGACACTTAATGGTGGTTGCAAAAGTGTGTGGACCAAGCAGTCTAATGGAACATTCTCACTTCCCCTTCTTCCGTGATGATGTAAAACTCTCTTGTTTATTGCTTCATCACTCGAGGATCATCGGTGTTCACAACACCTTTTAGACCGAATGATTTGATGGACAGAGTTTTCCACGTCGATGTTACATGGACCAATTAGGACTCACCACCTATTACACCTTGTCGCATGTCCTACCCGTCACTTGCCATTTTTCACATGCTAAACATCCACTTCTCCTTCCAAAAGTGTTGAAAAATGTGCCACATGTCATCATCCTAGCATTGCCACATCATTACCTGACCCACGTCACTACCATATGTTACTACCTGTGCTTCCACGTTGAATTGGGGTTCGCCTATGCCAACCCACCACTTGTCAATCGTCACATATTTTGTGTGAAATGTTTAAGCCAGGTGGTACGATAGACTCCTTGGATCTTATCGCAAAGCCCCTTGCAGCTAGGCACTGCGACTAATGGATTTCCAGTTCACTTCCCATCGACCATTGACACTCCCTCTTAAGCTTGTTTCTTTCTAATTTTTGACACCAATACAATGAGGGGCCTATGTGCTTGTGGAACCTTGACTGTTTGGAACCATGCTTGGACTGGTTGACTTAAAATGCACACTTCTTCTTCTTCCTTAGGAGTTCGGCTAAGTACCATATACCATTGGAAATCTCTCTGAGGGGGATGTCCAACCAAACACTTTTCATGTTATTTTTATCAAGGTGCCTATAGGAAAAATTCCTTCAAAGATAGGCTACTAGGTTGCACATCCAACACTCAACATGCATCGTAAGCAAAAAAGACATCACTGACATCATAGGTGTAGCATAGTGCTAAGATAATCAACATCCCCCCCTAAACTTGACATCATCTACTGACACACTCAACAACATCTTACCAATAATTTTAACAATCACATATTGACATTTTGCTTAATATATTAGATATATTGTCCCAATTTGATGCAAATAGGTTACCAATAAGTGTAACAATTACATATTGGCTACGTTTGATTATTGTGGAAATTTGTGATGTATGATTTTATTTGAATAAGTTTCTTAATCATATATAATAAATTTGGTTTTCAATTATATTAAATTGTCGAATGTTATAAAATGTTATGTTGTGAGTTAATTAATATAAGATAATTTACATTGTAACAATGGACAGAGAGCTAATCAACATCATGGATAATCAGTGAATGCCATCACTATATCAAAAAGCAATAATTAAAATATAAAAACCCTGTTTATTATAAAAATATTTGATTTTTAAATAATTAATTTAAATTTTGTAAAAAAAATATATAGCATTGTACTTTTTTCAACTCACTAAATATTTCCTCCATAAAATTAGACAACGGTGTGCTTTTATGATTAGTGTGTCCGAGTGTCTATTGATTATATTAGTGCAATAGTGCTACAATCGTGAAAAACATTATCGCTTTAAACAACAACTTACAGTTATATTAATCATTTATATATCATATGAAAAGCATTATCGCTTTAAACAACAACTTACAGTTATATTAATCATTTTAATCATTTATATATCATATGTATTAGTGTTTTTTTTAAACAAATTGTATTGGCGCTTTATAATTTTTTATAATTTTTTAATGTATCGCAGGAAATTTTAAGGATGTAAATTTATCTTAAATTTTAGAAATTTTGGCAAATCATATTAGTCTATGCAAAATGTAAAATATTTGGTCATATTTTTGCAAAAGTATTTAAATTTTTAATAATTTTATATAATATCTATAAAAATTTGGTAAATTTTAAGATAAAATAATATTATACTATAAAATTTAGGGAAATCATTTTTAGACAAAATGGAAATTGATAATCATTTTTTGGAAAAAAACATGGAAATTAACCGACCTATAAATATTAACCCCTAAATTTTTCCTTACTATACAATAATGCTTACAATAAAATAACTATACTATCTTTTATAATTTTTATAGGCACCCATACTCACAATAAAATAACTATATCTCTATGCAATAGTTCTTTAATTACACTAGATATAACGATGCTTTAAAAACCTTTTCTATAACCTCCACCCTCCAATTTTTTTTAAGTATAAGGAACCTCTGTTTAAGGTTCCGCTAAAACCTCTACACTGAATAATGGAAGTTGGAGCAAAAGTTGTTTTTGAAAATTTTGGGAAATATTTTAACACTGAAAAGCTCTGCTAAAACCTTTGCCACGCCATGTTTTCATTGTAGTGTTGAGTGAAAGGATGGGAAATTGTGAGGAAGAAAACTTGCTTTATGAAAATCCTTTGGCATGGGCTATATAAATAATCATTCATACGTAAAATTTAGAAATATACATGTATGACGAATTCATTTTCCATAATTCCACATGTAGAGTAGATATTGCATTTTATTTCATTTTGTTTTCTATATTTAGTTTAATGTAAATAAATTCACTGGTGTGATAATAGCTTAAATGGTCACATTTTACTCTCCAGGTCATGGCTCAATGTTATAAATACTCCTTTTGTTTCAACAGGAGGGAAGTTGAACCCATCTTGGCCATTTAAGGGTAACTATTTATACACAATATAAAAAGTATATTAAATTTAAAACCAAAAAGTTTGCATCTTCTCTATATTATTTTTTTTTAATTATTATTATTTATTTTTTTATTTTTTATTTTTGTGTAAATTATGAGTTTTTTTTGTGAAGTTACATTGGATTGTATTCATATAAAAATTTTGTGTATATATATATTATGTCAATTGTAATGATGACTTTGAGAGAAAGATATACCTATATGATTCCAGCCACGCAGTTTGTGGATGAGAAGAAGTAGATCCAATGGTAGAGGTATGGTGATTTTTGGACATGATCTCTACTGGCCTTAATAGTGGTGGCCAATGTGTTAAAATTACTTACTTTCTATGCATATTCCCTTATTCTTTGATTGTTTTGTGAGTTTTTTTCTAAATTTTTTTTGTTGTTGTGTTCATGTATAGTTTGTATGTATATATGTTATATCAATTGTAATAATGACTCTAAGAGAGAGATACATGCATGATTTTAGTTAAGGAGTCTTTGGATGAGAAGAAAAAAATACAGAGGCAGAGGCAAGGTCGGAAAGATCATTATTGGACATGATCGAGCTACCAACCTCAACAGTGATGGTGAGTGTGTTGAAATTACTCACACTCTACGCATATTACCTTGTTCTTTGTTTGTTTTGTGAGATTTTTATGAATCTCTGTTGGGTTTGGTACATGTATAGTTTTTGTATTCATATTTTATGTCAATTGTAATGATGACTTTAAGAGAGAGACGTGCCTACCTGGTTGCGACCAAAGAGTCTTTGCATGAGAAGAAGCATATATAGAGGAAACAACAAAGGTGATTCTTGTACATAATCTCTATCGACCTCAAGAATGATGATGATTGTTTTTTTTTTTTTTTTTTTTTTTTTTTTTTTTTTAACATAGTCGATTACTTTTGTATTATAAAATGAACAAAAGAAGGACTAAGTCCTATTACATTCCGAAAGCAAATGGTCTTTACTAGAGGTACAAAATGGGAACGTAGTCCCTACCTCAGCTTGTGAGACCTTGTTTCTAAAGAACTGAAAATTTAAAAAAGCATATTGTCTGACAAACTGCCCAAGTAGCAAACAAAATTTACATAGCATTGATGGATGGATGCATGTTGTTCACCAAAATTGGTTCACTGACTCCTCTGGTTGTTGTCCCTTTTTCTTGCTGTATCTGAAGGAAGTTTCTCCTTGCTGACTTTGATTCAGAGAGTTGATGTAGTCTATTGCATCCTCCAGATGCTTGCATTTGTCCTTCAGCTCTTCAATCTCTTCTCTTTGCTTCTCAATTTCAATTTGTTTATAGTTGTTTATACTCTTCATCTCTGAACGAAGATCTTTGAGAGTTTGGATAAATCAACCTATCATGAGTCTGTTAGCACGACACATTGCACAACTCTTGTTCTTTTCCACTTTTTGTAAGGGGTTGCAAGACATCTTTGTTGGACTGTCCACTATATTACTCTTTGGATCTCTATTCTTTGACTGAGAGCTTCTTTGCTTTTTGTTTTGATGGCCTTCTAGTTGTTTGCTTTGATCTCTCTTCTTGACTGTTGTAGTTTTCTTGTTAGGATGCCAGTGAAGTTTCTTCCTCTTGCTATTGCTGAGAACTTTGGGGATCTACTTTTGAGTAATGGGAAAATGAAGGGTAGTAGGCTCAGGGCTTAAAGACTGAATTTTACAGGTGGATGAATTGCTGAGGGGGCTGACGAAGTCTGGGAGTACCAACAAGAAATTCAAAGATGTGGTTTCTCTGATTTTTTGCAAATGTCCAAGAGCGCAGCTATGAAGGCTGGGTAATGATGGAACTGGAACAATGAGTTCACACTGAAAGTGGGAACAATGGCCAGGAGTTCTATTCGGATGGGACTGGCTCTGTTCAGGATGGGATAGATCAGGGAGTTGAGAAGATAGAATTCTAAGTGGAGTGACATGCGATGAGGTATGATTTTCTATTCTGCTGGCGATGGGATACAGAAACAGAGCCTCTATTAACAGGGGCCTGTAGACTCTTAACACAACGACTACCCTGCAGTTAATATCAACTTGCAAAACAGAGCAATTTCTACAGTGATTATTTCCTCTGATAATATCAGCAACTCGCTTACCTCTGTTCAGGTCCTATGTAGTGAGATTGGTCCTTAGATTGCTGACCACTCTTGGCACGCCTCCCACCTGATCCTTTGGATCGAAGCACTCTTTTTTACTAGCTGTTCGTTGCTCATTAACACATATTTCCCAATGTTTTCTCTGATATTGGTGGCTCCTATGCTTATGGTCCTTTTATAGACATGTCTGAGAATGTTGGGCTTGTGACTCTACTCAGCCTTCATGAGATTATCCCCCAAACTTTCGTGCTTGCCCATTTCCCTATTCAGATCAGTGCGATCACTGCATTGACTGATATGACCTTTAACTGCTATGTTCTGCTCATGGGGACGATTTCTGGTCTGGTACCATTCACGACACGACCTTTTCTTCATTATGAAGATTTTCTTCATTGCACGAGAAGGATTGACTGTGATTTTGTTGCCTGTTATGTGCAGGTGTATCTCCTGCTGCTTGATCCTATTATGATTTCTTACTTCTGTTGATTTGATGTGATAAGCTCTACTTTGATCCTTAGACTAGTCCTCCTGTGGGGACGAGTTATGGGATAGCTTCTTCATAGATATTTTGGTTTTCTTTCACCATTCCAACTCGCCGATCCACTGCCTTGTTGGCCAGTGAGTCAGCCTCCTTATTTTGTGTTCTAAGGACATGTTTAAAAGCAACTTTCCCCATATTTTTTGTGTTGTCTAGAATTCGTTGTCTTATTTTATTTAAGGCTGCATTTTTGAATTCTTTCCCTTCTTCCATCGCTGCTATAATAATTGCCGAGTCACCAATTATTATAGTGTATTTCATCTGATTTTTTTCAAGATCTTGGTACCTATTAACAAACTGTATGCCTCTGCCCTGTTATTTGTCATTGTTCCTAGACCCCATTCATATGTTGTTATTGTCTCGCCTTTCAGATCTAGGATTAATCTGCCTGCCCCTGCTCTTCCTGGATTGTTCTTTGAAGCTCCATCGAAGAATAGAATGTGTTTTCTTTGTTCTTTAATCCATTTCTCCATTTTCATGTCATTCCAACGAAGCTTCCAGACTCTGATTTTTCCTCCTCCCTTATTTAGATTTTGGCTCCTCGATGACATTTCAATAAGGACTTTGTTGTACCAATCCTTTTCTTCTTGTTGCAGTCTATTTTGATCTATACTTGATGCTCCATTTACACCTATCATTTCTGAAACTTGTCCCCAAGTCTTCGCTATAATGGTTCCTATGCTTGGCTTTTATCCTTTGAAGATACACTTATTCCTGGCTAGCCATAGATGCCAGCAAAGAGTAAAGGGTAGGCATTTCCAAATTTGACTTATGACTAATTTTTTTCCTTTGCATAAGGGTAGCTTTGAGCCCAATTTTTGTTTAGAGTTGTCAGTTGCTCTATTATGTCTATGTTCAATTCTAAAGGACTGATAATTTGCTTCCAGCATTGTCTTGCCATAATGCAATTCAAGAATAAGTGTTGAATGTTTTCTTCTTCCTTTTGACACATGACGGATATGGAGGGGCCTCGAAAACCTTTTTTCTTTAATTTTTTTGCCGTAAGAATCTTGCCTTTCAGTAATATCCATGGAAAAAATTTTATATTGGGTAGGCATTCATTTTTCCATACTGTTGTCCATAAGTTCTAGTTGTCATAATTGTTGTATTTTTATAGGAAGTTATAGCCTGATTTTACTGTAAATTTTCCTCCATTTGGATCCCAAATGTAATTATCTTGGCTCTCTTTATTTATGGGAGCTACTCCTACTAATAGGAGCTTCAATTCTTCCCACGGGCTTTTTAGCCTGTTTGGAAGCGTCTGCACTCTCCAAGCTATCCAGCTATTTTGTTCCCATTCAGAAATGGAATATAAAGAAGTTATACCTTTCTCCTCCATCCATTCTTTCAAGCCTCTTAAATTTTGCTGATGGTTCAAAGGGGCTGCTCCCATGATTCTGTCATCCCATATAGAGATAGATTTCCCATTCCCCAGATTTTTGGAAATTTGGTCTCTAATTTGTGGAATAATTTTTTTTATAAGTTTCCAAACTTGAGTACAAGGTCGGTCTGGAATTATTTCGGTAAGCATCTTTTACTGATGACAGTTTAGATATTTCCTTGATAGTGCTTCGCCCCACCATTGTTCCTTCCCATTTAACATTCTCCAAACTAACTTGATCCCAAGTGCATTGTTTATCAATCCTGGAATCCTGATTGAAATACCTCCTTTTTCAAATGGGAGAGTTACTTGTTCCTATCGAATAAGGCTAATTTTTTTGGTTTCTTGTTTTCCTCCTTGCCATAGAAAGCTTCTAGTAATTAATTCCATTTGTTTGTGTGCACTTTCTGGTGCCATAATTATGGCATACTGATATATTGGCAATGCTAAGAGGAGGGCTTTGATTAATATTGATATACCTGGTATATTTAGCCACGTCATTCTCCAACTTTGGATTTCCCCCTCATTTTTTCTATTTGTTTATTCCATACTTCTACCTTGACCACTTCTTTTGCCAATGGTAACCCAAGATATGTAAAATGGCTCCATTTTAATTGAACCGGGATTTCCATTATTTGTGAGATTCTCTGCATTATGTTGATTGGAACGTTCCAGCTATAAATTCTACATTTCTTATTGTTTAAAAGTCCTCCTGAAACATAAAGGAAGTCATCTAAAACTTTTTTAAACCATCTGCCTATAATGCTAGAGGCTCCCCCAATGAGAAGAGTGTCATCTGCAAAGAGAGAGTGGTTTATTTCTTTGACCCCTCTAGCGATTCTAATACCTGTAATTTTTCTTTTTTCCCTTTGATTTTCTAGTTGTATACTCAACGTTTCAGCCATTATAATGTAGAGGAAAGGGGAAAGTGGGCACCCTTGTCTCAGTCCTCTTGTGCTTCGGAAATAACTACTTGGCCTCCCATTGATCAATGGTGCTATCCAGGGGGTGGTGATGCATGCCATAACAATATCTATGAACTTGGAAGAAATGCCAAACTTTTGAAGGACAACCACAAGAAATTTATGATTAACTCTGTCGAAGGCATTGGCCATATCCAGCTTTATGACCATGCCCTTTTCCTTTCTTTGTATACTACTGTGTATGGCCTCCTGCACTATAATTACATTGTCTGTAATTTGTCTTTTTGGAACAAAGCCACCTTGATTTTCTGAGATGATGCAAGGCAAAATTCTTTTTAATCTATTTGCCAAGATTTTCATGATTATTTTGTAGGAAGAGTTGCATAGAGAGATTGGTCTATATCTATCAAAGGAAATAGGATTTGATTCTTTAGGAATGAGAGCCAAGAGTGATGTTTTGGTATTTTCTCCCACTTTATTTTTTTTGAAAACATTTTTGATCATTCTCACCAAATATTTTTTTATTGTTACCCAATGGTTCTTGTAGAAGGCAATTGTGAATCCGTCTGGGCCTAGAGATTTTTCCGGATGCATACTCCATATTGCTTCTCTTAATTCCTCCTCTGTGACCTCTTTCTCTAGATATCTGTTTTGTTCTTCGTTGATTTTATGGCTAGTCTGCCGAAGAAATTCTTCGTTGTCCACTTGTTGGTCCCCTACGGACAGGAGGTTTTTATAGTAGTTATGTGTTGCCTTTTTAATTTCTCCATTCCTCTTATTTCTTGCCCTTCTACTTGTATTTTGTCGATTTGATTTCCGGCTCTTCTTATCTTTAAATTGTTATGAAAAAATGAAGTGTTTTTATCCCCCACTTTTAGCCATAAACATCTTGAATTTTGCCTACTTTCCTCTTCCTCTTGCCTGTTTTGATTGTATAAGTCCAAGAAAACTTATTTTTCATGCGCATACTCTTGCTCGCGATCTTGCTTATTTTCTTTTTCCTTGCTCATGTTTTCAAGTTTTTCTTGCAGTTCTATTTTTTTTTCTTTGAGAGCATTTTCTCTTGCCCATGCTTTTAGAAGAAATCTTAAATTTTTCAGTTTAGTTTCCCATACATAATGAGGAGAGCCTATTACAGTGTTTTTCTAGCTTTCCCTTATTAGCTTACCGAAGTCTTCCTTACTGTCCCACATTTTGTTGTATTTGAAAGGAATCGGTCCTTGATTTTCTAACCTATCCAAGGTCAAAACCATTGGCTTATGATCGGAAGCTGAAGCATGTACAATTTTGGTTTCACTATGGAAAATTTTGCTGCTATATTTTCTTGAATTAGTATTCTATCTAATCTTTCCTTTATGTTGTGTGTTCCCATTCCTTTATTGCTCCATGTATATTTTCCATTACTTGGAGGTATATCAAGTAATTTGTTCTCTTCTATGAGTTCTTCCAGCGCTGCTCTTGAGGGATCACTAAAATAATTGCCTCTCAGCTTCTCATCTATATTTCTAATCAGATTTAGGTCTCCTCCTATAATTAATTTGCCTCTTTGCCCTTCTTGTATTTCTTCTTTCACTGATTTCCAGCATTGAATTTTATCTCTATAGTGGTTTGAAGAGTATATATTTATGAAGCTAAACTCTTTGTTTGTACTCTTATTTTTTAGATCTTTTCTTACCCAATAATTATTGAGTTTTTGTTTGGCAAGTTCCCATTTCCATTTGTTCCACAATGTGCATATACCGCCTGAGGCTCCAATAGAGTCTATGGCTGTTCATTGAAAAAACATTTGTGTTTTGATCATTTTTTGAACTTCTTGCTTGCTGACTTTGGTCTCTTGTATCATAAGAATGTCTAGCTATTCCTGTTTTATTATGTCCCGAACTGCGTTGATTTTAAATGCGGATCCTAGACCCTTGCTATTCCAAGAGACCGTAATCATTATTTACTAGATTTGTGATGAGTCCCTCCCTTTTCCTTATGCTGATTTTTTTCTCCACTTCTCATTGTTTGCCAAGAAAGGATTCCATTGGCTGTTGAGTGCCTATGGCCATTTCCTTTGCTGCTACCTCATCCCTTATTTCTTTTTTGGATTTCCTTCCTACTTTTTTTTGTCTAATCCCATGCTTGGTTGTTTTCTTTTGTTTTGTTTCTTGTTTGTATTCGGTCAACTATGGGTGGAGGGGGGGATGGACTTTGAGTGGGGGATAGAACAATGGCTAATGCATTAACTTGAGAAGGAGAGCAAGGGGATGGCAATTCTTCTCCTAGGAGTTCAAACGGGTTTGAGGAAGGATTTACTGGAGGGCCCAAATTTATTGGAGGAATAGGGGCTGTTGCATTGCTTTCATGAGGCTGACAAGAGTTCAGTGCGGCTTGTTTATTATGGGGTTTCTTTCTTTTCACTTATTCCCATGTATGTTCTTGAGCTTCATCATTCTCTACATTCTCTACTTCTTTTATTTTACTACACCTATTTGCAAAATGACCGTATTCATGGCATACCTTGCATTTGAATGGGATTTTTTCGTAATCCAACTGCTGAATGTGTGTCCATTGGTCCACCTTGATTTTTATTGCCTTTGGTAAACCTTTTCCCAGGTCTACTTCCACACAAATTCTAGCACATGCATGCATATTGTCTTTGGGTTCACGTCTATCTATGTATTTGCCTACCGCATTTCTGATAGCTTTTACCGAATCATCGCCCCAACAGTGAAGGGGGAGATGAAACAACCTTACCCAAACCGGAACCGCACTTGGAATATCCATCTTTGGATCAAAGTCTGGTGACCATCTATTTAGATATAAGCCTCTTGAGTCCATAAAATAGGGTCCATTTCTGAATATTAAGTCCCTATCTTCCTTAGTTTCAAATAAGAAGGTAAAATATCTCCTTCCACAAAAACGTATGGCTATTTTTCCTTGTATATTTGCACTCCAGTTTCTTTCTACCCATTTCTGGACTGCTTTTGGAGAAGGCCACAGCCCTGTAAATTGTCCCACCAAACCACGTTCTACTAATGAGATAGTTGCTTTTCTAGGAAATGTTGGAGGTAATGAGATCTCTGGTATGTCTGCTAGCTTCTTCACAAATTTACTGATAGATGGCATGGCTTTTGGAGCTCCATTTTCTACTATTAAAGTTGCAAATACTGCTTCATGATCATCAGTCCCTTGATGGGAGGAAGAATCTCCCCCTACTAAAAGAGACATGGTATAGAAGATCTCAGCAGCAGGAGGCTGCCGAGAAGTGAGTGGAAGGCAGAAAGCTGCATAGGTAGGAGGCATGCATCATCTCGGAGAGGCCAAACCGTGCACGGAGGAGCTCAACAGCAAGAGGCTGCCAAGCAGAGGAGCTGCAGGAGGCAACGATGGTGGCTAGATCAGGCCTACAGCACGCTCGGGGGTCATCCCTAGTTTACCACTAAATGCAATTGATGATGATTGTGTTGAACCTCAAGAATGATGATGATTGTGTTGAAATTACTAACATCTAGGCTATGCATAATCCACTGGTTTTTGTTTCTTCATGATCTTTTTGTGAATTTTTGTTTGTTTATGTTCGTGTATAGTTTGTGTGTGCATATGTTATGCCAATTGTAATGATGATTCTCAGAGAGAGACATACCTAACTAATTTCAAGCAAAGATTCTTTAGATGAGAAGAATTATATCCAAAGATAGAGGCAAAGTGATACTTGGACATTATCTCCATACCAGCCTCAACAATGATGATAAGTGTTTCTAAATTACTTCTAACAATGTGGTCAATAATGGAGGGTTTCCATTTAAAACAAGTTCAAGTTTTTGTTCTTATAAACATATTTTGAGTATATTAATAATGAAACTTACATTAATATTATTGCCGATATTCGAAATAATATTATTATAAAACACTAATTACTAAATCAATTAAAATTTCAATATCAATTAAAAAATAAAAATTATCAATTAATTTGTCAAAAAATCTATCTAAATTTTTAAAAAATATTTCACAATTATATTTTAATATGTTTTTTAACTAAACATTATTATTAATTAAATACTGAATAAATATTAATGAAATGCTCTTCCCATTTTGAGTGCTAGAATTTCCTTGGTGAACTATGTCTTAATTTAATTTTTACAAAGAAAATATGCAACTCCTTCACAATTCATTGTATAATACTTGATTAGAGTAAGAGAACAATGATTCACCAACTTTATTCAGATTTGAGTGTAGTTTATCACTAGAAAGTTCAAAGTTTTATTGATCTTGGTTAATTAAATGATTCTACTTCTACCTTATCTTTTATATTTTTCCCTCCCATAAATATGAAAAAACATTTATTGATTTCACAAAACGCATAAAATGGAAAATTATTATTGTATGTATTTATGTGACAATTATAAGTGTATATGTATTTACATATAAAATATTATTATCGTAAAGTTGTATGAGAATGGTATTACTAAGTTTAGAATTATTAAGGGATGGTTAGAAATATTAACTATAGTATAGTAACTAAAGTTGTGCCTTCACATTAAGCTTCTTTTGCATGTATATTAATAAGTTAAGAGATTATTTGAAACAATCAAGTTGTGTTGGAACAATTCTCATTGGTATAGTCATTATTCTTCTTCTTTGCATCAATAATATTGTTCTTATAGCAAGGAACCCTTATGATCTTGGAAAGAAATTAAGCATCCTCAAAAGATTTTTAAGCATCCTCAAAAGATTTATTGTTACCCAATGGTTCTTGTAGAAGGCAATTGTGAATCTGTCTAGGCCTGGAGATTTTTCCGGATGCATACTCCATATTGCTTCTCTTATTTCCTCCTCTGTGACCTCTTTCTCTAGATCTCTGTTTTGTTGTTCGTTGATTTTATTGCTAGTTTGCTGAAGAAATTCTTCGTTGTCCACTTGTTGGACCCCTATGGAGAGGAGGTTTTTATAGTGGTTATGTGATGCCCTTTTAATTTCTTCCATTCCTCTTATTTCTTGCCCTTCTACTTGTATTTTGTTGATTTGATTTCCTGCTCTTCTTATCTTTAAATTGTTATGGAAAAATGCGGTGTTTTTATCCCCCGCTTTTAGCCATAAACATCTTGACTTTTGCCTGCTTTCCTCTTCCTCTTGCCTGTTTTGCTTGTATAAGTCCAAGAAAACTTCTTTTTCATGTGCATACTCTTGCTCGCTATCTTGCTTATTTTATTTTTCCTTGCTCATGTTTTCAAGTTTCTCTTGCAGTTCTATTTTTTTTTCTTTGAGAGCATTTTCTCTTACCCATGCTTTTAGAAGAAGTCTTAAATTTTTCAGCTTAGTTTCCCATACATAATGAGGAGAGCCTATTACAGTGTTTTTCTAGCTTTCCCTTATTAGCTTGCCGAAGTCTTCCTTGTTGTCCCACATTTTGTTGTATTTGAGAGGAATCGGTCCCTGATTTTCTAACCTATCCAAGGTCAAAACCATTGGCTTATGATCGGAAGCTGAAGCATGTACAATTTTGGTTTCACTATGGAAAATTTTGCTGTTATATTTTCTTGAATCAGTATTCTATCTAATCTTTCCTTTATGTTGTGTGTTCCCATTCTTTTATTGCTCCATGTATATTTTCCATTACTTGGAGGTATATCAAGTAATTTGTGCTCTTCTATGAGTTCTTCCAGTGCTGCTCTTGAGGGATCACTAAAATAATTGCCTCCCAGCTTCTCATCTATATTTCTAATCAGATTTAGGTCTCCTCCTATAATTAATTTTCCTTTTTGCCCTTCTTGTACTTCTTCTTTCACTGATTTCCAGCATTGAGCTTTATCTCTATAGTGGTTTGAAGAGTATATATTTATGAAGCTAAACTCTTCGTTTGTACTATTATTTTTTAGATCTGCTCTTACCCAATAATTATTGAGTTTTTGTTTGGCAAGTTTCCATTTCCATTTGTTCCACAATGTGCATATACCGCCTGAGGCTCCAATAGAGTCTATGGTTGTTCCTTCAAAAAACATTTGTGTTTTGATGATTTTTTGAACATCTTGCTTGTTGGCTTTGGTCTCTTGGATCATAAGAATGTCTAGCTGTTCTTGTTTTATTATGTCCCGAACTGTGTTGATTTTAAATGCGGATCCTAGACCCCTGCTATTCCAAGAGACCGTAATCATTATTTACTAGATTTGTGATGAGTCCCTCCCTTTTCCTTATGCTGATTTTTTTCTCCACTTCTCATTGTTTGCCGAGAAAGGAGTCCATTGGTTGTTGAGTGCCTATGGCCATTTCCTTTGCTGCTACCTCATCCCTTAGTTCTTTGTTGGATTTCTTTCCTACTTTTTTTGTCTAATCCCATGCTTGGTTGTTTTCTTTTGTTTTGTTTCTTGTTTGTATTCGGTTGACTGTGGGTGGAGGGGGGGATGGACTTTGAGTGGGGGATGGAATAATGGCTAATGCATTAACTTGAGAAGGAGAGCAAGGGGATGGCAAGTCTTCTCCTAGGATTTCAAATGGGCTTGAGGAAGGATTTACTGGAGGGGCCAAATTTATTGGAGGAATAGAGGTTGTTGCATTGTTTTCATGAGGCTGACAAGAGTTTGGTGCAGCTTGTTTATTATGGGGTTTCTTTCTTTTCACTTGTTCCCATGTATCTTCTTGAGCTTCAACATTCTCTACATTCTCTACTTCTTTTATTTTACTACACCTATTTGCAAAATGACTTTATTCATGGCATACCTTGCATTTGAATGGGATTTGTTCGTAATCCAGCTGTTGAATGTGTGTCCATTGGTCCACCTTGATTTTTATTGCCTCCGGTAAACCTTTTCCCAGGTCTACTTCTACACAAATTCGAGCACATGCATGCAAATTGTCTTTGGGTTCACATCTATCTATGTATTTGCCTACCGCATTTCCGATAGCTTTCACCGAATCATCGCCCCAACAATGAAGGGGGAGATGAGACAACCTTACCCAAACTGGAACCGCGCTTGGAATATCCATCTCTGGATCAAAGTCTGGTGACCATCTATTCAGATATAAGCCTCTTGAGTCCATAAAATAGGGTCCATTTCTGAATATTAAGTCCCTGTCTTCCTTAGTTTCAAATAAGAAGGTAAAATATCCCCTTCCACAGAAACGTATGGCTATTTTTCCTTGTATATTTGCACTCCAGTTTCTTTCTACCCATTTCTGGACTGCTTTGGGAGAAGGCCACAACCCTGTAAATTGTCCCACCAAACCACGTTCTGCTAATGAGATAGCTGCTTTTCTAGGAAGTGTTGGAGGTAATGAGATCTCTGGTACCTGCTAGCTTCTTCACAAATTTACTGATAGATGGCATGGCTTTTGGAGCTCCATTTTCTGCTATTAGAGTTGCAAATGTTGCTTCATGATCATCAATCCCTTGATGGGAGGAAGAATCTCCCCCTGCTGAAAGAGGCATGGTATAGAAGATCTCAGCAGCAGGAGGTTGTCGAGAAGTGAGTAGAAGGCGGAAAGCTGCATAGGTAGGAGGCACGCATCAGCTCGGAGAGGCCAAACCATGCACGGAGGAGCTCAACAGCAGGAGGCTGCCAAGCAGAGGAGCTGCAGGAGGCAGTGATGGCGGCTAGGTTAGGCCGGCAGCACGCTTGGGGGTCATCCCTAGTTTACCACTACATGCAATTGATGATGATTGTGTTGGAATTACTAACATCTAGGCTATGCATATTCCATTGGTTTTTGTTTCTTCATGATCTTTTTGTGAATTTTTGTCTGTTTAAGTTCATGTATAGTTTGTGTGTGCATATGTTATGCCAATTGTAATGATGATTCTCAGAGAGAGACATACCTAACTAATTGCAAGCAAAGATTCTTTAGATGAGAAGAAGTATATCCAAAGATAGAGGCAAAGTGATACTTGAACATTGTCTCCATACCAGCCTCAACAATGATGGTAAGTGTTTCTAAATTACTTCTAAAAATGTGGTCAACAAAGGAGGGTTTCCATTTAAAACAAGTTCAAGTTTTTGTTCTTATAAACATATTTTGAGTATATTAATAATGAAACTTACATTAATATTATTGCCGATATTCGAAATAATATTATTATAAAAAGCTAATTACTAAATCAATTAAAATTTCAATATCAATTAAAAAAATAAAAATTATCAATGAATTTGTCAAAAAATCTATCTAAATCTTTAAAAAATATTTCACAATTACATTTTAATATGTTTTTTAACTAAACATTATTATTAATTAAATACTGAATAAATATTAATGAAATGCTCTTCCCATTTTGAGTGCTAGAATTTCCTTGGTGAACTATGTCTTAATCTATTTTTTACAAAGAAAATATGCAACTCCTTCACAATTCATTATATAATACTTGATTGGAGTAAGAGAACAATGATTCACCAACTTTATTCAGATTTGAGTGTAGTTTATCTCTAGAAAGTTCAAAGCTTTATTGATCTTGGTTAATTAAATGATTCTACTTCTACCTTATCTTTTATATTTTTCCCTCCCATAAATATGAAAAAACATTTATTGATTTCACAAAACGCATACAATGGAAAATTATTATTGTATGTATTTATGTGACAATTATAAGTGTATATGTATTTACATATAAAATATTATTATAGTAAAGTTGTATGAGAATGGTATTACTAAGTTTAGAATTATTAAGGGATGGTTAGAAAAAATTAACTATAATATAGTAACTAAAGTTGTGCCTTCACATTAAGCTTCTTTTGCATCTATATTAATAAGTTAAGAGATTATTTGAAAAAATCAAGTTGTGTTGGAACAATTCTCATTGGTATAGTCATTATTCTTCTTCTTTGCATCAATAATATTGTTCTTATAGCAAGGAGCCCTTATGATCTTGGCAAGAAATTAAGCATCCTCAAAAGATTTTTACTCCATTAAGAGTAAGATTGTTAATACTAACAAAATGAAAGGTGATAATTAAATACAAAATGACCACCTATGATACTTTCATATATGACAACAACTTGGAGGGAGTGCTTTCACACAACTATCTTGGAATCAATGTTCATCATAAGCTTGATTTGAATTATAACATTGAGAAAAGTATAAACAAAAGGTGTAAAGTTTATCATGAGCTTGAAGCAATTGTAAATTAGTAGACCTTTGGATATGAGGATAAGGAAAAGCTCATTTTTCCCCGCTCATTACTGCTATTATTTTATAAGGATGAGATGCTTAAGAATGCATGATCATGGAGAAATATATAATATATCCAAAATAATTTTATAATTAATAATCTCAAAATTAAAAGCAATACACCTTATCATATCCTCCTCACAAAAGTGAGTTTTTCTGCTATTGAAAGCACAACTATGACAAGGTACCTAATGTAATGACGTCTATTTTAAAATAAAACTACAATATAATAATTTAATTGTTGAAAGTTGTAGCCAAAACCTCACGGAGACCAACTCCTCAGCATTTCTATTTAATTATGTAAATGCCCGACGAAAAAATATCGATTTGTATAGTGGATTGAGGTGAATTTAGTGTGTAGTTTTGAAGTGTGATTTTTTGGAATTTTTAGAAAGAATTTAATTAAAAATTTTATGGTATTGTTTAATTTGGTTGTTTTTATTTTATATATGAATTTAACATTTTCAAAAAAATTTAAAACACTCTCATAATGAACTTCTATAATGAAAAATTCACGAATCAAACTTGTAATTTTAATGAATCCCTACATAATTATAAATCGATTAAATCAAAAACTTCTTTAAAAAATCACACTTAAAATTACTCTTATAAAATCAATTTAACCAAATTACAAAATCTTAAATTTTGGGCAAAATCATACTAAATAAATAAATTCAGTATTAAATTAATAATTTCATACAGAGATAAATAGTTCCCTTTCTTCTGCTGTCTCTCAGACAAACTGCTTACTGTCCGAACTTACAGGTCCGAAAAAGTGACTTTGAATGCCACAATGTGCATATACAGTTGATGCGGATTGCCACTATATGCTTAAAATGTAAGGTATGTGTTCGATATGTGCAGAAGCACAATGTGAGCCATAATAATTTTAATATTTTTTTCTCAAGTAATATTTAATTTTAATATTTTATTGCTAAATAATATTAAATTTTAAATTATAAAAAAATTTAAAATTTTTATTGGTTGTTATTTAAGAATATAAGTGGATTCATTATTCTTATTTAAGAAAAAAATTATTATTTGGATAAATTTTGGTGGTTTACAAGAGACATGTTTTCACTTTTGCCAAATATGGTTAACTTATTTCATTGTGGAGCAGTCTAAGACCAAATTGCATTTTTTTTTTTGCCTAAATAAGGCAATACAACTTCAAGCAAGATTATAATTTAGTGCAGTTTAAAATACACTTAAAACAACTTAAACTTACGATTTTAAAAATTTCTACTAGATTTTGAAAAAATTTGACAAAAAGAAATGCCCCTAAAAGAGTCATTTTGTCTATTAGATAGATTATGTGATTTCTTTACAGTTTTTAAGTTACACTTCAAAACCAAAATACAATATTAAACAAATTAGGCTAACTAATGAATATTTTTTATCTTTTTATAGGGATATTTTCTAATAGGATTTTCAAGGGAATAAATCCATAAATACACATTTTAAAAAAAAAAATTTAATAAAATTTTAAATTTTCTTCTCCTGTAAAAAGGCTCTTTAACACTGGTTTACTTGTAAATATTTTTGGTCCCTGATGATGGATGGAGTAATCATCCAAAATGTTGGACGGATCAAAATCCATTACAAAATTTCAAAACTTGGATTAGTTAGATTTAGAGTGCACCAATAACTGATTCTCATTTAACTTTAGCTTGAGATTTGTTTTTTCTAGCAGTCAACTATTTTGATAATCGGTCTTCTAATAAATTTTCATATTTTTTGTTTTTGGAATTGTTATTTTTTATTATTTAAAATATATTTTCTTTTTGTCAATTTTTTTTTGAGAAACTTGTTCCACCCATCATTAAGGACAAACAAACTGCTTGTGAGAGTAAGATTGGGGAACTAGGTTAAATATAACGATTAATCACAACTAATCGAATTGATTGTTAGAAAAATTAATAAAAAAAATGATTGAAAATGAATAGAAAAATATTTAATAAAGGATTAAAAATTTGATTGAAGAATGGAAGAAAATTTAGTTAAGGTATAAATGTTTAAAACTAGAGAAAATAATCTCAAATGTTAGATTTGGTAATAGATTTGGTAAAAGAAATGGAGAAAAGAAAAATAGGTCACCAAAATTATTAATATAACCACTATTTATTTATTATTAACAAAATTTATTTATTTATTAAAGTTTTTAATTAGATAGCTAGGTTGTCTCTATTAGTAGTAAGACTCTAAAACTAGTTATTTAATTAAATATTATTAATTAATTTAATCTTATTAATTAAAATGTTTAATTAATTATTAAATGATAATGTATTGATATTAAAAATAATAATGTTATAATTGTTAGTTTTACTAATATTATGTGAATAGTAATATAATTTATTTTAATATGAATATTTATAATATGAATATTAATTAAATGTTATTAATAATAATTTTAATATTAATATTATTGTAATTATTGATATTCTCGTTATTGTTAGATTTCAAATTTTTTTGGTCTATCATGTTTTTGTGTACTTTTCCAGAAGTAATTGATTTTTTAATGGTCTAAAGTTTTGAACTATTACTATGAGTCATTGTGAGGGTAAAGATAAAAAAAATAATTCCTCCACAAGTATTACTATAAATAATAGAGGTGTATCATGTTATAAATCTAAACATGGGAAAAGTCAAAAGAGAATAATAATATTTAATTGATATATGACCATTATGTTATTAAACATTTAGTATATTTTAAATTTTCTTAACGTTTAGAATTGGAATATGATGTTAGTCTCTTTTGATTTTTCCCTACGTTTATATTTGGAACATGATGCATCTCTACTATTTATACTTCTGGAGAGATTAGATTTTTTTATCTTTATCTTGAGCATCAACCACAGTAATGGTTGGGAACATCAATATTTAAGAAATCAATTATGTGATTAATCCAGAGAAACATTCAAGTGTTATTATTATTAAATAAAAAATATAAGTAATAAATATAATGATTTAAAATTAATTAAATTAAATTTAATAATATAATGGTAATTTATTATTAATTTTGTTTAATTAATAAAAAATTGGTTAGTAATTAGTTAAATTAAAAAATGACTAATTAATTAACTAACTATCATTAATATTATTAATTATATATATATATATATAGTATTATAATATTAATAATATTAATATTATAATTATAATCATTGTATATAAATAAATTAGAATAATACTGTAATTATAATTATTTTATATAAATAAATTAAATTTGAAATATTTGATTTGTACAGATTTATTGTCTCAAATTTACTATTCTAATAAATTAAATTTAAATTTTAAACCTGATTTATAAAAATTATAGAAACAAAAAGTGCATCCACATTTTTTAATATATATATATATTTATAACTAACTTTCAACCTCATCCACACTTCTCACCGAAATTAAATGTATATTGCCAGTAAGATAGCAATCGCAATCATGGGCATCTATGGTGGAAATTTCTATTTCTAGTGGTACTGTACTAATGAATAAATGGCATGCGGCCATTATTTTCCCTGTTACTCATCATTTTCCCTCATCTTCTTTGTTTTATTTAAATTAATATATTATTTTTAATTTTAATGATGAAGAATGTTTTTTTTAATTAAAGATGTTCTATTTAAATTAATATATTATTTTTAATTTTAATGATTAAAAGTGTGTTTTTATAATATATAAATTTAAATTTAAAAATAAGATAGGTATATTTTTAGAAATTTTAGAAATCGAATTATCGTGAAAAATAACTCATTCAATAATTTTATATTTAACTTAACCATAATTTTTAAATTAAAATATTTCTTTAATTTATTTTTGTATTAATATAATACATATGTTCTAAATTTATTTTCAATAAAAAAAGTTGATTGAGTTGGATGTTTATTTTTTTCAATTTATAAATAATTTATTAAGTTCATTTTACAATATAGTATCAAGGAGATGTGTAAGTATGTATATCTCTCTTTAAATAAAAATAAAATTAGTCAGAATAGAAAAATAATATCAGCTATAATTATGCTTGTAAAGTATTTAGAAGTAAAAAAATGTGAGTAAAATGTTTAAACCTTATACTTTTAAAAAATATATCAACACAAGCTTTAAATAAACTATTTGAAAATATATATTAACTAAATAATGTTGATATCAACATCATATACATTTATATATAGAAAAAAAATTGTTAAAAGAAAATATTTTAATATTATATATAATAAAATATTCAATATGAGTTATCAATAAAATATTTTAATATTGATTAATATTGAAAACTTAAAAATATATTAATATTAAAAAAATCATTTTAATTTGTGTTTATAAAATGTCTAGATATATATTATGCAAAATATTTTAATGTAAACTATATATTATATATTGTTTTAAAAAAATTATATATATATATATATAGATATAGATATATGTGTGAGAGAAAAAATTAAATTTTATAGCTAAAATATTTGAAGTGATCAATATTTTACAATTTGATCCTTTATATATTTTATATAATATTAAAAAATACAATCTAAATGATAAAAAATCATATATTATATTTTATATTTTCAAATTTCCACTTAAAAAAAATAATTTCTCAACTCATATTTAATCTGTATTTAAAATAAATTTATACTAATTTTAATATAATTAACTTTCTTTAAAATATCATATAAATTACTATCACCTACACATTTCCTGAACTTATTTTCAATGAAAAAAGTTGATTGAATTGGATGCTCATCTTTTTCAACCTGGAATTCATTTATTTTAGTATAGAAAGTCATTACTTTATATATAGTATATTAACTTTCTTTTAAATATTATATAAGTTAGTATAACCTGTTATTGCTTTATTGCTCCATAGTGAAACAGGTCGTTGGGCAGTTCCTAAAACGCCATGAACGCCACATATGTGAGAATAGGTCGTTGGGCAGTTCCTAAAACGCCATGAACGGAAAGGATCTGCCACATATGTGAGAATAGGAACATCGAGGATGAAAACCACTTCCTCTTAGAGTGCCCCGCGTATAACCACATTAGATCTCAGTTTCACAATCTTTGTTACAATACTGACCTTCCTAGCCTTTTACAATGCCAAAATTATAGTGAGCTCGGGAGGCTTCTCTCCAAGCTTTTTGAGCATAGGAATAAAATCTTAAATCAAAATAGATAATTTGTTTCTTTAGGTCTGATAGACCATTATTTGGTCTCAGGAACGTTAACCACCATCATCATCATCATTAACTTTATTTTAAATATTATATAAGTTATTAAAACACTTTACACACTCTTAACCGTTGTCATTAATTTATATATTTTTAGATACTATAAACGTTATTGAAATCATGAAGATCCATATGAATTTGCATATATTCCATTTTTCCCTAGTTTTAGACCCTTTTTCTTTATGTGAAATGATTAAGATGTATAATTAATTTTTCCTGTCGTAAACATTTTTCCTCAATGAGATGATTAAGTGATTTGAATTTTTTCCTCGGCGAGAGGATTAAGATGTAGCGTTTTGAAAGTGAGAGTTTTAATTATGGTTTTTTTTAGGACGTTGTTTGGTTGCTTTATGTATTAAAGTTATTACTGGTCTTTGTTTCTGGTTACTAATGGTTGTTTTAGGTAATAAAATTATTATTGGTCTTTGTTTGTGGTTACTAATTATAATTTATATAGTTTTTTTTGGTTAGTTGATTATATATATATATATGTATATATTAAATTTATTTTTATTAAAGTTAAAAATATTTTAAAATTATAAATTTAAATTATTATTTATTTATTATGATAAGATATAAAATAGTTTTTTTAATTTTAAATATTATTACAGATGAAAAGTTACTCATAAGAAATAGTTTAATTGGTGATTGTCATGTTATGAAATATTATGTAAATCATGATATTTAAGGTTCAAATCCCCAATGGGGACATGACAACATACCTCTAGTGAGCATAAATGCAGGCTTGTGTGGCCATAGTGAAACCTCCTTGTGTGCAGATGAAGAGACAGAAAGGCATTTATGGTTTGTCCAAGGAGATTAAGTGTGCAGAGTGCATGATCACGATGAATATTTGCATGTTGTTGATCACAATGAATATTTGCATGTTGTTTCATTCTCAGGCTTGTGCAGAGGAGGCTGCAATGCTTAAGGAATATCAATGTATGGCAAGGACAAGATATACAGTGGAGGATCATGAACTTGAATGGCTCTCAGACGTAACAAGTCATGAGAGTGTGTGTAGAGAAGGGGAGCAACTAGCCCAACAGAGTGCACACCAAGGAGCAGTTATGGTCATCTTCCAAGCTAGGCGGGTTCATTTGGAAATAGGTAAAAATGTATGGTGCTTTAGTATTGGTTTTCTATGGATAATTTGGCTTACCTACAGGGTTTTCGGTGAGGAAATCAGGCAAGGAAGGAAATCGCAACTATTTCTTTCATATTTTTGCTATTTGTTAGTTATCCCTTCTTTCTGGTGTATATAGCAGAATTGGGTATTTTTCTTGGTCGATGACCAAATGCATTAGTCTTGGCTTCTTTTTTCTAATAGTGGATATGGTTGTTGTTTTCATTTAACGACTTTATGTATGTATATTTCTCACAAAAATGCTATAGTGATAGCATGGAGCTTCTGGTGGTTTGTCTATAAACCTCTGGTTTGGGCCTGGGTAAAATATTAGGCCGAGAGTTGTTTAGCATTAGTATTGGTGGTGCATATACTTTTTAGTTAACAACTCTATTTATGTCATGTCTCCTTGGCTATGTATTATTGTCTGAGTGGTCCTCCTACTGGTCCGCCAGTCGATCTATAGTTGGGTGGTGGATGGTTTTCTAATGGTTTGGGGACTTCAAAATTTTCTTTGGTGGTGTCGTTTTAGTCCAAGAGGTGACTCGAGTTCCCTATTTACCTATGAGCTTTATTTTGTTGTCAACTCACCATGATTGGGGGTATCCCTATATGTATGTAGGTTCGAATTGTGTGGAAGCATAGTGGCGAGGGGTAATTGGTTTAATTATTCCCTTGTGTTTGGATGTAGAGGAATTCATATCTCAGTCGTTATCGTACATAGTTTGTAGACATCTCCTTTATTCTTTGGTCTACTTGGACAAGTTGAGTCGTGGTATAAATCGGCGAATTTAGTTGATTGGTCAGTCATTTGGAGATAGAGTGCTCGTGTTAGAAGGGGGTTTGCCTACTAGATGACCCACCGAGGCCATACATAGATGCACCATCGTATAAAGGATTTTTCCTCTCATCACTGGGAGCAAATGTCAAGCTATATACAAGTAAAACTTATTCGGGCAGAAAGGGGGCCCTCTTTTTAGAAGACCCCCTCCTAAACACTGAGGTCTTAACAAATTGGGAAGATTGGATTCCCAACACAGGTCATGTGAGGGTTTGGTTCAACCAGTATATGCAAACGGTGGATCTTTATTGGCAAATGAAATTTTTATCGGGAAGGAATCTATTAGACCGTCATGAATCATGCATGGAAATTCTCCAATATATGGAACATCTACACAAGCACTTGTGGGATCTAGATTAGAGGATGGAGAGGGTTGAGGATTAAGATGCAGTGTTTTGAAAGGAGAGTTTTAATTATGGTTTTTTAAGCATATTGTTTTGTTACTTAATATATTAAAATTATTGTTGCCTTTTGTTAGTTGTTACTAATTATAGTTTATATAGTTTTTGGTAAGCTGATTTTATGTTAATTAATATTTATCTTTTATTTGTATATATATATATATATATCTATATATATATATATATATATATATATATATATATATATATATAGATATAGATATAGATATAGATATAGATATATAATAAATTTGTTTTTATTAAAGTCAAAAATATTTTAAATTATAAATTTAAATTATTATTTATTCATTGTGATAAGATATAACAATTGTTCCTTTAATTTTAAAGATTATTAGAGTTGAAAAGTTGTCCATGAGAAGTAGCTCAATTGGTGATTGTCATGTTATGAAATGTTATGTAAACCATAATATTCAAGGTTCAAATCCCCCATGGGTAGATGTGATAAATGGTGTGTTCCTTTTTAATCAAAATTTAACTCGGATCCACCTGACTAATGAGACGAGGGACATGGCAACACAGCCCCAATGAGCATAAATGAAGGCTTGTGTCGTCATAGTGAAACCTCCATGTGTGCAGATGAAGAGACATCGAGGAATTTATGATTTTTCCAAGGAGATTAAGTGTGTGGAGTGCATGATCACAATGAATATTTGCATGTTGTTTCATTCATGGGCTTATACAAAGGAGACTACAATGGTTAAGGAATATCAGTGTATGGAAAGGACAAGATATGTAGTGGAGGATCTTGGACTTGAATGAATTTGGGACGTAACAACCCATGAGAGTACTTGTAGAGTAGGGGAGAAACTAGCCTAGTAGAGTGCACACCAAGGAGTAGTTCTGGTCAGCTTCCAAGCTCAGTGGGTTCATTTTGGCAATATGTAAAAAAGTATGGTCCTTTAGTATTGGTTTTCTATGGCTAATTTGGTTGACCTACAAGGTTGTCAGCGAGGAAATCAAGCAAAGGAAGGAACACACAACTATTTCTTTCATATTTTTGGTATTCATTCGTTATCCATTCTTTAAGGTGTATACAGTGGAATTGGGCCTTTTCTTAGCTGATGACTAGATGTATTAGTTTTGGCTTCATTTTTTCGGTAGTGGATATGATTGTTGTTTTCATTTAACGAATTTTTGTATGTATTTTTCTCACAAAAATGCTACAGTGACTACATAGAGCTTCTGGTGGTTTGTCTATAAACCTCTAGCTTGGGGCTGGGTAAAATATTGGGGGCAAGAGTTTTTTAGCATTAGTATTGGTGGTGCATATAATTTTTAGCTAGCGACTCTATTTTTGTCTTGTCTCCTTGGCTATGCATTATTGTCTGAATGGTCCTCCTACTAGTTCGTTAGTTAATATATGGTTGGGTGGTGGATGGTTTTATAATGGTTTGGGGACTTCAAAATTTTCTTTGGTGGTGTCATTTTATTCCAAGAGGTTACTCGAGTTCCCTACTTACCTATGGGTTTTATTTTGTTGTCAATTCGCCATGATTTAGGGTACCCCTATAGATATGTGGGTTGGAGTTGTGTGAAGCATGGTGGCAAGGGGTAATTGGTTTAATTCTACCCTTGTGGCCCTCGTACCTGTCATATCTTAGTTGTTATGTTATGTAGTTTAGGGCGATCTCCTTTATTCTCTAGTCTACTTGGACAAGTTGAGTCGTGGTCTAAATCAGGGAATTTAGTTGATTGGTTAGTCATTCCGAGACAGAGGTCTAGTTTTAGAAGGGGGGTTTCCTACTGTTAGGAGACTACCCACCGGGGCCATACATAGGTTCACCACTATATAGAGGATTTTTCCACTCATTACTGGGAGCTAATGCCAAGCCATATAAGAGAAGAACTTACTCGGATGAAAGGGGAGGCCTCTTCTCATAGGACCCCCCTCTCAAACACTAAGGTCTTGATAGACTGGGAAGATTAGATTCCCGACATATGTCATACAAGGGGTCGGTTCAACCAGTATATGAAAACAATGGATCTTTATTGGTAAATGAAGTTTTTATCGGGGAGGAATCTATTAGAGTGTCATGAATCATGCATGGAAATTCTCCAATATCTGGAACATATGCATAGGCACTTGTGGGATCTATATCAGAGGATGGAGAGGGTTGAGAAATACCTTGGCATTCCACTAACGAAAGGAAGAACTCTAGATGATCCAAATGAACCCATCTAGGTTGCAAGCTTAGATTTAGATCCCTTAATGTGATTGTGATATGGATATGGTTTTATCATTCATTTCTTATATTACTCTTGTACAAGACCATTTAGGCCATTGTGTTAGTTTTATTTTGGATATTTCTTTTTCTATTAGCTCTCAAATCCTCCTTAAGGAGAGTATGCTTTTGGTTATGGTTCAATTTCCCATGAGAGAAGTGTTGGCATTATGATGCATGAGTTGTCCTTGATGGAAACTCACTTGTAACAGAACAAGTATATGGTAACTAGATGAATCTATAGGTCATATCAAAGGTAACAGAATGATGGAACAATGATATCAGAAGTGACGGAATGATGGAACAGAATAATGGTTCAAAGGTTTAAGGATCAGAATCAGAAGCTTGATACGATAAATTGTCGGTATTATGAATTAGGTGTTGTCCTTAATAGCAACCTACCTGGTGAGTTGTCCGTGATGACAACCTATTTGATGAATGGACTAATTGATAAAGGTATAAACAGGATGTGATAGAATGCATGGTTGTTGTGTTTACAGATGTGACCAAATGCATGGAAGTTTAGAGGAATCAGTTTAGAAGTGATGTATGATGGTAACTCACATTGTAACAGGTTAATTCAGAGGTAACAAAGTAATGACACAGAAGAATAGGATGATAGGACAAAGGATTACAGATCAGAATTAAGAAATTGAGGAAAGAAAATGTTTTAAGTTGTATATGTTGTTTAACCTAGTTCAAGTCAGTATACACTCAGGTACATAGAATAAAAGGAATGTATACATATGCACGCAGTTTCACAGAAGGAAAAGCGTGTATGGGATGGAAAATTAAGGTTAAAGAATACCAAGGGTTCCTACCATGGTATTGGCCCATAGTAATGAGCGCGACAAAGAATATTGATCCTGTCAAAGAATACCATCGGCATAACTATGGTTTTGACTCGAGGTATTGAAAAATTTTAAAACTATATAAGGAGGTGAAGATCAAAGTGTGAGAGTGCACAAGTGATGAAAATATTATGAAGAGTTATATCAAAAGAAAATATGCATGTTATGGGTTATTGATGCTTTGCTTGATATGAACTAAGTATGCACCTGAGTGCTTGATGATGGATGAGATCTAATAGATCTGAAATAATTATGCACTAATGATGGATTAGGATCATGAGACCTGAAATGACTTATCATTGTATGATCTAATAATGGATAGGATAGATCTGAGTGCTAACATATGTTTTATCCTTTAAATGCTATGATCTGGGTATATTTGAAGTCTTGAAAAGCTGCGAAGTTATAAGTCATTATTTGCATATCTATACGCAGGTTCGCCTTGGTGAAGGCACGTATACACGTGGATTCGACACTTCCAAGTAGCGTATGCAAAGGAAGGGCTTGTTGTTTAGAAATGATTGATCTATATCAGTACTATTGTTTTATTATCTTTTGTCAGTGATGTCTTTGTTAGATCTGAAGTTAAACTGATTGTATAAGGAGATTGAGTCTGGATGACTAATTAATTGAGTAAGAAGGGTGATCTTTGCTGCTATCTATTTAGAACTCTGTAATATGACAGCAGATCTTCATAATTTCTTTTGTTAGTATAGTTTTTGGTTCTGAAGTTTTATGATTCAATATCTTAGAGGTATACACAGGGTTACAGAAAGTAGTGTATACACATAGGTTGTCCTCATTGAAGTAGCATATACATTCTAACATACGATTTTATGAGGTTGGAGTTGATTCTAGTTGTTGATACAGTATTATGGGTTCAGTTTTGTGCATTGGTTACAATGATTGTTCCAGTTTATTAGTTGAATTTTGATTAAGTGTTGGTGAAAGATTCAGTTGTATCAGAAATTGATGATTGGGTGATTCAATTGTGTCAGAATTTTCAGTGATCAGTTGATTTAGAGATTAATAATTTGGGTTAGTTATGTCAGAGATTGATGACTGGGTTTCAGTGATTGGTTGATGCAGTTGTATTGGATGGTTGTATTACAGTTGTGGTGATTGATTTTGATATTCAATGTTAATGATCGGTCCATTATGAAAATTTGATGAAATGTGGCCTACATATTGTGTTGATGTGTAGTAGGAGTATCCAGTCTGAAAATTTATGAAACGTGGTCCCAAGAGAAAGAGTGAAGGTGGTAGCCTTCTGTAGGTCGATGCCTATGTACTGGTAAACATATCAGCCAATACAAGAGCTAGGGGGTTGGACCTCCCTTCTAGTAGCAGCTAAGAACAAGTGAAGTTTGTAGCCTTATGTAAGTCGGTTCCTACGTAAAAGTAAAGATATCATCCAGTACAAGAGCTAGGGGGGGTTGTAGCTTCCTTCTAGTAGAAGTTGGAGAACGAGAGAAGGTTGTATCCCTATGTAGGCAAGTGCCTGCATACTGGTATGATTTTGCACTAGTACAAGATTGTAAAAAACTTTTTCTTTATATTAAAAAGAAGAAAGAGACAACAACAGCAGGTGGTTTTCTTATGCATTCAGTTTCCAGCTTAAATCTTGGTGTTCATGTGTGCTTCTTATGTGTGATGGTTTATTTTTTTATTACAACACATGGTTATTGTTTATCTAATGTTTAATAAAGTACAAATGCACTAGATGAAGAAAAACATATGATGAAATAATTGAATTGTAAATTTTACTAGATGTATGCTAGTTTTCTTAAGAACAGTCCTGCACACACACGTGTTCCTTTCACTAAAGTTGCATATAAAATATGAATATGAAAAGAAAAAGTTATTGATTCACCCCCCCCCCCCCCCCTTCTCGGTATTTTTCCCACCAATTGGTATCAGATCGGGTCCTTTGGTAGAAGATTGATCGCTTGAAGGAGATTCATTGTAACAATGGGAAAGAAGCAAAAGAAGAAAGCACCTCAAAAGAAGAAGACATCTCAAAGGAATAGTAACAGTGGGAGAGACAATTGGCTATTAGGTGGAAGAAATTATTCAAATTCAAAATCACCTCAGATTGAAGATGAATAAGCAAAATAATTATTAGGTACTAATTTTTGGTCCTCTAGTGATACATTTCTTTGTTCATGCAATATTGAAGATAATGAATGTGACAGTGAAACAACTGAATTTTCTCTTATGGGTGAAAGTGAAAGAAATCTAATAGAGGCAGAAGTTAAAAGGCTCACATATAAAATTAGAGATCAACAAGATCTATTTGATAAAAGGGAATGTACCTACAAAGAAGAGGTTACCAGGTTAAAAACTCAGTTGGAGGAAGGAAACAAAATAAGGAAGTAGTACAAAGAAAAGGAAGATCAATGTCAAAGGTTGTAGGATGAAGTGACATCATTGAGAAAGCAAGTGAATGAAAATGACACAACAACCAAGGAACTTATAGAAAGAACCAGTTGTTGTAAAGGTCTTGAAGCTGAGGTTGTCTCTCTGAAAGGAGATCTTGAAAATTCAAATAATCAGAATGAAGATCTACTTCAAGAATTTTAAGAACAAGAAAATGAGGTTCTCAAATTAAGACAACAAGTGGAAGAAGGAAGAAAAGTTGAAGAAAATATGAAGAAGCAGTATCTTGAAAAGGAAGAGCAATATCAGGTTGAGGTAAATATCCTAAAAGGTAAATTAGAAGAAAAGGATAAACTTTTACGATTTCAAGATAGTACTAAGATTTTGGATAGCATTCTTAGTAGTCAAAGATCTCCTACCATCAAATCTGGTCATGGTTTTCATGAAACTGTTAAAGGTGCATCTAGCTTACAAACTGAGCAAAGAAATTCTAATGCAAAAATTGAAATGCTCAACAAGGAAATAAGAAGTCAACCCCATCAACAACCAAGGAAAGAAAGTCTTCAAAGAAAATCATTTACTTCTAACTATAGAAGTTCTAATCGATTCTTTCCTCTGATCAATAATGTTGAATGTTCTATATGTCATAATTTTGGACATGTTGCAGCTAGATGCAGAAGTAGAATGTTTCAAGCTAATAACCGTCACCTAGAAATATCATAAGCTTCCAGGTACTTTAAGGGATATTGTTTTTCTTCCAATATGTTTGGTCACAAAGCCATTGATTGTTATAGAAGGAATATGAAATATATAAGATGTTATGCTTGTAACAAGTTTGGGCATATAGCAAAAGAATTCAAGGACAAGTCTATGGATCGCCATAGACAATATGGTAAGCAATCAAATAAGCACATTTATATCAGAAAATCTAAAAAAGATGAATCCACCAAGAATCAAGAAAAGGAAGATCAAATAAGGTGTGATCTTGCTCTCTACTCTTTCAAAGACGAAGATGATAGTAGATGTTCTCATCACATGAATGGAGACAAGAGTAAAATGGAGTCTCTAATGAAGAATCATCATGGTAATGGTATTCTTGGAACTGATGTTCTAGGATCAGGTTTAGTCAGAACAAACTTAGAGGGAACTGAAAGTGAGAAATGTTGAAAATAGCAACAAGAAATGCTAAAAATAGCATTGCTATAGATAACATTTCAGGATATATTCCAATTTTAATTTGTCCTTGAATTAAAATTGAGAATTAAAATTTGAATTTAGTCTCACTAGCTGTTTGAAAAATAATTAATTAATTCATCTTGAGTTAATTAGTTGGAGAAATTCAAACATGAAGTCTTTGTGAAGACGTGCAACAATTATCCCTTTGATTGAGGAAATTATCCCTTAATTAAGGAGATAAGGATGAGTTGTATTTGAGTTGTAATTAGTTAGCTCAGTTAACTAAGTTAAGTCCAGTTAAATTAGTTCTAAACATTTTGTGGAACTAATTGTGAGTTCAGTCAGTTAATGCATGCATGCATGCAACTAGTGTTCTCCAGATAATTGAATATTCTCTCATAAATAACTCATGCATGTCAGTTCAGACAAAGACCCAATTAAGATTAAAGGCAGGGATAGTGTACTATCAGTTGCTAGAATATTCCCATGTGAATATCTCTTGCATGCAGAAGGAATTCATTCCTTAAGGATTGCATGTTACTACAGAGGTCAGAACAATGTGTGAGGTGAGAATCACACAGGTTATAGATGGAGGACCCAGGAGAAACTACGCAAGGAAATAGGAAGCTTGGAGGATAGAGGAGAAGGCATATGTCTTGTCTATTCTATCTATGAGCAGCAATGAGGGATTGTACTAAGAGCTGGATAGCTTGAGAGCTAAAGCTTTGTGTAATCCTGAGATATTTCCACTTATATTATAATACTAATAGCGAGGTTTTTAGTTGAGGCTTTCCCTATAGTATTCTTTTGTGTTTCATGTGTGATTGATTCTTCTTCTTTGTTATATATGTTCTGTTTGATCTTGCTCAAAATCGATTAAGCTTCGTTTAATTGTAGAAGTAGATTAAGTATTTTGCTTTAGTACATTGCATATCAGTTTAATCTACAGTGAGAATTTCTACATGGTATCAGAGCAAAGGTGATCAGAGCTGAGAACAATATACAAAGAAGGGAGAGGTTTGAAGTTTGAAGTTCTTGATTGTAGGTACAAAATCAATTTCTTATCACATCTCAAAGTTCACCAATGGCATTCAATGGCTTGAGACTCGAGTATGCCCTTGATGGAAACTCAAATTACATAGCATGGAAGGATTGCATGGAAGTGGTATTAGAGGACAATGGTTTGAAGGAATTCATTGATCAAGAAGTCCCCAAGCTAGCGGCAGCTAATGCCCAAGAATTGGCGGAATGGAAGAAATGTGTGGCGAGAGCGATGAGGATTATTCTAGAGGGAGTTCGAGACCATATTGTCGCAAGTCTCCATGGGTAGGAGACTCTATTTTCAATGTGGAAGACATTGAAGGACCTATATCAGAATAGCAGCAACCAGAGGAAGCTAGCGCTGAAGGACAAGCTTCAGAAAATCAAGTGTGAAAAGGGTGACACGATATTTACATATCTGAACAAGGTCACCAGCTGTAGAGATGACCTTGGAAGTGTTGGAATCACGACAGCTGATGATGATATGGTGAGTCTTGCTCTTTTCAGTCTTCCTAACAGATGACATAGCTACGAGGACTCAGTGAATGGAAGAGAGAAACTGCCAGATTGGGAACGATTGTGGTCGAATCTAATGCAGGAGGAGATCAGGAGGAGCACAAGAGATGGTTCTTCATCTAAGCATGATGTTAAAGAAAATCTAGCCTTAGCAAGTAAGGCACAGAAAGGGAAAGGGAAGGCTTCCCATTCCAAATCAAGTTCTTCCCAAGGAGGGAAGAAGATTGACAAATCTAAAGTGAGATGCTTTAATTTTCATGAGGTGGGTCATTATGAAAATAATTATCCATTGAAGAAATCCAAGAATGGATCCTCAAAAGGATCACATGGTGAGGCACTAGCCTCACAGTTCGAATTGGATTTTACCCTCATCGCATGTATGGTTTCATCGATGGTGAGTTGTGTTTGGTACCTAGATAGTGGAGCCTCATTCCACATGACCGGTGATAAGAGTTTATTTAGTACCTTGGAGGAGAAAGACCTCCATATGCACATAGATATGGGCGATGATAGAAAGTACCGTGTTTCAAGTGAAGGTACAGTTGTGTTTCAGAGGGAGCATGGAGCTCCTCTCACCCTGACTAATGTAAAGTATGTGCCTGGACTGAAGAAAAATTAGTCGCGATGTTGGAAGACAAAGGCTATGATGTAGTCTTCAGTAAAGGAAAGGCGTTCCAGAGACACATAGCCACGGGTCAGACCAAGAGGATTGGGATTCGAGTGAAGAATCTCTACAAGCTTGAGGTAGATGACTGTGTTGCATTGAGTTCAAAAGCAGAATTGGTGCAAAGCCAAGATATTAGCGAGTTATGGCATAGAAGGTTGGGCCACTTGCATCATGGGGCCTTGAAGATAATGTAGCAGATTTCTACCGGACTTCCCGAAGGTAAACTTGAGCCAGTGGACACATGCAAAGGTTGTACCTTAGGTAAGTATGCAAAATCTTCCTTTCATGATCGAGACAGTCGAGCTAAAGCAATATTGGAGCAAGTTCATACAGATTTGTGTGGACCATTCTCGATAGCCTCCACCGCTAAACAAAGGTATTATGTGATTTTCATTGATGATTTTTCTCGTAAATGCTAGATCTATTTCATGGAGAAGAAGGATCAAATCTTCTCAAGGTTTTGTGAGTTCAAAGCCTTGGTTGAGAAATAATCAGGAAAGGAGATCAGGGCCTTGCGAAGCAACAATGGTGGATAGTATGTCTCTCAAGAGTTTAAGGACTTTTGTGCAGCAGAAGGAATTAAACAGGAGTTGACGGTACCTCATAACCGACAGCAAAATGGGGTGGCCGAGAGGAAGAATAGAACGATTGTGGGGGAAGCTCAGGCAATGCTGCATGACCAAGGCCTACCACTTCATTTGTGGGCTAAGGCATGCAACACAACGGTTTACTTGCAGAATAGAAGCCCGCATCACATACTTGGGATGAAGACACCAGAGGAAGCTTTCTCCAGGAAGAGACCAGATGTGGGTCACTTCAGGATCTTTGGCTCATCGGTTTATTTCCATGTGACAAAGGATGCACGGAAGAAGCTTGAGCCGATAGCAGAGTTGGGGATACTTGGGGGGTACACTGATACTCCCCACAACTATCAGGTGTGTTTGCCTACCATTAAGAGGACAGTGGTTCGCAAATATCTTAAGTTCGATGAGCTGAAGGCTATGCGAGTTTCTCTTGAGAGGGAGCTTAAGTTGTAGGCAGAGGAGGACCTTTTGGTTCCTAAGGAGGAGGAGCCTTAGACTAATGCGGAGCAGCTACATGGAGAGGTTCCAGGAGTGGAGACATCCACTCAAGCAGAGTCTTCCAGATATGGGTGGAAGTGCTCAAGGGAAGCTGAAAGATTATTGTCGGATGCAAGAGAGAATGTGGGAGAACCATATTCTCAGCGCAGACAGAGGAGGTCACCTAATAGGTACATTGGATACATGGCCCTTATTAGGGAATATATTGAGACCAAACCATCTTCCTTTGAGGAAGCAGTGCAGCAGCCGATTTGGGTTGATGCTATGGTGGAGGAGTATGACTCCACAGTTCGGAACAATGTTTGGGATGTTGTTCCAAGACCGGAGAACAAGTCAGTTGTGAGTTCCCATTGGCTTTACAACGTAAAGCATGTTGTTGATGGTAGTGTGGAGAAACATGAGGCAAGATTTGTTGCCCGTGGTTTTTCACAGGTTGAGGGAATTGACTATGATGAGACTTTTTCTCCTGTAGCAAGGTACTCATCTATCAGATCGATGCTGGCACTATCATCACAGATGGGTTGGAAGATCCATCAGATGGATGTGAAGACTGCATTCCTCAATGGCAAGATTGAGGAAGAGGTGTACATAGAGCAGCCGGAAGGTTTTGAGACCTTCAATCACGAGTCGCATGTGTGCCGACTCAAGAGAGCTTTGTACGGGCTAAAGCATGCACCTCGTGCTTGGTACACCAGGATCAACAACTAATTCACTAGGTTAGGCTTCACAAAGAATGAAGCGGATGCGAACTTGTACCACATCATGGTGGAAGGTAAGCAATTGATCATTGTTCTTTATGTTGATGATCTGATATTAACAGGTGATGATCAGTTGATCATGTCTTGCAAGGACGACCTTGCAAGAGAGTTCAAGATGAAAGACATGGGTCTCATGAACTACTTTCTAGGCATGGAAGTGTGGCAGAAGGATGGGGAAGTGTTTGTGTCTCAAGGAAAGTATGCCAATGAGATACTGAGGATATTCCACATGGAGAAGTGCAAGCCCATGCAGACACCTCTAGCAGGTAACTAGAGGAAGGAGGATGCTACTTCAGGAGAAGTAGTAGAAGCTACTGTGTACAGGTAGCTTGTGGGTTCACTGATGTACCTAGTGAACACATGACCTAATTTGTGCTATGCGGTGAACCAACTGGGTTAAGCTATGGTTCAACCTACCAAGCTGTTGAAGGTGGCTAAGCATGTTTTGAGATACCTTAGAGGCACATCTTAGTATGGATTATGGTACATACGGTTAGAGGGAGTGAAGCTACAGGGCTTCACAGATACAGATTGGGTAGGGAGTCCATCAGATCGGAAGAGCACATCAGGAGGAATTTTCAACCTTGGTTCAGCTACAATTTCTTGGTACAACAGGAAACAGAGGTCAGTTGCACTCAGCTCAACAGAGGTTGAATACATGGCTGCAAGTCAGGCAGCATGTGAGGCCAATTGGATTTGGGAAATTCTATTTGGTTTGTTTGATCAGAGGATGGATCCAACTATGATCTATTGTGATAATGAGAGTTGTATCAAACTCTCTAAGAATTCAGTATTTCATGACAGGTCCAATCATATTGACATTTGGTATCATCATCTCAGAGACTGTGTGGCGAGGAGGATCATATTGTTGCAGTATATTTCGACCAAGGAGCAAGATGCTGACATTTTGACTAAGGCATCGTCAAAGTGTAAATTTGAGTTCGATAGAGACAGGATCAGGGTAGAAGATAATCCCTTTCTTGTTGAGACGGAGTGTTGAAAATAACAACAAGAAATGCTAAAAATAACATTGCTATAGATAGCATTTCAGGATATATTCCAATTTTAATTTGTCCTTAAATTAAAATTGAGAATTAAAATTTGAATTTAGTCTCACCGGCTATTTGAAAAATAATTAATTAATTCATCTTGAGTTAATTAGTTAGAGAAATTCAAACATGAAGTCTTTGTGAAGACATGCAACAGTTATCCCTTTTATTGAGGAAGTTATCCCTTAATTAAGGAGATAAGGATGAGTTGTATTTGAGTTGTAATTAATTAGCTCAATGAACTGAGTTAAGTCCAGTTAAATTAGTTCTAAACATTTTGTGGAACTAATTGTGAGTTCAGTCAGTTAATGCATGCATGCATGCAACTAGTTTTCTCCAGATAATTGAATATTCTCTCATAAATAACTCATTCATGTCAGTTCAGACAAAGACCCAGTTGATAAAAAAGGCAGGGACAGTGTACTAACAGTTGCTAGAATATTCTCATGTGAATATCTCTTGCATGCAGAAGGAATTCATTCCTTGAGGATTGTGCAGTTACTACAGAGGTCAGAGTAGTGTGTGAGGTGAGAATCACACAGGTTACAGCTAGAGGACCTAGGAGAAACTATGCAAGGAAATAGGAGGCTTGGAGGATAGAGGAGAAGGCATATGTGTTGTCTATTCTGTCTATGAGCAGCAGTGAGGGATTGTACTGAGAGCTGGATAGCTTGAGAGCTAAAGCTTTGTGTAATCCTGAGATATTTCCACTTGTATGATAATACAGATAGCGGGGTTTTTAGCTGAGGATTTCCCCAAAGTATTCTTTTATGTTTCATGTGTGATTGATTCTTCTTCTCTGCTATATGTGTTATGTTTGATCTTGCTCAAAATCGCTTAAGATTCTGCAAGTTTGATTGTAGAAGTAGATTAAGTATTTTTATTTAATACATTGCATAATCAGTTTAATCTACAGTGAGAATGTCTACAAGAAATTTCAGTACTCCACCTTCCATACGCAGATCTTATGAAGTATAGTCATGTATATACGCGAGTTCAAAACTGCGCAGTCACGTATATGTTGGTTTGATGAATAAACAGTGGGACTGACTCAGGAAAAGGGTTTGACATGGTTCAGTCAATGATCAATTGTCTTTTCTATCTCGATGATTTATGGTTACAGTCTGTTGATGTTATTTAGAAGTGCTTTGTTGATGACTTGACGTATAAATGGTTGATGATGATTCTTACTCACATATGCAATGATTAGATCCGACGGTGAATAGTTGGCACAGGTTCAGGGGGAGCATATATTATGCTTCTAATAATGCATTGTTGGCATTATGTTTGCATTAGAAGTCCTTGGTACATAATGATGCTTATCAATAATGATGATGTTGCTGAAGTGTTTTAAATGATGCATCATGTTATGTCACAGTCATCGGTTGTCTATGATGAAATCACAAATGATACTTATATTGCTTGAGCCACATAGTTGTTTTGATGCTTCTAATCAGATTTATGGATGATTCAAATGATTCTTTTGATGATGCATATAGTACATATGTTATGTTGCTTACATGGTGATATTCATAAGTTCAAGGAGAAGAACAAAGCTTGAGTACACAACTTCATTATTTGATGATGATAAGTGTCAGTCATTTATGCTATCAACATGCCTTCAAAGATGCATAAATTTCATATGGTGAAGTTATGGATGAGGATTCCTATATTTCTTGGCTCTCACGTGGTTGAGGATTGCTTCTTTTGATGGTATCAAGAAAGCTTGACAAATGACTGTGAGCTCATGGTTTTCTTTTCACTTTGATGAGAAGCTAGATACATATTGTTATCTCTATGATGGATACATATTATGCTAGATACATTGATGATTACTTAAATTACACATTGGTAAATAATGTTGGTTGGCCAAGAGAATGGTGTTATTGTAGGTTTCATGAAGACATATCTATTTGAAGACATGGTTGTTTGGAGACATGACTTAGTCACATAATGATGATGACCTCTTACCAGGCTTGATTCTCACATATGTTGATTATCATGGTTGATGCTTATCAGATGTGAGATGTCAGAAAAATACCTAGTGAAGAGACATGGTTGATATATTGAGGGTTGCTATGAAAAGATCATGCAGTTCTTGTTACGATGATGATGGTATGGTCATGGATGATGACTATGGTGTTTTCACATACATATGATATGATGTGAATGGTTTTTGTATCATTTCTTGGAAATATGGCATATGCTTAGTTGATTCATGGAAGGCTATAGATAAAGGCTTTTTCTAACAAAGAAAAAGAGCAAGTTGGTCTTGATAAGGTCAAGAGGATGAGTTGATATCTATATGCAGCATACTTAGTCACAAGTTGATGATATTAAATTTACATTGACATATCTTGCGAACTAATGATGGACATATACAAGTTGTTGTTCTTGATGCTATTAACAAATGCTTATGGTGCAGATCATATATGATGTATGATAGTTGTTGATAACTATCATGATCTTGTTTAGGTCTTTGGTCTTTGTTATAAATGTCATGTATACCATTTGATGTAAAGGTCATGTAAAGACCTATGATGTAATAATTTTCATATTCAGTCATGTATGGACTTTTGAGATCATGTAATCCCACTTGGTTGGGTGGTTAAGTCAAATTTGTATCCCCACTTGGTTGGGAGATTGATGTATGTATGAGTCATTGGTGATAGGAAGGTTATACTAACATAGTTGAGTTATAAAGTCATGTTATTATTTTGAAAAATATATCTGCAGACTCAGCATGTGCTCAAGGGTAGCATGGACAGTATAGTGCATCTCAGCATGTACTAAGGAGGAGAATATTTTGGCCCACCCTATGCCCTTTATGTCAAAGGGGGAGAGTATCTTGGTGCTATTTGATATATTTAACAGGTTCTACAGCTTGAAGTGATAAACACCAACAAGTCCAAAGGGGGAGGTTGTTGGCATTATGATGCATGTGTTGTCCTTGATGGAAACTCACTTGTAACAAGAAAAGCATATCGTAACTAGATGAATCTAAGGTCAGATCAGAGGTGACAGAATGATGGAATAGAGTAATGGGTCAAATGTTTACGGATCAGAATTAGAAGCTTGATACATGAAATTTTTTGTATTATGAATTAGGTGATGTCCTTGATAGCAACCTACCTGATGAGTTATCCTTGATGACAACCTATTTGATGAATGTGTTATAAAATTATATATTACGGAGAAATGGAACACATAAAATATTGCAGAAATATAAACACAGAAAACACATAAAACAAGAGAGACATAGATATATGTGGTTCACCCAATTTGGGCTACGTCCATGGAGAAACAACCAGTCCTTCCTTTTATATTATCTAGCAAACTGAAGAGATACAACCTACAACAGATCCACTGTAACACCCTCTTCGCTCTGAATCACCTCTCTCTTTCTCACTTAGAATACAGATCTACATAGATGCAATACAATTCCCTCATATATAGTTAGGGGTTGCCTTCTAGGGCAAAAAACCCTAAATTAAACATAGCTTCTACAGTCAGATGTCTGCCTAATGAACAGCCCAGATTGACTAGAAATTACTATACTTTTACAAGGCAATTTTACATCTATTCTTAGCTTCGGGGGTGCTGCCCCCGAAACCCCCCGCCAGGGGGGCTCCCTAAAGGTCGCAACCACCCCCCCCCCTGGAACCCCCCCTGCAACGAATATTTTTCAGGCGGTGAAACTAGGGTCCAATGTGGCGATACCTTTGAATACAAAAGATAATCAAGCTCCACACCCAACAATCTCCCACTTGGAGACTGATTATAGCAACTCCACCGCTGCTTCATTTGCTGGACAATGACTCCTCTTTGGACCTAACTATTTCTCATCTTCTTCATCATACTTGAAGACCAATTGAAACTGAGCATATTCTCAGTTTCTCCCTGGTTACAACTTTTGCTAGCATATCTGTAGGATTCTGGCTAGTGTGTATCTTTTCCAGCTTCAACTCTCCATCTTCCAACACTGATCGTATGAAATGGTACTTGAGCCGTATGTGTTTAGTCCTAGAATGAAATGTTGAGTTCTTTACAAGATGAATGGCACTTTGGCTATCACTGTATAACTTGACCATATCATGCTCCTTACCCAATTCACCCATAAACCTTTGTAACCAAATCATTTCTTTACTAGCCTCTATAGCAGCAACATACTTTGCCTCTGTTGTTGAAAGTGCAACAACACTTTGGATTTTTGAAACCCAACTGACAGCTATTCCACCTACAGTAAATACATATCCTATAGTGCTCCTCCTGTTATCTCTGTCACCTACCCTATCTGCATCAACATATCCCTGTAAAGAAATATTTGAACCACCAAAGCATAATGCTTGATTTGTGGTACCTTTCAAATATCTGAGAATCCATTTCACTGCCATCCAATGTTCCTTTCCTGGATTGTTCATGTACCTGCTTACAACTCCCACTGCATGTGCAATATCAGGCCTTGTGCAGACCATTGCATACATTAAGCTTCCAACTTCTGATGCATATGGAACTTTAGACATATAATCCATGTCTTCTTGGGTCTTTGGGCACATTTCCTTACTAAGTTTAAAATGGCTAGCAAAAGGTGTGCTAACTAGTTTTTCATTGTGCATATTAAATCTTTTCAACACCTTTTGTATGTACTCATTTTGAGACAATGTTAGTTTCCGATTTTTCCTGTCTCTAGTTATTCTCATACCAAGGATTTTTTTTGCAGCTCCCAAATCCTTCATTGCAAATGAATTTGCCAATTTTTTTTTGAGCACATTTATTTCCTACATGTTAGACCCTACAACAAGCATGTCATCTACATACATAACAATATAATATAGCTGCCATCATTTTGCTTTTTCAAATAAACACAATGATCAGAGTGACATCTAGTATAACCTTGTTCAGACATAAACTTGTCAAATTTTAGATACCACTGCCTTGGAGCCTATTTTAAGCCATACAAGCTCTTCTTCAACCTACACACTATTTTCTCCTTCCCTTTTACCTCATATCCTTGTGGCTGCTACATATATATCTCTTCCTCCAAATCCCCATGGAGAAAGGTTGTCTTTACATCTAACTGCTCAAGATGCAAATCTTCAGCTGCTACTAGACTTAGAATAGTTCTAATTGAAGTCATTTTAACAATAGGAGAAAATATTTCATCAGAATCAATACCTTTCTTCTGTGCAAACCCCTTCACCACAAGTCTAGCTTTGTACCTCTATTTTCCTATATCTTCTTCCTTCAACCTGTAAACCCATTTATTTTGCAATCTAGTTTTACCTGTAGGCAACCTGACTAAGTCCCAAGTCTAGTTATGCATTAAGGAGTCCATCTCTTCTTCCATGGCTAGCTGCCACTTCTTCCTACTTTCAACTTGCATTACTTCTTCATAACATTTAGGTTCACCAGAATGAGACAACAATAAATAATATAATGAAAGAGAGTATCGTTCAGTGGATCTACTTATCCTGGTAGATCTTATAACACCACTTTCAGGTGTTTGGGGTGCCTGTTGCTGTTTTGGTGATTGTTTCTGTTGTGGTTGTTGATTATTATTATTTTCAGGGACCTTTACTTTTTCAGTGATCTCATCAAGAATTGTGTATTCCTTGTTTTATTTTTCCTATTTCTTTTCCTGCAACTGATTCTTATACAAGACCTTTTCATTGAATATTACATCTCTGCTCCTAATGATTTTGTGATTTTCATAATCATATACGCGATAACCAAAATCATTAACACCATATCCAATAAAGGTACATTTCTTTGATTTTGCCTCAAGCTTTGTTCTATTTTCTTTATTAATATGGACAAAGGCCTCACAACCAAAAGGCTTTAAAAAAGAGTAGTTTACCTTTTTACCTATCCATGCTTCCTCTGGAACACCACCATCCAAGGAACTTGAATGCCCTCTGTTTATTAGATAAATAGCAGCATCTACAGCATCTGCCCAAAATTGTAAAGGCAATCCTGCATGCAATCTCATGCACCTTGCACACTCCATGATTGTTCTATTCATCCTTTTTGACACACCATTTTCTTGTGGTGTTCTTGGAACTGTCTTCTCTCTACAAATTCCATGCTCTGAACGTTACCTATCAAACTCGTTGCTACAATATTCACCTCCATTGTCTGATCTGAGACACTTCAATTTCTTTCCTGTCTCAATCTCAACCAAATCTTTCCATTTCTTGAAAGTATCAAATACATTAGATTTATTCTTAATACAATAAATCCAACTTTTTCTAGTTGCATCATCAATAAAAGTAACATAATAATGACAATCACCGAGAGATGATACCTGAGCAGGTCCCCATACATCTGTATGCACAAGCTCTAATTTTTCGCTCTTATTTTCTTTCCCAACTCTGAGAAATCTGACTCTCTTATGTTTTCCATAAATGCAATTCTCACAGAAGTCCAAATCAACATTCTTCAAACTCGGCAACAAATTCCTTGATTGAAGGATCTTCATCCCCTTCTCACTCATGTGTCCAAGCCTATGATGCCATAATGTCGCATCTACTCCTTTGGAAGTTAAATCATTAACAGAGTACAATGTACCAACCTTTTCACCTTTTGCTATTACCAGGGCTCCTTTGGTGACCTTCCAAGCTTTATCTGTGAAAGTTGTCACACAACCTTCACCACCTAACTGCCCTGTTGAAATCAGATTTTCCTTCAGATCTGGAACATGCCTTACCTCCTTTAGTAGCCATTGCTTTCCATTCTGCTATTTTACAAGAACCTTACCCATTCCAACAATTTTACAGGGTTTATCATCACCCAAACAGACTTGTCAAAAATCTCCTTGAACATAGTCATGAAAGTATTTCTTATTAGGTGTGGCATGGAATGAGGCCCCTGAATCTACCACCCAGGAATCAGTAATATTTTTGAAAGAAAGAATCAAAGCATCTTGTAACACCTCACCTGTCACATTTGCTTCTTAATTTTTTTCTTGTTGTGCATCTCCTTATTTTCCCTTCCGAGATCTACAGTCTTTCTTTAGGTGTCCTTTCTTTCTTCATTTCCAACAGACTATCCCTGATCTAGACTTGGATCTGCCTTTCCTTGATTTACTGTGATATCATGAGTTCTTCCCTCTTTCCATTTTTCTTCCCCTAAACTCTGCACTCAAAGCATTACCCGATGTCTCAGTAGAGCTTTTCCGTCGCATTTCCTCGCTAAGGATAGCACTGACAACATCATCAAACTTTAAAGTACTAGATCGAGAAATAGAGTTACTAACGTCCATTACTAAACCATTCCAACTTTCTGGCAATGAGCACAAGAATAACAGAGCTCTAACTTCATCATCAAAGTTTACCCCTACAGAACTTAACTGACTTGTAACAGTATTAAAATCATTTAAATGGTCTGCAACAGATCCACCTTCCAACATCTTCATATTAAATAAACGCTTCATAAGAAATACCTTATTTGAGGCCAAGGGTTTTTCATATAGTTTCGCCAACACCTTAATCAAACCCTCCGTCATTGTTTCCTTTGAAATGTTGAAGGTGACTGACGCTACGAGGCACAATCGTACTGTTCCGAGTGCATTTCTATCGAGAAGGTTCCATTCTTCATCTGTCATACCTGTTGGCATCTTTGTTTTTCCACCCAGTGCTAGGTATAGATCTTTCTGATACAGATAATCTTCCATCTGCATCTTCCACAACGAGAAGTTTTGGCCGTTAAATTTCTCGACCCTAAACTTACCATCTTTCGCCATTACTCCCACTCAAACCAGGAATCCTTCTCTCCTGTGAATTTGTCAGCCAAAAAAGACCTTCAGCTTTGATACCAGTTGTTAGAAAATTATATATTATGGAGCAATGGAACACATAAAATATTGTAGAAATATAAACACAGAAAACACATAAAACAAGAGAGACACAGATATACGTGGTTCACCCAGTTTGGGCTACGTCCACGGAGAAACAACTAGTCTTTCCTTTTATATTATCCAGCAAACTGAAGAGATACAACCTATAGAAAATCCACTGTAACACCCTCTTCGCTCTCAATGTTCTCTCTCTTTCTCACTCAGAATACAGATCTACATAGACGCAATACAATTCCTTCATATATAGTGAGGGGTTGCCTTCTAGGGAAAAAAACCCTAAATTAAACATAACTTCTACCGTCAAATCTCTGCCTAATGAATGGCCCAGATTGACTAGAAATTACTATACTTTTGGGCCCCCCTGCACCCCCCCTGTAGCGAATATTTTTCGGGCGGCAACAAACTGGGGTCCAATGTGGTGATACCTTTGAATACAGAAGATAATCAGGCTCCACACCCAACAGAATGGACTACTTGATAAAGGTATAAATAGGATGTGATAGATTGCATGGTAGTAGTGTTTACAAATGTGACAAAATGCAGGGCAGTGTTACACTAAAAAATGTCACCTTGACTACTTACAGTTAGTATGGCTCAAATCAACAGTCATGCTACCCTCTTAGGCAAGTCTCATGCCTCTGTTATCCATCTCAAACTCAAAGAAGAGAGAAAGTCTTGTAAAAATCATGTTTATCTCTGGGGTCGCAAGTTCTCTCTAGTCTTACCTGCGGGGACGCGGACCTTGTTCACAAAATCTGCGTCCATGGACGCTCTGTATGTTAAGGGACAGGTGCGTCCCTCTGTAAAAGGCAAAATGCGCGAGTTTTATCTTGAAAAAGTTACTTGTGGTTACTTCTAGAACATTCTAGAGGTCGGTTTGATGAAATGGATGCGCCTCCAGTTGGTTCATGTATCTCTATTAAGGGGGAACTTATCCCATCAATAAGGGAGCTATCCCACCCAAAGAGGGGGATGATCCCATTGATAGTGGACCTGAATAACCTCTTTACAGCACTATAAATAAAGGCATTGAGCCAGAAGGAGAGGAGGTTGGAGCTATACATTTTCTTTGGGTAAATGCTGCAGGATTTAGGTCTTCCATTAGAACCTTTGTGAGGAGAGATTGTCTTTACATGATTCTACTTGGAAGTGGGTGAGCTTTGTCAAAGTAGGGGAAAACACTTGATGGACCCTGGGAGGAACTTGCACAACACCAAGGCCAGGTTGTAAGAGTTTCTTTGTTTCGTTATTAATACAAACTGGTTTATTTTTCTCAATAGCTTGTGTTAATGAGTTATTTCATGTGTTCCTTGGTCTGCATGTTGAATATATGTTTTATTATATGAAATGCAAGTGCTTGGTAATTGTTTGATTGTTTGTGGTTGCAGGAATTGACTTGAAAGAGGAGCTCATCTAGATCGTCAAGAACGGACTTCAACAACAGCGTTTTGGAATAAGGTAAGCCTGAACACTTGTAGTTTTCATGTTGTAAAAGGTGTATTTAGAGAAAGATCACTCCATTTTGTCTTGTTTGTCATTAGAACGTCTTAGACTTCTAGGAAGGTCAGTCGTGTCCGCACCCTTGACAAATTCCGTGTGACAAATTGGCGACTCCGCTGGGGACTCCATTAATGGATAAGTCTTTTCCTTTATATGAACTTTGCTTTGTGAAAATCATTTTTATTTTCTGGTTTTTGGCTGTGGGAATTAGTATTTGGGTGGTTTAGCTGTAGATTTAGTTGGCTTTAGTTTTTCTTCCTTTTTCCAGAAGGACGCAGTCTCTGTGTGCTTCATAGTGCGTCCTTGGACGCGCTGTTGTCGACTGCACAGTGCGGGGCCGCACCTGTGACAACGGGTGGCCTGCGTCTTCCTGTAAAAGTTAAGAAAATTCCATTTTTGCTTTAAATTGCTTTTAGATTTTGATTTTACTTAGTGTTTTCTGCCCAGATCCTTTAGTACCCTGTCAAAAATTTTCACCTGAGCTTGTTCCTGCTCTTAGCTTTCATCAATTGGGTGTTTTGAGTCTCTTTTTTGAGAAATTCTTAATTTGATTTCCTTTGGTCATTACTTGGAGGTTTGTCTCAGTTCTTTCACAATTTTGCATCTTTTTGCTTGTGTTTTTGCAAAAAAATTTCCCCCTCATTCGCCGGGGGGGGCTAAATTGTGTATGAGTGTTAATCGCCTTTGAGTGTTTTTATTTTTTGATCTTTGAAACTTTCACCCAATTTTCTCGACTTGCACTTGATTGGTTCTTAGATCACATTAGAATCGTCTTGTGTCTGAGAATTCTCTTGCATAGATCACATTTGCATAATTAGAATTCTCATTTTCAGAATATTAATGAAAAATGTGCATAGATTACATTTGCATACTTTTCAAGTGAATTGTGCATAGATTACAATTGCATAGTTTACATTCTGAAAAAATCCATTGTAGATTTAGATCATCTTTCTTTGATTTGAATTTACACAGAAATAAAAAAAAATGGTTTGGAATTGATTTGCATTAGTTCTTCTTGATGAAATTAGTGCATTAGAGAATTTGTTATACTTTCTCTTAGTGATCAATTTTTTGCATTGTTGGAAGTGAATGGAAACTCTCTCCTTACTTTAGTTAGGATTCATCGAATTGAAAGGATTGCATTATCATATTCGATTGCATTCAGTTGAGTCGGGTCATAACACCATTGGTTTCATCTCCATTTACCCATTTGAGTAATAACAGCCTTAATAACACAGCGCTTAATTAAAATTCATCTAGTAATTTTTACATTTCTAGGGCTCTGAAACACCAACATAGCTTAGGCTAGGGTCTTGGAGTAGGTGAGTACTTAACTCTCCAAGACTACAAAACCAAACAGATAGTTTATCTTGAGTAGAATAAATCCAATTGTTTCAATTGCACTCTGGGAAAGCTCCTCTTAAAGGAGAAGCACGAGCTCGTGTCCGAACCAGTGAGGGGGTCATTCCCCCCTCGTTGGGAACGACGCCAGACAGTACGTATTACAAACGGTAAACCTCGGATTAACCATTGTCGAGGAGCCAGGGGTCACTTATCGGTAAACCTTGGATTGTTGTCAAGGAGCCGGTAAGGGGATTGAGCTTGCTACTCTACCCTTGCGTGCTTTCGGAGTTTAGACTGTTCCCCCAGGTGTATTTGTTACTGTTGGTGACCTTAGTGACCATAATCTTTAGGGTTCTACCGAGGTGACGGTGGAGGGAAGGTCCCACTGTACCTGGAGCAGACGTCGGTTATACTCACTTGGATTTTCCGGGGGGTTCACTTCACTTCGAGACGGTTAAAGTGGAGGAACTTGTGCCGGTCTATTCATTAAGCAGGTTGCCGGGGTAACTGTTCCACCCGCCATTTCTGTACTGAATTCTGCGAGGTTGGGCTTCATCACCAACTAGTGTTTTCGGTCCGGAGAGCTTACTGTTTGTGTGTGGTTTGACTCCTAGATTTGATAGCGCGTGTTAATTTGTTTGTTTTTACTTTTAGAGACCATAGGTGTGAATTGTGAATTTTAAGTTGTTAAGTGTGAATTGTGAATTGTTAATTTTAGTTTTAAATTGTTAATAAAATTCACTGAAGTTGAATATAATGGCAAATGTTCCGGAATTTATCAACCTAGGAACCCCTCCTAATGAGAATCCTAGTACTTTTCCTTACTTTGGAAATGTTGGTCCTCCTTATATGGCTACTTTGTCATTACCTGGATTTACAATAGGTTTACCGATATGGTTATTTTCAACTTCGTTGGCCCAAAATACTCCAATTGTTCCATCTCAACCGGATGCTTCACCTCAACAGAGTTCACCATCTCAACATCACCAACCTTCTGTTGACCCTTTACCTTCTTCGCCTAATTTTTCTTCCTCCATTTCTTCCTCTTCGCCTGGTAAAAGCCTTGATGTTAGTAACCAGGAGGCTAAGAAGAAGAAGAAAGGGAAGAAGAAGAAGAAGAAGAAGAAGCAAGATAAGAAAGAAGTCAACCAACCAACCATGGCTGTAAGTGTTAGTTGTGTTGAGGAAAATTCCGACATGCACCGTAAACCCAAATACCCTTGCAAGCTTTGTAAGGGTGACCACTTCCTTGTCAATTGTCCTGGTATACCAAAGGTCTTGGAAGTATGGTCAGAAAAATCTCATCAACTTTCCGTTGATCCATCAACCAGTGATAGTCAGGTTCCTGGGAAAAAGGGTAAAGTTAGGTTTCCTTGTAAGTTATGCAAAGGGAGTCATCAAACTCACATTTGCCCTCACATGGATGAAGCCTCAACATTGTTGGAAAACCTCACTGTTCCCCAGCAAGAATTTCCAACTGGTTACCGTAAACTTTCTCCCAACCTGCCGTCATCTGACGGAGTGATTGATTTAAATTCAAGTATACTCAATCACACTCTCCCATTGGAGAGTGAAACTCATGTCACTCAGGTTGATGATCCTTTAGTTGATCAAGTGGTCGATTCAATTTCACAGTCGGTCGATCCCACTTTCCATTTAGAGAGTGAACTTCATACCGCTCAGGTTCTTCTTGTTACTTTAGATTCTTCTATGCCGGGGGGCATTTCACCTGCTTCTACAGAACCCCCTCCAAGCACTGAGGTCTTTTCCTTTGATTGGAATAGACTGACAGAACCTCGTCTTCCTTCCTCCATCCCTTTCCAAATCATTGTCAAGGCTGGTGGTAGGGACATACATCGTACTCAGGTAGATGAAGGTGCTTCTGTTAGTATTTTATCCTCAACTGTTTGGAAAGCTTTGGGTTCCCCTCAGCTTGCGCCTATTACGCAGAATCTGAAAGCTTTTAACAGAACCATTAGTGAACCTTTAGGGATCCTTCCTAAGTTTTCTATTACCTTGGAAGGTAAAGCTGTCTGTATTGATCTTATGGTAGTTCGAGGTCCCTTGGATTTCAATTTACTCCTTGGGCGAGACTATGTTTATGCAATGAAAGCTGTCGTATCGACACTCTTTCGCGTGATGTCTTTCCCTCACAATGGCAGTATTGTGACTGTAGACCAGCTTTCGTTCCCTAGTATTTTTTCAACTACCAATAATATGACACCCCTAAATGTTCCCGATTCTAAAGTGGTATCTACCCTGCCACGGGTTAATTATGTGGCAACCGGTCCCATGATTTCAGTTACCGATGTAAGTGAGCCTCTCACTGTTTGCTCATCTTCCTTTGATTTAGCTCCGGTAATTGACATGGAAAACTCTATGGGATTACTTGAACACGATGTTCTTATCCCTTTTGAGTCCCTTGACATGTGTTCCTTCCAGAGAACTATTCTTCCCTCTGATGAAGACCTTTTGGAAGCCATGATCAAGGTGTGTCCATTGACATGTCTTTCTTCCAGTTGGAAGCCATGATCAATGTTGCGAGGATAGTTTTTTCCTGTATCAACCTCGTTAAAAAATGAAATAGGCTATAATGAGGAAAGTTCCTTTTACTGTGTCAACCTCGTTAAAAAATGAATCAGTGTGCTTGAGGAAAGTTCCTTTTACTGTGTCAACCTCGTTAAAAAATGAAACAGTGTGCATGAGCATAGTTCATTGTCTTGTGTCAAGCTCATTAAAAAATGAAACAAGGAGTCGCGAGGATAGTTTGTTCCTCTCTCAACCTCGTTAAAAAATGAAACTGGATGGTCCGAGGAAAGTTCCTTTTACTGTGTCGACCTCGTTAAAAAATGAATCAGTGTGTACGAGGATAGTTTTTTCCTGTATCAACCTCGTTAAAAAATGAAACAGGCTAGCATGAGGATAGTTCTTTTACTGAGTCAACCTCATTAAAAAATGAATCAGCTATATTTTAGGATATGTACGTAGATTGTAGAAAGTAGGATTTTGAGGACAGTTCCTATTACTGAGTCAACCTCATTAAAAAAATGAATCAGGGTTATGAGGATAGTTCCTGTTACTGAGTCAACCTCGTTAAAAAATGAATCACGTATGAGGATACTTCTTTTCTTGTGTCAACCTCCTTAAAAATGAAACAACTCCCTTTTCAAGTTAAATATTGAAATTAAACCTTCATTTTATCCAGCCGGTTGAATGCAATGAAGCCTGGGGGGCATGTACCTCGCTTTGCATCGTTATGCTGGGGGCATGCGAACTTTTTGAGCATAGTTCCTTGTCTTGTGTCAAGCTCGTTAAAAAATGAAACAAGGGTAGGTTAAGTAGGTAGATTGTAGATAATAGTCATGAGCATAGTTCCTTGTCTTGTGTCAAGCTCATTAAAAAATGAATCAAGGATCTTAGAGCATAGTTCCTTGTCTTGTGTCAAGCTCGTTAAAAAATGAATCAAGGTTTTTAGAGTAAAGTTTTTTGTTAGGTAGATGCATGTACCTCGTTTTGCGTCATTATGTTGGGGGCATGTGAACTTATAACAAGCATAGTTTTTCGTTTCAAGCTTGCATAAACATGAAACTGAATCCGAGCATAGTTCTTTTCCTGTGTCAAGCTTGTTAAAAAATGAAACAAATCCTCCTCTACTTGAGTCGAGAGATTGACTAGACCTCATAGATGTTAGGTTGTACGTTTAGGTTAGTTATTTCAGTTTTTGCATAATTTTCTTATAGTTTTAGGTCGAGTCTTTCAAATGATCTCGTTCATGAACCTTCATTTCATCCAACTGGTTGAATGAAATGAAGCTGGGGGGCATGCGCTCTAGCAATCATGCTTAGGGGGCATCAAGCACAGTTTTATCTCTGTTTCAAGCTTGTGTAAAAATGAAACTACTTCGAAGCATAGTTTTTCTCTGTTTCAAGCTTTTGTAAAAATGAAACCTACGTTGAGTCAATTTCAGTTATTTTCAAGACTCGTTAAACTCATGAAAATCCCGAGATTATTTTGCTATCTTTCATTCTCGTAAAACAAATGAAAATGCCGAGTTCTTTCCGTCTTTTCCTGCTCGTAAATTAAATTGAAAGTCGGACACATGAGTACATTTTTATCATTTTTTCAAACTCATTAAAACTTATGAAAAAGTGAAACCTCAGAGTCATCTTTTAAGCCCTTTTCTGACTCCTAAAACATGAAAAGATCGCCGAGTGTTTCTTTTTCACTCGTTAAAACGGAATTAAAAGACGGTCCCCTTTTAGCTCTTTTCTGACCGTAAAATCAAGAAAAGATTGCCGGGTTTTTGTCGTTTCAAACTCGATAAGGAAATAAAACGACGTGTCCTTGATCACTTTTTACTTTTCAGGTCGACGACACTATCATGAAAGTACTCCTTGGTCGCAAGATCAAGCGGTTCCCCCAGGTATTATTTTATACTTTTTCGGGCTTGAGGGACACAAATTTACGAAAAAGTTCAACGTGGAGTTTCCTTAAGTTTTTTCAGACTCTCTAAAATTGAAAAACGCCGAGTTTCTCCTATACTGGGCTCGTTAAACTTTTACAGTAAAGGACCTGTTCAATTACAAACAGGAACGAACCACTCCTTCCTAGGGTTCGAATTTAAACTAGGTTGGACTCGTCCGAAGGATGAGCTTATAATCAAGCATATGTTATCCTCCTCAAGCTTGTTAAAAATAAAGAGGTACTTGCCAGAAATGGTGGGGGAAAAGAGAGAAGAATGAACCTGTTTGTCACCTTTTGTCTCAGAAGAAACTTTATTACCGCTCTTGAACACGACACTTTTCATTCACCTGGGTTGGGAAATCTTTTACCTCACAGTTGACCAAACCACTTTGAACGTTTTTAACCGGGTTCCGGGGATTAACTTTGAGTTATTCGTCACCAAGCCATCTGTTGTGTCGTTATGTGTTCAAGAGGTCTGCAAGAAAAACTTTCATCTGCAAAATACTTGTCATCCATTTGACCATCCCTGAGTCAGTCCTTACAGCAACATTTCTTCAACTTGAACAATGATTTCGTGTTGTGGGCTTGCCTGCAACGGGTCGCTTTCTATCGACATCGACACATTATCTAGAAAGATGACTTAGGAATCGACAGCACCTTGAAATTTGCATGCATCAATGGCAGGTTTCTCGCCTTTGACGTCAGTTTACATCATTGACTTTCGATCAAAGGATTCCGTGAAGTGTTCGACATCAAAACATCTATTCACATTTCACGGGTTGTGCTTGGTACTTTGAGAACCATTGACATTACTGGTGGTTTCTCTCACGCTTGTTAACAGTTTACATCATCGACTGGTAATCAAGTGGTTTCTAACATGTTCGACATCGAATCATTTAATCACATGGCTAGAATCGTACCAATTCGGGAAGTAGAAGTGAAGACCCTGGATCTAGTTTCTACCATCCAGGCTGCGAGGAGTTTTGTATTCATTATCTATGTAGACTAATCATAAACAGATGGCTGCGTCCATACTGTGTCTACAAAAGTCTATAAAAAATGATGTACTGCAAGATCATTCCTGTATCAGAATAGTTAGTCCATTAGTTAAAGTTTTGAATCTGAGTATGGGAATGCCTATCTCAGTGATGATATAATCTTATCCATGTATTTTGTGTTGAAAATTGCAGGTTCCAACCAGGCCATCCACAAGGCAATCCTTGAAATGATAAAGCGCTTCACCCTTCCTAGAATTACAAAACCCTATTCTATTCCAGGCTTCGCACTTTAGGGGGCAATATGTTACACTAAAGAATGTCACCTTGACTACTTACAGTTAGTATGGCTCAAATCAACAGTCATGCTACCCTCTTAGGCAAGTCTCATGCCTCTGTTATCCATCTCAAACTCAAAGAAGAGAGAAAGTCTTGTAAAAATCATGTTTATCTCTGGGGTCGCAGGTTCTCTCTAGTCTTACCTGCGGGGACGCGGACCTTGTTCACAAAATCTGCGTCCATGGACGCTCTGTATGTTAAGGGACAGGTGCGTCCCTCTGTAAAAGGCAAAATGCGCGAGTTTTATCTTGAAAAAGTTACTTGTGGTTACTTCTAGAACATTCTAGAGGTCGGTTTGATGAAATGGATGCGCCTCCAGTTGGTTCATGTATCTCTATTAAGGGGGAACTTATCCCATCAATAAGGGAGCTATCCCACCCAAAGAGGGGGATGATCCCATTGATAGTGGACCTGAATAACCTCTTTACAGCACTATAAATAAAGGCATTGAGCCAGAAGGAGAGGAGGTTGGAGCTATACATTTTCTTTGGGTAAATGCTGCAGGATTTAGGTCTTCCATTAGAACCTTTGTGAGGAGAGATTGTCTTTACATGATTCTACTTGGAAGTGGGTGAGCTTTGTCAAAGTAGGGGAAAACACTTGATGGACCCTGGGAGGAACTTGCACAACACCAAGGCCAGGTTGTAAGAGTTTCTTTGTTTCGTTATTAATACAAACTGGTTTATTTTTCTCAATAGCTTGTGTTAATGAGTTATTTCATGTGTTCCTTGGTCTGCATGTTGAATATATGTTTTATTATATGAAATGCAAGTGCTTGGTAATTGTTTGATTGTTTGTGGTTGCAGGAATTGACTTGAAAGAGGAGCTCATCTGGATCGTCAAGAACGGACTTCAACAACAGCGTTTTGGAATAAGGTAAGCCTGAACACTTGTAGTTTTCATGTTGTAAAAGGTGTATTTAGAGAAAGATCACTCCATTTTGTCTTGTTTGTCATTAGAACGTCTTAGACTTCTAGGAAGGTCAGTCGTGTCCGCACCCTTGACAAATTCCGTGTGACAGGCAGTTCAAAGGAATCATTTCAGAAGTGATGTATGATGGAAACTCACATTGCAACAGGTCAATTCAGAGGTAACAAAGTAATGGCATAGAAGAATAGGATGATGGGACAAAGGATTGCAAATCAAAATCAAGAAATTAAGGAAAGAAAAAAATTTAAGTTGTATACGTTGTTTAACCTAGTCCAAGTCATGTCTACATGCGGGTACACAGAATAAAAGGAGTGTATACGTATGCACACATTTTTATAGAAGGAAAAGTGCGTATGGGATGGAAAATTAAATTTAAAGAATACTAGGGGTTCCTACCATGGTATTGGCCCATAGTAATGATCACAGCAAAGAATATTGATCCCGTCAAAGAATATCATCAGCATAACTATGGTTTTGACCCGAGGTATTGAAAAAGGATAAAACTATATAAGGAGGTGAAGATCAAAGTGTGAGAGTGCGCAAGTGATGAAAATCTTATGAAGAATTAGATCAAAATAAAATATGCATGTTACGGGTTATTGACGCTTTGCTTGATCTGAACTAAGTATGTGCCTGAGTGCTTGATCATGGATGAGATCTAATAGATCTGAAATAATTATGCACTAATGATGGATCAGGATCATGAGACCTAAAATGACTTATCATTATATGATCTGATAATGGATAAGATAGATCTTAGTGCTAACGTATATTTTATCCTTTAAATGCTATGATCGAGGTATATCTAAAGTCTTGAAAAGTTGTGAAGTTATAAGTCATTATTTGAAGACATATATGCAGGTTCGCCTCAGTGAAAGCGCGTATACACACAGATTCGGCAATTCCAAGTAGCGTATGCAGAGGAAGGGCTTTTGTTTAGAAATGGCTAATCTATCTGATTAGTACTTTTGTTTTAATGTTGTTTGTCAATGATGTCTTCATTAGATCTGAAGTTAAACTAATTGTAGAAGGAGATTGAGTCTAGATGACTAATTAATTGAGTAAGAAGGGTTATCTTTACTGCTATCTATTTAGAACTCTGCAAGATCTTCAGAATGTCTTTGGTTAGTACAGTTTTTGGTTCAAATGTTTTATGATTTGAGTATCTTTAGAGGTATACGCAGGTTGAGTTACAGAAAGTAGTGTATACACATAGGTTGTCCTCATTGAAGTAGCATACACATTCTGACATATGATTTTATGAGGTTGTAGTTGGTTCTGGTTGTTGATACAGTATCCTGGGTTCAGTTCTGTGCACTGGTTACAGTGATTTGATTGTTCCAGTTGATTAGTTGATAGTTGAATTTTTATTAAATCTCAGTGAATGATTCAATTGTATCAAAAATTGATGATTGGGTGATTTAGTTGTGTTAAAAGTTTTAGTGATCGGTTGATTCAATGATTAATGATTTGGGTTTTCGTTATGTCAAATATTGGTGATTAGGTTTCAGTGATTGGTTGATGCAATTGTTTTGGATGGTTGTATTATAGTTGTGGTGATTGGTTTTGAACCTCAGTGTTACTGATGGGTCCAGTATGAAAATTTGGATGAAACGTGGCCGACATATTGTGTTTATGTGTACCAAGAATATCCAATTTGAAAATTTATGAAATGTGGTCCCTGGAGAAAGAGTGAAGGTGGTATCCTTCTATAGGTCGGCACCTAGGTATTGGTAAACATATCAGCTAGTACAAGAGCTAGGGGATTGGAGCTCCCTTCTAGTAGAAGCTAGAGAATGATTGAAGGTTATAGTGTTCTATAGGTCAGTGCCTATGTATTGGTAAACATATCAACCAGTACAAGAGCCAGGGGGGATTGTAGCTCCCTTCCAGTAGAAGCTAGAGAACCAGAGAAGGTTGTAGCCTTTTGCATGTGGGTGCTTGCATACTGATATGATTCTTCACCAGTACAAGATTGTAAACAATTTTTTCTTTATATTAAAAAGAAGGCAAAGACAGCAACAACAGCTGGTTTTCTCCCGCATTGGGTTTCCACCTTAAATCTTGGTGTTCATGTGTGTTTCTTATGTGTGATGGTTTATTTTGTTATTACAGCACATGGTTACTTTTTATCTAATGTTTAATAAAGTATTGATGCACTGGCTGAGGACAAACATATGATGAATTAACTGAATTATAAAGTTTATTAGATGTATGCTAGTTTTCTTAAGAACAGTCACGTACACACGCGTGTTCCTTTCACTAAAGTCACGTATGGAAATATGAATATGAAAATAAAAGGTTAATGATTTGAAAATACTAATTCACCCCTTCCCACCCCCCCCCCCCCCCCCAAGTATTTTTCCCAACAAGCAATTCACTAGACGTTTGTAATCCTTGATGTAAGTTCTATTTTTCTCAGTTAATACAATTCACCCCACAAATTTTTTTTTAACTCGTATCAAATTCTTTGCTTTTCTTAGGTATGTATGTTTTGGGGAAGGGAAAGCTTGCACATTCTACTACACAAGATGCAGGGTTGCCACTTCATCCTCCATCGATTACAATGATGGTAAGCACTTGAAACACAAACCATTCGCATCAAATTAAGCAAGCATTTGGAATCAATTGCATGACTAGGATTATGGATGGGGGCCCTTAATGGGAGTCTGTATAAGGGTATATTTATGGCATAAGGGTGGAGACTTAAGGGAATATTGATGGGATAATGGCAAGGATGCTTGGTAGGGAGGGCGTTCAAGGGAAATCACTCGCAAGTATCGTTGGGTCTATCACAATGGTGGGTGGTAGTATGAGTTTGTTGACTTCAATCTACCAAAAAAAATATTGATATCTATCTTTATTTTTAATCTCCAAATGAACCATCCATCTTCACTTTTCAAATCTCCACAAAAAAATATACTCTTAATATTCTTTGTGGATAACCATAAGATTGATTACTCATTTAAACTGGACTAGACATACTGAATCTATTTTTGTTTCAATATGGGAAATTGTTATTACATATAAAAAATGATATGATGGAATATGACCAATGAGTTTTTTTTTTACACTTTACCATTGTCACTAATTTATATACTTTTAAATACTCTATAAGCTATTAAAATTATGAAGATCCATTTGAATTTGCATATATTTAAAAAAAATTCCGGTTTTTCCTTTATTGAAATGGTTAAGATGTATAATTAAATTTTCTTATTTAAGATGATTTAACTTTTCTCTCAATGATATGATTAAGATGTAGTGTTAAATTAAAGTGAGTTTTAATTGTGATTTTTTTAGTGTTGCTTGAGATTTATGTATTAAAGTTATTATTAGTCCTGGTTTGTGGTTACTAATTATAGTTTTTTAAGTTTTGGGTAAGTTCACTTTTTATTAGTGAATTATTTTTTAAAAGTTATTTGACAATATGTGAATTTATTTATTAAGTTTATTTTTATTAAAGTTAAATATTTATAAAGTATTTTAAAATTATGAATTAAAATTAATATGTATCCATTGTGATAGGAGATAAAAAAATGTCTTATTGTATGTGAGTTTGATTTAAAACATTTTCAAATTTGAAAATCGTTTTAAAAAAAATTAATTTGAAAACATGATAAATGGTGTGTTCATTTTTTATTGAAGTTAAATTCATATCAAATTCTTTGTTTCTACTATGGATGTAGGTTTTGGGGAAGAGCAAGGTTGTGCGTTCTATGAGATATGATGCATGGAGTCACCACTTGATCCTCCGCCAATTATAATGATGATAAGCACTTGAAGAACAAACTATTCACTTTAAAGCAGACATTTGGAATTAATTATGATGGTAACCACTTGAAGAACAAACTATTCACTTTAAAGCAGACATTTGGAATTAATTGCTTGACCAAGGTGATGGGGGAGGGCTCTTAATGGATGTTGGTATAAGGGTAGATTTATGGCATAAGAGGGGAGGCTTGAGGTAGATTGATGTCATAATGGCAAGGGTGTTTCATAATTAGGGCATTCAAAGGAAAGCACCCATAGGGCTCATTGAACTAATCAAAATGGTAGGTGGAAATATGAGTTTGTTGGCCTTGATCTACCAAAACATTAATTGTTGACTATCTTCATCTTCAATCGTCGGGTGAGCCCTCCAACATCACTTTTCTAAGTTCCATAAGAGATTAATATTAATATTATCTTTGGATAGCCATAAGATTGGTTATTCATTTAAACTATGTTAGACATACCCGCTCTAATTTTATGTCAATCTCAATATGAACAATTATTGTAACTTGTGAGGAAATGATATGATAGAATACATCTAATCTTAAGAAGAAAAAAAAAATAATTCTACAATAAACATTTTTTATCTTATGGCTTTCATGTATGGAAAGTAAATATGAGTTTCATTCTTTGCCACCAACTCCAAATAACTCCGTCATGCATCACCATCCTTTCCCTTTAATATTTCCTATTGATGATGGACAAAGATATATTGTCTAAGGCCATAGTAGGGTCCTATGGAGCTTGAAACTTTCATCCATGTATCTCATCTTTCATACTCTAATCATCCCCATTGTCTTTTTAAACATTGGATTATATCAGCCTCAATTCATCTACACAAGAACTTTAGTTTAATAAGAATAAAGGCTACTAATATCCTTAAAATACTATGCTATACGTTTCATAAAAGACAAAATACCAAAGAAATTTCTATGTTGATCTCAAGAAAAATGTAACAAACAAAGATGGAGATAAACTAAGCCAAAATACTTAAATAGACCTCAATTCAATTGCTAAGAAACTTGATAACATTGGTTACTAACTAATTTTAAACACCATGCCGCATACTTTGATAAAATGAAAGAATAACAAAGAATTTGATCTAATCCAATTTAGGACAAAATGCAAGGGTAAATTGATTGATTCCATCTTAAGCTCTAACCAAACATGTATTCCACTAATACTTATTTTGTAGTATTTAAAAGACAAAGAATAAATAATTTATTGAATCTAGAAGAAGTCAAAAAACTTCCTCTCAGGGATGGGAAAATGGGTAATCTTTATGATATGAACACCTACATATTTTTACCAAAAATTGGAGAAAATAAAAAATACAATTTGTGAATAAAAATTGGAGACCAACGGGAACAATAATGGCAGCTTATTCACAATTACTTTTAGTTATTTTTCCATACAAACATCTCAATATTGACCAATCTTCTAATATTAAATGTTGTCTACAAACTATAAGATTCATTATGGAAGCATATCCAACGATTGTCTTCCAAATTGTATGGATCAAAATGAAAGATGATTTTGATATGTCTTCTTCCTTCATCTATCCATTTATCCACATTCTAATCAACAAATTAAAGTTGTAGAGATAACCAAAAAGAATTAAAACAAGGTGTTTTAGGTTGTATTTTTCCATATTTTTAAATATAGATACCACTGATATATGAAATGCATTTACCAAGGGATTATATGTCACCTCGATTGGGAAAATAAATTAACTCTTTCCTTGATAAATTTTTTGGATCTCAACTATCATAGCTCAATTTGGAATCATAAGATGCATAAAATGTGAGTGATTAGACTCTAAAAGCGCCTAGACGAAGGGATTCTTGAAGTAGTTCGTCTACTTTAGAGCTTCAAGGCATGCAAACTAGGTACCTAATATGGTTGCAACCCACATACATATACATAATCCCCCCACACAATTGAGTGAAAGGATGTGCGACAATTAGGAAGAAATATTTCTTTATGTAAAGAATGTGACATAGGTTGTATAAATTATTATTCATAATTGACATTTACAAAAATATGCATATGATAAATTCATGGTTTGTAATTCTACATGTAGAGTAGGTATTGTACTTTAATTTTATTTCACTTTGGTTTGTTTAAATTTATTTAGATTTATCTTAATTTTACTAAATTCACTAGTGTGATGACTATTGTTGCATTTCGCTCATTAAGTTATGGCTCAAGCTCAAAAGCATTCATTTTCTTTCAGAATGTTGGAAGGTGAACCTATCTAAGCTTTCCGAGAATAATTGTTCGTATATAGTATAGCAAGTAGATTAAAAAAAAGTTATATATATATATATATATATATAGATATATAGATATATATTCCTCATATTGATTAATTTTAATTGATTATTTTTTATGAATTTGAGTTGGGTTTGGTTTATGTATAGTTTCTGTGTATATGTTAATTCAATTGTAATGATGATTTCGAGAGAGATACATGCCTACATGATTTTATCCAAGGAGACTTTGGATGAGAATAAGCATGTCCAAAGGTAGAGGAAAGGTGATCCTTATACATGATCCCTATAGAGCTAAAAGTGATGGTGAGTGTGTTTAATTTACTCACATTTTGTGCATACTCCCTTTTTCTTTGTTTGTTTCATGATATTTTTTTGAATTTGTGTTGGGTTATGTTCATGTATAGTTTGTGTGTGTGTCTTTGTATGTTTTGTTCATCGTAATGATGAGTTTGATAGAGAGACATACATGCATGATTCTAGATAACAAGTCCTTGGATGAGAAGAAGCAAACTTAGAGGCAGAGGCAAGGCAATGGTTGAACATGACCTATACTTGCCTCAGTAATAATGGTGAATGTGTTGAAATTATTCAAATTATGTGCATAATCCCATGTTCTTTGTTTATTTTGTGAGATTTTTGTGAATTTGTGTTGAGTTATGTTCATGTACAATTTGTGCATATGTGTTATTTCAATTGTAATGATAAATTTAAGAGAGACATGCACTTGCGTGATTTATATCAAGCACTCCCTAGATGAGAAGAAGCAAATCCAGAGCTAGAGGCAAGGTGATGCTTGGACATCATCTATACCAACCTCAATAGCGATGGTGAGTGTGTTGAAATTACACATATTTTGTGCATATTCCCTTGTTTTATGTTTGTTTTGTGAGATTTTTGCGAGAATTTGTTTGGTTTTCTTCATGTATAGTTTATGGGTGTGTATGTTATGTCAATTGTAATAGTGATTGTGAGAGAGAGACGTACATGTATTATTGCAGCAAAGGATTCTTTGGATGAAAAAAATATCCAAATGCAAAGGCAAGGTTATGGTTGAACATGATCTCTATCCACCTCAATAATGATAGCATCTATTGAAATTACTCACATTCTATGTGTATTCCCATGTTCTTTGTTTTTTTTCTTATTTTTTGTGAGTTTTGTTGGGTTGTGTTATGCATGGTTTACATGTGTATATGTTATGTCAACTATAACAATGACTATGAGAGATATATATATATATATATATATATATACTTGCATGATTTCATCCAAGGAGTCTTTGGATGAGAAGTAGCAGATCTAAAGACAAAGGAAAGGCAATGGTCAAAAATGATCTCTACCAACAACAAAAATGATAGTGAGTATGTTGAAATCACTCACATAAATTTGTTTGGCGATTCAAGTTTTTCATTTGACGCAAATGAGTGGAGTAACAAATGGTTTTGATCTTTGTTTTTAATGGTATCTCCTCTAATTTTTCAAGTTATTGACTCTTTACTTTACTACCTATGTTCTGGTTTCCAAGGTGGTAGGCCAAAGACAATAATTTTTTTGAACTGATATAATTTTTTTCTATTGCAATACAACACCAACTTACCAAACAAAAATTGTATAATTTCTATTTTATTTTATTTTATTTTTGGGGTAAAAGATATGAATTAATCTACAATATGGCCTTGTCGACTGGTACCCTTGAAAATAAAAAACATAAAATCATGACTAAATCTTAAATTGGTGTTACATGAATTTTCTTTTACATTAATTGATATTCTCTTTAAGTAACTAACATTAAAAAATTGAACTAGACATGAGTTGGGAGAAACATATTCTAGATTTTCTCCTCCTATAGTTCCAAACACAAGCTATGGAAGATCTTAATCCTATCATATTTGTTGGTCGACGAACATTTTATTTGATTCTTGTCAATTGCTAGGGAATATGTTATCAGATCTTTATCATTTACCATTTAATATGTTGAAAAATATCCATCAAGTGTCAGGAGCCATGTGGTCAGATCTCCATCACTTGCTTGTAACTATGAGGCATTGTCTGAACTCTGTCAAAGGGATCGACAATAACAACTCTAACAAGCATGTCAACAAAGGATAAAGTTCCAAGGAGGTGTGAAAATGTGAGTGTAGACCCCTCCCCCCACAGATGGTGTCATTAGCCCCCTACAAGTCATCGATCCTCATCAAATCACCTTTGTTGTCTGATGCTTTAAATGGAACTTGGATTTGGATCCACAAGTGTGCACCCCCCTCCTCTCTATTGATGTTATAGCAGGGGGGTTTGCACTAAAATATAGCTGTCAATCCTCAACAAAGCGTCTCTATCGTCTTATGCATTAGATGGAACCTTTTGACCAGCAAGGACACCCCCCCCCCCCCCCTCCTCCCTTTGTTGATGCCATGGGGGACGGGCATCCACACTCAATTGTAGCCGTCTATTTTGGCCAATCAATCATATACATTGCATTCAATCAAGGACTTATGACTAAGCTCTATGTGGGGCCCCTCTTCTCCAATACCTTCTCCTACTTGTAGGTCAGAAATTGCCATGGAAAATGAAATTAAGGTTACATGCAAGATAGAACCTCTTTTTTTTTTCAGATTTATAGTAGCTCACCAATGTATTACAACAATCAACATCAATACTATTTTTTTTTATCTTCCAGATGCATTAATAAAAAATAGTTTATATAATATTAAGATTAGGGAATTCAATCTCTGGTCTAGTTTACCACTGAGTAGATCTAAGCCTAACAATTTTGGACTATGTAAACCTTAGCAAAAGTAATATAAAATACCCAATTTTAAAAATAAATAACATTAAAATTTTGAGAAAAAGTAATTCTTTTTTGTCGGGGGTAGGGTTTGGTGTGAAAACCAATTTAAAAGAAAAGATATAATAAACCATTCAAAAATAATAATTACTTTAAAAATGCTAAAAAAATAAAAATAAAAAAAAATAATAATAATAATATTGAAAAAAAATCAAATAAAACAAAGAAAAAATTCATAATTTAAAAGAAAAAATTAAAAAATTATTTTAAAATACAAATTTAATAAAATTATAAGGAAAAAAAACATGCATAAAATTTAATTTAAAAAAATCAAAAATTAAAAAATTTGAAACGATTATAAATTTTGTTGTATGTCTACTAGGGTTAGGGTTTGATTTTGCAGAATCCCCTGCAATTTCTATTTTACTAATGGTTTCTATCTTCTAATAAGTAATTGTTTTTTATTTGGCCACCATCACTTTAGATGCTTTTGATTTTCTAAATGAGTGGTCACATGGTGAAGGGTGAGAACCCCTCCAACAAAAAAATAGTGACTGGGGAAAACCAGTCAACTACTGGAAGCTCTAGTTCTTCACACAACACTAGTGATAATTATGAAAGTACAATCCTAGGTGCATAATGGAATTATCAATTCAAAAATAGATTCTTGCCTAAATCTGCTACAAACCCTAAATATGGGGTTCGACCTGACAAATTGGAAGCCTAGATTCAATGTATGAAAGACCACACCCTCATCTGCATGTTTATTGGGTTATGGTTGTCAAAGAGGGATTTGGTTAAATGAATTCACAATAAGTGGAATCCAAAAGACCAAATTGATTTGGAACTGGGGGCCAAAGGCTTCCTTAGAATCATCTACTCTAGTTTAGAAGATAAGGCCGATGTCTTTGAAAATAGCCCCTATTTTTTCAACAATGCAGGGATTTTTATGAGATTTTGGGAGGAGCATTGTAACCTAGAAAAAGAGAAAATGTTGGTTGCACTGATGTGGGTAATACTTTTTTCTTTACCCAAGCAGTTTTTGGATATGAAATTTCTAGAAGGGATTAGAAATTCGATAGGTTCCTTGTGAAGATCACAGAGGTTACCATACGAAATCATTGTACTTCTTATGCTAGAATATTCATACACATTCAAAAAAAATTATTATGAAGAAGTTTAGTGCCAACCCTTGGATTATGACCATGTGCCCTTTTGGTGTGGTTGTTATCATGACTATGGTTGTTTATTTCATGAATTCCTACTACATCAAGCAGAATCATTGGAAGAATCACAAAAAGAAAATGTTGAAGGGTTTCAAAAAGTTGCAACTAGAAAGCAAAACCCAAAAATTCCACCTAGCTCATCATGCATCAATGTCAACCTAGGTGAAAATAAATACATGGCACTCTTGAATCAAGGAGCAAATATTGAGTTTCAAGATGATTTAATGAATCTAGATCCTCATGTGATGAAAATGTCGATCAAATCTTATCTTAAGAGAAAATCCCTAGAAATACCTCAAAAACCCTAATGTAGAAGAGACACCCATTTCAGATGACTTAGAGATGGAAATGGAGGAGGATACAAAGTTTCTATGTATGAGGAAGAAATTTTGGTAAAATTTCTTGAAGAATGGAAAAACACTTGGATCACAGCACTATACTTGAGAACCAAAAATATCAACATCATCAAATTTACCTCAAACTTAAGTCTCATACTTCCTCAGCTGATGGAGAGTTTGACTTGGTCACCAATGGTTTCAGTATCTTCTCCCAAAACAACAAAGAAAAAGGGAAAATGCACAAATATTTAATGAAAATGGGTAGATGAACTACCAAGGCTTTGATCTAGGAAGTTGGAGACCAACTAGTGAATACTGGGTAGGTGAAAGCATTGTTGTAGGTGCTTTCCTCCTCAAAACACTCTTATAAATGAAGATCATTTCTTAGAATATATGTTGTAACACACCCTCCTAACCCTAGAACCCAACCAAAGTTAAGAGGTACTCACTATGCAAATCCAACTCCCAAGGTACAATTATGGGAACGACACTAACAAAATTTTAATTTTTTTTTTACTTGTTTAAAGGTTAAATTAGACATAAGAATTGCATCCATCTCATCTAGATGAATCCCACAATATAAAAATTTCATCAATATGGCTTACGGATTGAGAGTTATGCCCTCTTAAAGATAGGCCTTTCTCACCTCACCACATCACCTTGGGCTTCACATGGCAACCTCTCAATGGCCCACATGGTAGGTGACTGGGAAGCACCACCATTGCAGATAAAACGCGTGGTGGACAGACTAAGTGACCAGTCAAAAGTAGGCCATATCCATCGGTGCACCCTTTTCATTCCCATTTCTGGCCTGACCCTCAACATCTGACATAAGTCAGGGTTGGCCCTCCTCCTCGGCACGATGAGAGTTGGGTTGGAGTCAACCCCGATTCCTAACCTATCCAACCTCCCAACTTCACCTACACCCTAAATCCCACCAACAACATAATCATCCCCCCTCAGATTAGGGAAGAGACCCTTCAAGGTCCAGCCCACTTAGCTGACCTCCCGACCTCTGACCTATGGGGTCACAATTTCAATTATTATTATTTTTTACCATTTTCAGTGTTTTTAACAAAGTTGTGCAATTTGTTTTCCCTCATGATTTTTCTAGTTTCCCTTAATCTTTTCGAGTGTCGATTCTAACACTTACTTGGAAATAACATTTAGGGAATTCATATTCATATCTTGGCCCACAATACTCACTAGCACGAAGTGAAAACAGCAACACTTACATGTGTAATTGTTTCCCAAGAACAGAGAGTAGGAACATCTTGCTAACAAACAAGAAACTTACTATCCTTGACTCTATCAGCCTCACCTATTGAATCAAGGTTTCAACTTTACCTGCACATACCCATATTCAAGTAGAAAGAGTGCCACCATAAGGGTTGAAAAAAATAGTATTACAACAACCCATGATGAGACTTATTTATCCTTCTAGTATCCAACCATAATAAGATGACAAACACTACATAGTTACCATTGTCTTCACTATACAACTATTTCACCAGTGAAATACAGCACTATCATAGGTAAATACATGTCTACAACAAGATTTTAATATATGTCCATTCCTCCCATGAAATCATTCATTCTCATCAACACATTCTCATATGGATTACAACAAGTCAACATATATACACAAGTGACCCAATACTTGTCATGCAAACAATCATAATATCATTCATCCACACTTTAACATAAATTTTGTATAGGATTATGCATAATAGGAACTTATCTTGGATTTGTATTGAAGATGGGCAACTGGTTTTGGGACTACAACTCTCCACCCAACCAGAGGCAAGTTGCATCCAAGCTACTTGGAGTTGTCACCCCCGAGACAAATTCCAAGGACCGAGGTTGCCTTGCTCAAGGGAGTAATCATCAACTGCCAGCTAAAATAGGGACTCTAGAGGTCCTCCTACCTCCACCCACCCACCACTCAGCAATCCACCAATGCATAGGAATTCTAGAGGCCTGCTACCTCCACCCTCTAGCTATCCAATAACAGAAACACACACTCCAAGGAGTAGAGAGGTTTCACCTCCACCCTAGCAACATGCAACACAGTGGTTCCACCTAGTGAAGGGAATCGAGAACTCACTGCCAAAACCAGATAAACAAGAAAATGAGAGACCATACTTTCCTCACCAGGATTCCAAGTGCTAAATATCTACCATGCATTTTCAAGGGACTCTAGAAAACGTCATCTCCACCCTCCATCACCGTGAGGTATCATAAGATTTACCCTCACCTGATAGTTTCTAGGAGTGGTGAAAGAAGCCAGTATCCTCCACTCTATTGTAGGTGTCACCAATTATTGCTAATAAGGAATTTTCCATGCCTCTACAATCCATAAGAAGCACTTAATGCCTTCCTCAGTGCACATGGGAAGTTCTTCACAATTGTTCTCAACAACTCTTGTGTGTTTTCCTCTTTTTCGCACAACAAAGAGAGTCCTTTTCTCAAAGCTCTTAAATTGTTGTGTGTGCCTCTTTGCATTGTTCTAGAAATACTCACAAAACTCTTATTTTTCCTATCTTTGCATGCGTGTTGTCCTTTCTCTTTTCTCCTTTTTTTTTTCCATGCTACGCTCTCTCTCTCTCCCCCTATGACTATCCTCCCCATACAATGTTTCCTAGGATAACCTCTTGGGTGTTTTCCCAATGCCCATGTAGCTATTGTGCATTAATTTATTTTCCCTTTTGTTGTCCTTGGTAGTTCCCAAGCCAACATGGATTTCCTCGCTTTCTTGTAGCCATGAATTTACAACACTTTTCCTCTCATTAAAACCCCATACCATTTATAATGCCTCCTCCCACATTTACCCACTTTGACAAGCTCTCCAGGGTAAACATGAGTTGAGTGTCACTATGATATGACCTGACCTCCAAGTTTTAGTTATGGAAGTGGGGCCTACAAACTGGAAGTAAACTAACATCCCTCAAAGACTACAGATCACTCAGGAGCCTACCAACCACCCCAGGTGATCAATCCCTAAGATGGAACTCTTTTTCACTATATATACTCTGCAACCACACCCATAACATTTCATGCATACAGTTGGGATTCTATAATCGCACCCATAGCATTTCATGCATGCGGTTGGGATTCTATAACTGCACCCACAAGCCTATCTCCATGCAATTATGACCGAAAATCCCCTAATTAGTGTATGCGCTCGCAATATCTGTGCTACATTTTTAGGCTAGCCTCTAGACCACTATCCAGAACTACTTGTAACTATCATGACAATGATGATAACAATGCTAAACAATCAAAACTTGAGCAATATCTTAACCTAGACATGCCTAATACATGATAGACATTTTGTCAAACATATGATAAACATAGAAGCTACAGGTCATGAATGCATATTTGATTATAAATTTTGAACTACATCAGAGAATTTTCAAGAAGGTCTAATTCCCTCTCAAGGTAGATACAACAACACTTGTTAACCCATGAATACATCAATCATTCAATCACTTGTCAAATCATGAACAAGATCCATAACTGGAGAACATCATATAAACATGCACATAACCATCATATAACCAGAATAGAAACAATGACAAATTAGTCATACGATCACACAATAACCAGTACATGTTATCATAAATCAAAATAGGGAAAATAACTTATATTAACATATGAAAAATCCAACCAACTTAGGGACTTCAATGTACCACCTAGCCATAGATTGGGTTAAACCAAATATCTATTTCAACCAATCACCCTTATGCCATATTCCAAGCATGAATGTTGGATAAAATGGGTTAAACCAAAGGAAAAGAGAAAACATGGTTTCCAAAGGCCAAACCACCTCAACCCTCAACCAAAGTGATTTCACCTAACAAATCTAGAAATTAATAACACAAAAACAATCTTGGATGCCTCCAACTTTCTTCACCACATCTAGAGGAATTTTCCTGTCTCCACCCATCTATTAAGAGTTCTAGGATAAATCCCATCTCCACCCTTAACCCTTGGGAATTAGCTAAGACCACCTCACCAAGATCCAAAGTCTACTGATCATCTAAAGCTCAAAGCAACACAAGGCACCCACAACACCATGGCTATTTAGGAAATGGCTATTTAGGAAATGGCAAGGAAAGGTTGAAACCATTGTCATTCCAAGAAAATATCATGCCAAAGATAGAAAAATAGACAAATAGCCACATGCAAGTACCATGCATCCAGAAACCAACAAGGAAATCACACATCCAATTTTTTACCTGCAAAGTATCCTTAATGTAGTTATTCATCCAACCTTCTTTTCAATTGTCCTCCAATTCCTTTCTTGTTCTTTGCTTGCTTTCTCCAATCCAAGTGAAAGCTATAATTCTCCAACAATGCACTAAGTGTGTAAGAGTGTAAGAGTATGGAAGAAGAGAATAAAAACTAAACTGACAAAAGTTGTGAATCGTTTCTCTAATGCATTTTATCATTAATGTCTCCTTTTTCTTTCATTTTCCTTCATTTTTCCTATAATTTCCCTTCCATGCACATTTGTGTCTTTTCATCTCCCTTTTCTTCTATTTTCCTTTATTTCCCATAATTAAATGTCAACTATTGCCTCTTTGCCTTTGCCAATTTCCATAGCCATTATTAAACCACAAGTGATTCCCTCTATAATGTTTTTCCCAACATTCATCTTGGAATACATGTCCCATTCCTTTGGTCCTATTTTATTTACATTTAAAATCAACCAGGGGTTGTTACAAATCCCTCCCCCTTCGAGGAACACCATGCTCAGTGCCCGATGATGCTTATGACCAAAAAAACATACTACCTATGGATCTTTATGACACAACTCAATGCAGTATTTACAATAAACAATTATTGCAAACAAGGAACAACACGACAAATATGCCTCTTATTGGATCTATATAGCACAACTCGATGCGATATTTATAATCGCATACATATATATATGCCAAAAAATCATATACAAAACACATTTACTCAATCAGAAAAAAAGGAAGGATATAAATCCCACATCTGACCAACCATCTCTCATGTAGCTTCATTGATCCCAAAGTGCTTCCACTACACTATAACCTGCTCTATTGCTCAGTTCTGGAGCATGAGTTATTTCCACTGCAATATGAATTTTAGCTCTGGATGTAACTCTCCCTCTGGTTCCACCTTCAATACAGGCCAATCAATAACATGATCAACATCCTGCACATATCTCTTAAGAAATGAAACATGGAAAACATCATGGACTTTCACTGTTAGAGGAAATGCAAGACTGTAGGCCACCGGTCCAATCCTCTCTAGGATCTCAAAAGGCCCACAATACTGATGTGTCAACTTGGCACATGACCCAATCCTCAAGGAGCTCCTCTTAGGCTTGATGGACAAATACACAAGCTCCCCAACCTGAAAGTCCTTGAATGCTCTATTTTGATCTGCATAACTCTTTTGCCTATCCTTTGTTGCCTTTAAATTCCTTCTGATAACTTGAATATCCTTCTCCATATTAGCCAACCTATTTGGTCCAATTAACACCATGTTCACTAGATCACTCCAGCTTATAGGAGTATTACAACTCCTCCCATAAAAAACCTCAAATGGACTCATCCTCAAGGAATCTTGATACCCATTGTTATATGCAAACTCTACCAATGGAAGATACTCCTCTCACTTCCTCTACATATGAATGACATACATCCTCAAGAATATTGTTAACCCTTTTTTTCTATCCATCTATCTACAGATAATAAGTTGTATTGAAATTTAACTTTCTCCCCAATCTTGCAAACAACTCCTTCCAAAACCTGGAAGTTAACTTGGCATCTATGTTTGATATGATGTTCTTGGGAACTCCATGCAACCTCACTATCTCCTTAATGAAGTTATGAGCTACCTCACAAGCTAAATTAGTAGACTTCACTGCAATGAAGTGAGATACCTTGCTTAGTCTGTCAACCACAACCATAATAGAATCATGTTGCCTCGATGTCCTACGCAAACCTACAGTGAAGTCCATGGAATTGACTTCCCATTTCCATTCTGGAATTGGAATAGGCTGTAACAAACTAGCTAGGTGTTTACTCTCATCTTTCACCTACTAACAGTCCAAACATCTTACAACAAACTCAGCCACATCTTTATTCAAGTTTGGCCAATGATAGGACTTCTTAACAATTGTTAAAGTTTCTTTATATCTTGGGTGGCCTGAATATGGCTTGACATGAAACTCCCTCAAGATAAGCTTCTTGAGCTCACTACTATTTGGCACATAAATCATGTTCCTAAATCTAACCAAGCCATCTTTTGTGAGGTGATACTCCTCATCTCGATCACCCTATTGTGACCTCTGCTTTAGTTTTGGGTACTTCTCACCATGTAGCCCTGTATGCAATATCCTATCTTGCAAATTTGTCCCATAAGTGCTCACAATTGAAATATGATTCACCTACACTCTCCTATTGAGAGCATCTCCAATCATGTTATCCTTTCCCTTAATGTACCTAATCTCAAATCAAACTCATTAAGGGTATTGAACCATCTAGATTACCTGAAATTCAGATTGGGTTGGTCAAACAAGCACCTCAACCCATTATGATCACTCATCAAGATGAATCTCCAGCCAATAATATAATGTTTTCGCGTATTCAATGCATGAATGATAGCTACGAACTCAAGATCATGAATCACATAGTTTTGCTCATGCTCATTCAACTTCCTTGACTCATAACATACTTCCTGCCCTTCCTACATCAAGACTCCTCTAAGTCCTTCCTTGCAAGCATTTGTACAAACCACAAAATCCTTATCACAATTTGAAATCTTCAAAATTGGAGCATTTGTAAGCAAATTCTTCAACTTCTCAAAACTATTTGCACACTCTTTAGACCATTCAAACTTCTTCCCTTTCCTCTGTAAATATGTGATAGGATATCCAATCCTTGAGAATTTCATAATGAATCTCCTGTAATAAAATGTTAGTCCCTAGAATGATCTAAACTCATCTACATTCCTAGGAGTTTTCCACTCCATGATAGTTTTAATATTTTCCAAGTCCACTGTTATCCCCACCTTGGAAACAACATGTCCCAAGTAGTGAATCTGAGATTGAAAGAAATTGCGCTTACTGAGCTTGGCATACAACTGATGTTATCTCAATAATCTCAACACTATTTCTAGGTGCTCTACATGCTCTTCCTCATTCTTAGAGTATATGAATATATAATCAATAAACATTATCACAAACTTGTCCAAGTAAGGATGCAACGCATTGTTCATCAAACACATGAAGGTGGTTGGATCATTGGTAAGACAAAAAGGAACCACCACAAACTCATAATTCCCATACCTTGTACGAAATGTAGTCTTGTAGATATATTATTCTTTGATGTGCACCTAATGATATCCTGATCTCGAATCAATCTTTCAAAACATTACAGCAACGTTAAACTAATCAAACAAATCATCAATCCACAACAAAGGATACCTATTCTTCATAGTCACCTTATTCCATTATAGGTAATCAATGCACAACCTAAGAGTACCATCCTTCTTCTTTAAAAAAATTACTGGTGCACCCCAACGCAACACCCTTGACCTTATGTATCCCTTATCAAGCATTTTCTTAAGCTGCAACTTCAATTCCATCAACTTTGGAGTGCTCATCCTATAAGTTGTCTTAGATGCTAGTGTTGCTCCCGGTATCAACTCAATAGAAAATTCCACCTCTCTATGAGGAGGCAAATCTAGAATCTCTTTAGGAAATGCTTATTGAAACTACTACAAAACAGGTGCTGCTTCAGGACTTCATCATCCTCGTCCTCTTTCCCTTTGTCACTAGAAATATGAATTTAAAATAATACACATCACTTCCAACAACTGTGCTTTTCTTGAATATTTGTATTCCCATTGATATATCCTTCTTCTTTCCTTGCAATACTCTCCTTTCCCCATCATCATCCAGGCACTTAATATCTTTTTCATAGCAGACCACGTCCAAGGGCATTCAATATGAACCCAAAGGAAACAGATTCAGATGTGTTGATGTAGGAATACCATTCAGCTCAAATTCACAAGATCTCACCAATAATGAGCTCTTCTCTTGGTCCCTATAGCCAACTACACCAACCAAGATTCTGCATGCACTTCTTTACTCAACTAGCATTGATCCACAAGGTCAAGACTAATATAGATATAACTAGCTCTAGGATTAAACAAAATAGAAACAACTTGATCACAAAGATTACCTTCCATCTCGATAATGGATGCCTCATTATCTACCTTCCTGTTATCCACTACAACATAAATTTGAGGAATAATTTGACCAACATTTCCAACTATATGTGCCTCTTGAGCACTATAAATTTGAGGCCTACCACCCTGGTGTGATAAACAATCTCTCCTTTGATGCTCTCCACCACAAGTTCAACACCGAAAAGGCTTTCTTCCATCTCCCTTGTTTTTCTTCTCCTTAGGTTGAGACCCATGTCCTCTATTAGCTGCATTGAACTTCTTATGGGGTCCCACATTCTCCTTATCACATATATACTGAGTTCTTCCCCGCTTCTAAGGCCATTTTCCTTTTTTCTTCTTATTACCTTTCCAGTCACACTTAGGCTTAGACTTACTCTTAGACTTATCATAACAATGCTTCAACTTTTCGATGACTTCCTCTAATGACTGAGACTCATCATACTCATTATGATATTTAAATGCTAATGTAAATCCATTTATGAACCTTTGGACCTTTATCTTCTCATCCTTGAGGTAAGGCACATACCTCAATAGCTCAAGAAACTTGGTCGTATACTCTTCATCTATCATGGAACCCATATTCAACACATAAAACTACTTGGCTTTCCCATCATAATATCTCTCAAACAAGTACTTCTTCCTGAAGAGACTTTTAAACTCATGCCAACTCAACTCCTCTTCCCTGATGCCTCTAACCTGCTTAACATATTCCCACCAGATATATGCTTTCCCCTTGAGACTAAAGATAGTTATCTTGGCCTTCATGTTCTCTGAATATTCATGTAATCTGAAGAACTTTTTCATCCCAAGAAACAATGCTTCTACATCTTCTAATTTATTCACTTTCCCATCAAAAGTAGTAGGCCTGGATTCCTTGAACTCATCTAGTAAGTACCCCCTCTCACTCCTCCAGTAAGGATGATGGTGGTAATGATGATGTTGTCTCTCAGAAATGGAGCTAGAATAAAATCCATGAGTGATAGCTCACCGATCAGGTGTATCCACAAATCTACCACTTCTAACTGTATCATATTTTCCCATCATGTATCTCCTATAATACCTGCTACCATATTCCCCATTGGTCTTGTCCTCCTATCTATCTCCATGATTTTTCCCTAGTTGTCACTGCTTCTGCAAATCTGAAAGACTCTAAAGGATGACTGCATTAACTTCTGCTTGCTTTTCTTAAGCTCTGGAAATCCTTTCTTGGGCATCAGTCAACCTGTCATTATCTGCCTTGAAACTTCTGATATTTTCCCTCAAACTCCTCAGTGTATATGCTAGATCAGGAGAATAATCTTCTCCTTTCTCCTCAACTAACCTTTCTCATTCCCCTGATTTCACAATGGGCCTATAAGGGGATTCATGTGAAATATAGTCCATCATTTTGCTCTTCATCTTTGATCTTCTATTTTTTGCAAACATACCATGTTAGATAAACCAAATAGAAGACAAAATAAAATCATACCTCGGTGTATCTAAAGGGAGGCTATTACATCTATATAGGCCAATCTAGAATAGCATGATACAATATAACAAGAATATCAATTCATACATAAGTACCATAACCATAACCATAAAAATGTATGCATAACAAACACATTTATCCCATCTATTCCAAGCATTTGAACCTTTGATACCACATTGTAACACCTCCTCCCACATTTATCCACTTTAATAAGCTCTCTGGGGTAAACATGAGTTGATTGTAACTATAACATGACCTGACCTCCAAGTTCTAGTCATGGAAGTGGGACCTACAAACCGAAAGTAAACTGACATCCTTGACTACAGATCACTCAAGATCCTACCAACCACCTCAGGTGATCAATCCATGATCTCGAATTCTTTTTCACTAGGTTTACTCCCCAACCACACCAATAACAATTCATGCATGCGGTTGGGAGGCTATAACCGCATGCACAAGCCTATCTCCATGCGGTTATGACTCAATATCCCATGTTCACTACATGTGGTTGTAACACCCTCCTCCCACATCTGCCCAAGTAACCGTCCAACGTGGGTAAACATGCGACAAGAAGTTCCTATGATATGATTCAACTCCCTATGTGTTAGTTAAGTAAGTGGAACTCGTGGAACACATCACATAGACCTTCCACATCAACAATAGAACTCCCAAGATCCATCCCAACCACTTAGGCAATCAACCCTTGAGTCCAACTGAATTTTTGGTGCATCAAACCCCTAGACGCTCCCTTGATATGGACCAGTGTGCATCCAAGAGGCTCCATATGTTCCCATAGAAAGGGAAAGAAAGCATCCGGGGACTTTTTTTCCCATTTTTGTGCCTACGACTCCAGGATTTGTGCCACAATTTCAGGCCTAGAGTCCAGGTCGCTGCCCAGAACTCAATGACACCTTTAGATATGAAATTTCACAATGGAACAAAGATGCATTTGTAAAAACATTAACAAGGATTATACTAGACCCCTACTAGCCATGACAGGCATTTCGTCAAACATATCACAAACATGAAATCTACAGGTCTTAATAGCATAATTGAGCATAGGGATATCATACTTATCTAAGAATCACTAAGAAGCATTGATGCCTCAACATATCAGTTGCAATTTCATCTATTAGTCCATAGATACGTTATTCATTCATTTACAAGTAAAAACATGATGAGAGAGATACATAGACACTATAATAATACATGTTCATAACCAGCATAGTAAAAACAGAAATACCAAGGAAACAATAGCCATATAATCCACAGATAAACCAGTATAATGCTCATGAATTAACAAGGAGAAATAACCTCATATTAATTATGCAAAGGCCAACCAAGTGTGGAACTTCCATGAACCACTCAATGGTAGACATGACTAAGCCAAATCTCTCTTTAGCTGGTCACCCCCATGCCATATTCCAATCATGAATGTGGGATCTCATGGAACAATCCATCAAAACCAAACCATGGCTTCCAGAGGCCAAGCCACCTCAACCCATCAAATAGTAATTCCACCTCACGGTTGGACACCATAAACCATCACCAGATTGGTCTCTACCCAAGCCTTATAGGGCTCTAGAGAAGTTGTTACAACCAAGGATGCCAAGACTAGTAACTCAATCCATAGTTGTTGTGAGGCTTCTAGAGCGTTTTTCCAACCAAGGCTTCCAAGACTAGTAACTCAACCCAAGATTTTACAGGGTTTCCATAGCATTTGTCCAACCAGGGCTTCCAGGAACTAGTAACTCAACCCCATTTAAAGGAAACATGAGAAACAACAAGAATAATAAAGAAATGAACCCACAGCACCATGGTTATATAGGAAATGGAAAGGATAGGAAAATACACTGTCAATCTAGGAAATCCCCCATGGCAATGACAGATCATGACCAATAAACCACATACATATGCCATGCATGCAAAAAATAGTGAGGAAAACATATATGCAACTCGGTACTTGCAAGAAAAACCCAATGTAGCTACTAATCTCAATGTCCTCTTGTGCTTTCCTGCTCTTCCCTTTCCTTCTTGATCCAAAACTTCAAGTATGCCACACTCTCCAAGATTTATCCAAGAAAAATGTAAGTGTCTAAGAGTATGAGAGAGATAGAATAGATAGAGAGCTCCAACATTGAACCCACAAAAATCTATGAACTGATCCTTAAAATCATTTTTATTAATGAGGCCTTTATTTTCTTCATTTTCCATTATTTTCCTTCATTTTACTCCTCACATGCAACCTATGACCTTTCACCTCCCTTTTCTCCTCATTTCCATTATTTTCACAAATAAATGTGCCAAAATGCCACTTTTCCTTTCCAAATCTTTTTCCATTGCCTTTGCCAATTTCCTTAGCCATTAATTAACCACAAGTGATCCCTATACTATGTTTTTTCCCAACATTCAACTTGGAATAAGTGTCCCATCAACAATGGTTATTATTTTTCCTTTATTAACTTTTATTACATGGAATTTTCAACAGGGCAATTACTGAACCATCCCCCTTGGGGGAACACCATCCTCAGTGATCAACAACACCTACAACGAACAAGGTTGTTGTAAGCAAAAAAGACTTCCCATGGAGCTTTATAACATACCTCATTACAGTATTTACAATGACCATCCTGCTGAGAAGTAAACCAACATGATAACATGACAAGTATAACATCATAAAGACATGACATCCATACCATTTATTGGAGATTCATAACATAGATCATGGCGGTATTTACATCCATGTACACATGTACATATACCAAACATCACCAAAACATGTACCAAAAGCATATACCAAATACATTAACCAAAACATCTACTCAACAAGTGAATAAGGAAGGATACGTAGCCCACATCTAATCCGCCATCTCCCATGTAGCTTCATCGGGCCCAATGTTCTTCCATTGCACTTTAACCTGCTCGATTGTTTGGTTCCATAGCATGATCATCTTTCTCTACAAAATCCATTGTGGTTCTGGTTAGAATTCACCTTCTGGCTCCACCTGCAATACAAACCAGTCAATCACATGATCAACATGTTTAACATACTTCTTAATTAATTACACATGGAAAACATCGTGGTCTTTCATTGTCGAAGGTAGTGCAAGTCGATAGGCTACTGACCCAATCCTCTTAATAATCCTGAAAGGTCCACAAAACTAGGGTGCTAACTTGGCACATGATCTAATCTACAAGGATTTCTTCTTCAGTTTCATGCACAAGTACACTTGTTACCCTACCTAGAACTCCTTGAACAACCTAATATGATTTGCATAGCTCTTCTGCCTATCCTGTGTTGCTTTCAAATTCTTCTTGATTACCTGCATTTCCCGCTCCATGTCTTCCAACATGTCCAGTCCCATCAACACCCTGTTAAATGGATCACTCCAACTGATGGTAGTATTACAACTCTGCCCATACAATGCCTCAAACAGACTCATCCTCAGTGACTCTTGGTACCCATTGTTGTAAGAAATCTCTACTAGTGGAAGGTACTCTTCCCACTTTCGTTGTTGATGCATCACATACATCCTCAACATGTCCTCCAATATCATTTTGACCCTCTTTGTCTGTCCATCTGTCTGCGAATGATAAGATGTACTAAAGGCCAACTCTTTCCCAAACCTACAAATAACTCCTTCCAAAACATGGAAGTGAACTTCGCATCCATGTCTGACATAATCTTCTTCGGAACTCCATGTAATCTGACCACGTCCCTAATGAAGACCTGTACTACATCACTCGTTGAGAATGTAGACTTCACTAGAATGAAGTGTGCTACCTTGTCAACCTGTCCACCACAACCATGATGGAATCATGTTGTCTCACTGTCCTCAGAAAACTTGTGATAAAGTCCATGGAAATGACCTCCCATTTCCACTATGGAATCAGAATTGGCTGTAGTAGTCCACCTGAATGCTTACACTATTCCTTCACCTATTGATAATCCAAGCATCTAGCCACAAACTCTGCTATGTCTCTTTTCAAATTCGGGAAATAATAGAATTTCTTCACTATTGTCAGCGTCTTCTGATAACCTGGGTGACATGAATATGGTTTCTCTTGAAACTCCCTAAATATCACCTTCTTGAACTCATTATTATCTGGCACATATATCATTTCCCTAAATCTAACCAATCCATATGTCGTGAGATGATGGCCCACATCATATGCACCTGCATTTGTACATGTACCTGTACCACTACTTGTACATGTACCTGTACCACTACTTGTACATGTACATGTACCACTACCTATACATGTACCTATACCACTACATGTACCCGTACCTGTACTTTGCTGCAACCTGTACACAATATCCATATACCTATCATCCTGCTGACCTGCCTACAATATCCTATCCTCTAAAAATATCCCATAGGTGTTGGGCACAGCCCAACTTGGCCTGTTTTTGGCAAAGAATCTACATTTTGTGGAGCAGAGTGCATAATGGAGAATGCAGTGGAGCATGAATTGGACCACACAGTAGAGTAGCAGAGCATAAAGTGGACCATGCAGTAAATATACCATGTGGTGTAGGGCCTTAGGGGCAAGTCAAAGCCCCTACTTTTTGTAAAAGAACACAATTTTGTAAAAGATCAATGGTTTTCAGACCATAGTAGCTTATTTTAGGGAGTTCATGGTATTTGATGATCTAACCCTCGATGTAATAGTATATATAGAGTAAAATAATAAAGAAGAGAGTATTTTTTATGACCCAAATCAGTGTCATGGTTGTATTGTTGTGATCTATACTTTGGAGAGAGGCAAGGCTCTGCAACTGAGTGCGCAAAGGCCTGAGTCTACAACTGAGTGCGCAGATAGCCTACAACTTAGTACACAGGCTAAGAACTACTTTCTATACAAGATTTATTATTATAAGCAATAGTTCTTGTAGACGTAGCCCCACATTGGGGTGAACCATGGTAACATTGGTGTCTTCATGTGTATATTTTCCTATTATCTGTTGCAGTGTAGTAGTTTATTACAGTTGCACTTTATTTCAGCACAGTGATGATTTATGGCTTTATATGATATGTTTAAGTGATTAATGCAATGTGGTGAAGTGATTTATGAATATTAAGAATAAAATAACATAATAATACCACATCTCCACGTACTTCAAGACTGCAAAAATCTGGTTCTTCATCCTCCCATAGCCACTTCAGGTGAGACTGCGATTTGCTTGTAGGTCATTGCTGAAAGGGCCAGTGATTGAGATTTTTGTTGGTGCGCAATATAGATCGAACCTGGGTCAGCCCAAACCAAGCCAACAATTGGAGATCATAGCTACAATGTGATTTACCTATATCCGCCTTCTAAGAGCATCTGTCACCCTGTTCTCTTTGTCTTTGATATTCCTTATGTCAAAGTTGAACTCACTGATTGTGGCCAACCACAAAGCCTATCTTCCATTCAAATTCGATTGGTCCAATAGATATTGGAAACCACTATGATAACTCATCAATACAAACCTCGTGCCAAGAAGATAGTGCCTCCACATCTTCAATACATGTATGATCGTTGCCAACTCAAGATCATGTGTCAGGTAGTTCTACTCATGCTCATTTAGTTTTCGTGACTCATAGCATACCACTTATCCATCCTACATAAGGACTCCATCAAGTCCTCTCTTGCAAGCATCTGTACATACCACAAACTCTTTGTCTGGATATGCAATATTTAACACTAGTGCATGTGTCAACGACTGCTTGAGCTACTCAAAATTGGTCACACACTCCCCTATCCATTCAATTTTCTTACCTTTCTTCTACAATGGTGTGATAGGATAAGCAATCTGCGAGAAGTTCCTGATGAACCTCCTGTAATAACCTGTTAACCCCGTGAAAGATTTCACCTCATCCACATTCCTCATAGTTGCCCACTCCATGATAGCTCTTACATTTTCTTGGTCCACTGCTATGCCAACCTTGGAAACCACATGTCCCAAGTAGTGTACCTCAGTCTAAAAGAAATTGCATTTGCTGAGATTAGCATAAAACTAATGCTCTCTCAACAATCTCAACACTGCTACTAAATGATCAGCATGCTCTTCTTCATTTTTTGAATATACCAATATATCATCGATGAACACAATAACAAATTTTTCCAAATACAGAAACAAAACACTATTGATCAAGCACATAAAAGGTAGATGGAGCATTAGTTAAACCAAATGGAACTACAACAAACTCATAATGCCCATACCTAGTCTGGAAAGTTGTCTTGTAGATGTCCTCTTCTTTAATGCATACCTAATGATATCCAAATCTTAGATCAATCTTCGAGAACACTGTTTCTCCCTTCAACTTATCAAACAAGTCATCAATCCTTGGTAATGGATACCTATTCTTGATGGTCACTTTTTTTAACTGTCTGTAATCAATGCACAACTTGAGAGTACCATCCTTCTTGTTCACAAACAGTATTGGTTCCCCCCATGGTGATACACTTGGCCTAATGTACCCCTTTTCAGGCATTTCCTTCAACTTTAGCTTCAACACTACCAACTCAGGTGTACTCATCCTGTAAGGTTCCTTTGATGCAAGAGTTTCCACTGGCACCAACTCAATGGAAAATTATACTTCCCTATGATGTGGAAACTCTGAAACGTTTGCTGGAAAGACATCCTGAACCTAATGTAGAACTGGGTACCTGCTCAAAACACATTCATCCTCAAATTCCTTGCCTTTATCACTAGAAATGTGCACTTCAAATAACACACACCCTTCGCTAGGAATATGCTTGGTTTGCATAGCTGTCACCATTCTAACTGATGTTTCTTTCTTCTTACCCCGCAAGACTCTTTATTCCCCGTTGTCATCCAAGCACTCAATGGATTTGTCATAATAATCCATCTTGGTTCTATGAAGGTACAACCAATCCATGCCCAATAACATATTGTATTATTCCAATGTTAATACATTCAAATTTGTTGAGGTAGGAATACCATTCAAATCAAATGTACAAGCTCTTACCCAGTGATGAACTCTCTTCTTGGTACCTGTAGCCAAATGCACTAACCAAGACTCTGGATGCACTTCTTTATTCAAACCACACTTATCCACGAAGTCAAGATTAACATAACTGTAATGAGATCCAGGGTTAATCAAAATAGAAATAACTTGATCACAAAGATTAACATCCATATTGATAATAGACACCTAGTGATCTACCTGTCTATTATCTAGCACTGCATAGATCCTAGGAATACTCTACCCAATATCTCCCACTGTCTATGCATCCTGAGCACTGTATATCTACGGTCTACCACCCTAATATTGTGGACAATCTCTCCTACGATGATATTTGCCACAATTCCAACATTGTAAAGGCTTCCAACCTTCATCCTTTTTCTCCTCCTCAGATCGAAGTCCCTGTCCTCTGTCAAATGCATTAAACTTCTTGGATAGTGCTACAGTCTCTTTATTACATGTACCCTGAGGCCTTGCTCACTTCCTGTCCCATTTTCCTATGTTCTTATCATTTCCCTTCCAATCTTGCTTAGTCTCAAGCCTGCACTTCGATTACTCATAGAAATGATTTAGCTTTCGGATGGCCTCCTCCAATGATATAGGCTCATCAAACTCAATCTTGTCTTTGAATGCAATCAGTAATCCAATAATGAATCTCTAAATCTTTTCCTTCTCCTCATTGAGGTAAGGCATATACCTCAACAGCTTCAAGAACTCACTAGTGTACTCCTTATCTTTCATGGATCCCATCTTTAGCTCATAGAATTATTTTTCCCTGTCATCATAGTACCTCTCTGATAGGTACTTCTTCCTGAATAGTTTCTCGAAATCAGTCCGAGTCAACTCCTCCTCATAAATATAAATGAATTTCTTTACATCTTCCCACTAGATATCTGCTTTACCTTTGAGAATGAATGTAGCTATTATGGCTTTCATGTTCTCTGAATAGTCATGCAACCTAAAGAACTTCTTCATACCAAGAAACCATGCCTCTGCATCCTATGATTTATTCATCTCTCCATCAAATGTAGGTGGTTTTTCTTTCTTAAACTTGACTGGAAATATCCCTTGCCACTCCTCCTATAAGGATGATAACGATGTCAATCATAATGCCATTCAGAACCAGAACTAGAATAGTACCAGTGTCTATCACCTCTCCTATTCGGAGTGTCCAAGAACCTTCCATCTCTGATCATTTCATCTCTACCTGACCTGTACCCACCACGAGACACGATACTAATTGGTTGATCCAAAGTGGTCCTTGTCATTGCAATTCTGACAAATTCTAAAGTATTACTGCATTTACCTTTGCTTGTTTCTCCTGTGCATGTATGATTCTATAATTATCTTTCATAAAACTCGTTATTTCTACCTTTAAAGCTTCTAAGTGTGCCTACCAAATTAGAAGAGTTCCCAATACCACACTACTTATTAGATCCATAAGGAGAGTCTCGGGAACTGTAATCTACCATCTTGTTAGTCATATTTGATAATCTTCCTGCAAGGTATATCATGTCATCAAAACCAAATCACAATAAACCAACACACCTTAGCATAATTTAGGGAGGATACCTCATCTGTAGGATCAAAAAATCAGCGTAATACATGTATAACATAATCATGACAACATATAGAAATATAACACATGAGAATATAACCATATAATCCTCATTCTAGCTAGAGTCAAGTAATCAATGCATGACTATATCAACTACACATACCATGACCTCATGCATGAAAAAACCCACCACATCACTGTACACTTGACCACGTGTGAATACTAATGTTCATAAACAATGCATAATCAACCATTCACTCATGACAACACACTCCACAATGACATAATCAACGTCCCATGGCAACCTCACTGCAACCATAACCCATACCATACAAATGCAACAAGCACATGGTCTTACAACACAAGAAACACATATGCAACTGACATGAATGCATGAACAAAACATATCCCATATAGTCTGAGGGGTGAACCATGCTTTGATACCACTCTGTGGTATCAGATATTACACAAAGAGACTGGAAACTACATACCACCCAAAGAGAGCAAAAACCACTCTTATACCACTCTGTAACAACCTCCTCCCACATCTACCCAAGTAACCAGCCAACCAATGTAAAAATGTGAGGAGAAGCTACTATGATATGATTTCAATCCCTATGTGTGAGCTCAGGAAGTGGAACTGGCGAAACACATCACACAAACCTTCCGCATCAACAACATAACTCCTAGTATCCATCCCAACCACTCAGGCAACCAGCCCCTGAGTCCAACTAAATTTTTAGTGCATCAAACCCATGGATACTCCATTGATATGGACCATCGTGCATCCAAGAGGCTCTAGATGCTCCCACAGTAAGGCCAAGAGAGAGTATGGGGACTTTTTTTTTCCCATTGTTGTTCCTGCGACTCTAACATTTGTGCCACTTTTTTAGGCCCAGAGCCCAGGTCACTGCCTAGAACTCAATGACACCTTCAGAAATGAAATTTCACAGCAGAACAAAGATGCATTTGCAAAAACATTGACAAGGACTAGACTAGACCCCTACTTGCCATGACAAGAATTTCGTCCTCACAAACATGAAAGATGCAAGTCTTAACAGCAAAACGAAGCATAGGGGTCTCATACTTATCTGAGAATCGCTAAGAAGCATTGATGCCTCAACATATTAGCTAAAATTTCATCTATTAGGCCATAGATACGATATTGATTCATTTACAAGTAAAAACATGATGAAAGCCATATATAGACACTATCATAATACATGTTCATAACCAGCATAATAACAACATAAATACTAAGGAAATAACAACCATATAATCCATAGATAAACTAGTATAATACTCATGAATTAACAAGGAGAAATAACCTCATATTAATGATGCAAAGGCCAACAAGGTGTGGGACTTCCACGAACCACCAGGCCGTAGATATGGCTGAGCCAAATATCTCTTCAACCAGCCACCCCCGTGCCATATTCCAAGCATGAATGTGGGATCTCATGGAACAATCTATCAAAATTGAACGAGGGCTTTTAAAGGCCAAGCCCCCTCAACACATCAAACAGTGATTGCATCGCATGGTTGGATATCACAAACCATCACCATATTGGTCTCTACCCAAGCCTCCCAAGGCTCCAAAGCATTTGCTCCAACCAAGGTTTCCAGGACTAGTAATTCAACCCACAGTTGTCATCATGCTTCTAGAGCATTTGTCCAATTAGGGATTCTAGGACTATTAACTCAACCCACCAAGGGCTTCCAGAGTGTTTGTCTAACCAAGGCTTCCAGGACTAGTAACTCAACCCAAGTTGTTACAGGGCTTCTAGATCGTTTGTCTGACCAAGGCTTCCAGGAACTAGTAACTCAAACCCAGCTAAAGGAAACATGAGAACCAACCAGAAAAATAAATAAATGAACCCACAACATCATGGTTATCCAAGAAATGGCAAGGCTAGGAAAATCCACTATCAATGCAAGAAATCCTCCATGCCAATGACATATCATGACCAATAAACCACATGCATATGTCATGCATGCCAAAACTAGTGAGGAAAACATGCATGCAACTTGTTACCTGCAAGAAAAACTCATTGTAGCTTCTGATATTAATGTCCTCTTGTGGTTTCCTTTGCTTTCTCGCTCCCAAACTCCAATTATGCCACACTCTCCAAGAGTGCTCCAAGAAAACTCTAAATGTCCAAGAGCATGAGAGGGAGAGAATAGAGGGAGAGCTCCAAAACTGAACTGAAAAAATTCTATGAACTGATCCTCGTAAGCCTTTTTCTATATGAGGCCTTTATTTTCTTCATTTTCCATTATTTTCCTTCACTTTCCTCCTCACTTGCAACCTATGACCTTTCACCTACCTTTTCTCCTAATTTCCATTATTTTCATAAATAAATGTGCCAAACTGCCACTTTGCCTTTCCAAAGCCTTTTCCATTTCCTTTCCCAATTTCCTTGGCCATTAATTAACCACAAGTGATCCCCATCACTATATTTTTGCCCAACATTTAGCTTGGAATAAGTGTCCCATCAACCGTGGTTATTATTTTTCCTTTATTAACTTTTATTACTTGGAATTTTCACTAAGGCTATTACAGCGATCACGAGATCTATGCCACTTTTTCAGGCTAGCCTCAAGACCACTACCCATAACTTCCTGTAACTTTCCAGAATCATGACAATGATGGTAACAATGTTGTGTTGAGAAATGGAAACAAGAAATTCCAGTTTAATTTGTCCTTGAATTAAACTATGAATTAAAATAGAATTCTTTTCTCATAGCAATTTGAAAATAATTAATTAAGTTTAATTAACTTAATTAATTTAGGAAATTCGAATTGGAAGTCTGTTAAAAGAAATGTATATGTTCTCCCTAACTTATAGGAGTTAAGGATAAGTTACGAATGAGTTGTAATTAGTTAACTCAATTTATTGGGTTAATTCCAGTGAGATTACTTCCAATCAGTTTTAGGAACCAATAGTGAGTAAATAGTCAGTTGGGACACTAGTGACCTAATTAGTGCTACTCTAGTTAACTAGATATTCCACCATCAGAAACGCTTGCATGTTGATTCTGAGAAAGACCCATTTGAGACTAGAGTGCAGGGATAGTGTACTATTGTTTTAGATTTTTCTGAGTTGCACCGATAGTGCATGCATTCAGGAACTGATCCTTGAGGGATTGCACTATTTTTAGAGGTTTTATTTCCCTTTAAATACAAGTTATTCTCCATAGGAATTACACATTGGAATAGAGACTTGGAGAGCTTGTGAATTGGCTAAGATTTGGCCTTGAGCTCTCTTATGAGTTGGAGATTGAATTTGTTGAGTGCTAGGATTGTTCTAGAGAGAACAAGCATTGTAATTTCATCTTGATTTTCTGGATTAATACAAAACAAATAGTGGTATTTTGAGTTTTGGATTTCCCTGGATATTTATTGTGTTATGTGCCTTTGATTCTCTTCCTCTAATGATTATTGTTTTCTCAATGTTATTGGGCTTCCGTTGTAAAGAGTAGAAGTAGATTCTTGTCTCTTGTTTTAGTAGATTACATGAACTTGTGAACCTATAGGTTTTTCTACATGTTGAACAATCAAAACTTGAGTAAGATATTTACCTAGACATGCCTAATATATGACAAGAATTTCATCAAACATATGATAAACATAGAAGCTACCGGTCTTAAATGCATATATGATTATAAACTTCTGAACTAAATTAGAGAATTGTCAAGAAGGTCAAATTCCCTCTCAAGGTAGTTACAACAACACTTGTTAGCACATGAATACATCAATCATTCAATCACTTTTCAAATCATGAACAAGATCCATAACTGGAGCACATCATAAAACCATGCACATAACCAGCATATAACCAGAATAGAGACAATGACAAATCAGCCATAAGATCACATAATAACGAGTGCATGTGCTCATAAATCATAATAGGGAAATAGTTTATATCAACATATGAAAAATCCAACCAAGTCAGGGACTTCCACGTACCACCCGACCAAACATTGGGTTGAACCAAATCTCTCTTTTAGCAAATCACCATTGTGCCACATTCCAAGCATGAATGTGGGAACATATGGGTTAAACCAAAATTAAACCAAATAGGACTTCTAGAGGCCAAACCAGCCCAATCCTCAACCATAGTGATTTCACCTAACAAATCCAAAAATCACTAACACCAAAACAAGCTTGGATGCCTCCAACTTTCTTCACCACATCTAGAGGAATTTTCCTATCTCCACCCATCCGTCAAGAGTTCCAGGAGAAATCCCATCTCCACCCTTGACCCTTGGGAATTTCCTAAGACCACCTCACTAGGATCCAAAGTCTACTAACCATCCAAAGCTTAAACCAACACAAGGCACCCACAACACCATGGCTATCCAAGAAATGACAAGGCAAGGCTGAAACCACTGTCAATCTAGGAAAATCTCATGCCAATGACAACAAAATAACCAAAGAACCACATGCAAGTACCATGCATCTAGAAACCAACAAGGAAATCACACATGCAACCTGTTACCTGCAAAGTATCCTTATTATAGTTGTTGATCCAACCTTATTTTCCACTATCTTCCAATTCCTTGCTTCTTATTTGCTTGCTTTCTCCAATCCAAGTGAATGCTAGAATGCTCCAAGAATTATTTAAGTGTGCAAGAGTGTAAGAGTATGGAAGAAGAGAGTCGAAACTAAACTGACAAAATTTGTGAACTATTTTTCTGATGCCTTTTTATCAATGATGTCTCATTTTTCTTTCATTTTCATTTATTTTCCCTCTAATTTCCCTTGCATGCACATTTGTGTCTCTTCATCTCCCTTTTCTCCTATTTATCTTTATTTCCCATAATTAAATGCCAATTATTGCCTCTTTGCCTCTACCAATGCCTTTGCCAATTTCCATAGCCATTATTGAACCACAAGTGATGCCCACTATAATGTTTTTCTAAACATTCAGCTTGGAATAAGTGTCCCATGACTTTGGTCTTATTTTATTTACATGGAAAATCAACCAGGGTTTGTTACAACATTTCACTCAAGTTCAACAACCAGCCTTCAATGGCCATTCAATCAGTCCATTCTCTTCCTTCCGCAAGTAAGCTGAACTTCCCAAGAGATTGAGCTCCCTCAATCTCTTGGAATTAATTGTGTCCCTTACTCAACCCATTTTAATTTTAAAAATTAAAAATACATAAGATACATGGAAAGATCAAGCCAATGACACATTGGGATGTTACAAACCCTCCCCCTTGGGGTAACACCATCCTTGGTGTTCTCTATTCATATACATAAAGAAAAAATGTTAAATAAAGAAAACAACACATATTGTCCTTGGATATTTATATTTACAACTCGTTACAATATTCAAATATACATATTCATATGTTCCTCAACTAGCAAACAAAAAGGAAAAAGTTGTCTTCATGGCATTAGTCATTTCCTAAGTGGCTTCCTTGGGCCCAAAGTGATTCCACTACACTTTGACTTGCTCTATGGCTTGATTCCAGAGCATGATACTCCTCTAGTATAGAATTCACAATGGCTCTAGATGAAACTCTCCCTCTGGTTCCACAAGTAGCACAAACTAATCAATCACATGATTAGAATCTTTTACATATCTTTTAAGCAAATAAACATGGAAAACATTATAGATTTTAATTGAATAAGGTAAGCCAACCTATAGGCCATTGGTCCAATCCTCTCAAGGATCTCAAAAGGCCCATAAAACTTTGGTGGGAACTTGGTACATGACCCAATCTTCAAGGAGATTTCTTGGCTCTAACTCTCAAGTAAACATGTTCCCCAACCTAGAATTATTTATGCACCCTATGATGATACTCATAGCTCTTTTTCCTATCTTGTGCTACCTTTAAATTCTTCCTAATAACTTGCATTAGGTCCTCTATCTCTTTTAACATTTCAAGTTTGATAAGGACCCTACTCACTGGATCACTCTAGCTGATAGGAGTATTACAACTCCTTTCATACAATGCCTCAAATGGGCTCATATTTAAAGAATCTTGGTAACCATTATTATATGCAAACTCTATAAGTGGAAGATACTCTTCCCACTTCTTTTTCTAGTTCATTACATACATCCTCAACGTGTCCTCACAGATTTGATTTACCCTCTCTTGTTTCCCATCTGTCTATGGATGATATGTTGTACTAAATGCTAATTCAGTCCCCAATCCTGCAAATAGTTCCTTCCAAAACTTGGAAGTGAACTTGGCATCTCTATCTGAAATAATCTTCTTGGGAACTCCATGTAGTCTCACAATCTCCTTTATGAATATTTGTGCCACCTCACTAGCTAAGTTGGTGGACTTGACTACTACAAAATGAGATACCTTGCTCAATTTTTCAACAACCACCATAATTGCATCATGTTTCATGGAGGTTCTATGAAAACATGTGATGAAATCCATATATATCACCTCCCATTTCCATTCCAGAATGGGAATGGGCTGCAATAAACTGGTGGGATGCTTGCATTCAGCCTTCACCTGCTGGCACTCTATGCATTTAGCAACAAAATCAACCACTTCCTTTTGCATATTAGGCCAAAAATAAAATTTCTTAATGACCATGAGAGTCTTTTGGTATCCCGAGTGGTTGGAATATGGATTTATATGAAACTCTCTCATGATGAGGCTTTTCAAATCAGTATTGTTCCACACATAGATTATGCTCTTGAATCTAATCAAGCCATCATCAATAAGATGATATTCCTCATCTCCTCCATTCTCATTGTCCTACTAAATATTTTATTTGGTATGTTAATCCTTCTCATCATGATACCCTACATGTTTGACCCGCTCTACCAGTTCCACTCCATGATAACTTATGGTTGCAAGTGGTTCAACTAAATTCTTCTACTAAGTGCATCAACAACCTGGCTTTCCTTTCCTTTAATGTACTTGATTTCGAAGTCAAATTCACTAAGTGTAGCCGACCACCTAAATTTTATCACATTCAACTTAGGTTGATCAAATAGGTACTTTAATCCTCCATGGTTTTTCATGAGCATGAATCTTCTATCAAGGAGGTAATGCCTCTGCATCTTCAGTGCATGAATAATGGAAGCTAACTCCAAATCATGAGTCACATAGTTTTCCTCATGCTCATTCAACTTTCAAGACTCATAACACATTACCTATCCTTTCTGCATGAGGACTCCACTAAACCCATCCTTGCAAGCATATGTGAAAATCATAAAATCCTTGCCTGGATCTGCAATCTGCAACACTGGTGCATTAGTGAGCAATTGCTTTAATTGCTCAAAACTAAATTCACACTCAGTTGTCCACACAAATTTATTTCCTTTCCTTTGCAAGTATATGATAGGGTGGCCTATCTTAGATAAGTTTCTAATGAATCTCCTATAGTAGCCTGCCAACCCCATGAATGATTGGACCCCATTTACATTTTTTAGTGTTTTCCACTCCATGATTGCCTTAACCTTCTCTAGATCAATTGATATCCCCTCTTTAGTGACATTATGCCCCCAGTAATGTATTTTTTACTAGAAGAATTCACACTTGCTAAGCTTTGCATAGTTTTTTTTATCCCTCAATAATTGTAGCACTGTAGCCAAGTGCTTCTCATGTTGTTCCTCAATCCTTGAATACATGATTATGTCATTGACAAATACAATGACAAAATTTTCCAAATAAGGACGCAACACACTATTCATTAAGCACATGAAAGTTTTTGGGGAATTCGTAAGCCCAAAATACACCACCACGAACTCATAATTCTTGTATCTTGTCTAGAATGCAATCTTATGAATGTCTTCCTTCTTCATCCTCACTTGATGATACCATGACCTCAAGTCGATCTTGGAGAGGATTGTTGCCTCCCACAACTGCTCAAAGAGGTCATCAATACATGGCAAAGGATCCATATTTTTTATGTTCACCTTGTTTAATTTCTTATAGTTAATTCATAACATAAAGGTGTCATCCTTCTTCTTTACAAACAACACAGGTGCTCCCCACGGAGACACACTCAACCTTATGTCGCACTTTTCTCGCATCTCCTCTAGCTATAATTTTAGCTCGACCAACTTAGGAGTTTTCATCATGTATGGTTCCTTGTATGTTGGTGTTTCTCCAGCTACCAACTCAATAGAGAAATCTATCTCTTTGGGAGGATGTAATCTAGGAACCCCCACTGGAAACACATCTTTGTACTGCTACAAAAATGAATAACTTCTTAGAAAATTTATTTCCTCATTCTCATTATCTCTACTAATTTTCTCATCACTAAATATTTGCACTGCAAACAACATGCATCCCTTCCTGCTAATGTGCTTAGCTTGCATAGTCATGATCAACCTCACTGAAGTAGGATTTCTCCTACCCTGCAAAACTCTTCTTTCTCCCTACTCATCTAAGAATTCAATTTCTTTTTCAAAACAATCCACTTTAGTGTGGTGTTTGTACACCCAATCCATGCCCAATATCACATTGTATGCTCCCAATGGTAGCAAGTTTAGATATGCAAATGTTGGCATGTCGTTTAGCTCGAAATCACATGACTTCACCTAGTAATTAATATTTCTCTTGGTCCTTATTTCCATCTGAACTGACCAAGTTTCTACATGCATTTCCTTGGCTAGTCGACAACATTCTACAAGTTCTAGACTGACATAACTATAGTTAGATCCTAAATCAATTATAACATAAATAATTTTGTTGGACAACTTACCTTCCATCTCAATTATGGATTCTTGGTGGTCTACCTGGCGATTATCCACCACTACATAAATTATGGGCCTTCTTTTCACTATGTCACCCATTGTCCAAGCTTCCTGTGCACTATATATCTGAGGTCCTATGCTTTTCTAATGTGGGAAATCCATTTTCTGGTGGTTCTCACCACATACCAAACATTTGAGTGGTTCTTTTGCCTTAGGTCTGCATTGATCTCCTATAGGTGGTTGTGGACAACCTATCTCCCCTTGACCAATTTTTTGTTGAAATCGGCCTTCACCAGCTAAAGCCTCACCTTATTTCTTATCAACAATCTTTTTGGGCCATTTCTTCTTGTCTTTCTCACTACCTTTTGATTTCCAATCACTTTTAAAGTTAGACCTCTATTTTTCTTAATCATGGCAGTGTTTGAATTTTTTGATGGTGTTGTCCAAAGTCTATGGTTCATAGAACTTGATGCAGTCTCTAAATGGCATAGGCATGCCACTAATAAATTTTTGAACCTTTGCCTTCTCATCCTTGAGGTATGACACATATCTTAATAGTTCAAGAAATATGGTAATATACTCTTCATCTAGCAATTGTCCCAACTTTAGCTCATAAAATTCCTTTGCCTTGTTGTCATATTATCTGATAGATATTTCTCCCTGAAGATATTTTCAAAGTCCTTCCAAGTTAGTCTTTATTTTGTTATGCCTTTAACATTTTTCAAATCTTCCCACCATATGTATGCTCTTCCTTTTAGGTTGTAGGTGGCTAAAATTTCCTTCATGTTCTCAGAATAGTCATGAATTGTGAATAAATTCTTCAACCCAAGAAACTAAGCTTATGTCCCTTCATACAACTTCACCTCCCCATCAAATGTAGGTGATTTAGTCGTCTTAAATTCTTCAGGAACAAAGCCTCTTCCCCTTTTCCTTTGATAATGATGATGAGAATGATGACATTGAGGGTGATAATGATAAGAATGATGCCCCCTGGTAGTTGTGAAATATCAGAGACCCGATTCCTATTGTAGCAACTGGAAATAATTCTCCTAATTGTTCTTCAACCCAAGCAACTAAGCTTTTGTGTCTTCAGATTTCTTCACTTCCCCATCAAAAGTAGGTGGTTTAGTCATCTTAAATTCTTCGGGCATAAAGCCTCTTCCCCTTTTCCTTTGATAATGATGATGAGAATGGTGACAATGAGGGTGATAATGATAAGAATGATACCCCCTAGTAGTTGTGAAAAATCGAAGACCAGATTCCTATTGTAGAAACTGGAAATAATTCTCCTAATTGTTAATTAAATTTAACAATTTATTTACTATGAGCTACAACAAATATTGAATCAATCACACTGTAACCTACACAAATAAACTATGGAATAAATAAACACTGGAAGAAATAATAGCACACACACATAATGTGACAGTTATTTTTGGACCAATGTCCCTAGAAAAACCCAACACGGGAACACCAATGCAGCAATTGAGGGTTTTATTATTATGCAGCAGTGAAATAATCTCAGTACAACTGGATGCCAAAACTGGAAAGCCTACATAGAAATACTGGCAATAAAATATAGTGAGGATAAATTCCTCACTCCATAGGCAATCTCCCAGCACAACTTCCCTTAAGAATCTTGGCCCTTTGTGCTGCTCTATGTAGTTGGCTGGTTGTCTAGCCTCGGACTGGATTCTGGTGAAGTCATTCTACCTCCTGCAGACCAAAAATGTGCTTCTCCGACACTCTGGGACTCCTTCCCAACCTCTAGAACTAAAAACATCTATCTCTCCTAGCAAATCGACTTTACCTCTAGAGGCTATTTTGCAGCTCTGCTTCAGCCTCTCTGTGGCTCACTTGCCTCTCTGCAAATGCACTCATCGGATCTGGAATCCTTCCTCCGAATTCACTATCTCAGCCCCTCTCTCACTACTTTGATTTCACTATCTCTCTCTCTAGAAACTAAATGTTGCTACTTAACAAATTGATTTGCTCATGAAATCGAATTGCACAAGTGTATTCTCCAAGCCCCATCGACTTCTTCCTATAATCCTTTGTTGAGACTTCAAAAACCAAGATTAGATGTTAATCAATGGATAGGATTAACTTGAAGTCGATCTTTGTGAGTTTCTAGTACATTCACACCATAACTTAATTAATTATGATTAATTAGTCATATTCCCTAAGTTTAGACTTAAGAAATATTTAAAAATTGACTAATAATATAATTAAGTCATTTCTAGGCAGAATTTCCAGAAACAGTTTCTGGGTTTTGGATATCATGCATTCTAGAATGTCCACAAAATTTCGAGGCTATAACACCTTCTATGCTACAAAAAATAACACTCCCTCTTAGCAAGGAATGTGTTCTAGCGTTGAATCTTCTTGTAGAAACACCCTGTCTCTGCATCATCTCCTGTCACGCTGCTGATTTTTGGCTACACCTGCACACCAACCACTGCACAACTATGATATGTGTTGCATCTATGTTCTTGTTGACACTTCCATACTGATACCAACACAGCATCTACATTGTAAATCCCTCTCATTTTTTGATGCTGCAACTGCAATATCTGCAGTTGTAAAGCATCCTAAATAGTGAATCAACTGTGATTAGTATGATACATATGTCATCCAAGTCTCTGACTGCTTCTAGTATTTGTGTTGTCACTGAAGTATCCATGTTGTCGCTAACTTTGCACTGTGCCACCTGCACTACTACCAACTATGCACTGTGCCACCTGCACTACTTCCAACTCTACACTGCACTCCTTAGCATATGACTGCTACTAGACTTTGCATCTATCACTTTGGCATCTGACTGCATCAATTTCCACTGATCCATCCTGCTGTTGAGTCCCAAACTTGCACTTCCCTATATACCCTTTCAGCCTTCTTTTTCCATTTACTTCATCCACCAAGTTGTCAAATCATTGCATATTAGTCTAAAAAGAGCTTATGAAATGGTTTCCTAACTATGTTTATGACTTTTGTTTGATTTAGATTTTTTTTCAAATAGCTGCGGAAACTTGTCACTTTCTGCAGCCAGCCCAAGTTTCCGCAGCCATTTTGTTAAAGGCTATGTTACAGGTGTCCAATGCAGAAACCGGCCATATGGGAAAGCTGCAAGTGATGTGTACATGGAGTGTGTCACCTCAGTTCAGCCAAATCACTCATAAATGGTCGTGGTCAACGATGGTCAAAGGAAGGGCCAAACGAGGAGTTTTGTGGTGGCACGGCTCTGTTTTGCCCACGTGAAGGTTTGCATGGCACGATCCTTAGTTTCTGGAGGTACTGGCACACCTGTAGATCAGCCCGTGAACTGAATCGAGCAGCCACCACTCCATGGATTCAACTGTCATGATGACCATAACACTAGATCTCAGGCCAAGGAGATATACGTGTCTCTTGGCAGCATAAAATCTAGGAATTAGTTGCAGCACTTTCACTTATAAATAACGTGTTGATATACGCTAGATAGTTAGCTTTTGAGATGTAATTTTGACTGTTGTTATCAGCCCATTGTACTTTGCTCTACTTTGTTTGATTACTGCACTTTAAATACATGAGAAGACAGCATTCCTGAATTCGATTTGTGGCTAAGTGATTGACTGGCCGAGGTTGCAGAGGGCCCCTGTATAACAAAGCTTTGTACAGTTTCTTACTTGCTTCCATTTACTATTTTTTTATAATCATTGCTTGTATATATATTGTGTTGTTCTGATGTTCATTGCTGTCCATATTTCCTTTATGTTTTCTTTTATAACTGTTAGCCGATCAGTGCTTCTTTTACAGGTTTTTGTAGGTAGCCCGGGCAAATTTACATATTTTTGATAACTACTGACATGAGATCATTTTGTCCTTTCTGCTGATTTTCATTTCCTGAGTTTAATTCCAGCACTATCATTTCTTTCAAGTTTTGTTTTGCTTATTTACTTTTCTGCTACTTAGACATCATATTACTCATCTGTTTATGATTTCCTTTCTATAGCCAAGCGACTCAATTAGTAAGGAATCAGAATATTACTTGTTGTAGTATGATTTAGTTTGCTTTCCTGCAAGTTGGAGATTGAATTATTTATGTCATTTTCAAGAGTTGAAATATGAATGAGTAGTTAAATCTTAGTTTCCTTTTATGCAATTTAATTTCCTGCAATTTAGATGTCATATTACTCAGCTTGTTTATGATTACTTCCTATAGCCGGAGTGAGTCGAAAGGTGAAGGGTCAGAATGTGGGTTGAAGTAGTGTGATTTAGGTTGCTTTGCTTTCAGTCTTTGAGTTGCTTTAAGTTCAGTTTTTACTTTCTTTTTCATACAGCAGTAAGGATACTGGGCCATTGTCACTAGTTCACTATTTTGGTACATTTACTTCCTTTTGAGAATTGATTTCATTACAGTCAGTTTGAAATTTTCTTTTTGAGAACTTTTAAGTTTGGAAAATCACTGTAGAAATCACCATTACCATCCATACTTAACTTTCAATTTCGCCATCTCACACTAGGGAATCCACAGAAGATAAACCCAAAAACAAACTCAAAAACGACAAAAGATTAAGAAAATGGTTATCTTGCACATCTAGTGCACTTCACTTCATCAGTTTACAAATCCTGGATTGACATTTTAAATAGCAATTTAGGACACTAAATTGACCAAACACCTGCTACAAACTATTGATGGCCCTGTAGTAAGGTATTGAATCAAGAGGTGGATCTCCTCAAGAATCTTTCCCATCTGCAGCACTTTGGGCCTATAGCACCAAGTCACACCACTTCATTCCTGGATCTGGTGCCCCATTATCTTCTTTTTATCCTTGTCCCTTACTGGAACTTTTCCTCACTTTGCAACTAACACTAGATAACTCACACTTCATCTAGTACCTTTCTTTGGCAACTGGAAGTCGATCTGCATTCTAGCTAACTCGCACAGCCACCTCTAGCAATCCTATGCTCATTTCTACAAAGCTGCAAAATATGCCAAACTAAAAAACTGGGAAAGTAAACCTGAAAATATCCCTCTTTCCTGTTGCTCGACTGCTAGATCTTCTACTCACACTCCCTTCTAGAGTGAGAACATTTTCTCACAACCACTGCCAATCTACAACTGGAAAAATTAGATCTCTAAAACTCGAGATCCCCTGAGAGAAATGTTTCCCTTTGTTGTGTGTGCTTCTTCTTCAACCTGAAGGTAGTTCTTCTCTAGCAAACTTCTGCAAAATTGCTGCATCTAGCTAGAAATGTACTCTACAAAAAATATCGGTTTCTCCCTCTGCCTCAGCAAACCCTCAATCTGGAGAGATCGAATTTTTTTGTCCCTCTCAAAAAAATTGATTTCTCCTCAAGAATTTGTCCTCTTGGACAATGTGACTGCACTGCCTCTAAGGTTTCGAACTGTTTCCCCTTAATGACTAGGGAAACTCCTTCACTACTCAGCACTCTAGCTTCTCATTTATGCTCTCATACCATGTGAAAAATCAAAGACCCAATTCCTATTCCAGCAACTGGAAATAATTCTCCTAATTGCTAATTAAATTTAACATTTACTTATTATGAGCTACAACAAATACTGAATCAATCACACTGCAACCTACACAAATAAACTACAAAAGAAATAAACACTAGAAGAAATACTAGCACACACACATAAAATGACACAGTTATTTTTGGACCAATGTCCCCTGAAAAACCCAACAAGGGAAAACCGGTGCAACAGTGGAGGATTTTATTATTATGGAGCAGTGAAATAATCTGAGTACAACTGGATGTCGAAATTGTTAATCCTATAGAGAAATACTAGCAAGAAAATCTAGTGAGGAGAAATTCCTCACTCCACAGGAAATCTCCGAGCACAACTTGCCTTCAGAATATTGGCCCTCTAAGCCTTTGCACTGCTCTGTGTAGCTCACTGGGCATCTAGCCTTGGACTAGACTTTGATGAAATTGTTTTGCCTTCTGCTGACCATAAATATTCTTCTCTGACACTCTGCGACTCCTTCCCGACCTCTGGAACTAAAAACATTTATCTCTCGCAGCAAATCGACTTTGCCTCTACAGGCTACTACGTAGCTCTACGTCAACCTCTCTGTGGCTCACTTGCCTCTCTACAAATGCACTCAACAGATTTGAAATCCTTCCTCCAGCTTCACTATCACTGCCCCTCTCTCATTGCTTCGATCTCACTAACTCTCTCTTCAGCAACTCAATGTTGCTACTCAGGAAATCAATCTGCTCATGAAATCGAACTGCAAAAGTGTATTCTCCAAGCCCCATCAACTTCTTCTTATAATCCTCTGTAGAGATTTCAACAACCAAGATTGCATCTTAATCAATGGCTAGGATTAAATTGAAGTTGATCCGTGTGAGTTTCTATAACATTCACACCATAACTTAATTAATTTTGATTAATTAGTCATATTCTATATGTTTAGACTTAGGAAATATTTAAAAATTGACTAATAATCTAATTAAGTCATTTCTAGGCGGAATTTCCAGAAACAACTTTTGGGTTTTGTATATCTCATGCATTCTAGCCTATCCACAAAATTTCAAGGCTAGAACACATCCGATGTTACAAAAACTAATAGTAGCAGAGCTAGAATTCCTACCAAAATGATGCTCATGAGTGTTGGTTCTTCCTTCTATGTTGTGTCCCTATAACACTAGTCTATCCCCCTTATTGTTATTTTTGTGCCCATGTAGTCCCCATATTGTTATTTTTGAACACCATAGAAGCCCACTATTTTTATTGTTGTTCCCTTACATTATTATTGTTGTGTAGGGTCTGATTATATTGTGACCCCTTAGACCCCTATATAAACAAAGGAGGTCTTGTCATTTGTAGCATCCAAGAATTGTTCATTTATGTAATGTAAATGAGGTTTCCCTCTCAAAGACAATAATTTTTAAGTTGTTGATCTATCTATTTGTGAATTTCTTGCATAACATTTGGTATCGGAGTTTTCAATTCTAGGGTTTCGCTTCTTCAAACAGGTTATCGTAGAATTTTTACTATAACTTTTTTTCTACGAAGCTTTAGAAGCTAAAATTGAAATTACATGGATTTGAAATCTTGATGAACCTCATGTATGAATTTCAAATCATGTCTTTGTTGGAAAAACTTGGTGGGGGGGGGCGTGAATCAGTATTTTCTTTCAATTGTTATTATTACCAATTTAATTCTTTACAGTTTAAATAGAGAAATGTATAAGTATAATTTTATTTAATAAAATAATAAATACAATATAAATGTGTTCCAAGCTCCAACTTGGTTTTGATGAGGCTCCGACCTCTAGGGCTTCGACCCTATCTTATCAAGGAACCAACCTTGGATTTAGGAGCACCAACTCCAAGGACACCAATCCTTCCAATTCTAAGGCATCAACCCCAAGGGCTCCGACCCTATATTTCAAGATGAATCAGGTCAAAAGATTGTCCTCCCACTCTGTCTTCAGCTTCCTTCTTAGCTCGGCCTTCATCTTCTACTTCACCTTCTATGTCAGCTAGACCTTTGGCTTTATCTTCTTCCGTTGGACCTTTCGGCTTCATCTTCTTCTGCTAGACCTTTTGGCTTCCTTTTTCTTCCGTTCCTTCAGCTTCCTCTATCTCTTCAAGTTCACGAGTTGTGAACTTCTTTATGCTCTATTTTTGTGCCCAAGATAGATACTCAGAACTGAAGCGTTTTAACTCATTTTTATACGAGTTTCACCAATGACCAAAGGACACGTCTATTGGAGGGAGGTCGACTTGTATATTAAAAATATATCGAAGAGTCTTTTATCCATAGACTTGATTATTCACGGAAACCATATAAGAGCTGCTATACCCACATGGAGGTCCCACATGCCACATCATCACCTTTAATCGCAATCGCAACTTCATGAAAAATCGGAGTTATTCCTTTAATCCCGCAAACAAACGTCGGTCCCACCTGAATGCACAAGATCGGACCCCAAATAAAATAAAATTGTGTCCATAAACTTCCCGGGTCCACTCAGTCCCAAGTCTTATCGGATTAATTCTCCACGGTTGATCTCATCATTAATCCGACGGTTGTTGATCCACCCGATCAACAAACCCAATCGCCGATCCTCCACCATTTGATCAAGGCACGCTAGATCCAATGGTTCACAACGATATTGGTCGGGGAACTTGCACTACGCTTAACCTCCCTTACGGAGCCGTTAAGGATTATAAATCCTTGATCTATAAAAGTTCGGATCCGTTTTGATATTTAACGTCTGATCACTTTATGACCCGATTAGGTATACGAGGTCATCAAATCTACGACCTGCGTGTCTTCAACTAGCACATAGGTAAAAACAGGGATCGACAGTTAGGATTTGAAAATGAGATCGACGTAAGCGTTGATTGTCTTCCATTCCATATCTTTTAAGCATGCCTTTAAGATATTTTGCTTGCGATATGAACATGCCTGCTGTGGATTGGGATACTTGTAGTCCAAGGAAGTAAGATAACTCTCCTATCATCGACATTTTGAACTCTTTTGACATATTTTGAGAAAACTCATGGCTCATCTCATCATTATTACTAGCAAAAATCAGATCATCAGCATACACAAGAGTGACCAGTAACTTATCCTCATCCATCTTTATGTAGAGATTACTTCCTGCCACCCCCTTCTTGAAGCCTTGTTGTTGTAGACAATGATCCAATCTTGTGTACCAAGCTCTAGGAGCTTGTTTCAACCCATATAATGCCTTCTTCAACTTACAAACAAAGTCTTTTCCTTCTGCTAGATTAAACCCTTCTGGTTGCTCCATGTAGACTTCTTCCTTGAGTTCCCCATTCAGAAATGTTGATTTTACATCCATTTGATAGATTTTAAATCCTGTTGAGCAAGAAAATGCCAAGAACATCCTCATAGCTTCCACACGAGCTACTGGTGCAAATATTTCTTCAAAGTCGATTCCTTCAATTTGTGAATAACCTTTACAAACAAGCCTTCCCTTATTTCTGATGATTTGTCCATCTTCATTCATTTTGTTTTTGAACACCCACTTGGTTCCAATTATATTTTTCTCCTTTGGACGAGATACCAGCTCCCATGTCTCATTCTTCTCGATTTGAGACATTTCTTCTTCCATGGCTTTTACCCAACAAGGATCCTTACTTTCTTGAGTAAATGTTTCTGGTTCTATCATAGATAGGAGATCAACATCATTTTTCTTTGGTGTACTTGTCATCCTTCTTCGGGTTTGAATCCCTTCATCTATATTGCCAATAATCTGCTCCTCTGGGTGATATTTTTGGAGAAACTTCATCTTTGAAGGGGTTTGAGATGATTCTTTTCCTTGTGTTTTTCTTGATCTTTTTCCTTTTTTTTAGGTTCTTCTTCAATGAGAGGGTCAACTTCATGATCTTCAATTTCTTTTTCTGGAAGGTCTTCATCAATCTTCACATCAACGCTTTCCACTATTTTCCATAGTTGATGATTGTAGCACTTGTAGGCTTTGCTCCTTGTAGAATATTCAAGAAATATTCCTTCGTCAACCCGAGAATCAAATTTTCCTGGTGAGTCATCATTGATTTTTATGAAGCACTTTCTTCCAAAAATCTTGAAGTATTTTACTGAAGCATGTCTTCATTTCCATAATTCATAAGGAGTTTTCTCATTATTTGATCTTAGTTGAGTCCGATTCAAGGTATAAATAGTTGCCCCGACTACTTCTCTCCAGAATTTTGGCTACAAGTCAACTACTATTAACATTGTTCTTGCCATTTCTTGAACTTTTCAGCTTCTTCTTTCAACTACCCCATTCTGCTTGGGTGTTCTGACAGCAGAGAGTTCTCTTTCAATTCCATGCACTTTATAGAATTCATCAAATTCTTTTGATGTGAATTCTCCCCCTCTATCCGTTCTAAGACATTTAATCTTAGAATCCTTTTCATTTTCTACAAGAGCTTTAAGATTCTTAAAACACTCAAATGCTTCGGATTTATATTTTATGAAATATACCCACATCATTCTAGTATAGTCATCAACAAATAAAGAAAAGTACCTTTCTCCTTGGAGTGTCAAAGTTCTAGTTGGTCCACATAAATTAGCATGGATGATCTCCAAAGGTTTTGATGTAGAAAACTCCTTGGTCTTGTGGCTAGTTCTAGTTTGCTTTCCATGTTGACATGGACCACATACTCCTTGATTTGGCTTGAATAAATTTGGGATGTCTCGTACTGCATTAATCTTGTTGATATTGATCAAGTTATCAAAACTTGTATGTCCAAGTCACTTGTGCCACAACCAACTTTCATCTGTTTGACTTAAGTAACATTTATCTTCCTGAATTTTGTTCAGAATGTAGACGTTATCAGATGTTCTAACTCCTTTTTCCACAAGTTCCCCTGAGGAAGAGTTCCTTATTTCACAATCTTTAGTGCTAAAGACAACATTATGTCCTTGATCGCAAATTTGGCTAACACTCAAGAGATTGTGTTTGAGCCCATTTACTAGCAAAGAATTTTAAGCCTTTACTTTTTCATTAATAAGGGTAACAGTTCCTTTTCCAGCAATTTTGGCAGATCCACTTCCAAAGGATACATTTCCTTCCTTTTTTTTCAATGAGAGAAAATTTCTTTTGTCCCCTGTCATATGTCTGGAGCACCCACTATCCACAAACCAATTATTTTCGCCACTGTGAGAACATAGAGCTAGGCCACATTTATCTGTGCTGGGATTCTCATTTTTTGCTTCTCTTCTTTTGAGGGGGCAATTTTGTTCATTATGTCCATAATCATTACATAATGAGCAAATTGGATCAAATTTGGCCAAGGGATCAAAAGAGTTGTAGGTATTTATTTGTCCTTGCCCTTTGAGACCATATGGTTTGTTTGTTTGATCCTTCAATTTTGGTGTTTCATTCTTATGGGCCATGCAATGTCTAGCTTGATGACCAAAATTTTTACAATAAAAACAATGCCCAAAAAAGATAGTTTTGTACCTGTTGTAATAGCCATGATTTGAATCAACATTCTTCCTTGGAGTTACTCTCTCTTCATTCTTTGGATTTGAGATGGGTCTTTGATGAAATAATATTTCTTCTTTTGGGTTGCTGGAAAGTATGTCGGCATAGCTTTTTGCATTATTCTTAGTACTTGATGATTCTCCTTTAAAACCTATCCCAGATTTGTCATGTTGAGGTTTTTGATCATTTAAGATAATGTCAAGTATTTGAGAGCTTTCCCAACCCTTTTTGAATTGCTCCACTTTATTCCTCAGAGATACTATTTTGTCTTCACGTTCTTCACAAATTTCTTCTTTTTATTTTAGCTTATTTTTCAAGAGGTCTTCCCTTCTTTTTGCTTCCTTGTTTTCTACCTTGAGAGAAATGATTTTATTTCGTAATTTCTCATTTTCTTCAATGGCACTCATTAAAAATTCATCTACATTTCCTTCTAGACCTGAATCATCATCATTTGTGAATGCCATGAATAATACTTCTTAGCTTCCAGCATGGTCATTTTCTTCATCTGATTCATCATTACCTCCTTTGCAATGAGGGAACTGATTAGTTGATTTCCTTTTTATGACTACAAATTCACCTTCATCAGACTCATCTTGCTTAGAGAATAAATTATTCTTATTGAACCCATTTTTTTTGTATACCATCCTTTTAGAATTTTCCTCACCATCACTATCATGCTTAAGAGGACATTTTGCAGTATAATGACCTATTCTTCCACATTTGAAACAAATAAGAGGGTACTTACCATTTAGCTTAGATCCTTTCTTTAGTCTTCGTACAAACTGCGCCAATTTGGATTCAACATCGAAGTCATCACTATTGGTATTCCATTCATTCCCCTTTTCTGATTTTGAGGCCATGAATGTTGCATCTTTGGAACTTGGGCTTCCTTTTCTCTTCTCATAGGCAATGAGGATTCCATGAAGTTCATCCATCTTAAGAGTATCTAGGTCCTTCATTTCTTCTGTAGCACTTACTTTAGAGTCAAATCTATCTGGGAGAGATCTTAAGACCTTTTGAACAATAGTGCTTTCTCCAATGCTTTCTCCCAATCCTTTAAGAGAGTTGACCACTTTAGCTACTCGGAGAAAGTATGATGCAATATTTTCTTCATCATCCATTTTCAAACTTTCAAATTGTCTTCTATGAGTCTAAAGCTTTGCCTTCTTAACTTTGGAGTGCCCATCATATAAGTTAACTAGCTTATCCCATACTTCTTTGGCCGAGTCACAATTCATGACTTTTGTAAATTTAGAATCAGTGATTCCACTAGTGATGGAATTTAGGGCTTTTTCATTTCCAATGTAAGCTTTCCTTTCATCTTGATCTGTTGGAAGAGTGGAAGGAGTTGTGTACTCATTTAAAACGGAATGCCAAATTTTAGGTCCAAGGGATATTAAGTAGTAGGACATTCTTTTTTTCCAAAAAATAAAATTTGTGCCATCGAACAAAGGAGGTCTTCTTGACACTTCTTGATTTCACACTGTGACTAAGAATCCTTCTTCTAGTTGTTAGGCTGATATGAAGAAGCCTGCTCTGATACCAATTGTTGGAAATACTGAGGGGGGGGGTGAATCAGTATTTTCTTTCAATTGTTATTATTACCAGTTTAATTCTTCACAATTTAAATACAGAAATGTATAAGTATAATTTTATTGAATAAAATAATAAATACAATATAAATGTGTTCCAAGCTCCAACTTGGTTTTGATGAGGCTCCAACCTCTAGGGCTTTGACCCTATATTATCAAGGCATTAACCTTGGATTTAGGAGCACCAACTCCAAGGACACCAATCTGTTACAGGGAAAAGTTTCTATGCAGAACTGCTAATCCCACTAAGGCGGGTAGCTGCCTTAGAAACAAACAAAGTAAAACTACTTTCCTTTTCCTTTATGAAAGATAGATTAGAGAAGAATATAGGAGAACAACCTCTGTCTTGCGCTTGGTTCCTTGTTCGATTCCTCTCTCTTCTGATAGTCCTTTGCTACTCGCTTTCTTGTATACCCAGCTTCATAGAGTACCTATAGAATCAAAGCAGCATAGCACTATACGAGAACATGGATCTATTATAATAAACAATCTAGGATCAGATGTAAATTGACCATACAAATGCACAAAACATAGATTACACAAGAGTATGGAGGAAAACTTGAATAGCTTTATTGATAATCAAGAAAGAGCCAAGAGAGTTACAACCAGTTGTTCTGACCCAGCATCATCCTCTCAGCAAGTAAGCCCTTCTTCACCTCATGCAAAGCTTAGATCACCCAACACTATGATGTTGCCTCAAGAAACCAACAGCAATTCCTTACAAGATGCAAAATTCCAGCCCCTGGATCTCTGGGATGAGGGATCCATATATAGATGTTTGTAAGGGAGATGAGTCAGCTTGTGATTTGATTAGTGTCTTCCCTCTGATAGTTCTTGCTTCCACTTGGAGATTGATGATCTCTTACTCATCCTTGGTCGAATTCAGAGAGGCAAGTGTCACAGGAGAAGTTTCTGGAAGGTTCCATGCTTCTCCACCTTGCGGATTGACACTGCCGTTTGTCTCTTCTCACCCATCGTACCCCATAGAAGGGCTTTTTGAAATGCAACGCACCCACTGAGTGTACTTAGGTGAGATGCAACGCACTTTTCCTATGGAGCAGGTGAAATGATCCAGTTTTGACCAGTTCTGAGTAGTTTTTCATGGAGAACTTCTGGGAGAAGCTGTAATCAGTTCACCTTGTTCCTTTAGGGGTTGGAACAACACTTTTAGGGACTTAGGAGCCCTTGGTTTATGGACATTTTATGCTTGGGGTTGTAGTGCCCAAAAATGTCTATAACAGTTGCCCCCTAAAGCATGAGGTCGTTAATCTTTTTTGATGTCGGGTGAAATGCTTTATCATGAGGATCCGAAGTTCTTTCAAGCTGGGAGGAGACTGTAATAAGATACAATACAATACATTATCTTCATAATATTTTCATGATCTAGATGAGGCGGGCATTCCCATGCTCAGCTTTATAAATTCATTTTCATGTACATAGGACAGACAATCGTCTGAGTGTAGACTGATGATTCTGGAGGAGCCATCATCCCATAGATTGGATGATTATCTGTGGAACAATGATGTACATTTGATGTCTTTATTTTCCTGAATATATATCACGGCCCGAATGGATGAAACTAGATCCGGGATCTTCAATCTCATTCGATCTTCACTCAAAGTACAAGTCGATCCATGTGAGAGATGTTCTGGAGTCGAACATGGAAAGAAATCGCCCGATTACCAGCCAATGATGTAAGCTGTTAACAGGCACGAGAGGAATCACCGATAATGATAATGATCCCCAAGGTACTGCAGTACAATTCACGTGGTGTGAATGAAGGACTTGGCGTCGAACACCACGCAAAATCTTTCGGTCGAAGGCCATTGATGTAAACCTGTCGCCAGAAGTGAGAAATTTGCCATTGAGGCATGCAAGCTTCAAAGAACTTAAATGGGTGTTCCTAGATCGACTTCTTGGATAATGAGCTGATGTCGACAAGAAGCGATCCGTCATAGGAGGGCCTTAATGAATCCCACATCAATGACATGGAACGGACAAAATGATTTTAATGGAGGTGCAAATGGTCTGGTGATATAAGGTTCAGGGTGGCGGTCATGAAAGAATGGAGCATAAATGTATTACAGCGGGTGAGACACAGGTGAATTCTCTGAGTGACTTCTCTTGAACATACCGGCGACACTGACATGATGGATTGGTAGCATTAACCCCAAATGTGGATGGTGTGATGTAACCATGGTGATGTGACCGGTGAATGAAACAACCCAACCCGACTTGGATGCGGAGTGAAAGTGTCATGTTCAAGAGCGACTTGCTACCAACAAAGTTTCTTCAAGTTTTCTTCCCAATTTTTCCCCAGTCATTGCTGACCAGTACCTCTTTATTTTTGTCAAGCTTGAGGAGGATAACATATGCTTGTTCTATAATTTGCCCTTCGGGCAAACCCATCGCTATGTTTTAACGAGCCTAGTGATAGTGAAACTCGTTCTTGTCTGCTATGGACAAGTTTGTCGCTATTAGGTTTTAACGAGTTTAATGACAAATTCAACTCGGTCCTTTTCAATTTTAGAGAGTCTAAAAAGGAACGTAAAGGAAACTCCAAAAATCATTTTTCGTCATCTAATCCCTTAAGTCCAAAAAAGTATAAAACAATACAGAAGGGATGAATTTTCGATACTTTTAACGAGCCAAACAAAACAAGCGCTCGATCTTTTTGTGTAATAATCCCTCAGGTCCAAAAAGATTAAAATCTAAAGGAGGGATAGCACTTCCGGTCCCTTTAACGATCTGGAGAGGCCAATTGCTCGGCAATCTTTTCATATTTTACGAGTCAGTTGAAAAGAGCTTAAAGGAGACTCGTCTTTGAGGAACAAGTGATAAATTTGGGTAGCAACCGATTCCAGGTAAGGTTTGGAATTTTCCAATCATGGCAGTGTTACAAGGATGGCTAACAAGATCACTCTTCGCAGCTGTTCCTAAAAAGGGGTAAACAATCAATTGGAGGTGAATGATCGGCCAATACAGAGTGGAGGTGATGATGAGAACACGACCAAGGCCTTAAAGGCTGAAGTACTACATTCACGACGATTATTTACCAAAAATTGGTTCATTTTTTTAATGAGCTTAAACGCTGGGGGAAACATTTGCTCATTGCTTATGTTTATTTTTTAACAAGCATGAAGTCCGCGTTAAAACTACTTGATATAACGGTCATTTCTTGACTTTTACCATTAATAGCTTCGTTCTTTCAAAGATTGTACTACATGCTCAATTGCTTCATCAAACTAGTTAGAAATGAACAATATATGTTTGAAAAATGAGTTAGGACACTAACATTTTACTCGAATTACGTAAAAGTAATTTAAAAGTGTTTTTACCTCTCATTTTACCATTTCATTTGAACTTTGGTTTGTTGGAGCTTTGGAGGTGCTTTCCCCCCTTGATTTTTCACTAGCTGATTCCGGGAGATTCTGTGGACGATTTTCGGCACCGTCTGGACCAGGTAGGAGCTAAACTTGAGCTCTTTCATTTCATCCTTTCCATTTTGCATTCTGAGCCTAATTTCTGATTTTTCTAAGCCTCTGGGGTTTGAAAAACTCGCCCTGGCTCCATCGCACCCCTTATGCATCGAAAGGTGCATTGGATGTTAGCCTGTCCACTGGCCAATTAACATGCAATGCACCCAGAATACTACTGTAGGTGCGATGAGCGCAAGGAAGGAAATTTATGCACAGTTTTCAATGGAAAATTTTGCTTGTTTCTGACCAAATCAGGATCTAACTCTTCTCTTGTTTGCTTTCAGAGATTTATTGGAGTAAGATGACTATTACATGGAAAGAACGTGAGAATGAAGAAGAGGACATGCTTGCTTTACATGATCCGGTTACAGTAAATGCACTGCGGAACTGTGGCCTGTTGAAGTTTTTCCGCATCTCTAGCATGAGACAACAAATCAACTTGCTGCAGTATTTGCTCGAGGCTTGGGATCCTACCATCCAGGTGTTCCAGATTAGGGGCAAATCCATCCCCTTGACTGTAGTGGACATCTTTTTTTTGACCGGCCTATCGAGGCAGGGTGCCCCCATCTCTTTATCAGGTTCGGCCCGTGGAGGTGAATCTGTGAGAGATTATGTTCGTAGGTATTGCAGAGAGGGATCTCAGCCGAGTAAAGACGGCAAGATCATCATCCGAGATGTCACTGACAGGTCTTTGAGGACCATTTTGTTCACTTTTGGTAGGATGGCTGGTGGGGCGGCTCTTCATGTGGCCAACCGATCTTATATGCAGTACGCCTTGGAATGTCTCGAACCGAAGGTGTTCAACTGGTGTGACGCAGTACTCCTTGTGATGAAAGAATAGTTGACCAAGGTGAAAAGTGGGAGGTTGAAGAACTTTGGATACGGTTCTATTTTGACCGCCTTCACCTTGGAAAAGATACCACTGATGCAGCCGCAGTATATTGCGCTCAGTTTACCCCCACCGACTGAACCACGTATGCAGAGATGGGTCGACCATATGTCTAGGCATGCTGTTCAGTCTCAGATTTCCTTTTCTGATACCTTCTTCAGGTGGTTTGATCGTCAGGAGATGGTTTATTCCGAGTATCCATATGCTGGTATGGACTTCCGGGGTGACCCAGATTTGGTATTGCTGACTGGCAAACAGTGGGGTGCCATTGGTAAATTCTCGACCATATTTCTGTTTATTGTTTTTCTTTTATAATGTCCTCATGCTTTACTCTGTCAAGACTAATCAGAACTCATGTGTTCATGCAGATGTTGGTCCCGTTCGGCTAGTCGTATACCTGAGAGTGCTAGCTGCTGCCCCAACAGGAGAGGCTGTTGGAAGGGCTTCACTCTCGGTATTCCAGATGTGAGGACTGACAAGCTGCCTTTGAGGTTGCAGCGACATACTACTGGCGTGCCAAGTCGATGGACTAAGCTTTTACGCATGATTGCACAGGCGGTGACTTGTTATCACCAGCATCATTAGACTAGGGTGCCCCCTAGCGTTTTGAGTTTTGGGTCATTTGACCAATTTTGTCTTGGTTACAGAACATTATGTGTAAACCATAAACAGTTATATATATATTTTTGATTTTCAGAGTTTTATTTTGGTTAAGTTACATGGTCCTGATGCAAATATTAATGAGATGCTTCTTTTTATAAATGTTGCAAATGTCTATCTAACACATAATTTGCCAATGAGTCAGTTAATGTGTTTAAGCTTCTGGAAATATGTTGATATTGAATAAAATCAAATTGCCTTTCCAAAATCTTGACCCTTAGGAACATGCGATAGATAGTTGGATTTCGGACGGAATAGATACCAGTGAGTTGTAGTATGATGAGCTGTGAGTCTAGCCTAACGACCAGTCGGCATATGCCATGTGTGATGGCATCAAAGAGAAGTTCTATCAACGCGCTATATTCAGCGATGTTATTCGTTGATCGACCAATACATACCCCTCTGAAACTTACTAACTCGCCGCTTGGATCGAAAATGGCCCAGGCCACAGAAGATAGGTTCCGCGAACTATGACTTGCTCCGTCACCATATCCAACAAAAGATTCCAATAGGTTCGACATTTGCGACAAATGTACAAAGCGGACTTACTTGACCAAAACAAATACTTTAGCAAAAACAAAAATGTAACAAAAGCATATAGGTTACCATACTGAAACATGCATAGTAACGCTTAAGGTACAACCCATTACAAGGTTGTGCCAGTGGAATCCCATCATAATCCATTAACTCATAGGCTCCTTTTGCTAACTCTCGTTTAACAATATAGGGGCCCATCCATAAAGACTTGACTTTACCTGCTCCCAATTTATCGGATTCTTGGTCATAAAGCAAGACCAAGTCACCTTCTGAAAAGACACGGGCTTTGACATTCTTGTCGAACTACGCCTTGACTCGTTTCTTATGAGCTTCGTTAGCCAAAGCGGCATCACGATGGGTTTCATCCAATTGGATTAGTTCCAAGAAACGAGCCTCTTCTTCTGAAGTTCCGGGGAGAAGGTCGATTGCGACTTTGAGAGACGAGATTTCACACTGAACTGGTAAGATCGCTTCTAGGCCATACACCAGTTGGAAAGGTGTAAACTCGGTCGCATTCTTTACCGATGTTTGGTATGCCCACAAGGCTGAGTACAGGATCAAGTACCAACTCCTTTTGTGAACTCCAATCATCCTTCACAGCATGCACTTCAGGACCTTGTTGATTGCTACAACTTGTCCGTTGGCTTGCGGGTAATATGGAGTAGAGCTGTCATGCGACAACCCTAATTTGGCAGCTAATTCGACCATCATGTGATTGTGAAAATGCGATCCATGATCTGTGACTATAGCCTGTGGGACGTCGAATCTGGCGACTACATGATTGAAAAAGAAGAGGGCAGCTGTTTCACCAGTGTTATCTAATGTAGACATCACCTCGGCCCATTTGGTAAAATAGTCAACTGTGACTATGATATACCCATGCCCCCCGGTCGAGGTGGGGTTACATGTCATGAAATCGATGCCCCATTTGGCGAATGGCCCAACAACAACTATTGGTTGTAGAGGTGTGGGTGGTCTTCTGGTTTTGCTATCGAAAATTTGACAGGCATGGCAACTTCTAACTGCGGTTATGCAATCAGGCATGGCAACTCCTGTGACAATTGCCTCTTTGAATTCGACCAAGGATGAGTAAGAGATCATCAATCCCCAGTGGAGTCGCCCTTTTGTTATAGGGAAAAGTGTCTATGCAGAACTGCTAATCCCACTAAGGTGGGTAGCTGCCTTAGAAACAAACAAGGTAAAACTACTTTCATTTTCCTTTATGAAATATAGATTAGAGAAGAATAAAGGAGACCAACCTCTGTCTTGCGCTTAGTTCCTTGTTTGATTCTTCTCTCTTATGATAGTCCTTTGCTACTCACTTTCTTGTATACCCAGCTTCACACAGTACTTGTAGAATCAAAGCAGCATAGCACTATACGAGAACATGGATCTATTATCATAAACAATCTAGGATCAGATGTAAATTGACCATACAAATGCACAAAACATAGATTACACAAGAGTATGGAGGAAAACTTGAATAGCTTTATTGATAATCAAGAAAGAGCCAAGAGAGTTACAACCAGTTGTTCTGACCCAGCATCATCCTCTCAGCAAGTAAGCCCTTCTTCACCTCATGCAAAGCTTAGATCACCCAACACTATGATGTTGCCTCAAGAAACCAATAACAATTCCTTACAAGATGCAAAATTCCAGCCCCTGGATCTCTGGGATGAGGGATCCATATATAGATGTTTGTAAGGGAGATGAGTCAGCTTGTGATTTGATTAGTGTCTTCCCTCTGATAGTTCTTGCTTCCACTTGGAGATTGATGATCTCTTACTCATCCTTGGTCGAATTCAGAGAGGCAAGTGTCACAGGAGAAGTTTCTGGAAGGTTCCATGCTTCTCCACCTCGCGGATTGACACTGCCATTTATCTCTTCTCACCCATCGCACCCCATAGAAGGGCTTTTTGAAATGCAACACACCCACTGAGTGTACTTAGGTGAGATGAAATGCACTTTGCCTATGGAGCAGGTGAAATGATCTAGTTTTGACCAGTTCTGAGTAGTTTTTCATGGAGAACTTCTGCGAGAAGTTGTAATCAGTTGACCTTGTTCCTTTAGGGGTTGGAACAACACTTTTAGGGACTTAGGAGCCCTTGGTTTATGGACATTTTATGCTTGGGGTTGTAGTGCCCAAAAATGTCTATAACACAATCCTTCCAATTCTAAGGCATCAACTCCAAGGGCTCCGACCTTATCTTTCAAAATGAATCAGGTCAAATGATTGTCCTCCCACTCTGTCTTCAGCTTCCTTCTTAGCTTGGCCTTCATCTTCTACTTCACCTTCTGCATCAGCCAGACCTTTGGCTTTATCTTCTTCTGCTTGACCTTTCAGCTTCATCTTCTTCTGCTAGACCTTTCAACTTCCTTTTTCTTCCGTTCCTTCAGCTTCATTTGTCTCTTCAAGTTCACGAGTTGTGAACTTCTTTATGCTCTATTTTTTTTGCCCGAGATAGATACTCAGAATTGAAGCGTTTTAACTCATTTTTATACCAGTTTCACCAATGACCAAAGGACACGTCTATTGGAGGGAGGCCAACTTGTATATTAAAAATATATATTGAAGATTCTTTTATCCATAGACTTAATTATTCATGGAAACCATATAAGAGCTAATATACCCACATGGAGGTCCCACATGCCACGTCATCACCTTTAATTGCAATTGCAACTTCATGAAAAATTGGAGTTATTCCTTTAATCCCGCAAACGAACGCCGGTCCCACCTGAATGCACAAGACCAGACCCCAAATAAAATAAACCCGTGTCCATAAACTTCTCAGGTCCACTTAGTCCCAAGTCTTATCGAATTAATTCTCCACTATTGATCTCATCATTAATCTGATGGTTGTTGATCCACCCGATCAACAAACCCAATCGCCGATCCTCCACCATTTGATCAAGGCACGCTGGATCCAATGGTTCACAATGATATCAGCCAGGGAACTTGCGTGATGCTTAACCACCCTTACGAAGCCGATAAGGATTATAAATCCTTGATCTATAAAAGTTCAGGTCTGTTTTGAGATTTAACGTCTGATCACTTTATGACCCGATATCCATTGGATATACGAGGTCATCAAATCTATGGCCTACAGGTCTTCAACTAGCACACAGGTTAAAAACAGAGATCGACAGCTAGGATTTGAAAATGAGATCGACGTAAGCGTTGACTATGACGTAAGCGTTTGAACATCCGTACACTCCTACCCCCGCTCTTTCGATAGTTGTTGCTCCTGTGGCTTATCTTCCTGTGACCTCCTATAACTCTGTTTATGCTCCTCCGTTGTTTTCTTCCTATCAGTTCTTCTTGGGCATATATTACATGCGATACTTCCGATATGGCTCCTCCAATGTTTTCTTCTTTACTCCTCTATTATCGTTGTTTTCTCTTTGTTCTTTCGATAACACTTCATCTTACTCTTTGGCTTCATGATGGCTTCTCCTCTTTGGCTTCTTGCTCCTGTTGCTTCACGGATCTACTGCTTCTATTATGTCTGTATATATATATATATATATATATATATATATATATATATATATTCAATCCACTTGGGTCCTCCATCTCATCATGTCATCATATATCAAACTTTCATCACTATGGTGAAACCCTCGGCAATCATGTATCAAAGAATTTTCCATCACAAACACTGCTATATTGACATCAATGACAACCTAGATTAACAGTCTTACTATATTTTTGGAGATATGATCCTAGGAAGTTAGGGTTTTTGTAGGCTCCATAATTTCATCTCAAACAAGTGACCTTGGGAAAATCATCATAACTTTCTCTCTGATCGGATTTAAATTTTGCAAAAATTGATAGAAATAGGATGGAATGTAGTTTTTGGGCTAACATTTTTAGGGTCGAAGTTTTAAACAATGACACGTCACAATCTGTACAAGTTTGCTCTATCGAACCAGTCTATAATCAGACCATCATGGGAGATTTGGAATAATGCTTTCTTGAAGAATCCAATATCGATCAGACTTGTGGGGTTGTAAATAGGACTCAATGGATACCACAGGACTAAATTTCAGACTTTGGAGATCCGAAATTATAGAGATACAATAGATTCAATATCAAGCTCCTACAAAGCAAGAAAAAGGTGTGTCTTTCTTAAATTTTTCATAAATTTTGTTTGAAAAATTAGTCTTAAGTGATTCAAGTAGGGAATAGTTAAGCATAAATATCATTAATTGATTCCACGAAGAAAGAAAATGGAAAAAGCTAGTGAGAAACCTAAAAGATCTACTATGACGCATGAAGAAGAGGAAGAAATGCAACATGATATATCAAAATTATGAGACCAAATGCAAAAATGCAACAAATTTCGCTTTCACAAAAAGTAATAGAAGCTAAGATGGATGGTTTGAAGAATGGAATGGAAGCCAAGATAGATGGTATAAAAAGGATGTGGGAGTTTTTAATGATGTTTTAAAAGCAAATATGTAAGCAATTATGAATGTCAATATAGAGGGGTTGAAGGAAGGTTTAGCAAAGTTGCTAGAAGAAAGGTGTCCCACTAGTGACAAGGCAATCCATGAAAATCATGATGAAGATAAAAGGAATATCAATTATGATTTTAGAGACTCTAATGGGGGCTTTAAGAACCACCACATTCCAAATATAGATATGAGGAAGTTTGATGGCAAGGATCTGGTAACTTGGATACTACAGATGGAGCAATAGTTTGATCTACATGATGTGCAACCCTCACAAAAGCTACGTATTGCATCTTTATATTTAGAACCCAATCAGTTTGTATGGTATAGATGGATTTTTTCTCATAAACCACTTGTCACATTATGAATATAGAAAGAGCAACATATTCTTTATCCAATTGATAAATCTCAAACAAAAGGGTTCAATGGCAGAGCACATTGAAGACTTCCAAAAATTGAATATTGGGATAACCAATATTCCGAAGGTGCATAGGATTGATGTCTTCATTGCAACTTTAAAATATAACGTCCAACATGAGGTTCACCTTTGGGAACCTGATTCATTGGAGAAGGCATTCAGTGTGGCAAGAAAAGTTGAAAGAAAAATTATGGCAACAAGGAAGTCTACCACTCACAACTATAAAGATGGAAGTGTTTCTTCTCCTAGTCTTCCACAACCTACAAGGTTGACACCACAAAAATTGGAGGAAAAAGGAGAAAAATGACTTTGTTATAGTTGTGATAGAAAATACACTAAAGGTCATAAGTGTGCTGAGAAGAAATTATTCTACATAGATTGTGAAGAGGAGGAAGAAAAGGAACAAGAAACATCAAAAGAGGAGGATATACACCAAGAATTAACCCAAGAGAAAGAATAAATGAATCCAAGCATATCTTGTAATGCATTGGTATGAATTACCACTCCTCAAACTCTCAAGATAGAAGGATATATCAAGAATAAAAAGGTAATAGCGTTGATTGATTCGGGTAGTACCCAAAATTTTATTTATTGAAAGATATCCAAGGAACTGAATTGCTTCCTATATCCAACACTAGAGTGTCAAGTGATGGTTGCGAATGGAGGAACTATAAATTTCTCTAGAAAGTGTCATAATATCAAGAAAACTATGGGGAAATATGTCTTGAACATTCCAATTCTTTCCATTCCAATGGGTGGTGGTGATTTTGTACTAGGAGCCCAATGGTTACAACCTTTGGGGACAATAGATTTCAATTTTCAATAACTTTTCTTGAATTTTTTTCGGGAAGGAGAGGAAGTTAAATTAAGGGGTATTGTAGAGAAGCCATGAAATATAATTAGCTCTAATAGAATGACAAAACTACTGAAGAAATATTCTTTTTCTTAGACTCCAGAAGCAACGAAGGCCTTTGAACATCTTAAAGAGTCAATGTGCCAAGAACCAGTCTTATCTATGCGAGACTTCACAAAAACTTTTATTGTGGAATTTTATGCTTCATGAAATGGAATTGGTGTTGTTTTAATGCAATAAGGAAGACCCATTTCTTTTGAAAGTCGTCCAATCAAAGGAAAGTATTTACACAAACCTATTTATGAGAAGGAAATTTACTTAGCAAATACTACATGAACTAAAGCAATGACGACCTTACTTAACGGGAAGACACTTCAAGGTAAACACAGATCATGATAGTCTTAAATAATTTTTGGAACAAAGATTATCTTCAGAAGAGAAGAAAAAATGGGTGACAAAGATGTTGGGTTATGACTTTGAAATCATCTACAAAAAGGGGAAGAAAAATGTTGTTGCAGATCACTCTCAAGAAAGGATGAGGATGTGGAAGCATTGCTTTGTGCCATTTATATTATCCAACCTCAGTGGACAACTGAAGCAAGTGGATGTATGGAAGAATGATGAAGAGGTGTGGTCTCTCATTCAAAAGTTGTAGCAAAATCCAAGTACATCTGATACATTTAGCTTGAAAATTTATTCATTATGGTACAAATATCACTTATATCTTTGTAAGAATTCCCAACTCAAACAAAATATTCTTTTGGAATTGCAAACCTCTCCCTTAGGAGGAAACTCAGGATGATTAAAAGCTTACCATATAGTCAAGAAGTAATTTTTTTGGGATGGCCGTAAACGTGATATTCATAAATTTGTGGCAGAATTTTTGGTTTGCCAACAAAATAAAGTTGAGACAGTTAAAACCCTAGGTCTGCTACAACCTTTAGCCATTCCAAGTCAGCATTGGGAAGAGGTATCAATGGATTTTATCACAGGTTTACCCAATACTTAAGGAAAGAGTGTCATCATGGTGGTAATTGATAGACTTACTAAGTATGCACACTTTTGTGCATTGTCTCATCCTTTTAAAGCTAGCACAATTGCTACTGCATTTACATAAACAGTTCAAAAGCTTCATAGAAATCAAAAGATTATAGTAAGTGACAGAGATCCCATTTTCACCAGAAATTTTTGGACGGAATTATTTTCTTGTCATGGTACTCAATTATCACATAGCTCATCTTATCATCCTCAATCTGATGGGAAAAGTTGAACAAATGTTTGGAAGGATGTCTTTGTTTCTTTGTATCTAACAAACAAACACAATGGGTCAAGTGGTTACCTCTAGTTGAATGGTGGTATAACACTTCCTTCCATACTGCAACAAAAATGACCCCATTTATGGCACTTTATGGATATCATCCACCATCCATCACATCATCTTTAAGAGAAAATTCTAAGGTTCGAGCAATGGAAGATCAAATCGAGCATCAATAAAAAGTTCTCCAACTCTTAAAGGATAACCTCACTCTAGGAAGAATCTACTGAAACAATAAGTAGATCAGCATTGCAATGAAACAAATTTTGATGTAGGTGACTGGATATTTATAAGGCCACAACCATACAAATAAATGTTTCTCAAGAAAGATAAGAAGGATAATAAATTATCACCCAAGTACTATGGTTCTTACAAGGTATTGCAAAAGATTGGTACTATGGCATATAAATTGGAGTTGCCTGCATCTTCCTGAATACACCCAGTTTTCCATGTTTCAAGATTAAAGAAAGTTATAGGTGACAAGCTTCTAGTTCAAACAGTGTTGTCAGAACTTGATGAAGAATGGAAAATCATATTTGAGCTTGAAACAGTCACGGAAACAAGAATTTGACAGCTACGAAATCGATCAATTTCAGAGTATCTCATTAAGTTGAAAAACTTACCCGCTAAATATTACACATGGTAGGATGATAATTTTATACAGAATCATCCAAAACTACTCAAGCATTGAGGATAACACTTTTGTGAAGGAGAGTGGAATGTTAGGTCTATATAACACTAGTGTATCCCCCTTATTGTAATTTTTTCCCCATGTAGCCCCCATATTTTTATTGTTGTACCCCATAGAAGCCCACTATTTTTATTCTTGTGCCCTTACATTATTATAGTTGTGCAGGATTTGATTATATTGTGACCCCTTATACCCCTATATATACAAAGGAGGTCTTGTCATTTGTATCATCCAATAATTGTTCATTTATGTAATGTAAAGGTGGTTTTCCCCTCGAAGAGGATAATTTTTAAGTCATTGACCTATCTGTTTGTGAGTTGGCTGCATAACATTTTGGGGTACTTAATGGTGTATTTCCCTTCATAGTATCTTCACTTTCCCTTATGTGCCTCTTCCTGGATTTGCTACCATTACCCCATTTTTTCCCTCTTCTAACTCAAAAAGTCTCATCTTGGCTATGTGGCTAGCCCCTAGCTCATGCTTGTTATATATTTGTAAGTGTGATAGGCTTTATTGTATGACTACATTCACCTTCGCTTGCCTCTCTTGAGCCTTTACCAACCTTTCATTATCTACCTTGAAGCTTCTTATCTCAGCCTTCAAGCTTCTCAAGGTATCTAACCAATCAAGAGAGTTGGCTCCTCCCCTATTTCCCACTGATATTTCTTCCTCATTCATGATTTCCCATTCATATCCATCCTATGACCTATCAGAGTTGTACTGAACCATTCTTGTCCTCATCCTTTAATTCTTTGCTACTTGTGATGTGTTGTCATCCACACACAACTGTTAGGTGCATAATATCATAATCAAATAAACATAATCTCGACCTTGAACTTGCTCTCACGAAGCTACCATATTAGTCTAGCTATAAAAAAAAAGGCCATGTTAGCACATCAATATTGTAACAACCCCTCCTCCTAGACCTACCCAAGCAACTGACCTATGCCAGTGTCCCTGAGATTTGAGCCACTTTTCTAGCCCAGAATCCTGGCCTCTACCCTGAACTTGTTACAACCTCTAGAATCCATCTAAGACATGATGAAAATATATAAATATCAAAATTCAACCTCAGGACTAGGCCTGAGCACCCCCAATCAGGACTGACATTCTGTCAAACACTTGGCATTAATGTAACCTACAGATCTAAGATACAAGAACGAGCATGAATGATTGAAATCACTTATGAAACATAACTAGAAGGATCACCACCTTCTCCATTGAACTGTTATAACATCAATTAGTTCTTGCATCCATTTATTTAACAATTACAAGTAAATACATGAAATGACCATGACATGAACCAGTCATATAACCATGCTTATAACCAGCATAAAACCATATAAATATCAGAGACATGACATTCATTAAATTTACATATAAACAAGTGCCAAATTAAGAGAACTTAGCTTTTATTAATCATAGGAAAATCCAACCGGGTTCGGGACTTCCATGTACCACCCGACCATAGACATGGCTAAACCAAATCTTTCTTTCACCCAATCACCCCTGTGCCATGTTCCAAGCATGAATGTGGTATCTCATAGAACAACTAATCCAAGAGAAACTAAGGGAATACAAAGGTTAAACCACCTCCACCCTCACCAAACTGTGATCACACCAAACCCGATGCTTCGATCACAACCAAACCAAACTTGGAATGCCATCTGGAATCCATCACTATCCTTGACTATTTGTTCATCTCCTTGTCTCTCAAGCTTTATCTCAATCTAATCCCGAATAACTAGGCCCTAAACCGAGACCAATCTCTTAGGCTTTACCACAATCCAAACCCAAATCATTAGGCCCTAAATTGAGACTCATCCCTCAGGCTTTACCATGTATCCCACCAAAATCGGTCAAGGTATTCCTAGGCATTTTGGAATGAAACTTGAGACCACCTCCACCCTGGATTCTGAAATCTATCCAGCAAACCAAAGGTCAAAAACCAAAATAAACATCCCAACACCATGGCATCTTGAAAAAGGCAACATTATGCTGAAAACCACTATCATAACCTGGCAAAACCATGCCATCGACAACAAGAGAACCATACACCAACATGGAAAGTCATGTATGTCCAAACCAGCTAGTAAATTAGACATGCAAAAGGTTACCTGCAAGTATTCCTGTTGAAGTTGTTTGATCCTACTTTTCCTTAATCCTTTATTTCCTTCCTTGCTCCAAAGCTAGAGTGCTCCTAGAAAATTCTAAGTGACCAAGAGTGAGAGAGAGAGAATAATGAGAGAGCTCCAAACTTGATCTGACCAAGAGCTTAACACTTAATAAACTTTCCAACTGATCCTTAGAAGCCTTTTTATTAATGAAGCCTCTAATTTTTTCATTTTTCCATTATTTTCCTTCAATTTCCTCCTCGCATGCAACCGGTGACCTCTTACCTTCCCTTTCTCCTATTCTCCTTTATTTTCATAAATAAATGTGCCAAAAATTCCTTTTGCCTTTTAGTGTCTTTGCCTTTGCCTTTGACAATTTTCCTTAGCCAAAACACACATCTAGTGATGCCCACTAGGATATTTTTCCCCAACATTCAACTTCGAATATGTGTCCCTTACTCATGGTATTATTTTGACTTTATTAACTTTTATTACATGGAATTTTCACCAGGGCTATTACAAATATTAATAAAAAATAAGCTACAATCATTATTCCATTTGCATTCACAGTCACCAAATATGTATATGTCAGCCAACACAATTGGTTATCTCATCAATAAACATTAAAATATTGTTAATCATTAGTGCTATGCTACATATGAAATCACAACCAGTTAATTCTAGGCCGGATTTTAACACCTAAATATCAGTTTAGTTAATTTTCTCAAAATCATCCTAAAATCTCATGCGGGAACTCTACTGCTAGCTTGCCCATGATAGAGCCCATATGATCCAATTGTTGAACTTAGTTAGCTCTAATACCACATTTTAACACCCCACTTTAACCCGAAAACCCAACCACATTTAAAAGGACGTAGTCACTATGCAGATCCAACTCCCAAGGTACAGTTATGGGAATGGGATCTATTAAAATTTTGACTTTTTCCTGAATTTCTTAAAGATTCTAATAAACACCATTGTTGTGCCCATCTCATTGAGATGAATCCCACGATATAAACCTTGCCTCAATCCAACTTATGGATTGATAGCTATGCCCTCTTAAAGATAGGCCTTGCTTACCTCACCACATCACCATGGGCTCCACATGGCGACCTCACAATGGCCCATATGGAAAGTGACTGGGAAGCACCACCACTATAAATAGAACATGTTGTGGGTGGACTAAGTGACCAGTTAGAAGTTGGCCATACCCATTGGTGCACCTTTTTTCATTTCCATTTCTGGGCCTAACCCTAGACCTTCGACATAAGTTGGGGCAAACCCTCCTCCTTAACATGATGAGCATTGGGTCAGGGTCTACCCCGAACCATGACCTATCCAATCCCCTAATTTCACCTACACCCCAAATCTTACCAGTTACACAGTCATTCCACCTCAGGCCAGAGAGAGACCCGCTGAGGTTTGGCCCACTTGTTTGACCTATTGACCTCTGACTTGTGGGATTATGTTAATAGTGTTGGATACCGCCAACATACAAGGGATCTCAGTGATATAAAGTCCCAACTAGACTTCACACCATTTGGTGTAGGATTCCCATCCAAAATACAGTTTGGTTGTCATTTACTTAAAGATATGCCCTAGCTTTAGCTGTCAACACAAGAGAGAAGCGCAAATCTCCTTTTGAATGAGAAAGCTAGTATGCCTTGTTAATGTTTGATTACATATGTATCATGGTTCTCTTACTGTGAAGGGGGGAAATAAAGTGAGCCTCTAAGAGAGAAGTAATAGTACTACCCTAATGGAGACGCACGCAAATGAGAAAGACTCATCTAACATCAAACAAAATAGTTCAAAAGGATGCATTGTTATAACATTACAACACATTTCCAACAAGAAGCACTGAACTCACCAAAATAGTTCAATTACCCTAGTATAGATGAAATCAAATATGAACCATAAACAACCAAAGAATAGTCTTCGAAATATTCACAATCCATGTGTGAAAATGTGTTAATCTGAAAGGCTTCGATATTAAGAAAAAGTCCCAAGATACATAAATACAGTGAACATCACTAGCTCCAATAGTGGATTTGTTAGAGCCACTACTTGCTCCCCAAAAGTACTAGCTCTATCTCTATAATGCCTTATGGGAGAAGCCAAGGTTAAAAGTCCTTTATGTGAGAAATAAGGATCTATTTATAACTTGAGGAATGACCTTTCACATCCTCATGACTCTTGACTTTCCAACTTCTAGTGACCTTTGGACTCCTACAACATTTGGAATTTTAAAATACTTTTGGAATTACATATGACTTATAGTATTACATGTCTTTTAGACTTCTATGACTCTTTAGTTCAGTACATACATGACTCTTGGACTTCCACTTATTTGTATTTACAATGATTACAACAATACATCATGACTTCCACATCATCGTGTGATGAGAATGTGACATGTCACTATCTTTGATGACTAGAACTAATAGTGACTAATGACATGGACATTCTCCAGTGGTGACATGGTTTCCATTTGTATTTTTGTTCTACATGTGACTTCAATCATTGATGTCTTCACCCTCTAAAGGGTATTTTGGTCTAATGGAGTCTTTAGGGTGCTTTGATAATCAAGATTCAAGTGTTTTCTCCATTCTTTCTATGCTTCCTTTATTTGTTCTCTTTTTCCAATCTTCCTCGTGTGTGCTTGCCACAATGTTTCTGGAATACTCGTCTCTACAATCACTCATGACAAGTAACTATCAGCCATATTCTACCATGTTTTATACATATTTTATGTTCATTCCTTTTTAGTGCACTCAAAAGGGGTAAAAGGAGCTTATGGGTACATGGGCACACTTTGAAAGGTTGAAGGGCTAAAGAAGGAAGGCTTCGGGGCTTCGGCATATGCTCATGCGCTCAATAGAGGGAGACAATCAAGGTAGGGTGCATGGCGCAAGTCCGAAGGATGAAGGGGAAGGCTGAAGGCTTCCTGTATGCATTGTGTGCTCAAGGGAGAGATGGAGGGTGTAGGGTGCACTCCTTAAGGTTGAAGAATGAAGGCTTCAGTCCTTTCGGGTGCGCTCACGCACTCAAGAGGCCTAGAAGAGTGCATGGTGCAAGTTTGAAGGCTAGAGGGAAGATCTTCGTGCCTTCAGAGTGCACTCATGTGCTCAAGGGGTCTGGAGGGTGCATGGCACATTGGGCAAGGTTGAAGGGTGAAGCTTAATGCCTTCAGGGTGCACCTATGTTCTCAAGAAGGGTGCATTTCTTTGAGTTGAAGGAGTGCACTCAAAGGAAGATTTAGTCTCTTGAAGGGCGCAATTCAAAATAAGGGAGGGGAAAGAGGCTTAAGAAGTGTTCCTTGCACTCTTGGAAGGTGCATGGTGTACTTCCAAACAATGAAGGATTCCCCATCAAGGCTTTAGAGTGCATTCATGCGCTCTTGGTCTCAATGGGTTCGCTTTGAATCCAAGAGTTGTCTAAGTATGAGATGTAGGGTGAGGGGCGAACAAGATGAGTTTTAAACATAAAACCATGTGCAACACATACCAAATCATCAAAAAAACTTATAAAAACTTAAAAAATGATAAATATACATTAAAACACCACTTTTTACACATTCCCCAAGTACAATGAGTGAAGTGTGTGGGACTGCGACCAAAAAGCGTTATTTTACAACAACAAAGATGATATGATCATGAAATGTACTTAAAGGTGTTCTAATAAATGTGATGAATTGGGACCATTCAAGGACATTTGAAACACATAGAATAACATGAGATGAAATTTTAAGATCAAAGCAACATTAGGTACGATGGTGATAGTAGGCTCCAAAATTCAAATGTAGTGAAATTTTGGAGGGTGTTGTAACAGTGACAAGTCACAATTTTAATTTTTTTTTACCACTTTCAGTGTTTTTAACATAGTTACAAAATCCATTTTCGCTCACAAATTTTTTGGTTTCCCTTAATCTTGTCAAGTGTTGGTTCCAACACTAGCTTGGCAATTATAACCTTTACGGAATTTAGATGCATATCTTAGCCCACGAAACTCATTAGCACGAAGTCAAAACAACAACACTTATAGGTGTTATTCTTTTCCAAGGACAGAGAGCAAGAATATCCCTCTAACAAATAAGAAACTCACTATCCTTGAATCTATCAGCCTCACCAGCTGAATCAAAGCTTCAGCGTCACCTTCCTATAACCATGTTCAAGTAGAAAGAGTGTCACAATAAGGGTTGACAACAAAAGATTTACAACAACCCATGATGACACTTATTTAGCCTTTCAACATCCAATCATCATAAAATGACAAACACTACGAAGTGAGCATTGACTTCACTACACAACTATTTCAACAGTGCAATCCAACACTATCATAGGTAAAGACATCTCTATAAGAAGATGCTAGTAAAATTTCATTCCTTTAATGAAATCATTCATGCTCATCAACACATTCTCATATGGATTACAACAAGAAATTAAGCATATATAAACAAGTGAACCAATAATTTTCATGCAACCAATTAGAATATCATTCATCCACACTTTAACCTAAATTCCATACAAGATTATGCATAGAAAGAACTTATCTTCGATTTGTATTGAAGATGGGAAACTGAGTTCAGGACTAAAACTCTCCACCCAACTAGAGGCAAGCTGAAACCAAGCTACTTGCAGTTGTCACCCCTGAGCTATATTCCATGGACTGAGGTAGTCTTTCTCAAGGGAGTAATCACCAACTTCCAACTAAAACAGGGACTCTAGAGTTCCTCCTACCTACACCCACTAGTCATTAAGCGGTCCACCAATGCACAAGGAATCTAGAGGCTTGTTGCCTCCACTCTCTAGATATATGATAGCGCACACACTCTAGGAATTCAAGAGGCTTCATCTCCACCCTGGAAGCATGCAATACAATGGTTCCACCTAGTGAAGGGAATTGAGAACTCACTACCAAAACTAGATAAATAGGCAAGGGAGACTCCATAATTTCCTCACCAAGATTCCAATGGATAAATATCTACCCTAGGTTGTCAAGGGAATCTAGAGAATGCCTTCTCCACCCTCCATCCCCATAAGGTATCATGAGATTTACCCTCACCTAAAGGAAAATTCCTCTAATACTCCTGCTACTCAATCGAAGGTATGATAGTTTCTGGGAGTGGTGAAAGAAGCCAACATCCTTCATTTAGTTGAAGGAGTCACTGATTCTTCCTAATCAAGAATTCTATATGCCTCTATTATCCATGATGAGCATTTAATGCCTTCCTTAACACACATGGGAAGTTATTCACAATTTTTCCCAACAACTCTTACGCATTCTCCTCTTTTGCACATGGTGAAGAGAGGCCTTTCACAAAAATCTTCAACTATTGTCGTGTGTGCCTCTTAGTGTTATTCCATAAATACCCACGGAACTCATTTTTTTCTTATGTGCATGCATATTTTCCTTTATCTTTTCTCCCATTTTTTTTCATGCTATGCTCCCTGTCTCTCCCTATGACCATCCTCCACATGCCATCTTTCCCAGGTTAACCTCCTAGGTTTTTTCCCCTAGCCACATAGTTTTTGTGCATTAATTTATTTGTCCTTTTACTATACTGGGAAGTTCCCAAACCAACATGGGTTGTGTCCCTTCTTGCAACCCATCAATTTACAACACCAATCCCCTCATTAAAACCCATACCAGTTCATTCAAATTCAACAACCAACCTTCAATGGTCATTCAAGTAGTCCATTCTCTTCCTTCCGCAAGTAATGTAAACTTCCTAAGAAATTGACCTCCCTTAATCCCTTAGAATTTTTTTTCCCTACTCAACCCATTTTAATTTTTAAAATTCAAAATATATGAGATAATTACATGGCAAGATCAAGCTAATTACATGCTGAGTTGTTACAACTGTGGCCTTAATAGCCAACGTAAGCAAAGATATCTCGGATATCGAATAAGGAAGGAATACCCATCTATTCTCATGATATAAGAAACTAAAATCCCATGTGATAAGGTTCAAGATATCATAGACAAATGGTGAAAGGGATGCAAAGCCATGGTTGTGGATGCTAAAGGAAGCATGGGGGGATAACAATCCTCTAAAACCATCTTGAAGTTACATTCTAGGATTGGGTCGCTCTACATCATTTTCTTTCAAGGTGATTCCATTATGTTTGCGCTAAAGAGTTGGTATGTTTGTGAATCATTTATGGGCCTCATATCCCAACAGAGAAAATGACCTTATTGTCAGACATTAAAATTATAATATCTATTCATCAAGATGAGCTTTGGATTATAGGTGATGAGTTTAAGATTATCAAATATTTGGAGGAGAAAAAGGGAGGAATGAGGAGACTTGATCCAGAGGCTCATCATTTTATGGAACTTATTCATGATCATTGAGTAGCTAACCTCGACACCATCAGTGGAATTTATACTTGGCACCAATCAGAGAGGATGAAAACACCAAGTTTCTGGCATATTGGACCATTTTCTATTTTTTAAAGCTCTAGAGGACTGTGATCTCTTTATCGAAGCAGTCGTTCCTCCAAATTTAGGCTTCGAATACTAGCCAATCTGCTTGGAACTGGATTTGAAATCCACCCCTCATAATAACCCTTTTTTTATTTTAAAACTTATGGCTCCAATATCTAGATTTCCCAACAAAATCTAAATGTTGGTGAGAATATCTACTAGTCCAAGCTTACAATTGCATGCACACCTTTCAACTCAAACTTGATGAATTAAAATTAAAACTCAAAGACAGAAATAGAATGGAATTTGATCATATCCCCATTGAGAAATGGTCCTTGGAGACATGTGTTTAGAAGATTCAACAATAGATCATTCATAATGGGCATACAAATGACTTGATTTTGGAAGAAGTTCAATTGATAAATAAACTAAATTAGTAGAGAAAATAGGAAGAGATCTTATGGAAACAAAAATACCAAGTTCAATGGTTGAAATAGGGTGATTAAAATTCTTAATTCTTCCACAAAGTAATGATCAAACATCACCATAATAACCAGATATTCTCCCTTTCCTTTAGAAATGGGCAATGTCTAGTTCAAGATGAGGACTTGGAACAAGAGAGGGTATTATATAATCATTCCCTGCTCATGGATCCCTCCCCAAATAGAGAAACAATTATTCATCGAATCAATTCTCATTGTCCTAGTCTCATCCATCTATATCAAAATGTGGCCCTAGTGAGATAAGTCTCATTTTCACAAGTGGAGGAGGTGGTAATGGCTATGCCTAAGAATAAATCCCCTGGCCCTGATGGCTTTACAATAGATTTATTCTAAGCTTGTTGACCTTTCCTAGGCCCTGAAGTGCATGTGCTAGTTGAATAATCTTAGCACACCCAAAGGTTATGGATAGCTCTCAATGTTACTTTCATCACTTTAATTCCTAAATCTAGTAGGTCAAAGAATCCCATTGGTTTCTATCCAATTTCTCTTTGTAATGTGATACATAAAATTATCTCTTTTGTTATTGTAAACTATCTTAAACCTTAGCTTAACAACATCATATCTCCTAAGAAAACTAGTTTTGTGGAAGGTCGTCAAATTCTTGATGGAATTGTTGCTTCCAATGAGGTTTATACACTCTTTGAAGAAATCAAAAAGGCATGGGATGTTATTCAAGTTATACCTATCCAATTCCTATGACCACCTAAATTGGGACTACCTCATTCAATTTATTTAGGCCTTTGGGTTCTCTCCTCAGTGGATATACTGGATCAAGTCCTTAATATCTACCCCATTTTATTCTATTATTTTGAATGGATCTTTGACCATGACCTTCAATACCTCTAGAAGCCTTCACAAGGGGGATCCCATTTTTCCATTCCTTTTCATCTTGGCTACTAAAGGGTTAGGAAGATAACTTAAAAATGTTTGGATTCATAATATTATCAAAGGTCTCTATATTTATGGGAACAATCTCCCAATCACTCATCAATGATTCATTGATGATATAATGTTGCTTTCCCTTCCTACTAGGAAGGAATCCTTGGCCCTAATCCATTCTGAATGATTTTATGGAGGCATCTAGGGCATTAATAAATGGTGAAAATCCAAAATATACTTTTTCAACACCAATGGACAGTCCAAAGATACCTCACCCACCTCCTATACTTTCATATCAACAATATCCCCTTTGAATACCTAGGAGCTTCCTTGGTAAATAATTCTTTGTGATCTTCTTGTTGGTAGCACATTCTTAAAAAAATATCTAATAAGCTTGATATCTAGGATTTTCACTCTCTTAAAATAGTTGGTAGGCTTGTACTTCTCAATTTTATTCTTCAAGCCCTTTCTGTATATCAGTTGTCAGTTATGGTTGCTCCTAAAGTTATTTTCAAGTCCATTATCTCCATTTGTAGATATTTTCTCTAGTGAGGTGCTGAAAAAGAAAGGAATTCGAGAAGCTCTATATTCATAAGTTGGAAGGGGGTTTAGGTTAATGAGATATATAGATATTGAATAAAGCCTCGGGTGAAAAATTATGTTGGAGGTGGCTTCAAGGCTGTGGGATAGGAAAAATAGTCACTCTTCCCAATCAGAAAAATTATGAATAAATAAGTTCCCTTTAGTCTCTTCCAACTAGAATTTAGCATAATGAAACCAACACTTATTCCAACATCACACCTTTTGGGAGATCCAAGATGGTTGCACTACATTCTTTTGGAAATATTGGCAACAACTTTAGAGGTTGGGGGATCAAGCCAACCTTAGATATCTGGGAATATTTACTTCAAAGCACAAGACTCTTACTATTATAAACTTTTGGAAGTTAACTCAAGGTACAGGGCTTTGGAGGGAATGAAAAACAACTGAATATATTCCAACACATCCAACTCTTTCTACATGGAAAATTCTAGGCCAGGGATTAAAACACTGGAAAAAATTCATTTTTCAGGATTCTAACAAACTTTGGTGGGGATATCAACCTAGGCGAATGTTCACCCTTAGGGAATCTTAATATACTCTCATTGAAGGTCACCAGGATATGAATCAAGACCCCATCTAGTGGAAATTTTGGATGAATGGCTTGTGGAGAAAGGTTGCTCTATTCCGCTAGTTGGTGGGAAAGCACATCATTCTCAAATGGGATCAAATTAGGAGGAAAGGATTTCAAGGGACCTTCCTTTTTACTCTATGTTAGAATCAAGAAGAACATATGGAGCATGTTTTAAATGTGTTCCCTTGCATTGAACACCTTTGGTTACAGATTTTACTTCTCTTTGGGGCCTCATATCAAAATGACAATAGTCTGGAGGAGATGACAGTGAATTGGAAAACTAGTATTTTCGGTAATCTGGTCGTAAATAGAGCTTGGATCCTAGCCCCTAGATTTTTCATATTGGAAATCTGGAAAGAAAGGACTGGAAGAATATTTAAGAAAAGGAAAATAGTGAAGGATTAATCAGGAATGTAGTTAAACATGGAATATCCAAGAGACCATTCTTTCTAAATCCTGGGCTCAAGATGACTAGAAAATGAATCCTCAAGAATCATAAATTCATGGCAATTTGGAGCTCTCCCCCTCAATAATCTCCTCTATTCCTCCCAAGTTACCCTGACCTATATTATATTCCCCCTCCTATTTTACTCTTCCTCTTGTGGGCTTCGTGAAACTAAATTTGGATGGCATGTAAAAAGGTAATCCTTGACAAGTCGGGTATGACAAAATATTTCAAGATTGGAACAATAGGGCCTTTAAAGATATATGAATCAAATAGTGGTGTCACAAGTAATAATGGGGAAAATTTTCTCAAATTGGAATTAGGTCTAATTCTGGCAGTTAATGAAGGTTACACAAAACTTCAATTTGATGGTGATTCTCTTCTAGTAATACAGTGTTAGAAATTAATTAATGGAGCAATGAAATACAAAAAATATTGCAGAAACACAAATACAGAAATGTATAAAACAAGAGACACACATATACGTGGTTCACAGATTTTGGGCTACGTACACGGAGAAATAGCCAATCCTTCCTTTTATATTATCCAACAAAATGAAGAGATACAACCTACAACAGATCCGTTGTAATTTCCTCTTCGCTCTCACACAATCTCCTCTCTCTTTACCACTCAGAATAATAATACACAACCGCAATAAAATTCTCTCATATAAACTGAGGGTTTAATTCTAGGGAAAGAAACCCTAAATTAGCATAACTTCTACCATCACATCATCCGCCTAATGAATGGCCCATGTTGACTATGAAATTACAATATTTTACAAGGAAAATTTCCATCTACTTTTAGCTTCGAGGGCACTGCCCACAAACCCCCGCCGTCGGGGGGTGCTCATAAAAGTCTCCATCACCCCCCCCCCCCTTGATGACGATTAAAGAGGCGACGTTGCCACCCCATTAGGAATAGGGATCCAACGTGGTTGAAATAAAAACATCTGAACAATCAGGAAGATAATCAAGCTCCACACCCAATAATCTCCCACTTGGAGACTAATTATATAAACTCCATCGTTGCTTCACTTGTTGGACAATGACTCCACTTGGACCTAGTTGTTTCTCATCTTCAACATCATACTTGAATACCAATTGAAACTAAGAAAAATCTCAATTTCTCCCTGGTTACAACAAATGTTAACATATCTGTAGGATTCTTTCTAGTGTGTATCTTTTCCAGCTTCAATTGTTCATATTACAACACTAATTATATGAAATGGTACTTGAGATGTGTATGTTTACTCTTGGAATGAAATGTTGAGTTATTTGCAAGGTCAATGACACTATGGTTGTCACTATCTAACATTCCCATCTCCTGCTTCTCGCCCAATTCATCCATAAACCTTTGTAACCAAATCATTTCTTTACTATCCTTTGTAGCAACAACATACTCTACTTTCGTTGTTGAAAGTGCAACAATGTTTTACAATTTTGAAACCCAATTGAAAGTTGTTACACCTACAATAAACACATACCTGTGGTGCTCCTCCTACTATCTCTATCACCTGCCATATTTTTATCAACATATCATTGTAGAGCAATGTTTGAACCACCAAAGCACAATATTTATTTTGTGGTACCTCTCAAATACCTAATAATCAACTTAACTTCCATCCAATGCTCCTTTCCTATATTGTTCATATACCTTCTTACAACTCTCACTGCATGTGCAATATCAGGCCTTCTGCATACCATTTCATACATTAAGCTTCCAATTGCTAATGGATATGGAACTTTACACATATAATCCATCTCATCCTATGTCTTGGGACACATCTCCTTACTTAGTTTGAAATGGCTAGCCAAAGGTGTACTAACTAATTTTTCATTCTGCATATTAAATATTTCCAACACCTTTTATATGTACTCACTCTGAGACAATGTTAGTTTTTTATTTTTCCCATCTCTAGTTATTCTCATACTAGGGATTTGTTTTATAGCACCCAAATCCTTCATTGCAAATGAATTTTCCAATTTTCCTTCGAGCACATATATTTCCTACATGCTAGACCCTGCAACAAGCATGTCATCTACATACAATAACAATATAATATAGCTTCCATCATTTTTCTTTTTAAGATAAACACAATGGTCAAAGTGACATCTAGTATAACCTTGTTCAGACATAAACCTATCAAATTTTAGATACCACTGCCTTGGAGCCTATTTTAATCCATACAAGCTCTTCTTCAATTTGCACACTAACTTCTCCTTCCCTTTGACCTCATACCCTTATGGCTACTACATATATATTTCTTCCTCCAAATCCCCATGGAGAAAGGTTGTCTTTACATATAACTGCTCAACATGCAAATATTATGTTTCCACTAGACTTAAAATAGTTTTGATTGAAGTCATTTTAACAACAAGAGAAAAAAATTCATCAAATTTTATACCTTTCTTTTGTGCAAACCCCTTCACCACAAGTCTAGCCTTATACCTTTGTTTACCTCTATCTTCTTCGTTCAACTTGTAAACCCATTTATTCTTCAATGTTGTTTTACCTGCAGGGAACTTGAATAAGTCCCAAGTTTGTTTATGCATCAACGAGTCCATCTCTTCTTCTATGGCTTGCTCCCACTTCTTCTTGGTTTCTACCTGCATTTCTTCTTCATATCTTTCTGTTTCACCATAATCAATCAACAATACATAATATAATGAAAGAGAATATCATTCAGGGGGTCTACTTATCATGGTACATATTCTAACACCACTTTCAAGTGTTTGAGGTCCTGGTTGTTGTTTTGGTTGTTGTTGTTGTGGCTATTGATCATTATGATTTTCAAGCACCTTTACTTTTTTTGTGATCTCATCAAGAATTATGTGTTCTTTATTTTCTTTTTATGTTTATTTCCCTGCATTTGATCCTCATATAAGACCTTTTCATTGAATATGACATATTTGTTCGTAATGATTTTGTGATTTTCATAATCACATAAGCGATAACCAAAATCATTTATATCATATCCGATAAAGGTATATTTCTTTGATTTTTCCTCAAGCTTTGTTTTATTTTCTTTATTGATGTGGACAAAGGCTTCATAACTGAAAGAATTTAAAAATGAGTAGTTTGCCTTTTTATGTGTCCATGCCTCCTCTAGAATACCACCATCCAAGGAACTTCAAGGCCCTATGTTTATTAGATAAACAAAAATATCTACAACATCTGCCCAAAATTGTAAAGGAAATCATGAATGCAAACTCATGCACCTTTCGCACTCCATGATTGTTTTGTTCATCCTTTCTGACTGATCTGGATTTAAATAGGAATGCAACAAATTATAGAGATAACCATAAACATAGAGATGTAGTGGAAATAATACTTCATTTCATTAATGTAAAATACTGAAATATGCTTGCAAATAGAAATGGAAATAAACTAGCTAGGGTGATGGTAGCTTATCTCTGAGAAGAGATGTGGTGGCTACATGCCTCTGAACTACCTTACAATGAGGCTCAAGGGCCTTTTTATTATTGAACAATAAGATCAAACCCTAAACAACCAAAACCCTAACCCGAGGAGATGTAACACCAAGAGTTTATGGGCCCCATTAGGGTGAGTTGGACAGCCAACTTCCAAAGGTCGTGACTTGGTCATATTATCTCTGTTTGATGCGCATGATAACCTGCTGGAAAGATCTCTCTGAGGACGACGACGGAAAATATGATTTTAGAAACAAAATTGTTGGCGGTAGATTTCCAAAAAAACGTCGTTTAGGGCCTCAAAACGACTCTGGAAGTTTAGGACCCGAAAAACTGCTAAAAATAGTAAACTATGCTACAATTAAGGAAATTGAAAAACTGAAAGAAGCAATGGTTGGGGTCCAAGTGGAATTGGTAATTGGCCACCAATATCCACCTAGAACACTGACACACCATTTTCATGTGGTGTTCTTGGAACTATATTCTCTCTGCGAATTCCATACTCTTAACAGTAGTTATCAAATTCTTTGCTACAATATTCACCTCCATTTTCTGATATAAGACATTTCAACTTCTTTCCCGTCTCATTCTCAACCAAAGATTTCCATTCCTTGAAAGTATCAAATACATAAGATTTATATTTAATACAATAAATCCATGTTTTCCTCGTTGTGTCATCAACAAAAGTAAGATAATAGCAAGAACCACTGAGAGATGATACTTAAGCAAGTCCCCATACATATGTATGCACAAGCTCTAATTTTTTTCTCTTCTTTTCCTTTCCAACTCTGATAAATATGACTCTCTTCTATTTTCCATAAACACATTTTTCATAGAAATCCAAATCAACATGCTTCAAACCCAGCAACAAATTTCTTGAGTGAAGAATTTGCATCCCCTTCTCACTCATGTGTGTGAGCCTATGATGCAAGAGTCTCATATCTGCTCTTGTGGAAGTTAAATCATTAACATAATTAGAAATACTATTTCACTTTTACATTGTACCAACCTTTTCTCCTTTTTCTATTACCAGGGCTCCTTTAGTGACCTTCCATGTTTTTTCTATAAAATTAGTTACACAACCTTCACCTCCCAACTGCCCTGTTGAAATTAATTTTTTCTTCAAATTTGGAACTTGCCTTACCTCTTTCAATAGCCATTGTTTTCAAATCTTTTTCTTTATAAAACCTTACCCATTCCAATGATTTTACAAGGTTTATCATCACCTAGATGAACATGTCCAAAACCTCCTTAAACATAGTCATGAAAATGTTTCCTATCAGGTGTGGCATGGAATGAGTACCCTGAATCTACCATCCAAGAATCAATAATATTCTCTAATGAAATAATTGAAGCATCTTGCAACACATCACCTGTCACATTCGCTTCATGATTGTTCTCTTGTTGTCCATCTCCTTATTTTCCCTTCTAAGATTTACAGTCTTTCTTCAGGTGTCCTTTCTTCCCACATACACTATCCCTTATCTGGATTTGCATCTTCCTTTTCTTGACTTACTTTTATTTCCTAGGCTCCTTCCTCTTTCCATTTTGCTTCCCCTAGTCTCTGCAATAAAAGCATTACCTGATGTCTAACTGGATCTTTTCTATCACATTTTCTTGCTAAGGATGGCACCAACAAAATCATCAAACTTTAAAGTACTAGATCCATAAACAGAGTTACTAATAGCCATAACTAGGCCATTCCAACTTTCTAGCAATGAGCATAAAAATAACAGAGCCCTAACTTCATCATCAAAAGTTACCCCTACAGAACTTAACTTAATGGTAATAGTGTTAAATTCATTTGAATGATCAGAAACAGGCCCACCTTCTGACATATTCATATTAAATAGACGCTTCATAAGAAATACCTTATTTGAGGCCGAGGGTTTTCATATATTTTGGCCAATGTCATCATTAAACCTTTTTTTATCATTTCCTTTGAAATTTTTAATGCCATTGATGCTGCCATACATGGCCGTATTGTTCTGAGTTCCTTTCTATCGAGAATCTCTCATTCTACATCTGTCATACTCGTCAACTTCTTTTATTTTCTACTCAATGGTAGGTACAAATCTTTTTGATATATATAATCTTCCATATGAATCTTCCACAGCTGGTAGTTTTGGCCGTTAGATTTATCGACCCTAAACCTACCATCTTCAATCATTTCTCCCACTCGAACCACAAACCCTTCTCTCCTGAGAGTTTAGTAGCCAAATAATCCTTTGGCTCTGATACCAGTTATTAGAAATTAATTAATGGAGCAATCAAATACACAAAATATTACGAAAATATAAATATAAATGCATAAAACAAGAGAGACACAGATATACGTGGTTCTCCCAATTTGGGCTATGTCCATGAAGAAACAAGCAGTCCTTCATTTTATATTATCCAACAAAATGAAGAGATACAACCTACAACAGATTCGTTGTAATTTCCTCTTCACTCTCACATAGTGTGCTCTCTCTTTCTCGCTCAGAATAATAATACAAAACTGCAATATAATTCCCTCATATAAACTGAGGGTTGCCTTCTATGGCAAAAAACCCTAAATTAACATAACTTATACTCTGAGATCATCCACCTAATGAGCGGCCTAGGTTGACTACGAAATTACAATATTTTACAAGTCAATTTTTCATTTATTTTTAGCTTTGGGGGTGTTTCCCCCGAACCCTCACCATGGGGGGGCTCATAAAATTCACTAGTACCCCCTTGACAATGATTAAATGAGCGGAATTTCCACCCTGTCCGACCTCTAAACAATCAGGAAGATAATCAGGCTCCACACCCAACATACAGATAATCCGAAAAATCCTCAATGGAATGCCTATTGAAAAACTATCAAAGAGCTAGAGAATAGAGCACATTATCTCCCACATCCAATTGCTATTTTAATATATCCGCTATGTTATATCTTCCCATTCCAGGAAAGTTGAAAATGAAGCGGTAGATATTTTGGTGAATCTAGGATGTTAGGATAATAAGATATGTCTCTCAGAAACTTGGTTAGAAAAAGGTTCTTTTGATTAGAAATATTCTGAAGGTTTTAACCCTGTACATAAATTATCTGCAAATGAATTTTAAAAACATAAAATATACAATGGCAAGAATATTAAAACAAATACACAGATATTTCCCCTAGATCCCAAAACTAGGACTACTAGACTGATTTTTCATTATAGTCCTTTCAATGTTACAATACATATATATACATGTCGAAGCATTCATAAACCCCAATCCATTAACCCTGGATTAGAACATAATTGTAGTTACCTTGACTGGATCTACAAAATACCATGGGCAGAAAACCATCATGCCCAAAACCATGTGCAAAACATATGCACAAAACCATAGGTAGGTCTGCCCACCTAATATAGGATCAAAAAAAAATTCCCAAAGCATTGCCCTAGACCTCGTAGAGGGGGGCTACCACCCCCCTCTAACTCCTTGGCTTCGCGCGTGGGGCCAGTCATGGAAAAAATATAACACACACCCAACAAATTCTTTATAATCGATTTCAAATGTTGATCAAATATCCCCAATTGGGGCGACTAGCCAAGTGGCAAGGGAGGTTGGAGGGGAGGGGAGCGCTCGCCACCCTACTACCTCCCACGAAATTTAATGGGGGGGGTGGCATGGCCTTCCTGCCCCATGCAATGCATGCGAACTTAAATACACTGCTTGTTAAGGGACAACCTTCATACAATCGTTTGTCATGTGCAATTTTTAGTTAATATTTGGTATTTATGTTGGTCCTTGTTACAATCCCCCATTGTTAGTGGGATTATTGTCTAGGTACTTCGGCAACCTCAATCTTGAGGAATCTTAGCACATAAATGGCATAATTTGTGACTTTTCTCCATGTCTAGAACGTCTTCTTCTAGTTTCAGAGCATCTGTATCCTGGGCATGCATGCAATTGATCCTGCTTCATGAGTACAAACAATAATGAGATCTAAATTAGAAGGTGGTCACAAATTGTTCAATTGAATTTGTGCTTGTTGCACTTCCTCGACTGAAATTTTTGCGAGGTGTTTTGGAGACAAGGTTTTTCACTACAAATGAAACCTCCTTGGGTTCTACATCTAGGTCTGTATCGACGTCAGTGATGAGGGAAAACGATTGCAGGTTTCAATCTCCTCCTTATTCCCAAACTATTCATTGTTTTGTTTTTCGGCAGTGTTGGTTTAATTTTAGAATGTTTAATTATGTTCATGGTGCACTGGGACTTGTTCCTTTGTTTTCTCTAATGTCAGAGGGGGTTTTGTTCTAGAAGTATCTCTCTATTTTACTGGTGTATGGGTCTCTATCTTCATGTAGTTGTGAGTTTCCCCGTCTCCTCCACTCCTCTAGGCTTGTTCTTAGTCTCGCTCTGCTTATTACACTCCTTTGCTTGGTACTAATGTGTGGATTTTAGTTTCTTTTATTTTTTAAAAATTTTATCTTAAATTATTATATATTTTTTTATTTTTTTGAGTTTTTTAGGGGTTTTTCTATTTAATTAGTTTTTCTTTTTAAAAAAATGATTTTTTTTAATCTTTAAGAGCCCCCCCCAATGGGGGTGCGCAAACAGTAGGCCAAATGGCCTCAGGGCTTTCCCCACTTGGCATGTGGCGAACATATCTCAATTAATGAATGTTATTATGGGACGGGACAATCATCCTCAGACCCTTCTAGACATAGCAGCTTGAGTTATTATGTTCCTCAAGCTCTTTGTCATGATTATTGTGAAGCGGGAGATGAGTGGAAGTTGCAGAGTGGTGAAATTGAATGAGGGTGGCCATGCAAGCTCACCTAGGAAGTTGAATAACTAGTTTCGAGTAGTCGAAAACCCTGATGCATTTGTTTGTGTCTTGGCAGCCTCCCAGGTGTTCATATGGTACCCTAGAGCACATTTCTCAAGTGTAGTAGTTTCTCCTCTTGGAATCGAGTTGGAAGGTAGGATTTCTAGCTCCAGACAGTAGAGTAGAACCTCTGTCAGCATGTTACATTATAGCTCTTAGGTATCAAAAGCTTTGTGGGTTTGGTTCACTCTTCAAAGTCTCTTGTTGAAGGTAGTGGGTTTCTTGTGGCAATTGCATGTTCTTTTAGCCTCAGCTTTCTAGTTGCATTGTGGGAATTCAGTCTATAGGGTTGGGCTTCATACAAAGCATTTTTGTGGCCTTGGCTCCTCAGCGTCTTGGGGGTTATGTTTCTATTTGTTGCCTGGGAGATTGGGGTGTCCCTTTTTCTGCCTTTCATTGATCCAAGGCAATGGTGGGTCTAGTCAGGGCGTAAATTTCTCCTCTTTGCACTCTTGGGTTGGTAATTACATGTTATTTGTCCCTGTATGGGATGGGTGGATATAAAAGTTTCATTTTAAATGTGGCTAGAGTGAGTGGTTGGTTGTTCTGGGGGTGGCTAAGTCTACGGGCACCCCTGTTTTCTGTGAGTTTCACAGTGTTATTGTGGTATTACATTTGTCTTATGTCTTGTTCTAGGCATTTCCTGTTTGTGGTCATGGTCAAGGTGTTTTTGGGGTGTGTGGGGCCTCAATTGTGTTTTAGGTCCAAGATTGTGGCGAGACCTCAACCATGCCTCGCTAGTAGGGCCGACCCCACAAATGCGGTGGTCAATACAGACAAGCAAGGAAACTCAAAGGAAACAACTCATCGTCAGTAGGTTCAAAGAGTTCGGGTCATTCGGGGGAGGTTGTTCAAGATCAAGGTTAGTCCCTAGGGCACATGATTATGCCTGTCACCTTGGATTCCATTGCAGAGCAACTATGAGGAATCCAAGCCAACCTAGATATCCTCCAAGAACACAGATATGAGGAATGGAAGGAATTTGTGGCCTACATGAACGATATTCAATTCATTCAGAATGAGATATTGGAGCAATTGGTTAACATCCATTAAATCTTGTGAGCGCCTACATGAGTTGGAGGCCAGAGTTGAACACATAGACTTCCATATGCATGAGCGACTAGGTCTAATAGTTAGGCCTCCTTTGCACCCTCCTCAAGCTCCTCCTTGACAATATGCTTATAGCTTGCTTGTTATTTTTGGTTCCCTTTTGGTATGTAAGGCTACTAAGCCTATCGGAAATAAAGGTTCAATGGAAAAATATTATGCAAACTCTAGCTCTCCTAGCTAACAAATATGGTCGGAGTGAAGTTGGGGGAGTCATAGAGAAACATTTTGTATTCGATATTTTCATGCTAATATAATAGAAGTTTTTAGACTGACAAAAATGAATAAATCTTTAAGAGTTTGTGTTTAAGAAAATGTTTTTTTTTTAAGTTTATAAATAAATAAAAAATGATTATTTTAATGGCTTTGTTTTAATTATTTTGTTTACACTAGTGAAATTTCTAAACCATGGCTAAAACAATGTCCAATTTTAATACTTCATTGAAAAAACTTCAACTTGTCTTAGGATAATATTTTAAATGAGTTGTAATTTTAACCTTAAAAGAAATTTCTAGGTAGAACAATTATCTAATTTAGGTGTCAAATTTTTAAGAAATTCATAGTCGTGATATTTGGTTTTTAATGCCATGGTTAAAGATATTGGAATTTTAAGCTTTGTCATATTCATGATATTTGTTTTTTAATGTTATTGTTGAAAAATGTTAGAATTTAAAGTACGTAACTATGACTTCAGTTTTTTGTCCCATGGTTGAAAAATGTTGAAAATTTTTCCCAAAAAAAGGGTGATGCAGCATCACCGCTTTTCGATTTTGGGGTAATTTTTCATGTTTTTATGCAAAAATATGGGTTTTTTGAGTGAGAGTTCTTGTTTTGAGGTTACAGTTCTCGTTAACTTGGTAACTTTATTTGATGTGGATGTCCTTGAAATCATGTCGACCAACTTTTTTGTGTCACCCTTCATTTACTTGATCACTAAATGAAAATGTTGTGGTAACCCCATCCGCCTGTAATGTTTGGTTTGTTGTAGCTTACTCAGGGCTTGCAATTACTACAGTGTTTGCTGATATGTATGGATTACTATCTCCTTTCCTATCAGATAGTGTTTCCACTTCTTCATAGCATGCATTAAGGCATATATCTCATTTTCATAGGTAGGGTAGTTAAGAACTATCCTATGAAATACTTCAAAAAGGTAGCATACAGGCCTTCCTCCCTACATCAAGATTTCTCCCATAGCGTACCCACTCATTTTTATCTCCACTTCGAAGGGCTATTACAAGTTCGATAATGCTAGAATTGGTGCTTCATTGATCTTCTTTAGCTCCTCAAAATCCCTTTGCTAACCCTTTCTCCACTAGAAACTCTTATCATTAGTTGTAATGGCATGGAGTAGTGTTGCTACTACTAAAAATAAGGCTACGAATTTACTCAGGTATTGTGTTGCCTCAACAAAAATCTTGACCTCAAAAAAATTAGTATGCACCAACCACTTCATGATGGCCTCCATCTTGGCAGGATCTATCTTCCGCTCTCCCCCACCTATCACATATCCCAAATGCACCAAATATTGTTGTGCATACTTACATGATATTTTCCAGCAATTGGTGCTTCTTTACTATATTTGGCACCTGCATCAATGTAAAATGTTCTCTTCCCATGTAGCATTGTATACTGGTGTATCATCCAAATAAACAATAACAAATGAGTCTATTAAAAAGGCATAGTATATCATTAATTAACCTCATAAACATAGTTGGTGCATTGCATAGGCCAAATGATATGACTAACCACTCATACAAATATTGCTTGGTTTTGAAGGCGGTATTATAGGTATATTCTTCTTTGATTTAAACCTGGTGATACCCTGACTTTAAGTCCATCTTGGCAAAGTATTTGGCTTGCAGGATTGATCTAGTAGATCATCTAACTTAGGAAGGGGGTGCATGTTCTTGAGCATAATTTTGTTTAATTCCCTATAATTAATACACATTCACCAAGTTTCATCATTGTTTGGCACAATTATGATGAGTGACCCACATGGTGAGGTACTTGGTCAAATGACACCATGTTCCAATAGTTGTTGCAACTATTTCTTCACTTCATTGTCCTCTATCATAGATTGCATATATATCCCAATGTTCATCAATGGAGATTCTAACAACAATTGGATCTCATGCTCCACTGCCCTCTTGGACAATATCCCTTTTGGATCCTAGAACACACCCCTATATGCTTGCAACAACTCTTATAGTTGTTGTTTTTTTCCTTGTTGCACCCCTCTAGGGATGACTTATCTCTCATGGACTCTTTTATGGACTAATTTTCTCTTAAAAATAATAAAACATATTTTTTTCTAGAATTGATCAACTTTTTTCCCTGGTTAGCACTTACCAGTGAGATCTTTGACTTGTGATTGTGCGCATTGATGATGAAGGATTTTATGTCCTTGATGAGGCAATATTGGTTGGCTCTCCATATGAAGATCATATCCCACATGTACATATAGGGATACCAAAACACAACATGACATACATCTACTATAACTACATCCAATTCTACTTCATCAATAAAGTGAGCACTGGTAGCAAATTTGATTCTACATTGTTTGGTTACCTTTATCTCAACCTCCTTGTTGACCCATCCCAATGGATATGGGATAGGATGGTCATGAGCCTATCATCCCATATTATTGACCATATATGTTTCTATGAGATTCGTGTTTGATTTTGAGTCGAATAGAGCATCGATTTTTGTCTTCCTAACTTGTATCTTTTTTTGTTGGCAAAGTTCCACATTATATTAACCTGGAATTATACATAGAGTACATATAAAAAGAATTGGGGGGTCCTTTCCCATCACCCATCAAGGTTCTTTTCCCTTGGAAGGGGAAGCCATAAAACTTTTCCATAGTTTTCAGTTCAAAACATGTGTAGTGCATCAACAAAGAAGTGTTCAAGCTTAACATTACAAAATCTAGAACCAGTGTTCTGTGGTGGAACCAAGCCACAGATAGACAGATATTGAAGTGAGAACAAAACATCAAAATAGTCATTATTGAAGGAAACTGGGGAGTGCTTAGCTAACTTTGTGATGGCCTAAGGGGAATTGACTTGTTTCTACTGTGTGTGTCCATCCCTGATAGGGTCTGTCATATCCACTTCTACAGGCGTCTCCTTGATAATGTAACGCTCATTCGGGCTTGGATGAGGGGGAGAAAGTGTTGGTTCCCTTGACATAGTGTTCTCTGGAAGCACAGATACAACCTATTACAAGTTATATGGGGAGAGGAAACTACTAGTTTCCATAAAATTCGAAGGATAGGAGGAACCAATGGGCATAGATACAAAAGTTGCGGGTCCAGGGGAGGAGGAGGAGGAGACGTTGGGAAGGAATTCGTTGTCAAGGTCACGGGAGAGATGCTGAAATGAGGTGATAGCGTGGTTATTGATGGTAGAAATCTTGGATATCTAGTAGGTAGCCTTTGATTTTTCCCATTCCTATGCAAGGAGGTGAAGGGAAAGAATATTGTGGAGAAACCAAAGAGTGTTGCAACCCCAGAAAACTTATTCGTCCTCTAATTCGTAAAATTTCTAGTGAATGTGGGCTAGAATGGTGTGGTTATACATGGTCTAGTCTTCATCTGCGACCAGGGAGGTGGTCAGGTGACCTCTGCCTCTATTGTGCCCAACATAACAGCCCTTGCCTCTTTTACGACTCATGTTGAAGTGATTGGAGTCAAAGGGGTGAGCAAAAGGCACATAGGTTACTATGTTTGTTTGAACATTCCAAGTGGTCGAGAGAGGCCATACTGTGAGTAGAGTGGCCGTTGAAAAATACCATATCAAGGCCATGGTTCTGTGGGTTAATATGCCAAGAGAGGGAGTGGGTTATGCATTGAATTCATGCATGTGAGGACTCTGCAGGATGCGAGTGATAAAGGCCCAGGTTAACATGACAAGGCACTGCAGAGGTGATGGTTTCCAGGTGGTTGGCATCGTCATTTTGTCCTTGGGAAGGTGGAAAGATTAGAAGGGGCACCCGAATCTGAGGCTTCTTAACTTGTATCTTAATATTGAGGAGTCTAGTCATTTTCTTCTCTTCCTATTGCTAAATGATACTCATATTCACCCCCTTCTGCACTTGTGTATATAAAACATTCTCATCCATGTCGAAGATTATTTCCACCTAGTTGTTCGAATCATTAGCCATGAGATTTTTCTTCTTAGCATCTTTCTTTCTATTCTTTGGGTTGACCTATGGATGTATTTTCCAACACTTCCCCTCTGTATGACCATTAATGTTATAGTGGATTCAGTGGTTGTTGGGATATTTGCACTGGTGCGTTATCGTTGTTGTCATTTTGTATTTTCCCCATTTCCACTTCTTCTTCCTCTCATCAGAAACTTCATGGTGCTCCTTTTGCTTCAACCCACATGACTTCTCTTTCTTTTGGCCTATGTTCTCTAGGTACCATGCTCGTACACAAGCCTCATCCACCATTATGGGTTTGAAAATCATCACTTGCTTTTACAAATGGCTATGTAGACCATCTATATACTTGAGGAGTATGCATGGATTCTTTGGGGAGATACCAACATTATGGTCATATTTCTAAATGTTGTGGTGTACTCTTGTACACTCTACCCCTATATTTTCCTAAAGTAGTGCCACTAGATCCACTTGTCCTCTACATACCTAATATGTAAAATTGTGACTTTGTGAGAGTTTTGAAATACTCCCACTTAGTCAACTTGAACAAAATAGAAATGGTTTTACTCCTAGTGGCCCAATTATAACATAGTTTGATAACCTATTAGTGGTTAAGTTTGACTCCTTCAACTCTTAACTAGAGTTACAATATGGAGTCTTCTAAAATCTTCTCCATAATGATCACATGGCTAGCTCCTTTTCAATGAATAATTGGTGCTAATGTGGGATCCTCTTGAATTATAGTGGAGAAAACATGAAGGAAAACTTTTAGGTGGCATAACTTTTGTATATGGACATTGATTGAAATGATTCTTGTGTTGTTGAAAAAGCATCTGTGTAGAATAGCACTAGTAGGGAGTGTGGCACTTACAAGAAAGTTTTACCCCCTGAAATGTCATTTTATGACTCAAAATACTTATGAACGGTTTCATACCCTAATTCACCAAACTAGGACCCACTAGTAAAAATGGTCCTATGAGTTGATTCCTCCATTTTTCCCACTTTGAAAGCATAAATATGGATGAAAAATAATATAATGATCTAATCTAGATTAAAAACCTAAAATGACTAATGGCCATACCTTCTCAACTTCACCAAACTGGGATGATATTACTCTCATTCCTTTGGGTTGCAAACTACTAACATCACACTATCAACTCCAACTCTTATAACTAGAAGGTTATCCTACTAGCTTACCTATAGAGAAATAATGTCTCCCATCACTAGAGGACTATCAAACCTTATTTAGTGAAAACAAGGATACAATCACAATTGTTTCTTTCCAAACTAGCCTAGTAAAGGCCATCCACATTATAGAATACATGTAGATCCTCATAAATCAAGTCACTTATACATTCACCTTACTAATCCATACATCCATATTCATTAGAAGTAATGTGTTTCAGATAATACCTCTATATAAAAATTCGTTCATGAAAGAAGAAATAATTAGCAATCAAGCAAAACTATATGGTACATTCAACACATCGGTCTGTTGTGACCACCAACAACCCCCCTACTTCTTTTAGTATTAGCAATAACACTAAAGAAGTGGGGACCCTTAGTAAAAAATCCAAAAAGATTTTATAAAAAAAATTTGTATTATACTCCTCAAAAATACATCACACGGAGAAGAGTGAAGCATTTCTTTATGAGCACACTAAAACAACTGAGAAGAAGCGGCGCTAAATTCATCACATCACATACATTAAGAAGCGCCCATAAATGAGAATCCTAAGAAATCTCCAATGGCCGATGTGTGACATCGCATATCGCAATGTTGCATAAGCAACACACGAATAACTTAACGAATTGCTGCGATATCTGCGATCTGCGATGCCGCGATCTGCGATGCTGTGATCTGCGATGCCACGATCTGTGATGCCGCAATCTACGATGCCGCGATACTGCGATCTATGCGATCTGCGATCTATGCGATCTGCGATCTATGCGATCTGCGATCTATGCGATCTGCGATCTATGTGATCTGTGATCTGTGAGTCGCAGAAATCGCCCATCGCAAATTTTCCTCGGCCCAACACCCAAGGAAGGCTGTTCCTAAACCAAAAATTGAGCGCACGGCTTAAAGAAAATTAATGAATGTATGTCAAGGGATTCATGAAGGACAGTTTTGTGTTTTTCAAAGACTCAGTTCACTGTGGGTGTCATGATTTTACACATTCGTAAAACTTGAAGCTTTCATGTCAAAATTTATTTTCATTACTTTTTCCTTTGCTTGAACTGCAGGAAACATCTAAGGAAAAAGGGGAAAGCGCCAATGCTCGGAGAACAGGGAAGAGATACTCTTATACACGGATGCCGCATACAACAGAAATGCAGATTTCAGAGTGTTACTAAACAGATACTGATATCAATAGGGGATTCGACACTCAAGGTCAAGAAACTCACAAAAGCAACATGTTTACAAAATTCTGAAGCTCATGCCCAGTAGAGGAAAACACACCATAAAGGCCCGGATCAAAGAGCGGAGGCAGTTTTTTGATGTGCGATTAGCGCCTAGCGCTAATCGTGCATCGCGAATAAAATTGTTCAGAAAGCAAAGTCCCTAACTTGCTTAGTCATCCACGAGTCCGGAAAACCTAGATAGCAAAAGCAGAGGTAGCTAAGAGGAATCTGGGTTGTTACCAAGCATACACGCAGTAAATTCGCTCAACCAAAAGATAATTCTCAAAAATATCTTCCAGTTTACTAAAAAGAGGTGCCAGCGCTTGTCATTTCTATTTTCGTAGCTCAAACAAAAGCAGAAGACGACCAGCCGACTCTTCCCAGGCAAATGTTGCATACTCACAGAACTAAGGAGCAAATGCAGAAATAGTTAGAAATTAGATTCAATTTTTAGAAATAAGTTTACTTAGATAAAGGGCGGTCAATTTGAACCGTATCCGAAATTTATGTAATTAAGTTGTTTAGTTAGCAGTATTTAAACCCTTCTCATGCATTTAGAGAAGGGTCCAGAAATTTTTCAAAAACTTATCCTCAGAACATGCACTTCTGCACCCTCAGAGGAGGTTTTGATGAATGAATGGATCAAGGTTTATTAATTTTTGCATTTGATGTCTGCTACTGATGTTGCACTTCCGTACTCTTAGTAGATATCAGAACAAGGAGAGATAAATCATTATTACTTGAAGCTTATGAGTAGGACCAGTCATAAATGGTACTTTTATCTCTTGGCCATTTCTGCTTATATTCTTGAAGTGATATACAGTTTTTAGTTGTTTATATGTTATTGCATGAATGTGTGAGTTACCATTTGGCACTTTTTTACGGTGGAGTCATTTATTTATGTTTGATATATAAATAACTTATTATGCGATATGTTGTTCACAACTGTTTTGCCTAACTTTTTATGCAAAGTGGTTCATCTTAATTGATTTCCATTCTTATGATAGCTGAATGATCTTTATTACCAGTTATTGTTTGAAATCTCTTTAGATCGCATAATAGAAGAAATACACCCTGGGTTAGCATAGATTAGATGTGTTGTTTTCATTAGATTACAATAGCATAGAATTAGATTAAAGTAGCTTAGATCAGAACTTTTAGATCAGCATAATCCAACTCTGCATACACACACCCTTAGATTGGGAAACTGGTCCCATTATCCCCAATCGGACCCACTATACCAAACGGATAAGGAGCTGCCAACCAAGGTCCGGACCGGGTGGGTATCCCCCTTGTTGTCGACCTGATTTTCGGGGCTTCAACATATTTGGCGCTAGAAGGAGGGCCAGAACTATGAATGGCACTTAAATCAAAATCTAAATACCATTCTGAGAGTAAATCGCCCTTATCATCTCCCCCAACTTCTCCAGTATATTTAAATCCAGAGTCGGAAGTCGCTCGAGTATCAATCGCTGCTGCACACCCTGATATTTCAGACCAATTTACCATTAAACCTCCTGGAGTCGAATCTCTGATTCACAAACTTCAGGGATTTTCCATTTCTCCTCAGAGGTCTGATAAATCTCAAAGCAGTGTGACTTCACAGTACAATCCTGCTCATCCCCTAACCAAATTGAAAAGTGAAAAATTTGGCATCCAGCCGACTAAGTTGCCTCTTCCCACCAGGAAAAGAGCGAGGAAATCACCACAAGAGTCTGACAGTGAGATTCTTTCGTCTACATCACCCATTTCAACTACCTCACTGCGAAGTCAACCACCCACACCTCCATTCCAAACCATCATTCATCCATCTACCACAATCCCTCTTCAATCATCCACGATCATAATATCCTCATCTTCCCAACCGCAGAGATCATCTCCTGCACTTTTCTCTACTAGCAGCTCAACGATGGCCCAATCTCCATGGAACAACCCTGGGGCAGTCTTGATGCCTGCACCCTTGAGCCCAATACCGGCCCATCCTGAGAAATGGCTGCCTAAATTCAATCCAGAAGCAGGCATGCTAGCAGAAGAACACATAAACAATTTCATGCTTTCTATCAATCTCAACGGAGTTACTAATGAAGATGCTGTTGTTCGGCTTTTCCCATACACACTGCAAGGAACAGCTGGGTCATGGTATTTTTCATTACCTTCCGGGTCTATCACAAGTTGGGATATCTTTCACAATCAATTCCTTATCAAGTTTGGTGATGACAGATCAACAGCAACATTAATCAATGACCTATCCAATCTCAAGGCCCAAGCTAAAGAACCTATCAAAGATTTCGATTTACGGTTCAATAAAATTCTCAACAAAATTCCTACTGCTTCCCAACCCAGCGAAGAAGTACGATGTGAATGGTATATTACTGCTTTACCATCAAACATAGCAATCTTCGTGGATAGAGCAAATAAAACAACTTTAGTTGAAAACATGACAGAGGCGATAGCAGTAGAGAAACGCATAATAGCCCTGGAAAAGAGATCCGCGATAGAGGAACGAAAGTCTAAAAAAGTCACCTTCAAGGAAGACCCCAAGAAGAAACAAACAAAAGACCCTTTCGATTTGGAAGGATTGCAGAAAGTATTAAAGACCATGTCTAATGAGATGATTGACATAAAAAAACAAGGAGCAGAAACTTCTTTGAAAAATCCCTACAAAACTTTTAAAAGAGGTCCTTCAATAGATACAAAACCACCCAATGCCATCTCCAATGCCGAAACTGAGGAAGAGGAAGAAGAAGAAAGTGCCACTGAAGGGAAAACTGATGACGAAGAAGTTGTAGAGTTACAAGGAATGTGGGATTTCATCCTCCCACAAGAATAGGATCAAGAAATATTTCCGGTTAGCACACGAAGCAAAAATCAGCTTGATCCTCCCCAAACTACCCCTAAGCAGAAGGGCGCAAGCCCTACAACAAAAGATAAAGTCACAACAAATAAAGCAACAACTAAAGCGACTCAATCTAGCCCAGTCCGAGCAGATCAAACAACTCCATCAAAAACACTGATAGTGTCGGATGAAATGGAGTACAATATTGTTGATGACATGAAAAAGACTAGGGCTAATATTACCCTTTATGAATTGAGCAAATTGAAGCATCAACAGAAGATAATGATGAAAGAATTACATGCTGTTCCTATTGTACCTTTGCCTGCCGCTGTACTCTCTCAAGCTTCCCATAACATGGGAAGACCTCCAACTAACGCAATCATTAAGATTGATCCAAATGATATCGCCTTAATTGGAGGAAGATCAAGATCTCACACTCCCCCGTTTCTTCTCACTTACGAGATTTTCAACAAAAATGTGCACAATTGTTTAGTAGATTCCGGTGCTTCTTCGAATATTTTACCCAGATCAATATGTGCTAAGCTAAATGTTCAACCACAAAAATCCGCAGTGCGTATAGTTCAGCTTGATCGATCTTAAGTCGAAGTGATTAGTGAAATTAATCAAGTAACCATAAGATTGTCATCTAACCCGAAGGTATGTCAGGTTATTGACATTCTAGTGGCCGATATCCCAGAATTCTATGGATTAATTCTTAGCAGGGATTGGTCCGAGAAACTCCATGGATACTTTTCAACCGACTGGTCGCACATGTGGTTACCCTATAACGGTAAACCGAATCAGATAAAGGTTGAACGAGAATTACACCAGAAGTACATAGTAACGGAATTAGAGGGAGAAAATGAAGCAGTATCATATAACAGCAGTATCATAGGCAATTATTCGGTAGATTCTTTTCTTGGTAATTTCAATGCTCACCCATCACCTTACTTAGAAAACTCAGTTTTGTCCCAAGTTGAAAATTTTTCCCAAACTGATAGTTCGAAGTGTATTAATTTTGTAGATGAACCTGTAAATACATCTTTGTTTTGGAAATTATATTTCGATGGCCCTAAATCTAACGAAGGAGCAGGAGCAGGATGCATTTTGATTAGTCCAGAAGGAAACAAGACCATGCTTACATGCAGACTCGAATTCAATTGCACAAACAACACAGCAGAATATGAGGCCTTGGTGCAAGGCCTATACAAAGCAATCGGGTTAAACGTCAAGTATCTTCAGGTCTTTGGAGACTCTGAGATTATCGTCAAACAGGTACGTAATACTATACATTGCCTATCAGGTCATTTAAAACACTATCAATCTTTAGTACAAGATCTGACTGAGCATTTCATAGCATTTAATATCTCTTCAATCCCGAGACTCCAAAACGCGAGTGCAGACCTTTTGGCTAACGTAGCATCTAGGCTTATTCCCTCCGAAGATTTTAGTCCAGATAGATTCTCAATAGAAATAATCTTTAGACCATCCATCCCTGACAACATTACGAATTGGAGAGTATTCAATGATGATCATGATATTGTAAATTTCCTCACTTCTGAAGGATCCTACTCCAATCAAATAATTGACGAAGACCATCACGATCGATAAACACAACAAAATAGCACTGATAATGATATACCTAAATCGGTGGTTAAGTTAGAACACTTGTACGATTTGAAAAATCGGTTTAAAAGGTCTACCAATTCAAAGCTCTACAGTTCAACTCTGAACTACGAATTAGTAAACCTAGGAACCGATGATAAACCACAAAACATTAATCTAGGCATAGGCCTGGCCCCTGAAGAAAAACTAGCGTATATTCGTCTTTTGAGACAATATAAAAATGTTTTTGCCTGGAATTACGATGAGCTGAAGACATACGACACTTCTATCATTCAACACACTATTCCTATGATTGACAATGAAAAACCTGTCCAACAGAAACTGAGAAAGATCCACCCCAATTTAGAAAATCAGATAAAGACTGAGCTAAATAAGTTATTAAAAGCCAGAATAATTTTCCCCGTCAGACATTCCAAATGGGTCTCCAATATGGTACCCGTTAGAAAGAAAAACGGAGATATCAGAATCTGTATCGATTTTCGGAATCTTAACAAAGCCTGTCAAAAAGACAATTTTCCTCTTCCACCTATGGAACAGATATTACAGGCAGTAGCAGGCTCAGAACTAATGTCTTTCTTGGACAGATTTTCAGGATATAATCAAGTGCTGGTGCATCCCAATGATCAGTTGAAAACCACATTCAGAACTAAATGGGGCACATACGCATATCGGAAGATGCCATTTGGTTTGATTAATGCCGGTGCTACATTTCAAAGAGACATGGACATCGCATTTAAGGGTTTAGTCAACAAATCTGTAGTGATTTATTTGGATGATATAACAGTATATTCCAAGAAGCGAAGCGACCATCTCAGAGATTTAAAGCAAATTTTTCAACGATGTTTAAGGTATGGGATTTCACTTAACCCGAAGAAATCTTTTTTCGCATTAAGTGAAGGAAAACTTCTAGGATTCATAGTGTCAAAGTCTAGTATGCACATTGATCCTGACAGAATCAAAGAAATCTCAGAAATATCCCTACCTCATAATAAAAAAGCCATGCAATCTTTCCTTGGTCAAATCAATTTTGTAAAGAGGTTTGTCCCAGATTTTTCACGAATTGTGTCTCCTTTGCAAACCATGATTAAAAAGAATTCAACTTTCAAATGGGGTCAAGATGAACATGAAGCATTCAACCTGATCAAACAAGCTATTATTAATGCTCCATCTTTAGCAACCCCGAATTTTTCAGGATCTTTTGTTTTATACACATTTGCCTCAGAAAAATCATATGCTGCAATTCTAACCTAAGCCAATCAAGAAAAAACAGAAGCTCCAATTGTGTTTTTTAGCTCAAATCTACAAGGTGTTGAACTCAATTATTCAGACATAGAGAAACAGGCCTATGCTGTTTTCAAAGCGGTTAAATATTTCAGACCTTTCTTACTCAAAACCCATATTAAGATCATAGTACCGTTTCCAGTAGTAAGAAATCTTCTAGTACAGAAGGATATGGGCGAGAAAAGAGTGAATTGGATCACTGCTTTACAGGAATATGATCTTGAGATCAAACCAGCAAACATTGTAAGAGGTCAACGCTTCTGCAAGATGTTAGCTGGAGCATCGCAAATCCCTGAAATGCCATCCGAAGAGGTCAAATGTATGAGGTAAGCCTGAACAATGCAGAATCATTGTATGCTGATATCATTTATTATCTTAAGAACGGGTATGCTCCATCACACCTAGATCACACTAAGAAAAGAGCTCTAAGATTGAAAGCTAAACAATATCAGCTCATAAATGATATTCTCTTTAGAAAGAATTATGATTCTATTCTTCTTAGATGTCTTGATAAAACTGAAGCCGAAAAAGTTTTGCAGGAACTCCACGATGGACCAGCAGGCGGACACTATGCTGGAGATGCTACTGCACATAAAATTTTACGTGAAAAATACTACTGGCCTACGCTGTTCAAAGATTCACACAGTTACGTGAGGAAATGTTAAGTCTACCAAACTACTGTTGGAAAACAAAAGAAGTCGTCCTTGCCACTACAACCGGTAAACGTCGAGCAACCATTCAGCCAGTGGGGCTTGGACATAATAAGTGAGATCGTTCCTCACTCTTCTAAGCAGCATAGGTACTGTTATCACTCAGGTTGTTCCCTTTGACTCCCAAGGGAATACGGCCGAGGTAACCACTAAACAATCTTTGGGTCACAGGTTCTAGCCTACCTATGACCAGAGAGGGCTCTCTCTTTATGTTTTAGCTTGGTTTGTATAGTATTTTAGGCTAGCTATGATGCTCAAGGTTTTGTTTTTGGAATTTGCTGGATGATGACTTCAATCAAGATATATATGTTCTCACCAGAGTGTTCTAGGCCATTGGGCATGGAGTCAGTGGTCCTTTAGTTGTTTGATATGCTGTGTTGATACAGTAGTGATGCTGCAGAGCCAGATAAGTGTCTGAGAAACAATGTTTCGAAATTGTGATTAAGTGTGATGTAATCAGGCTATGAAAGGCAATTAAGAATCTTCCAATAAACTGATATGGAGAAACAGTGAGAATATTATTTAGAAGCAGTGAAGAATTTCTAGATAACATTCATATTTATAGAATTAATGAAAACATGAGCAATTAAGAATTCATGTCCATGATTAATTCTGAAGAAAACATGTACAGCAGTAAAGATTGAGCACAAGGTGTAACTAAACATATCCTGCACTATTCCTTTTCTCTACTGCTAGATCAGTGAAACACGAGTGTGATTTAATAAACATAAGAAGACAAAACAGAGATCGAGAAAAACTTATTATTCCCTCAGACAGCGCAAGAATTCTGTAATAGCACGCATGGCATCAGCAAGACATCAAACTTTCAGGAAATCACTGAGCTTGTCCAGCCCTTTGCATTAGATAATCTGAAAGTATACAATACATTTGCCTCAGAGTGAAAATCACCAACCCCTCGTACATTGCTAGGGGAGGTATATATACATAATTTACATAAGAAAATATCTAGCTGAAGAGTAAATGCTAAGGGAGTAAATGCTGTAGTAACTCTTCAGTGCCTTAGCTGTCCAAAATGGTCAGAAGATGTTGACTTTGTGGCTTGTTGGAGTCGGTTGAGGATACGCTATCCAAAAAGTGCGTATATCTTATCTTTTGCTTGCTGCCGCTGTCTTTTGCTGAGTCACCTTTTAGCTGCCTTTAATGCTGCTTTAATGTTGTTTGACTTTTGTTGAGCTGTAGCTGACTGGGATAGAGCAACTGAGGCTATTGTGGAAAAATTTGAAGCATTGCTTGCCACCAATCCTCCTTGGGCATTTGGTGTCTTCTGATCTTCACCAAAGTCTCATCTGCTTCAGTATATCTGTAAAAATTTGGAGGAGTTTCAAAAAGGTGCTTTACTTCATTTTCAATAAAAAATAGACCTTCAAGTTTATTGTATAGGCTTTGTCCTGTTGGAGGCCCTGTTTCTTCAGAAGTACTGCCAGATGCAGTGATTTGATTTTCAATGTAATTTGACATTCTGGTGGCATACTATTCTCGGGAGATCAGTCTTCCTGCACCGTTCAGTAGGCTGGGCAGTCCCTTTTGTTGCAATGCTGCCATTTTGAGTTGGTACTCATCCACCTCAGCCTGTATCTCATAGCATCTCCTCTCCACGGTCTGTACAAAATTCCTCAGAGTTAGCACCTTTCTAGCTGTGAGGACAGCCTCTGTTTTGTTGACAATGCCGAAGGCTGCCAGCTCTTCCTTAGTTTGGTTATTCAAAAAGTCAATCATTCTATTGGCCTGCTCAGGCCTGTTTCCCAGCATTGTTTTCGCCTTCTGAACTTCTATTTGTGCTTGGCCAATTAAATCCATTTGTTCATATACAGTTTTAATTGACTTCCATTGTTTAGTGATGGATTGGTCAATTTTGGCCCAAAGAATTCTTTTTATTTTAGCCATGGTGCTTTCTAGATTCAGCTCTTTCTCTAAGGCCTTTATCTTTTCTTTGAGAGCCTTTATCTCTCTTCCTTGCTCTGCCACAGTGATTTTTGATTTATCATATTTGGTATCCAGCTCTGCCAACTTTTCCTTGGCCTGCCTTATTTCAGTGGCCTGGAGCTCCATTTCTTTAATAGCCTTAGTCAACTCTTCCATGCTTGTACTGGAGTGTGGAGCTGTTGTTTTTGTTGCTTCTGTTGTTGGCGTTGTTGTTACAGGGGCTACTGCTGCCTCTGTAGTTGTTGCAGTGGTTGAAGTGGTTGGAGGAGCTTGGGATGTAGATTCTCCCTGCTTATCTTGTAGTAAGCCTTCAAGCTCTTTCTCCAAATCAAGGACCTTCTGGTTGAGTTTCATTATAAGATCCAGCTGCTCATCGGCCTCTTTTTCCTTCTGTAGCTCCGCTGTTTGAGGGTGCTCGGTGGGCAGCAGCTTTAATCTTTTCATTAATGCATTTAGGTCATCTTCTTTTTTCTTCATGAGGGCCCTTACGCCCTTTGGATCCTTAGGATCATGTCCTAAGTCAATGATGATGTCCTCCAGCGATTTTATTCTGTTGTCCTTGGCCATGGAGGACATTCTCTCAAAATCCAACTGAATGTTGGTATTTTTCAGTGATTCTTTTAACTCATGGGCCATGGTTGCCCTGTCCACCAAGGTGGCATAGACCATTTCTCCAGTTTGCTTGTGGAGTTCTATTTGGTCCATGGGATGGATGTCCTTGGCCATGACCTCCACCCTAGTCCTCACAAAATCTGTAGCTGATTTTGGATGCGGCACCTTGGGTTTGAAATGACTGAGGATCATTTTTTCCTCTTGCATGTCATATACAGACATCAATCTTTCTTGTTGGGCAGGTGTTGCATTCAGGAAATGTTTATATACTTCCACCCTCAGCAAGTCATTTTGTGCCTTTATCTGCTTGAAAGAAGCCTTAGTGCTTTTGGGCTTCTTGCTCTACTGAGTGGAGGATGACACCTCCAAGCCAAGCTGTACTCCCTACTCCTGCTGAAAGGAGCTTGTACTTGTATGTTGGCTGCCTTCTCCATCTTTCCTTCAACTGTCAAGGACTTCTTCACTGATTTCTTCTATCTCCGGAGAATCAACCCTTTGCCTCTTGGCCTGGGGTTGTTGGGAGGATCCACTAGCAGGAGTGGACTCTTCTCTGTCTCTTTTCATACCCCTCTCCTCATGTGCTGGGGTCTGCAAAATTGGTGCTGCTGGTGGCTCATTTTGTGGAGGTGGGGTCTGCTCTTGTTGCTGCTCACTAGAAGGGGCAGGCAGTTCTTTGACTGTTTCTTCTTCAGCACCCATTATTCTTTTACCCTTATCTGTACCTGGTGCTACTGTAGAAGGTGCCTGTTTGGTTGGTGCAGTTGTTGAGGCCGAGGTCCCTTCTCCTACTGGGTGCGGTCGCTTGAAGGGTACCTGCTGCACAGAATCTAGGTCAAGAGTCTTTTCCAAATCCTTGACATTCTTTTGCATCAACTCTTCTTCAATTAATTTTTCAATTAAAGTGTCTTGCAGCCATTCTTGCTGATTGGAATATTTTTCAATATGTGGGTACTCGCAATGCTCATAGCCTAACAGCCTGTACTTAACTCTTCTAGTAGTTATGAAGCCTTCAGGGTCATATGGGACCCACCGGAAGCTTTTTGAGAGCATGTACATATCTTTAAGGATTAGCTCAGCATCTTGCCATCCCTCTTTTTTGTTCATGATGAAGGGGGCCAGATGGTGCTTGAACTTGAGATGGGCTTTCTTTTTGGAACTGTGAAAGTGAGTGAGGTCAGAGTGAATTAGCTGCCTATAATATTCCAAGGCAAATAGCCTCATGGGCACACACTTTGGGAGCCTGTATGGACAGATCTCACAGCCATAGACTCTGATGACTGTATGATCCTCATATAGGTACCAATCACCTATATTGTAATTCTTGGAGAGCTGCAGGACCTTCTGTATTTCAAATGATATTTTGGGAGGAGGGGACCTCATTAATAAACAAGAGACTGGATAAAAAAACTGATCAATGAATTCACAATATGAATATGGTGACCTTTGCACTTGATGATAGACAGGTGTCCAGAAGATAACTGATCTTCTTTCCCCTTTAGAGTCCAGCTTTTTGATGTGGCATGGAAAAGCCTCAGACTGATAGTACATGAACAGGTGGTAGATAAAAGATGAATACTTGAAGATGCCCTCCCTGTCTACTTTGAAAAGCTGCTCATGTATCTTGTTGGCTATGAACTTGGCAAAATTATATTTGTAGGCAGGAAGTTGGCCTCGGGTGTAAGCAGATAGTAGTACCAGCACTGTCTCATCAACAAATTCACTGCTTTTATAGCCTAACACATATGAAATCATGTCCAGCAGAAGTTTGCCTACATCAGTAAAGTGGACATATAAGTAGGGAGGTGGCCTTGTGGGCTGGCAGTCGGGCCTCATAAATGTCTTGATGATTTTCTGAATGTCCTCACTGGACATCTTGGCGCCAGTGTCCAGCAGATAGTTCATGGAGAAAGGGAACAGCAGCTCAGTTTGATTGAAGTTAAGCATCTGGTTGATGGATTCAGCATTAATGTAAAAGAGGATGCTCCCAGATGGAGACTTGACAGCTCTTTGACTAGCATCATAATTCTCCGCACACAATCAGATAATCTCTGGAAAGATATTGACAGAGGGGAGAAAGTAGTATGGCAGATTTGACTCCCATATCCCATATGTATCCTTACCATTTAAATAATCATCTCTCAATTCCCTGAAGGTCTGCAAATGGTCCCTATCACCTACAAAATCTTGGATGAGGTAGTCCCTGTCAGCAAGAGGCAAGGACTCTAGGTCTTTATTTGGTGGATTTATGGGGGCAACACTGAAAGCTGTGGGTGCAGGAGCAGCCATTATGTAACTTCTGAATTTGAACAAGATAAGTGCAATGGTTTGCAAGGCTCCTTTAAGCTAGAGTGACAGACTGAATACAGACAGTGATAGAGATTGTCTTCAAAGTAGGATAAGCAGGCTATGCAGGCTTGCCTTTGCTGTTCTTTAGTAAATTCACAGGGATTGTGAATTGATGAGGATGATTGGCAGAGGGTGTGCAGGATTCAAGCTGGTGAAATGCAGCTTTTGGCATGCACTCGGTAAAAGGGAACAATGCCGAGCACCTCAAGGATAAATTTGTGACCTTAGGCCGTGAGTTTGTCGTTTAATATCAAATTTATGGAGCTAGGGCAATGTAGGTTACTTTAGTGCAAATTTAAGTAGTAGACAGCTTCAATTTGGGATTTTGACAGGTGCTTAATGGAGAATTTTCAGAGAAACGGCATGCATAGGGGCAAAACAAGAGAATTATGGTGAATACCTGGATGAACAGCATGGAAAGCCTTCGGGTCGAAGAGTGGGTGCTCAATGCAGCTGAATCAACAAGTTGTGGCGGATGCAACTTCGAATTTGGCGGTTCGGAGGCAATTTCGCAGCGAGAAGGCTTACAACGGCTCGGTATTTTTCACTTGAAAATGGCATAAATCGGCCAAAACCGCGCTTTTTAACAACAAATTTGGACAAAAAGTGTCACTGGCGCTTTTCCGCCGATGACGTCAGCATGACGTCATGGCGGGCCCGGGGTACGGAGGGTGACGTGGACGCTTAGCTGGAGGCCAGCGTGGCTGGACACAGTGGCGGGCAGAGAGCGGTGGCAGGGCTACGTGGAAGGCCACGAGGCACGAGGGCAGGCGGAGGCAGCACGACGTAATGATGACGTGTGGGCGACGTGGTGTCAGAGGGGCGATATCGGGGAGGTGGTAAGCAGTCTCCCCGCACCACCTTTGGGCGAAGGCGGTATCGGGGAGGGGGGCTCCGAACAACCCCGCCGCTTGCCACGCGTCCTGGGTATGGCCACCAATACCGCCATCTCCCCGGACGTTAAAGGGAGGCATGTCGGGGTTTGAAAAAGACCGCCCACCGTTGGATCGAGGGCGGCGGATGATCGACGGTTGGAGGGCGCTGTTGATCGATCGCGCAACTTTGGGTTGGTTCCCGCCCGACCATTAAAATATTCAGTTTAATATTTGGGGCGCGGGACTTTGGGTTTTGGGGTTTTTGTGGGTTTTTGAATTAATCTGTCAGGGGGAACAAAGGGTTAGAGTTAGGTTTAAGCAGAGGGAAAGGGGCTTTATGAAATTGCTTAGGAAAAAAGAGGAAATGAGGGTTTAGGGTAGGTTATTACTCTGACGAGAGGTTAGAGTAATCCCAAAGCAGGGTTGACCATAGTCCCTGGTGGACTGATGTCTCCCTTAGACAAACTTATTTAGCTATAGTGCTAAAGGGGGGATATTTATACATTGCTTGGGGTTTTATACACCATGGTGTTATAATAGTAGGGGAAAGGGGGACATAGGCGATTTAATGTAAATACAGTTAGTAGTTGGTACTGGGGGGAATGAGAATGGGAAGTGGTAGTTACTAAGCTTTTCAGGAATCAAACTTAGTTAGGAAGTAGATCAAAATGAAAAGAATTTTTACACAAGAAATGTGGCTTCTTTTCAAAGAAAGAAGTCATTTATGACATAAAATTTGTACAAATGAAGAGTATAAGGAGGACTGACCAAGCAGATCCTGCAGTGCTCATGGGAGGTTAGTAAGAAACTTTGAAGGGAATGAGGGAAGTTAGTGATGATTTGGCACTTTGCCATATAGGCCATTGCTATTGCCTTTCCTGCTGATGGCTACTTTGATTTACTCCAAGTAATGTGCTTGGATTTTGCTTTCTGCAACCTTCAACTGCCTACCCTGCCTATTATGCCTAACATTTTTTCTTCATTTTGTATGGGTGCACTTGGTCTTGCAAACCCTGATAATTTTCTTTTCTTTTTGCTGCCCTCCTATCTAAGTCTACCCTTTTGACTTCCAAGGGCCCAGATTGAGCAGTTGGGCTCCTTTCTTTCTCTATCCACCTAGTCATCTGTCAAGCTTGAGCTGTTTGAACAGGTACTTCCTTTCTAATCTACAACATGCAATTTAAAATATGGTGAGGCCCAGCTTGAGCTGTTGGACCACCCATCAAAACAGTAATGGCAATTTCGACTAGCCAGTCTCATGGTCTTTGTTTGGGGTTCATTTCTTTTATTTTTTCTTTGACCAATTCATTTTCTTTCCCTTTGATTTTTCTTTTAAGGCATACCCTCTTTACATTTTCTAATTTGTCTGCTACTTTCACAAAAATGGAACCTTAGCAGCATGGAAGGTAGACATTTTTGGCACTTCCATTGTCAATCATGAGATATGAAAACCTATTGGTATAGGAGGCTAACAGTGGCTCCACTTGGGGATGGATTTTCCAGGTGAAAAGCCAAGAACAGCAGGTCAGATTACCTGAATTTGCTTCCCTGTTGCTGGCTGAATTTCTGTGTTTGTTGGAGACCAATGCTTTGGATCCTGGATGTTAGCAAGCAGCACCCAGTGAGCTGATTTGCTGTGAATTTTTTAGATCTGTTTTTCATCTGTTTCTCAAGCTTTCTCTTCATGATTTGATGGTTACCCTGTGCTTACATTACTGCCCAAATGCCAGGATCCATATTTCCCAAACCTATCATTATCTCATCCTGGTCTTCTCAAAAATGTGATGCACTTGCTTCTTTATTTATCTGTTGTAATTGAAAATATTGGGAATACAAATATTTATGTACAATACATGCCTGTTTAATGTTTAATCAAGGGAGTCAAAATAATGCTTGATCATTCTCCCATTAATTGGGCCTTCCTCAGTGTCTGAACCATCCACACTTCTCAAAAAATAAGTATTATTTCCTTGTATGGCATAAATGACATAGGGTCCCTTCCATAGAAAATCAAACTTACCATGTTTTCCTTTGTCCTCTCTTCTGGAATCCCATCTTAACACTTTATTTCCAATAAAGAAATCTTCAGCTTTGGTTCTTTTGTCAAATATTCTTTTGATCTTTTCTTGTAGAACTTGAGTTCTTTGATAGACTTCTTCTTTTGTGTGCTGTAAATGAATTGTTTGATTAATTCTTCTTTGGATGTCATTGGGCTCAGCTTGTATTTCTTGCAGCAACTTAATCACAGGAATTCCTAGAGATGTAGGAAACTTTGCTTCTAGCCCATAAACCAATTCATATGGACTCATGCCAATTGATCTCTTGGTGGTCAACCTATCTGCCCACAGTGCATTTACCAGCTTTTTATGCCAGTTCTTTTTGTTTTCTTCCAAAACTTTTTTAATGATGTTGATGAGACTTTTATTGGAAGATTCAGCTAGGCCATTACCTTGAGGATAATAGGCAGTGGAATGACCTAGGGTCATGTGATACTTGTGACAAAAATTGATCATTTTCTTGGACTTGAAAGCTGTAGCATTGTCTGTGATGATTTTGTCTGGACAGTCGAACCTGGACAAGATATTGGTTTCTAGAAATTGTATGATAATGGAGTCATTGGCTTGCCTGCAAGGGATGGCCTCTATCCATTTGGTAAAATAGTCTGTAGCAGTGAGAATCCACCTATGTTGGCCAGAGGATGAAGGATGAATTTCACCAATGAAGTCTAAACCCCATTGCTGGAATGGCCTCTCAGTTGAAACCGGTTTAAGTGGTAAAGGCAGCAGTTTCCTCTTGCCCTCAAAAATTTGGCACTTGTGGCAAGACATTACAAATTTCCTTACATCAGTAAACAAGGAGGGCCAATAAAATCCAGCCCTTAGGATTTTATCAGCTGTGGACTTCCAGTACAAATGTCCTCCACAGTCACCTGCATGAAATTCTTTGAGGACATTGTCAGTTTCTTCTAAGGTCAAGCAATTGAGTAATATTCCCTCATGATTTCTCCAAAACAAAACATTGTCAATAATACAAAACTTTGATGCTTTCATTTTCAAGAATCTTTTCTTAGTTCTGGACAACCTTGGAGGAGCTTGCAGGTTTAGTAATACAAAACATATATCAGCATACCATGGGGATTGTATAAAGGCTCGGTTGATCTGTGGAGTCGCCATCTCCTGCTCGTCATCCAGTTCATTAATGTCTAGGGCTTGGAAATTGGTTTCAGTCATTAATTTGGCTAGGCCTTGTCCTTTGATCAATTTGGTCGGTTTGATCTCAATGTCATATTCTAGGATGTTAGCAATCCACTTGCCTCTCTTGCCTTCAAGGCCCTCTTGGGTTAGAATATCTTTAACTACTGCATTAGGAACGTGAGCAATTATATGAGAGTACAAGATGTAGATTCTGAAATCCTTGATGGCTTTTACCAATGCATAAGCTTGTTTTTCCATGATCTGATATTTCAGGGGAGCATCCCTAAGTGCTCTGCTAAAAAATGCAATGGGTTTCTCACAGCCTTGATCATCCTTTTGTAGCAAAACAGCAGCAATTGTATGCTCGGAAGCAAAAGAGAATATGATCAAATCTTGATCAAATCTAGGGCTTGTCAGAACCGGTGTGTTTGTCAATGCTCTTTTGATATCCTCAAAAGCTTGTTTAGCTTCCATAGTCCATTTGACCTTGGAATCCTTTTTCAGCATATTGTTTAGCAGTCTAATAAGTTCAGCCAAGTTGGGAATGAATCTCCTCAAGAAGTTGATCTTTCCTAGAAAGCTTTGCAGTACTTTGATGTTTCTTGGATGTGGTACTTGTAGGATAGCTTGAATTCTGTCAGGATCAATCCTAATACCATCTTTTGAGATTATATGCCCCAGGAGTTTGCCCTCCTCCAATCCAAACAGTGATTTCTTTGGGTTTAAAGATATGCCATATTTTCTACAAATTGTGAAGACTTGTCTTAAGTGTTCTAAGTGTTCTTGATCTGATTTTGAAAAGGCAGTTAGATCATCAAGATAGACAACTAGGAATTCATGAATTTCCTTGGCAAAGGAAATATCCATAGCTCTTTGGAATGTGGCCCCTGCATTTTTAAGTCCAAAAGGCATTTTGACATATTTGAATGTTCCCCAAGGTGTTGTGAAGGCAGTTTTGTCTTGATCATGCGGATGTACTAAAATCTGATTGAATCCTGAGAAACCATCTAGTAAAGAGATCCTAGCAGCTCCTACTACCCTTTGCAAGATATGATCCATTTTTGGTAAGGGGTAATGGTCTTTGAGGGATACTTTGTTCAGATTTCTCAGGTCAACACATAGTCGGATTTCCCCTGTCTTTTTCCTGGTAGGCACTAGGTTTGAAATCCACTCTGAGAATCTGATTGGGGCAATGATCCCAGCTTCATACATGCGCTTGACTTCCTTTTCAATGAGAGGAAGTAGGACTGGATTGATTCTTCTAAGCTTCTGTTTGAAAGGCTTTTGATTTTCTTTTAGAGGGATAGTGTGTTGGATAACTGATGTCTCATAGGATTTAAGGTCCTCATAGCTCCAGGCAAAGACATCTTGAAACTCTTTAAATAACTCAATGTATTTCAGTTTCTGCTCAGGAGGTAATGCTTTGGATAATTTGACCATTTTGGGATTTTCAGGGGTCCCAATATTACAATCTTCTATTTCAGCATTTAGTGGTTGCATTTTTGGTTTTCTTGAGATATCATTTGAATCAAATAGATCCTCCAAAGGGGTTAGACCTATGGGCAGAAAATTATCTTTTAGGTCAATTACCTCATCTTCTACTTCAACCATTTCTTCTTCATCTGATTGTCTCAGCTCATGAATAGTTTGTTTGTCAAAGGTGGTAGGATGCAAAACTTGATTAGCTCTTTCAACTGATATTTTCTGTGTAATTGTGCAGAACTGTGGTTGGTCATCTTTAGTGCTTGTGTCAATATTCATACCAGAAAATTCTTCTTTTAAAGTGAGAAAGTTTTTTATCTGTTTGTTGCTCTCAAAGACTTGCCAATTCTTGATGTTATCTGGGACTGAAGGTCTGTGTTTGATTTCAGCAGTAAATGTATGATTGGTTTTGAAAGGCAACTTACAAGTGCTGGCAAAAGTTGCCAAACTGTGAGCATGTAGATTGAGTTCTCTGGAAATTTTGGTTAATTGAGAATGTGAGAAGCTCTCAAGTACTTGGATAGTTGCTCCCTTGTATGCTTTCAACCTCAAATCATTTGTAGTGAAATTCCCCTTCATCTGTTGTATGACCAAGTCAGAATCTCTTAAGATTGAAACTTTAGTTGCGCCTAGATTTTTTATGAGTTTCAGACCTAACAGAAGGGCCTCATATTCAGCCATGTTGTTGGTGCATCGAAAGTTTAGTCTGTATGCATGGCCCTCAGCCTAGTCATTGTGCATATTATGGATCCAGACTCCTGCTCCAGCTCCCAGCTTGTTTACAGAGCCATCAAATTCTAGGTACCACAAGGTTTCATGATCAAGGTTTAGATTGGGATCACTAGGAAGTAGGACCATGGGTAGGTTGGTTTCCTGCAAGTTACTTGGCCCATCATGTTCTTCATTCTTTTTATCAGCTATGGCCATGGTCCCCTTGTCTTTGCCAATACATTGCTCATCTAACTCCCCGGTTTGTACTGTCATTAATAGTTCCGAATAGGCTTTGTGACAGATGTCAGCATTGTAGAGAATAAATGAGTCCATGTCAGAATGTATTGAGTAGATTGGGAAGTTTTGAGGCTTGTCTTGACTGCTTACCACATATTTCATCAAAGTCTCCCAGTATAATCTCTTTGGCTACCCAAAGACTGAGATGGTTGCATAGGACATATCTAATTGCAGAGATCCTTGGAGTTTGGCCCCCCAAGATCTGGACAAGAGCATGCCATACTTAGGTGGTATGTCAGCTACCACTACATCCATCAAGATAGTTTTGGTTGGGTATTGAACTAGGGAGACACATAAGTCTTTAATTAGGCCTGGACACCTGACTTGGCTTGAATCAAATGAGAATAGATATTTGTATGGTCTGGTGATGTCCAAGTCAAGTTTTTCCATCACAGATTTGGGCATCAGGTTGTGTGAGGCCCCAGAGTCAAACATTGCATTATGTAGGACCTTATCATGAATGTTTAGACTGACATAAAAGGGTGGCACCCCTCCATTCTCTGTTTTTCCATTAACCTCAGGTCCGAACAGCAACTTTGGTTGGTCATCTAGAACATTCACAGTGTCTTTATTGTCTGATATTTGGAGTGATCTATTGATCTACTGTCTATAAATGTCATGTTTGGCTAATTCCAAAAGAGGAACTGATATCTTTAGCTTACTTATTTCTGTTTCCAAGTTGAAAGGTTTTTCCATTTGAATTTTGGCATTTAGTGCTGCAGATTTTTCCTTTTCGGCTGAATTATCAGGGGTCTTCTACTCATAGTTAGGATCCTTTTGAGTGACACCGGTGCCATGTTTGTTTCCTAGGGGAGCATTGGCTTTTGTCTTTAATAGATGAGGTGTACTTGTCTGATTTTGAGAGGACTATTGTTCTGAAATATCTTCCACCGTCACTTCTATGTTAGGTGATTTTGAGCTGTCAGCTGATTTGGGGAGAGTAGTATTTTCGTTGATCTTTTTTGGTTGTTTATTATCCTTTGGTTTGAGGGGTGTAGGTACCTCTATTGTTCTACTCCTTAGTTTGTACTACTTGTGCACCTCATACACAGCTGCATCGTATCCTTCTTTAAAGTCAAAAGATTCTCCTGTCTTAGTGTGGAATTGACTGTCTTTGTAAACCTCTTGGTCTTCTTGTGTTAAAAAGACTTGATTTTCACTGTCCAAACCCATTAGGTTGATGTGAGGATCCTCACTAGGTTCACTAGATGTTGAAGCCTCAGCATAATTCTCTTGAAAAGGAGGTCTGATATGCTGGTCAGGATCAGTCCTTCCAACATTAGGATTTTGATTCTTTCTGAAGTTTGTGTTTCTAATATTGCTCGTTTGACCTTCCCAAGATGATTTTCTTTCTATGGTTTCCACCCTATCTCCAAGTCTATCCATCCCTTTGATGATTGCATCTAGCTTTTGCTCAAATGAAGAAGGTTCTTCTTTGAAAGTCGTTCTCCGTTCAGTTCTTGCCCGGTTCCTTTTTGCAATTAGATTTGCCTCTACACTAACAGCTATGTTTTGCATGTCTGCTAGAGTTGCAGGGGCTCTTTCTCTTAGCTGATATGCCATATCAGCATCAAATCCATCAGAGAACTTAATCAATGCTAAATCAGGTGGGGGTCTAAGATTTTGAGGAATAGCATTATAAATAGTGTTGAATCTAGTGCAATAGTTCAGGACCGTTTCTTGTGGGCCTCTTCTTATGGTGTCATATTCAGATAGAATGTGCAGAGGGTCTTTTTTCTTTTCCCATCGGTTTAAGAAGGACTGATAAAGGGCGCCCGAATCAGCTATTGAATTTGGGGTCAGGGACCTGAACCATGTTCTCACTTCACCTGTCAGACTTTGGACAAAGATTTTCATCCTTACATCATCATCATCTATTTCATAGTTCTCAAAGTACTCTTGCATTTTCTTAGTATGCTGTAAGGCAGTGTATGTACTGGTTCCATCAAAATAAGTTATTTTGCCTTGGTAATCCTTAGGCATGGCCCCAGGATTGTTAGGCAACTGAAGGGGTGCATATCGATTAGCCATATTTGGTGGGATAAGTGGGACAACTGGAACAACGGGAACAACAGGGACAACAATAGCAGTTTGTGTGTTAGGTGTTGACAATATGTTTTGTGAAGTGGATGATGAAGAGGGGGAAGAATGAGTTATGTGAAGGTGAACGATTGGCTTAGAAGGGGTGGGAATAAAACTATGCTGAACTGCCTCAGGGCTAGATTCAGGAGATTGCTCTGGTTCCTTTTGGCTCTTATGAGTTTTATGGATCAAATTGGGGTTATCGAAAACAGGAAGAGGATTTGGGTCAGGATTTGACCTGGTGTGCCTAGTTTTCTTCTTAGGAGCCAGTTTCAGAACTTCTTTTTGGTATTTTTGAGGATATTTTTAGAACTGTTTTCAAGGGACTGTTAAGGCTTTTGGAACCACTGCCTAAGAATAGACAGTAGCTGAAGATATGCTCTGATCCCCAGTGGAGTCGCCAATGATGTTATCACTCAGGTTGTTCCCTTTGACTCCCAAGGGAATACGGCTGAGGTAACCACTAACCAATCTTTGGGTCACAGGTTCTAACCTACCTATGACCAGAGAGGGCTCTCTCTTTATGTTTTAGCATGGTTTGTATAGTATTTTAGGCTAGCTATGATGCTCATGGTTTTGTTTTCGGAATTTGCTGGATGATGACTTCAGTCAAGATATATATGTGCTCACCAGAGTGTTCTAGGCCATTGGGCATGGAGTCAGTGGTCCTTTAGTTGTTTGATATGCTGTGTTGATACAGTAGTGATGCTGCAGAGCCAGATAAGTGTCTGAGAAACAATGTTTCGAAATTGTGATTAAGTGTGATGTAATCAGGCTATGAAAGGCAATTAAGAATCTTCCAATAAACTGATATGGAGAAACAGTGAGAATATTATTTAGAAGCAGTGAAGAATTTCTAGATAACATTCATATTTATAGAATTAATGAAAACATGAGCAATTAAGAATTCATGTCCATGATTAATTCTGAAGAAAACATGTACAGCAGTAAAGATTGAGCACAAGGTGTAACTAAACATATCCTGCACTATTCCTTTTCTCTACTGCTAGATCAGTGAAACACGAGTGTGATTTAATAAACATTAGAAGACAAAACAGAGATCGAGAAAAACTTATTATTCCCTCAGACAGCGCAAGAATTCTGTAACAGCATGCATGGCATCAGCAAGACATCAAACTTTCAGGAAATCACTGAGCTTGTCCAGCCCTTTGCATTAGATAATCTGAAAGTATACAATACATTTGCCTCAGAGTGAAAATCACCAACCCCTCGTACATTCCTAGGGGAGGTATATATACATAATTTACATAAGAAAATATCTAGCTGAAGAGTAAATTCTTCATTAATGTCATGCCAACTCCTGGAGCGTTGTAGCTGAGGGAGTAAATGCTGTAGTAACTCTTCAGTGCCTTAGCTGTCCAAAATGGTCAGAAGATGTTGACTTTGTGGCTTGTTGGAGTCGGTTGAGGATACGCTGTCCAAAAAGTGCGTATATCATATCTTTTTCTTGCTGCCACTGTCTTTTGTTGAGTCACCTTTTAGCTGCCTTTAATGCTGCTTTAATGCTGTTTGACTTTTGCTGAGCTGTAGCTGACTGGGATAGAGCAACTGAGGCTATTGTGGCAAAATTTGAAGCATTGCTTGCCACCAATCCTCCTTGGGAATTTGGTGTCTTCAGATCTTCACCAAAGTCTCATCTGCTTCAGTATATCTGTAAAAATTTGGAGGAGTTTCAAAAAGGTGCTTTACTTCATTTTCAATAAAAAATAGACCTTCAAGTTTATTGTATAGGCTTTGTCCTGTTGGAGGCCCTGTTTCTTCAGAAGTACTGCCAGATGCAGTGATTTGATTTTCAATGTAATTTGACATTCTGGTGGCATACTGTTCTTGGGAGATCAGTCTTCCTGCACCGTTCAGTAGGCTGGGCAGTCCCTTTTGTTGCAATGCTGCCATTTTGAGTTGGTACTCATCCACCTCAGCCTGTATCTCATAGCATCTCCTCTCCACGGTCTATACAAAATTCCTCAGCGTTAGCACCTTTCTAGCTGTGAGGACAGCCTCTGTTCTGTTGACAATGCCGAAGGCTGCCAGCTCTTCCTTAGTTTGGTTATTCAAAAGGTCAATCATTCTATTGGCCTGCTCATGCCTGTTTCCCAGCATTGTTTTGGCCTTCTGAACTTCTATTTGTGCTTGGCCAATTAAATCCATTTGTTCATATACAGTTTTAATTGACTTCAATTGTTTAGTGATGGATTGGTCAATTTTGGCCCAAAGAATTCTTTTTATTTCAGCCATGGTGCTTTCTAGATTCAGCTCTTTCTCTAAAGCCTTCATCTTTTCTTTGAGAGCCTTTATCTCTCTTCCTTGCTCTGCCCCAGTAATTTTTGATTTATCATATTTGGTATCCAGCTCTGCCAACTTTTCCTTGGCCTGCCTTATTTCAGTGGCCTGGAGCTCCATTTCTTTAATAGCCTTAGTCAGCTCTTCCATGCTTGTACTGGAGTGTGGAGCTGTTGTTTTTGTTGCTTCTGTTGTTGGCGTTGTTGTTACAGGGGCTACTGCTGCCTCTGTAGTTGTTACAGTGGTTGAAGTGGTTGGAGGAGCTTGGGATGTAGATTCTCCCTGCTTATCTTGTAGTAAGCCTTCAGGCTCTTTCTCCAAATCAAGGACCTTCTGGTTGAGTTGCATTATAAGATCCAGCTGCTCATCGGCCTCTTTTTCCTTTTGTAGCTCTGTTGTTTGAGGGTGCTTGGTGGGCAGCAGCTTTAATCTTTTCTTTAATGCATTTAGGTCATCTTCTTTCATCTTCATGAGGGCCCTTACGCCCTTTGGATCCTTAGGATCATGTCCTAAGTCAATGATGATGTCCTCCAGCGATTTTATTCTGTTGTCCTTGGCCATGGAGGACATTCTCTCAAAATCCAACTGAATGTTGGTATTTTTCAGTGATTCTTTTAACTCATGGGCCATGGTTGCCCTGTCCACCAAGGTGGCATAGACCATTTCTCCAGTTTGCTTGTGGAGTTCTATTTGGTCCATGGGATGGATGTCCTTGGCCATGACCTCCACCCTAGTCCTCACAAAATCTGTAGCTGATTTTGGATGCGGCACCTTGGGTTTGAAATGACTGAGGATCATTTTTTCCTCTTGGATGTCATATACAGACATCAATCTTTCTTTTTGGGCAGGTGTTGCATTCAGAAAATGTTTATATACTTCCACCCTCAGCAAGTCATTTTGTGCCTTTATCTGCTTGAAAGAAGCCTTAGTGCTTTTGGGCTTCTTGCTCTGCTGAGTGGAGGATGACACCTCCAAGCCAAGCTGTAGTCCCTACTCCTGCTGAAAGGAGCTTGTACCTGTATGTTGGCTGCCTTCTCCATCTTTCTTTGAACTGTCAAGGACTTCTTCACTGATTTCTTCTATCTCCGGAGAATCAACCCTTTGCCTCTTGGCCTGGGGTTGTTGGGAGGATCCACTAGCAGGAGTGGACTCTTCTCTGTCTCTTTTCATACCCCTCTCCTCATGTGCTGGGGTCTGCAAAATTGGTGCTGCTGGTGGCTCATTTTGTGGAGGTGGGGTCCGCTCTTGTTGCTGCTCACTAGAAGGGGCAAGTTGTTCTTTGACTGTTTCTTCTTCAGCACCCATTATTCTTTTACCCTTGTCTGTACCTGGTGCTGCTGTAGAAGGTGCCTGTTTGGTTGGTGCAGCTGCTGAGGCCGAGGTCCCTTCTCCTACTAGGTTCGGTCGCTTGAAGGGTACCTGCTGCACAGAATCTAGGTCAAGAGTCTTTTCCAAATCCTTGACATTCTTTTGCATCAACTCTTCTTCAGTTAATTTTTCAATTAAAGTGTCTTGCAGCCATTCTTGCTGATTGGCATATTTTTCAATATGTGGGTACTTGCAATGCTCATAGCCTAACAGCCTGTACTTAACTCTTCTAGCAGTTATGAAGCCTTCAGGGTCATATGGGACCCACCAGAAGCTTTTTGAGAACATGTACTTATCTTTAAGGATTAGCTCAGCATCTTGCCATCCCTCTTTTTTGTTCATGATGAAGGGGCCCAGATGGTGCTTGAACTTGAGATGGGCTTTCTTTTTGGAACTGTGAAAGTGAGTGAGGTCAGAGTGAATTAGCTGCCTATAATATTCCAAGGCAAATAGCCTCATGGGCACATACTTTGGGAGCCTGTATGGACAGAGCTCACAGCCATAGACTCTGATGACTGTATGATCCTCATATAGGTACCAATCACCTATTTTGTAATTCTTGGAGAGCTGCAGGACCTTCTGTATTTCAAATGATATTCTGGGAGGAGGGGACCTCATTAATAAACAAGAGACTGGATAAACAAACTGATCAATGAATTCACAATATGAATATGGTGACCTTTGCACTTGATGATAGACAGGTGTCCAGAAGATAACTGATCTTCTTTCCCCTTTAGAGTCCAGCTTTTTGATGTGGCATGGAAAAGCCTCAGACTGATAGTACATGAACAGGTGGTAGATAAAAGATGAATACTTGAAGATGCCCTCCCTGTCTACTTTGAAAAGCTGCTCATGTATCTTGTTGGCTATGAACTTGGCAAAATTATATTTGTAGGCAGGAGGTTGGCCTGGGCTATAAGAAGAGAGTAGTACCAGCACTGTCTCATCAACAAATTCACTACTTTTATAGCCTAACACATATGAAATCATGTCCAGCAGAAGTTTGCCTACATCAGTAAAGTGGACATATAAGTAGGGAGGTGGCCTTGTGGGCTGGCAGTCGGGCCTCATAAATGTCTTGATGATTTTCTGAATGTCCTCACTGGACATCTTGGCGCCAGTGTCCAGCAGATAGTTCATGGAGAAAGGGAACAGCAGCTCAGTTTGATTGAAGTTAAGCATCTGGTTGATGGATTCAGCATTAATGTAAAAGAGGATGCTCCCAGATGGAGACTTGACAGCTCTTTGACTAGAATCATAATTCTTAGCACACAGTCGGATAATCTCTGGAAAGATATTGACAGAGGGGAGAAAGTAGTATGGCAGATTTGACTCCCATATCCCATATGTATCCTTACCATTTAAATAATCATCTCTCAATTCCCTGAAGGTCTGCAAATGGTCCCTATCACCTACAAAATCTTGGATGAGGTAGTCCCTGTCAGCAAGAGGCAAGGACTCTAGGTCTTTATTTGGTGGATTTATGGGGGCAACACTGAAAGCTGTGGGTGCAGGAGCAGCCATTATGTAACTTCTGAATTTGAACAAGATAAGTGCAATGGTTTGCAAGGCTCCTTTAAGCTCAAGTGACAGACTGAATACAGACAGTGATAGAGATTGTCTTCAAAGTAGGATAAGCAGGCTATGCAGGCTTGCCTTTGCTGTTCTTTAGTAAATTCACAGGGATTGTGAATTGATGAGGATGATTTGCAAAGGGTGTGCAGGATTCAAGTTGGTGAAATGCAGCTTTTGGCATGCACTCGGCAAAAGGGAACAATGTCGAGCACCTCAAGGATAAATTTGTGACCTTAGGCCGTGAGTTTGTCGTTTAATATCAAATTTATGGAGCTGGGGCAATGTAGGTTACTTTAGTGCAAATTTAAGTAGTAGACAGCTTCAATTTGGGATTTTGACAGGTAGTTAATGGTGAATTTTCAGAGAAACGGCATGCATAGGGGCAAAACAACAGAATTATGGTGAATACCTGGATGAACAGCACGGAAAGCCTTCGGGTCGAAGAGTGGGTGCTCAATGCAGCTGAATCAACAAGTTGTGGCGACTGCAACTTCGAATTTGGCGGTTCGGAGGCAATTTCGCGGCGAGAAGGCTTACAACGGCTCAGTCTTTTTCACTTGAAAATGACATAAAACGGCCAAAACCGCGCTTTTTAACAACAAATTTGGACAAAAAGGGTCATTGGCGCTTTTCTGCCGATGACGTCAGCATGACGTCATGGCGGGCCCGGGGTACGGAGGGTGACGTGGATGCTGAGCTGGAGGCCAGCGTGGCTGGACATGGTGGCGAGAAGAGAGCGGTGGTAGGGCTACGTGGAAGGCCACGAGGCACGAGGGCGGGCGGAGCCGGCATGATGTAATGATGACGTGTGGGTGACGTGGTGTCAGAGGGGCGGTATCGGGGAGGTGGTAAGCTGTCTCCCCGCACCACCTTTGGGCGAAGCCGGTATCGGGGAGGGGGGCTCCGAACAACCCCGCCGGTTGCCACGCGTCCCGGGTACGGCCACCAATACCGCCATCTCCCCGGACATTAAAGGGAGGCATGTCGGGGTTTGAAAAAGACCGCCCACCGTTGGATCGGGGGCGGCGGATGATCGATGGTTGGCGGGCGCTGTTGATCAATCGCGCAACTTTGGGTTGGGTCCCGCCCGACCATTAAAATATTCAGTTTAATATTTGGGGCGCGGGACTTTGGGTTTTGGGGTTTTTGTGGGTTTTTGAATTAATCTGTCGGGGGGAACAAAGGGTTAGATTTAGGTTTAAGCAGAGGGAAAGGGGCTTTATGAAATTTCTTAGGAAAAAAGAGGAAATGAGGGTTTAGGGTAGGTTATTACTCTGACGAGAGGTTAGAGTAATCCCAAAGCAGGGTTGACCATAGTCCCTGGTGGACTGATGTCTCCCTTAGGCAAACTTATTTAGCTATAGTGCTAAAGGGGGGGTATTTATACATTGCTTGGGGTTTTATACACCATGGTGTTATAATAGTAGGGGAAAGGGGGACATAGGGGATTTAATGTAAATACAGTTAGTAGTTGGTACTGGGGGGAATGAGAATGGGAAGTGGTAGTTACTAAGCTTTTTAGGAATCAAACTTAGTTAGGAAGTAGATCAAAATGAAAAGAATTTTTACACAAGAAATGTGGCTTCTTTTCAAAGAAAGAAGTCATTTATGACATAAAATTTGTACAAATGAAGAGTATAAGGAGGACTGACCAGGTAGATCCTGCAGTGCTCATGGGAGGTTAGTAAGAAACTTTGAAGGGAATGAGGGAAGTTAGTGATGATTTGGCACTTTGCCATATAGGCCATTGCTATTGCCTTTCCTGCTGATGGCTACTTTGATTTACTCCAAGTAATGTGCTTGGATTTTGCTTTCTGCAACCTTCAACTGCCTACCCTGCCTATTATGCCTAACATTTTTTCTTCATTTTGTATGGGTGCACTTGGTCTTGCAAACCCTGATAATTTTCTTTTCTTTTTGCTGCCCTCCTATCTAAGTCTACCCTTTTGACTTCCAAGGGCCCAGATTGAGCAGTTGGGCTCCTTTCTTTCTCTATCCACCTAGTCATCTGTCAAGCTTGAGCTGTTTGAACAGGTACTTCCTTTCTAATCTACAACATGCAATTTAAAATATGGTGAGGCCCAGCTTGAGCTGTTGGACCACCCATCAAAACAGTAATGGCAATTTCGACTAGCCAGTCTCATGGTCTTTGTTTGGGGTTCATTTCTTTTATTTTTTCTTTGACCAATTCATTTTCTTGCCCTTTGATTTTTCTTTTAAGGCATACCCTCTTTACATTTTTTAATCTGTCTGCTACTTTCACAAAAATGGAACTTTAGCAGCATGGAAGGTAGACATTTTTGGCACTTCCATTGTCAATCATGAGATATGAAAACCTATTGGTATAGGAGGCTAACAGTGGCTCCACTTGGGGATGGCTTTTCCAGGTGAAAAGCCAAGAACAGCAGGTCAGATTGCCTGAATTTGCTTCCCTGTTGCTGGCTGAATTTCTGTGTTTGTTGGAGACCAATGCTTAGGATCCTGGATGTTAGCAGGCAGCACCCAGTGAGCTGATTTGCTGTGAATTTTTAGATCTGTTTTTCATCTGTTTCTCAAGCTTTGTCTTCATGATTTGATGGTTACCCTGTGCTTACATTGCTGCCCAAATGCCAGGATCCATATTTCCCAAACCTATCATTATGTCATCCTGGTCTTCTCAAAAATGTGATGCACTTGCTTCTTTATTTATCTGCTTTAATTGAAAATACTGGGAATACAAATATTTATGTACAATACATGCCTGTTTAATGTTTAATCAAGGGAGTCAAAATAATGCTTGAGCATTCTCCCATTAATTGGGCCTTCCTCAGTGTCTGAACCATCCACACTTCTCAAAAAATAAGTATTATTTCCTTGTATGGCATAAATGACATAGGGTCCCTTCCATAGAAAATCAAACTTACCATGTTTGCCTTTGTCCTCTCTTCTGGAATCCCATCTTAACACTTTATTTCCAATAAATAAATCTTCAGCTTTGGTTCTTTTGTCAAATATTCTTTTGATCTTTTCTTGTAGAACTTGAGTTCTTTGATAGACTTCTTCTCTTGTTTGCTGTAAATGAATTGTTTGATTAATTCTTCTTTGGATGTCATTGGGCTCAGCTTGTATTTCTTGCAGCAACTTAATCACAGGAATTCCTAGAGATGTAGGAAACTTTGCTTCTAGCCCATAAACCAATTCATATGGACTCATGCCAATTGATCTCTTGGTGGTCAACCTATCTGCCCACAGTGCATTTACCAGCTTTTTATGCCAGTTCTTTTTGTTTTCTTCCAAAACTTTTTTAATGATGTTGATGAGACTTTTATTGGAAGATTCAGCTAGGCCATTACCTTGAGGATAATAGGCAGTGGAATGACCTAGGGTCATGTGATACTTGTGACAAAAATTGATCATTTTCTTGGACTTGAAAGCTGCATCATTGTCTGTGATGATTTTGTCTGGACAGCCGAACCTGGACAAGATATTGGTTTCTAGAAATTGTATGATAATGGAGTCATTGGCTTGCTTGCAAGGGATGGCCTCTATCCATTTGGTAAAATAGTCTGTAGCAGTGAGAATCCACCTATGCTAGCCAGAGGATGAAGGATGAATTTCACCAATGAAGTCTAAACCCCATTGCTGGAATGGCCTCTCAGTTGAAACCGGTTTAAGTGGTAAAGGCAGCAGTTTCCTCTTGCCCTCAAAAATTTGGCACTTGTGGCAAGACATTACAAATTTCCTTACATCAGTAAACAAGGAGGGCCAATAAAATCCAGCCCTTAGGATTTTATCAGCTGTGGACTTCCAGTACAAATGTCCTCCACAGTCACCTGCATGAAATTCTTTGAGGACATTGTCAGTTTCTTCTAAGGTCAAGCAATTGAGTAATATTCCCTCATGATTTCTCCAAAACAAAACATTGTCAATAATACAAAACTTTGATGCTTTCATTTTCAAGAATCTTTTCTTAGTTCTGGACAACCCTGGAGGAGCTTGCAGGTTTAGTAATACAAAACATATATCAGCATACCATGGGGATTGTATAAAGGCTCGGTTGATCTGTGGAGTCGCCATCTCCTGCTCGTCATCCAGTTCATTAATGTCTAGGGCTTGGAAATTGGTTTCAGTCATTAATTTGGCTAGGCCTTGTCCTTTGATCAATTTGGTCGGTTTGATCTCAATGTCATATTCTAGGATGTTAGCAATCCACTTGCCTCTCTTGCCTTCAAGGCCCTCTTGGGTTAGAATATCTTTAACTACTGCATTAGGAACGTGAGCAATTATATGAGAGTACAAGATGTAGATTCTGAAATCCTTGATGGCTTTTACCAATGCATAAGCTTGTTTTTCCATGATCTGATATTTCAGGGGAGCATCCCTAAGTGCTCTGCTAAAAAATGCAATGGGTTTCTCACAGCCTTGATCATCCTTTTGTAGCAAAACAGCAGCAATTGTATGCTCGGAAGCAAAAGAGAATATGATAAAATCTTGATCAAATCTAGGGCTTGTCAGAACCGGTGTGTTTGTCAATGCTCTTTTGATATCCTCAAAAGCTTGTTTAGCTTCCATAGTCCATTTGACCTTGGAATCCTTTTTCAGCATATTGTTTAGCAGTCTAATAAGTTCAGCCAAGTTGGGAATGAATCTCCTCAAGAAGTTGATCTTTCCTAGAAATCTTTACAGTTCTTTGATGTTTCTTGGATGTGGTACTTGTAGGATAGCTTGAATTCTGTCAGGATCAATCCTAATACCATCTTTTGAGATTATATGGCCCAGGAGTTTGCCTTCCTCCAATCCAAACAGTGATTTCTTTGGGTTTAAAGATATGCCATATTTTCTACAAATTGTGAAGACTTGTCTTAAGTGTTCTAAGTGTTCTTGATCTGATTTTGAAAAGGCAGTTAGATCATCAAGATAGACAACTAGGAAGTCATGAATTTCCTTGGCAAAGGCAATATCCATAGCTCTTTGGAATGTGGCCCCTGCATTTTTAAGTCCAAAAGGCATTTTGACATATTTGAATGTTCCCCAAGGTGTTGTGAAGGCAGTTTTGTCTTGATCATGCGGATGTACTAAAATCTGATTGAATCCTGAGAAACCATCTAGTAAAGAGATCCTAGCAGCTCCTACTACCCTTTGCAAGATATGATCCATTTTTGGTAAGGGGTAATGGTCTTTGAGGGATACTTTGTTCAGATTTCTCAGGTCAACACATAGTCGGATTTCCCCTGTCTTTTTCCTGGTAGGCACTAGGTTTGAAATCCACTCTGAGAATCTGATTGGGGCAATGATCCCAGCTTCATACATGCGCTTGACTTCCTTTTCAATGAGAGGAAGTAGGACTGGATTGATTCTTCTAAGCTTCTGTTTGAAAGGCTTTTGATTTTATTTTAGAGGGATAGTGTGTTGGATAACTGATGTATCATAGGATTTAAGGTCCTCATAGCTCCAGGCAAAGACATCTTGAAACTCTTTAAATAACTCAATGTATTTCAGTTTCTGCTCAGGAGGTAATGCTTTGGATAATTTGACCATTTTGGGATTTTCAGGGGTCCCAATATTACAATCTTCTATTTCAGCATTTAGTGGTTGCATTTTTGGTTTTCTTGAGATATCATTTGAATCAAATAGATCCTCCAAAGGGGTTAGACCTATGGGCAGAAAATTATCTTTTAGGTCAATTACCTCATCTTCTACTTCAACCATTTCTTCTTCATCTGATTGTCTCAGCTCATGAATAGTTTGTTTGTCAAAGGTGGTAGGATGCAAAACTTGATCAGCTCTTTCAGCTGATATTTTCTGTGTAATTGTGCAGAACTGTGGTTGGTCATCTTTAGTGCTTGTGTCAATATTCATACCAGAAAATTCTTCTTTTAAAGTGAGAAAGTTTTTTATCTGTTTGTTGCTCTCAAAGACTTGCCAATTCTTGATGTTATCTGGGACTGAAGGTCTGTGTTTGATTTCAGCAGTAAATGTATGATTGGTTTTGAAAGGCAACTTACAAGTGCTGGCAAAAGTTGCCAAACCGTGAGCATGTAGATTGAGTTCTCTGGAAATTTTGGTTAATTGAAAATGTGAGAAGCTCTCAAGTACTTGGATAGCTGCTCCCTTGTATGCTTTCAACCTCAAATCATTTGTAGTGAAATTCCCCTTCATCTGTTGTATGACCAAGTCAGAATCTCCTAAGATTGAAACTTTAGTTGCACCTAGATTTTTTATGAGTTTCAGACCTAACAGAAGGGCCTCATATTCAGCCATGTTGTTGGTGCATCGAAATTTTAGTCTGTATGCATGGCCCTCAGCCTGGTCATTGTGCATATTATGGATCCAGACTCCTGCTCCAACTCCCAGCCTGTTTACAGAGCCATCAAATTCTAGGTACCACAAGGTTTCATGATCAACGTTTAGATTGGGATCACTAGGAAGTCGAATCATGGGTAGGTTGGTTTCCTGCAAGTTACTTGGCCCATCATGTTCTTCATTCTTTTTATCAGCTATGGCCATGGTCCCCTGGTCTTTGCCAATACATTGCTCATCTAACTCCCCGGTTTGTACTGTCATTAATAGTTCCGAATAGGCTTTGTGACAGATGTCAGCATTGTAGAGAATAAATGAGTCCATGTCAGAATGTATTGAGTAGATTGGGAAGTTTTGAGGCTTGTCTTGACTTCTTACCACATATTTCATCAAAGTCTCCCGGTATAATCTCTTTGGCTGCCCAAAGACTGAGATGGTCGCATAGGACATATCTAATTGTAGAGATCCTTGGAGTTTGGCCCCCCAAGATCTGGACAAGAGCATGCCATACTTAGGTGGTATGTCAGCTACCACTACATCCATCAAGATAGTTTTGGTTGGGTATTGAACTAGGGAGACACATAAGTCTTTAATTAGGCCTGGACACCTGACTTGGCTTGAATCAAATGAGAATAGATCTTTGTATGGTCTGGTGATATCCAAGTCAAGTTTTTCCATTACAGATTTGGGCATCAGGTTGTGTGAGGCCCCAGAGTAAAACATTGCATTATGTAGGACCTTATCATGAATGTTTAGACTGACATAAAAGGGTGGCACCCCTCCATTCTCTGTTTTTCCATTAACCTCAGGTCCGAACAGCAACTCTGGTTGGTCATCTAGAATTTTCACAGCATCTTTATTGTCTGATATTTGGAGTGATCTATTGATCTGTTGTCTATAAATGTCATGTTTGGCTAATTCCGAAAGAGGAACTGATATCTTTAGCTTACTTATTTCTGTTTCCAAGTTGAAAGGTTTTTCCATTTGAATTTTGGCATTTAGTGCTGCAGATTTTTCCTTTTCGGATGAATTATCAGGGGTCTTCTACTCATAGTTAGGATCCTTTTGAGTGACACTGGTACCATGTTTGTTTCCTAGGGGAGCATTGGCTTTTGTCTTTAATAGATGAGGTGTACTTGGCTGATTTTGAGAGGACTGTTGTTCTGAAATATCTTCCACCGTCACTTCTGTGTTAGGTGATTTTGAGCTGTCAGCTGATTTGGGGAGAGTAGTATTTTCGTTGATCTTTTTTGGTTGTTTATTATCCTTTGGTTTGAGGGGTGTAGGTACCTCTATTGTTCTACTCCTTAGTTTGTACTGCTTGTGCACCTCATACACAGCTGCATCGTATCCTTCTTTAAAGTCAAAAGATTCTCCTGTCTTAGTGTGGAATTGACTGTCTTTGTAAACCTCTTGGTATTCTTGTGTTAAAAAGACTTGATTTTCACTGTCCAAACCCATTAGGTTGATGTGAGGATCCTCACTAGGTTCACTAGATGTTGAAGCCTCAGCATAATTCTCTTGAAAAGGAGGTCTGATATGCTGGTCAGGATCAGTCCTTCCAACATTAGGATTTTGATTCTTTCTGAAGTTTGTGTTTCTAATATTGCTCGTTTGACCTTCCCAAGATGATTTTCTTTCTATGGTTTCCACCCTATCTCCAAGTCTATCCATCCCTTTGATGATTGCATCTAGCTTTTGCTCAAATGAAGAAGGTTCTTCTTTGAAAGTCGTTCTCCGTTCAGTTCTTGCCCGGTTCCTTTTTGCAATTAGATTTGCCTCTACACTAACAGCTATGTTTTGCATGTCTGCTAGAGTTGCAGGGGCTCTTTCTCTTAGCTGATATGCCATATCAATATCAAATCCATCAGGGAACTTAATCAACGCTAAATCAGGTGGGGGTCTAAGATTTTGAGGAATAGCATTATAAATAGTGTTGAATCTAGTGCAATAGTCCAGGACCGTTTCTTGTGGGCCTCTTCTTATGGTGTCATATTCAGATAGAATGTGCAGAGGGTCTTTTTTCTTTTCCCATCGGTTTAAGAAGGACTGATAAAGGGCGCCCGAATCAGCTATTGAATTTTGGGTTAGGGACCTGAACCATGTTCTCACTTCACCTGTCAAACTTTGGACAAAGATTTTCATCCTTACATCATCATCATCTATTTCATAGTTCTCAAAGTAGTCTTGCATTTTCTTAGTATGCTGTAAGGCAGTGTATGTACTGGTTCCATCAAAATAAGTTATTTTGCCTTGGTAATCCTTAGGCATGGCCCCAGGATTGTTAGGCAACTGAAGGGGTGCATATCGATTAGCCATATTTGGTGGGATAAGTGGGACAACTGGAACAACGGGAACAACAGGGACAACAATAGCAGTTTGTGTGTTAGGTGTTGACAATATGTTTTGTGAAGTGGATGATGAAGAGGGGGAAGAATGAGTTATGTGAAGGTGAACGGTTGGCTTAGAAGGGGTGGGAATAAAACTATGCTGAACTGCCTCAGGGCTAGATTCAGGAGATTGCTCTGGTTCCTTTTGGCTCTTATGAGTTTTATGGATCAAATTGGGGTTATCGAAAACAGGAAGAGGATTTGGGTCAGGATTTGACCTGGTGTGCCTAGTTTTCTTCTTAGGAGCCAGTTTCAGAACTTCTTTTTGGTATTTTTGAGGATATTTTTAGAACTGTTTTCAAGGGACTGTTAAGGCTTTTAGAACCACTGCCTAAGAACAGACAGTAGCTGAAGATATGCTTTGATCCCCAGTGGAGTCGCCAATGATGTTATCACTCAGGTTGTTCCCTTTGACTCCCAAGGGAATACGGCTGAGGTAACCACTAACCAATCTTTGGGTCACATGTTCTAGCCTACCTATGACCAGAGAGGGCTCTCTCTTTATGTTTTAGCGTGGTTTGTATAGTATTTTAGGCTAGCTATGATGCTCAAGGTTTTGTTTTCGGAATTTGCTGGATGATGACTTCAGTCAAGATATATATGTGTTCACCAGAGTGTTCTAGGCCATTGGGCATGGAGTCAGTGGTCCTTTAGTTGTTTGATATGCTGTGTTGATACAGTAGTGATGCTGCAAAGCCAGATAAGTGTCTGAGAAACAATGTTTCGAAATTGTGATTAAGTGTGATGTAATCAGGCTTTGAAAGGCAATTAAGAATCTTCCAATAAACTGATATGGAGAAACAGTGAGAATATTATTTAGAAGCAGTGAAGAATTTCTAGATAACATTCATATTTATAGAATTAATGAAAACATGAGCAATTAAGAATTCATGTCCATGATTAATTCTGAAGAAAACATGTACAGCAGTAAAGATTGAGAACAAGGTGTAACTAAACATATCCTGCACTATTCCTTTTCTCTACTGCTAGATCAGTGAAACACGAGTGTGATTTAATAAACATAAGAAGACAAAACAGAGATCGAGAAAAACTTATTATTCCCTCAGACAGCGCAAGAATTCTGTAACAGCATGCATGGCATCAGCAAGACATCAAACTTTCAGGAAATCACTGAGCTTGTCCAGCCCTTTGCATTAGATAATCTGAAAGTATACAATACATTTGCCTCAGAGTGAAAATCACCAACCCCTCGTACATTGCTAGGGGAGGTATATATACATAATTTACATAAGAAAATATCTAGCTGAAGAGTAAATGCTTCATTAATGTCATGCCAACTCCTGGAGCGTTGTAGCTGAGGGAGTAAATGCTGTAGTAACTCTTCAGTGCCTTAGCTGTCCAAAATGGTCAGAAGATGTTGACTTTGTGGCTTGTTGGAGTCGGTTGAGGATACGCTGTCCAAAAAGTGCGTATATCATATCTTTTTCTTGCTGCTGCTGTCTTTTGCTGAGTCACCTTTCAGCTGCCTTTAATGCTGCTTTAATGCTGTTTGACTTTTGCTGAGCTGTAGCTGACTGGGATAGAGCAACTGAGGCTATTGTGGCAAAATTTGAAGCATTGCTTGCCACCAATCCTCCTTGGGCATTTGGTGTCTTCAGATCTTCACCAAAGTCTCATCTGCTTCAGTATATCTGTAAAAATTTGGAGGAGTTTCAAAAAGGTGCTTTACTTCATTTTCAATAAAAAATAGACCTTCAAGTTTATTGTATAGGCTTTGTCCTGTTGGAGGCCCTGTTTCTTCAGAAGTACTGCCAGATGCAGTGATTTGATTTTCAATGTAATTTGACATTATGGTGGCATACTGTTCTCGGGAGATCATTCTTCCTGCACCGTTCAGTAGGCTGGGCAGTCCCTTTTGTTGCAATGCTGCCATTTTGAGTTGGTACTCATCCACCTCAGCCTGTATCTCATAGCATCTCCTCTCCACGGTCTGTACAAAATTCCTCAGCGTTAGCACCTTTCTAGATGTGAGGACAGCCTCTGTTCTGTTGACAATGCCGAAGGCTGCCAGCTCTTCCTTAGTTTGGTTATTCAAAAAGTCAATCATTCTATTGGCCTGCTCAGGCCTGCTTCCCAGCATTGTTTTCGCCTTCTGAACTTCTATTTGTGCTTGGCCAATTAAATCCATTTGTTCATATACAGTTTTAATTGACTTCCATTGTTTAGTGATGGATTGGTCAATTTTGGCCCAAAGAATTCTTTTTATTTCAGCCATGGTGCTTTCTAGATTCAGCTCTTTCTCTAAGGCCTTTATCTTTTCTTTGAGAGCCTTTATCTCTCTTCCTTGCTCTGCCACAGTCATTTTTGATTTATCATATTTGGTATCCAGCTCTGCCAACTTTTCCTTGGCCTACCTTATTTCAGTGGCCTGGAGCTCCATTTCTTTAATAGCCTTAGTCAGCTCTTCCATGCTTGTACTGGAGTGTGGAGCTGTTGTTTTTGCTGCTTCTGTTGTTGGCGTTGTTGTTACAGGGGCTACTGCTGCCTCTGTAGTTGTTGCAGTGGTTGAAGTGGTTAGAGGAGCTTGGGATGTAGATTCTCCCTGCTTATCTTGTAGTAAGCCTTCAAGCTCTTTCTCCAAATCAAGGACCTTCTGGTTGAGTTGCATTATAAGATCCAGCTGCTCATCGGCCTCTTTTTCCTTCTGTAGCTCTGCTGTTTGAGGGTGCTCGGTGGGCAGCAGCTTTAATCTTTTCTTTAATGCATTTAGGTCATCTTCTTTTTTCTTCATGAGGGCCCTTACGCCCTTTGGATCCTTAGGATCATGTCCTAAGTCAATGATGATGTCCTCCAGCGATTTTATTCTGTTGTCCTTGGCCATGGAGGACATTCTCTCAAAATCCAACTGAATGTTGGTATTTTTCAGTGATTCTTTTAACTCATGGGCCATGGTTGCCCTGTCCACCAAGGTGGCATAGACCATTTCTCCAGTTTGCTTGTGGAGTTCTATTTGGTCCATGAGACGGATGTCCTTGGCCATGACCTCCACCCTAGTCCTCACAAAATCTGCAGCTGATTTTGGATGCGGCACCTTGGGTTTGAAATGACTGAGGATCATTTTTTCCTCTTGGATGTCATATACAGACATCAATCTTTCTTGTTGGGCAGGTGTTGCATTCAGAAAATGTTTATATACTTCCACCCTCAGCAAGTCATTTTGTGCCTTCATCTGCTTGAAAGAAGCCTTAGTGCTTTTGGGCTTCTTGCTCTGCTGAGTGGAGGATGACACCTCCAAGCCAAGCTGTACTCCATGCTCCTGCTGAAAGGAGCTTGTACCTGTATGTTGGCTGCCTTCTCCATCTTTCCTTGAACTGTCAAGGACTTCTTCACTGATTTCTTCTATCTCCGGAGAATCAACCCTTTGCCTCTTGGCCTGGGGTTGTTGGGAGGATCCACTAGCAGGAGTGGACTCTTCTCTGTCTCTTTTCATACCCCTCTCCTCATGTGCTGGGGTCTGCAAAATTGGTGCTGTTGGTGGCTCATTTTGTGGAGGTGGGGTCCGCTCTTGTTGCTGCTCACTAGAAGGGGCAGGCTGTTCTTTGACTGTTTCTTCTTCAGCACCCATTATTATTTTACCCTTGTCTGTACCTGGTGCTGCTGTAGAAGGTGCCTGTTTGGTTGGTGCAGCTGTTGAGGCCGAGGTCCCTTCTCCTACTGGGTGCAGTCGCTTGAAGGGTACCTGCTGCACAGAATCTAGGTCAAGAGTCTTTTCCAAATCCTTGACATTCTTTTGCATCAACTCTTCTTCAGTTAATTTTTCAATTAAAGTGTCTTGCAGCCATTCTTGCTGATTGGCATATTTTTCAATATGTGGGTACTTGCAATGCTCATAGCCTAACAGCCTATACTTAACTCTTCTAGCAGTTATCAAGCCTTCAGGGTCATATGGGACCCACCGGAAGCTTTTTGAGAGCATGTACTTATCTTTAAGGATTAGCTCAGCATCTTGCCATCCCTCTTTTTTGTTCATGATGAAGGGGCCCAGATGGTGCTTGAACTTGAGATGGGCTTTCTTTTTGGAACTGTGAAAGTGAGTGAGGTCAGAGTGAATTAGCTGCCTATAATATTCCAAGGCAAATAACCTCATGGGCACATACTTTGGGAGCCTGTATGGACAGAGCTCACAGCCATAGACTCTGATGACTGTATGATCCTCATATAGGTACCAATCACCTATTTTGTAATTCTTGGAGAGCTGCAGGACCTTCTGTATTTCAAATGATATTCTGGGAGGAGGGGACCTCATTAATAAACAAGAGACTGGATAAACAAACTGATCAATGAATTCACAATATGAATATGGTGACCTTTGCACTTGATGATAGACAGGTGTCCAGAAGATAACTGATCTTCTTTCCCCTTTAGAGTCCAGCTTTTTGATGTGGCATGGAAAAGCCTCAGACTGATAGTACATGAACAGGTGGTAGATAAAAGATGAATACTTGAAGATGCCCTCCCTATCTACTTTGAAAAGCTGCTCATGTATCTTGTTGGCTATGAACTTGGCAAAATTATATTTGTAGGCAGGAGGTTGGCCTGGGCTATAAGAAGATAGTAGTACCAGCACTGTCTCATCAACAAATTCACTACTTTTATAGCCTAACACATATGAAATCATGTCCAGCAGAAATTTGCCTACATCAGTAAAGTGGACATATAAGTAGGGAGGTGGCCTTGTGGGCTGGCAGTCGGGCCTCATAAATGTCTTGATGATTTTCTGAATGTCCTCACTGGACATCTTGGCGCCAGTGTCCAGCAGATAGTTCATGGAGAAAGGGAACAGCAGCTCAGTTTGATTGAAGTTAAGCATCTGGTTGATGGATTCAGCATTAATGTAAAAGAGGATGCTCCCAGATGGAGACTTGACAGCTCTTTGACTAGAATCATAATTCTCAGCACACAGTCGGATAATCTCTGGAAAGATATTGACAGAGGGGAGAAAGTAGTATGGCAGATTTGACTCCCATATCCCATATGTATCCTTACCATTTAAATAATCATCTCTCAATTCCCTGAAGGTCTGCAAATGGTCCCTATCACCTACAAAATCTTGGATGAGGTAGTCCCTGTCAGCAAGAGGCAAGGACTCCAGGTCTTTATTTGGTGGATTTATGGGGGCAACACTGAAAGTTGTGGGTGCAGGAGCAGCCATTATGTAACTTCTGAATTTGAACAAGATAAGTGCAATGGTTTGCAAGGCTCCTTTAAGCTCAAGTGACAGACTGAATACAGACAGTGATAGAGATTGTCTTCAAAGTAGGATAAGCAGGCTATGCAGGCTTGCCTTTGCTGTTCTTTAGTAAATTCACAGGGATTGTGAATTGATGAGGATGATTTGCAGAGGGTGTGCAGGATTCAAGCTGGTGAAATGCAGCTTTTGGCATGCACTCGGCAAAAGGGAACAATGTCGAGCACCTCAAGGATAAATTTGTGACCTTAGGCCGTGAGTTTGTTGTTTAATATCAAATTTATGGAGCTGGGGCAATGTAGGTTACTTTAGTGTAAATTTAAGTAGTAGACAGCTTCAATTTGGGATTTTGACAGGTGCTTAATGGAGAATTTTCAGAGAAACGGCATGCATAGGGGCAAAACAAGAGAATTATGGTGAATACCTGGATGAACAGCACGGAAAGCCTTCGGGTCGAAGAGTGGGTGCTCAATGCAGCTGAATCAACAAGTTGTGGTGGCTGCAACATCGAATTTGGCGGTTCGGAGGCAATTTCGCGGCGAGAAGGCTTACAACGGCTCGGTCTTTTTCACTTGAAAATGACATAAAACGGCCAAAACCGCGCTTTTTAACAACAAATTTGGACAAAAAGGGTCATTGGCGCTTTTCCACCGATGACGTCAGCATGATGTCATGGCGGGCCCGGGGTACGGAGGGTGCCGTGGACGCTGAGCTGGAGGCCAGCGTGGCTGGACACGGTGGCAGGCAGAGAGCGGTGGCAGGGCTACGTGGAAGGCCACGAGGCACGAGGGCGGGCGGAGGCGGCACGACGTAATGATGACGTGTGGGCGACGTGGTGTCAGAGGGGTGGTATCGGGGAGGTGGTAAGCGGTCTCCCCGCACCACCTTTGGGCGAAGGCGGTATCGGGGAGGGGGGCTCCGAACAACCCCGCCGCTTGCCACGCGTCCCGGGTACGGCCACCAATACCGCCATCTCCCCGGACGTTAAAGGGAGGCATGTCGGGGTTTGAAAAAGACCGCCCACCGTTGGATTGGGGGCGGCGGATGATCGATGGTTGGTGGGCGCTGTTGATCGATCGCGCAACTTTGGGTTGGGTCCCGCCCGACCATTAAAATATTCAGTTTAATATTTGGGGCACGGGACTTTGGGTTTTGGGGTTTTTGTGGGTTTTTGAATTAATCTGTCGGGGGGAACAAAGGGTTAGAGTTAGGTTTAAGCAGAGGGAAAGGGGCTTTATGAAATTGCTTAGGAAAAAAGAGGAAATGAGGGTTTAGGGTAGGTTATTACTCTGACGAGAGGTTAGAGTAATCCCAAAGCAGGGTTGACCATAGTCCCTGGTGGACTGATGTCTCCCTTAGACAAACTTATTTAGCTATAGTGCTAAAGGGGGGATATTTATACATTGCTTGGGGTTTTATACACCATGGTGTTATAATAGTAGGGGAAAGGGGGACATAGGGGATTTAATGTAAATACAATTAGTAGTTGGTACTGGGGGGAATGAGAATGGGAAGTGGTAGTTACTAAGCTTTTCAGGAATCAAACTTAGTTAGGAAGTAGATCAAAATGAAAAGAATTTTTACACAAGAAATGTGGCTTCTTTTCAAAGAAAGAAGTCATTTATGACATAAAATTTGTACAAATGAAGAGTATAAGGAGGACTGACCAGGCAGATCCTGCAGTGCTCATGGGAGGTTAGTAAGAAACTTTGAAGGGAATGAGGGAAGTTAGTGATGATTTGGCACTTTGCCATATAGGCCATTGCTATTGCCTTTCCTGCTGATGGCTACTTTGATTTACTCCAAGTAATGTGCTTGGATTTTGCTTTCTGCAACCTTCAACTGCCTACCCTGCCTATTATGCCTAACATTTTTTCTTCATTTTGTATGGGTGCACTTGGTCTTGCAAACCCTGATAATTTTCTTTTCTTTTTGCTGCCCTCCTATCTAAGTCTACCCTTTTGACTTCCAAGGGCCCAGATTGAGCAGTTGGGCTCCTTTCTTTCTCTATCCACCTAGTCATCTGTCAAGCTTGAGCTGTTTGAACAGGTACTTCCTTTCTAATCTACAACATGCAATTTAAAATATGGTGAGGCCCAGCTTGAGCTGTTGGACCACCCATCAAAACAGTAATGGCAATTTTGACTAGCCAGTCTCATGGTCTTTGTTTGGGGTTCATTTCTTTTATTTTTTCTTTGACCAATTCATTTTCTTGCCCTTTGATTTTTCTTTTAAGGCATACCCTCTTTACATTTTTTAATCTGTCTGCTACTTTCACAAAAATGGAACCTTAGCAGCATGGAAGGTAGACATTTTTGGCACTTCCATTGTCAATCATGAGATATGAAAACCTATTGGTATAGGAGGCTAACAGGTACATCCTCATGGCGACAGATTATTTTACTAAATGGGTAGAGGCAGTTCCTCTCAAGGCAACTAATTCTGAAAATATTATCGAATTCATAGATCAATTTATAATCACTAGGTTTAGATTGCCAACGGCTTTAATATTTGATAATGCATCATACTTTTCTAGAAATACAATGACTGAGTTCGCGCTTAAAAGGGGATTCAAACTAAAATATTCGGCCAATTACTGTCCGCAAGGTAATGGATTAGCTAAGTCAACAAATAAAAACCTAATCGGGATTATTAAAAGAACAGTTGACCAGAACCAAAAGAATTGGCATAAAGCTTTGATAACGCTTTATGGGCAGATAGAATAACAAAAAAGGCTTCGATCGGCACTTCCCCCTTTAATTTAGTTTATGGGAAAGAAGCGGTTCTTCCAACTCACTTAGTCATTCCCTCTTTGTCTTTAATACAGTACATTGATGAAGTACCTACTTCCTCCATACAACTAAGACAAATGGAAATAATCAAATTAGAAGAACAGTGAGAACAAGCTAAAAGAACACATGTTCATCATCAAGCGCTAATAAAATCCTCTTTTGATTCAAACAAAATGACCAGAAAAAATTTTCAGATGGGAGATTTAGTTTTAAAATGGGATAAAGCTCATGAAGAAAAGGGCAAACATACAAAATTTCAAAAGATGTGGCTTGGTCCTTTTCAGATTGTTGAAGTCATAGGTCCATCAACGTTTTTCTTACAGGATCTAGCAGGTAGAAGGGATTCTTTGCCTGTGAATGGTCAAGTCCTTAAAATATATTTTCCATAGAAGATTATCCTTCTATTTTGTAGAATAGTTTCATTTTTTTTTTCTTTCTTTCATAATAAAAAATGGCTGTTAATGGTTACTATTGGTATTCGCGAAAAAAAAGGCACCAATTCTCTTTCAGATTTTGAGCTTTTCACTTGTATAAATAGAAAATTTTTGAAAATCTGATCTTTATTATTGACAGACACAGTTAAAAAAAGCTTTAGCCTAGATATGATACTAGTTTCGACTTCAAAAAATTTGATGAAAGCAACCTTTAGCGAAGGAATTGTTTTATATCAGCACAATGAAAGTTATCAATAACAAAATAAAGATTCTCTATAAAACTTCTATTTGCAAACTCTATTGTTGTCGTCCAGAGCTTTCTTAAGGAAAACAATGATATCCTCCCTGTTAAAGAAAATCGCAGCAATCAAAGGGACAATCCAAGAAACACTATATCTCAAAGAATAAGAGGTCTCATCACGAGCTGGCTTATCATGATCACAGATATTATAACTTTGCTGACTTTGCCAAACACTGTCCATCAAAATAGGGTAATGACTCAAGATTATTGAAATCAAAAGACAAGGGGTCTCATCACGAGCCAGCTTGTTCAGAAAAAGTGTAAATCAAGTGAATGACTGTGTCATAATTTGGCTACCAAACTAAGACATTGTTCTTTAAGAATAAAAAAGGAAAAAGTGTCAAAATGGATTTTTCTTTGAGGGTTGTAGATAACCTTAAACAGGATAAAGGATCATTGCTAGGTAACAGGTAACCCTGTCGAGGCTATGGACGCCTGATGGCAGCAGAGGCTCTACCTACGGCAAACAAGCATATTTTAAAGCTAGCACACAGAGAAAACTTTATTTTTCTTTACATGACCAAGTAATGGCTGATGTAGATACAAGGACAAGACTAAGGAAGCAAACAATTAGAAAAGAAAGAAGTTGAAACAAAATATCATTGATAGAATAAGGCATAATATACTCTGTCTGTCCATAACAAAGTTTAGATTTATGAAAATTTTTCTGTTTTGGAAGTTTAAAGAATTCAATAGAAAAGCAGAGATAACTGGTTCTTCCAAGTGAATCACCATTGTTGTGACCACCAACAACCCCCCTACTTCTTTTAGTATTAGCAATAACACTAAAGAAGTGGGGACCCTTAGTAAAAAATCCAAAAAGATTTTATAAAAAAATTTTGTATTATACTCCTCAAAAATACATCACACGGAGAAGAGTGAAGCATTTCTTTATGAGCACACTAAAACAACTGTGAAGAAGCGGCGCTAAATTCATCACATCGCATACATTAAGAAGCGCCCATAAATGAGAATCCTAAGAAATCTCCAATGGCCGATGTGCGACATCGCATATCGCAACGTCGCATAAGCAACACAAGAATAACTTAACGAATTGTTGCGATATCTGCGATCTGCGATTCCGCGATCTGCGATGCCGTGATCTGCGATGTCGCGATCTACAATGCCGCGATACTGCGATCTGCGATCTATGCGATTTGCGATCTGCGAGTCGCAGAAATCACCCATTGCAAATTTTCCTCGGCCCAGCACCCAAGGAAAGTTGTTCCTAAACCAAAAATTGAGCGCACGGCTTAAAGAAAATTAATGAATGTACGTCAAGGTATTCATGAAGGACAATTTTGTGTTTTTCAAAGAGTCAGTTCACTGTGGGTGTCATGATTTTACACATTCGTAAAACTTGAAGCTTTCATGTCAAAATTTATTTTCATTACTTTTTCCTTTGCTTGAACTGCAGGAAACATCTAAGGAAAAAGGGGAAAGCGCCAATTCTCGGAGAACAAGGAAGAGATACTCTTATACACGGATGCCGCATACAACAGAAACGCAGATTTCAGAATGTTACTAAACAGATACTGATATCAATAAGCGATTCGACACTCAAGGTCAAGAAACTCACAAAAGCAACATGTTTACAAAATTCTGAAGCTCATGCCCAGTAGAGGAAAACGCACCATAAAGGCCCGGATCAAAGAGCGGAGGCAGTTTTTTGATGCGCGATTAGCGCCTAGCGCTAATCGCGCATCGCTAAGAAAATTGTTCAGAAAGCAAAGTCCCTAACTTGCTTAGTCATCCACGAGTCCGGAAAACCTAGATAGCAAAAGCAGAGGCAGCTAAGAGGAATCTGGGTTGTTACCAAGCATACACGCAGTAAATTCACTCAACCAGAAGATAATTCTCAAAAATATCTTCCAGTTTACTAAAAAGAGGTGCCAGCGCTTGTCATTTCTATTTTCGTAGCTCAAACAAAAGCAGAAGACGACCAGCCGACTCTTCCCAGGCAAATGTTGCATACTCACAGCACTAAGGAGCAAATGCAGAAATAGTTAGAAATTAGATTCAATTTTTAGAAATAAGTTTACTTAGATAAAGGGCGGTCATTTTGAACTGTATCCAAAATTTATGTAATTAAGTTGTTTAGTTAGCAGTATTTAAACCCTTCTCATGCATTTAGAGAAGGGTCCGGAAATTTGTCAAAAACTTATCCTCAGAACATGCACTTCTGCACCCTCAGAGAAGGTTTTGATGAATGAATGGATCAAGGTTTATTAATTTTTGCATTTGATGTCTGCTACTGATGTTGCACTTCTGTACTCTTAGTAGATATCAGAACAAGGAGAGATAAATCATTATTACTTGAAGCTTATGAGTAGGACCAGTCATAAATGGTACTTTTATCTCTTGGCCATTTCTGCTTATATTCTTGAAGTGATATACAGTTTTTAGTTGTTTATATGTTATTGCATGAATGTGTGAGTTACCATTTTGCACTTTTGTACGGTGGAGTCATTTATTTATGTTTGATATATAAATAACTTATTATGCGATATGTTGTTCACAACTATTTTGCCTAACTTTTTATGCAAAGTGGTTCATCTTAATTGATTTCCATTCTTATGATAGCTGAATGATCTTTATTACCAGTTATTGTTTAAAATCTCTTTAGATCGCATAATAGAAGAAATACACCCCGGGTTAGCATAGATTAGATGTGTTGTTTTCATTAGATTACAATAGCATAGAATTATATTAAAGTAGCTTAGATCAGAACTTTTAGATCAGCATAATCCAACTCTGCACACACACACCCTTAGATTGGGAAACTGGTCCCATTATCCCCAATCAGACCCGCTATACCAAACGGATAAGGAGCTGCCAACCAAGGTCCGGACCGGGTGGGTATCCCCCTTGTTGTCGACCCGATTTTCGGGGCTTCAACACGGTCATACATATTTAGTAAACCATCACAAAAACATTCAATTTATCATTGCATACGTACACATCAACCAACATAGAAATAAGCATGAAACATTGAAGAGAAATTGTGTTCCACTAGTAGAAAGATAGATTACAGTTATTTGGTTCACTTAAACTTGATAAAACTGAAGAAGGGGTAGCCACTCTCCACCTAATCATAGGCACAACTACACTCCATTTTTGTTGTAATTGGCCACCCCTGAGCCAAAACTCATGTTTCCTAGGGAAAGCTTCACTTAATGATTTGAAAAAGTTTTAAAACTAGGGTATAGAGCATGAAGGACACTCTCCTTCACTTGTAGGAAACTCTATTCTTCCTCTCAATTACTAGGTTTAGGCTTGATCACATAGCAAAATATGGTCACTGCGGGCCTACAAAAAACAAAAAGGGAACCCTTCATTGTTCTAACAACCCCTCGATGATTCTCCTTCTCTTAGTGCTTCTCATGCACATAACAACCAAACATAATTTCCTCATATCCTTCTTGACTCAGTTTGAGGCTTCCTCATTGAATTCATCGATTAAAATTAATTCAAATTGTGGACTTCCAAATAGGTCTACTATGAGTTGGGATACTTACGTCTCTTATTCCATATCACTCTTTGGAATTCTATTGTGTGGTTCAACCTTCATAAATAGATTTCACAAGTAGCCTACACACACTCATTTGTGTTGGCACACATTCACTCTCTTTCTATGTGTTAAACACTTTTCTTTTCTCTTTTTCTTTTTCCCCACAAGCATTTCTTCCAGTATGAGATTTCGGGGTCCCTCTTCAGGCTACAGGGTCAACCATAAATCTCCAATATGATATGTAGCCCCATACCTTGGAGTAGTTCAATACCACCTACCTCATCTCTCTCATAACTACTGACAATTTGGGTAGCTCAACTATAATGTCAAGGGTCTAATCAATTTATTTAATCAGATAGAAAAACTCTGAATCTCCCTTATAGTTTTTCTCAAGCAAGCTTCCCTTTCAGATGTGTGGATCTATATTGCATGTCTTCTTCTTCATCTTTAGCAATATGTATGTATGTATGTATGTATGTATGTATGTATGTATCAACTATGGGTCTAACAAAATATCCATGTTGGCCACACAATATTATCAATCTTAACTACATTTTACAAAACTTAGGGATTAAAAAGGGATACTACATTTACATTTCTAATGCATGACATCTCGTTGAAAATGAAATGTTATAATGCTTCTTCAAAATTGATCCGTAAACTGTCGTGGATATTCCACTGGACAATTTGTCACAACAAATCTAATAATAATATATTTAAATTCTGAATGTTTACACTATTATAGTTTTATTAAACTTCTAGATCTGTAAATTTAACTGTAATTAGTGCATGCATGTGAATGGAAATTATACGGAAAAGTAGATAACGATAAAATAGGCTCACAAACACACATAAGACACAAGATATGCTCTAGGAAACCCTTTTGGGAGAAAACCCGGATGGAAGGTGAGACTGCTTTGTGGTGGACTCCAGTATTGCAGCAATGATGTTGCAACTCCTGGGACTCCATTCTTTACTTTTATCAACCTGGTTGTTTGTAACAAACTTGGAAGTGACAGTGCTATATGCATAAGTACTAGCTCTTGCTGCAGGCTGTCACATGATCAGCTGGCACAAGTTCGCTAGGAGCTTAAGCCAACTTATATGAGCTCTTAGAAGAAGCTTTTAACTGTGATGGGTGAACGCTAACTCAATACAGGCTAGTCTATTTGCAGAAAGAAGCTGAAAGCTGAAAGGAAATGCAAACCCTAGTTTTACCGACTAACCCTACTGGTGCAAGAAAAGAGATGAAAGCTATCGAAATGGATGCCATTGACTCTTGGAAAAGTAAAATGCATGTGACTAAGCTACTTTTGAAGTAAAATCTGGAAAAAACATATTTTTGTATTTTTGAGTAATCTTGCAGAATTATTATGCATGTTCTTTAACTGTTTTTGACTGTGCAGAGGTTGATTGGTGAAAAGAAATGGAGTGGGCACTTGCAGAAGGTTGGGAAGGTGAGAAGAGGGCCTAAGGGGTCCCTAACACCCTTCCAGAGAGTTTCACAGTGATCAGATCTTGAAAAACTGCTCACGTGAACTTCTACAGGAAGTTTGCAAGGGTTCTATAGGATGTTCTACAGGAACGGCCGAAAGAGGATTTTAGAGGATTGATGGAGAAAAAAATGGTGGGGAAGTGGAAATGAAGGATGGATAAGGTTGTTAGAAGGTGTGGGACTTGGTAAATGAAGCTCAAGAGTGATGAAGATGGTTGGATTTGTTCAAGGATGGAAAAAGCAATGTTGCACAAAAATATAGAAATTAGGGCAAATTAGGAAAGTGTGGTGAATGAAGGGAAGGAATCTTGGATTAGGGATTGCAACAGGTTGGATGATGGAGGAAGGGTAGGTAGGAAAGTATTATAGGTACTCTGCACACCATTTTCCAAAATTGATCGAACAAAGACTAGAAAAACCAGAGATCTATCTATTTTGACCTAATCTGACCTAAAAACTAGAAACATGATGAACAGAAGTTTATAGACAGGAAATCATGCAAGATAGCTATGGAAACTAAGCAAGAACAGATCTAAACATGCAAGTACAACTGGTATCAACTTTTCCAACTCAAAATCTAACACTAGCAATTGCATAGAAAGGCAAGAACAGTGTTTTTGTGGCAGCAAGTATGCCTTGGTCTCAGCTCATGGTCCCAAGGAGGGAGAGATGAGATCAAGGATTGCTTGATGGCCTTTTTGCAAATATTTTCTATTACCAAACTGTCAAATCAACCTGAAGCATGAAAATCTATTTTAATCATCAAAAGCAACCTAAGTAACAAAGCAAGATCTTAACCTAAATAACAGAAATTATTCTATGAATGCAAGGAAAACACATAAAAGTACACAAAGGAGGTACTAGCACTTGGGTTGGGCCCAACCCCAAGAGCTATAGCCTCCTAGGAAAGCTCAGAGCTGGTGCAAAGCGAAATTCATCTCCATTACTCAAAAAATAATAGTCATTTCACAAAATTGTTTACAATAAAAGCTCGAAAATGAGCTGAAATGCAGAGCTGCACTAAAGTGCGAAAAACAACTGTTCAATAGCCAAACTACCGAGGCTTGAAGCCTTCCCACTTGTGCAAAACGAGGACTCCCAACAGTCCTCCTTAACTTTAGGAGCTTGGCTGCTCAAGACTGCAGTTAATCAGCCACTTCACAAAACCTGCTCGGCTGCCCCTTGAAATCATGTTTGGTGGGCTGTTGAACTCCGAGCTAATGGTGGAGGACTCAAGGAAGGGGTCATTTAGTGTAGGAGACACCCTTCCTACAAATCCTCAGTCTTGTTCCTTCGTATTTGGCTATCAACTTGCTCATAAATGCTTGACCTTGGTCCAAAAGATGTCCAAAAATCTGCAATAAGCACGTATTAGACTTTGTGGTCAAATGACTATTCTCATTCATTCAATTAACATAAATATATTCAAAAGCATGCATAAAACTATGAATAATGGTGGATTAATCAAGAATAATAGGCAAAATGAGCCCATAAAGTTACCCATTTTTAGGGCTCATCATCACCCCCTACTGAATGTGTTGCTCATCCTCTGAGAAACTAATCCAGCTCATCATCTTCGATTGCTTTGACTGCTTCTCTGACATCCTAGGCTTCTGAGGTGATGTCCTCTTCTTAGTCATGAAACCCTGCTTTTCTCTCTACTTCCTCCCATTGCCTGTGTTCTTCTTCTTCTTTGACCCCTTCTAGTAGTCCCAAAAGCAATGGAGGACTGAACTTTAGGCCAATCCAGTGGACCTTCAGATTTTGCACTGACTGTTTATAAAGTGGCACTCTTGCCAAAGCCTCCGTCATCCTTGTTGGGGAGTGGTACTCTCTTATTTTCAGACTGTGGGACAATGTGTTCCATCTCCTTATGCAAGCATGAATGAAGTTATCACCCAACAGTCTTTCCATGTCTTCAAAGTGAGCAATGGCCTGATCTTGCCTTTCAACATAGTCTGGGAGAACCTGAGGGTTGTTGGTAGGTGCTGATGGGCATATACTAAAGCTGAGGGATCTTCTGGTTCTGCTCTGATCATGAGTGGCTCACTCAGCTCCCTGTCCATAACTTTCTGAAAATCTGCTGCCCTCTTTTCCTCGTGGCTTAACCAAGAAGCCATGGCCATGAGTTGCACATCTCCCAATGCAGCATTAGGGTCCCATAGATTCATGTTTGGAAGTGCCAAGTTGTGTAAATAGAATTCTGCTAACTTGGCCTTATCTTCAGCTGAGCTATTGTCACACAAATACATAAACTAATTGTAATTCTGAAATGGAATGGTGCCCCTTTGGGCCAATGTGTTAATTTGAAATTGCAACCATTGATATTTAAGATATAAGGCATAAGATTTAGTAGGTTGCCTACATTGTAAGGCTTCTATTTCCCAACTGGCCATGCAGGCCAATTGGGCCTCTTTCTCTTGCAACTGCTATTTCAAAACCTGTATTTCTTTTGCTGCCTAAGATTCCTGTTCTTGCAGCAGTTTTGTTATCATTTCCACATTAGCTTGTAGCTCTTCCTCTTTCTGTTATTTCTCAGTTGTGTCCTTGTCTGCTGGAGGTCCTTCTTGCTGCTGTTGCCCTCCCAAAATGGACAGCCTATCTTCCTTGTGGACTTCCTGTAGCTGCAATTGTTTTTTCAGCAGCTCATTCTCCTCCTGCAGCTGGGCTCTTTTGCAGCTTTCTACATGCCTTACCATGGCCAATTCTCCCCTTAATTCTTTTAACTTCTCCTCCATGTTGCCTATGTCCTCAACTCCCTTAGATTTGGCGATTTTCATCCATGTGTGTGTTCTGATCCTCTCTTTCTCTAATTCGAAAAATAATGGTACAACGAATTTTTGTGGGATGATTTTCCCACCCTCTAAGAGATTGTAATATGAGCCAAAATCAGGTTGAGGGGTAGGTTCAGGTATTTCTTTGGTTATGCTCTCCCCTTGTGATTGTTTAGCTACCTTCTCCTCCAATTTCTCAGTCTCTTTTAACTTGGCTAGAGTTTCCTGTAGAGATGTTGCAGCTTCCTGTAGAACTGCCTTTGAGTCCATCAACTTAATTTTCTCTTTCCATGTAGAGGTTTTTGGGCTTCCTCTTTCATAAGTGATGGATATCTTGGAAGGAGACTCTTCCTTCTGTTTAGTGGGTGAGTCCTCAATGACAATCAGTTCCTTGGACGGTGGCTGAGGTTTGCCTACTTTGATCCTTGTGCTTTTTCTGGCTTTGAAGTACATGGAGGTCCTTTTTCTCTTTCCTTTTTGTTTTGTAGGGGTGCTTAATGCAGCAAGCACAGCTGTTGCCTCCCTTGCCAACGTCTCAGGGGATTTCTCTTCCTGCTGTTCTTTTCCTTCACTTCCTGTAGAAACCTCTGTGTCCATTGTTTTTGTCTGTATGACTGATATCTCAAGGTGTGTCTTTCCCTTTTCTTTCTAGGTGCCTGCTTTGGCTGTGGCAGCCTTCATTTGAGCTTTCTTGGCCTTTTCCCTTGCTATTTTTGCTGTTGTTTCTTCCTCTGTTTCAGACTCAGCAGTCTTGCCAAATTCTTCTTTTTCTTTCTATTCTTCCTCTGTTTTGCCCTATGCTTGAATGTCCTGTGCTCCCTCGTCATTGTTCTTCTGAATTTCTTCAGTTTGATCCCCCTCCTCACTGTTGGATGGGGTGATGTTCTCAACCAAAGTTCTAATGTTATCATCCTTGGACAAATTTCTGAAGGTTTCCCAAGCTATGGGGATAGTATAGGTGTGTAAAGGATCTTCCACCAACAGTTTGATGAGCCCATGGTGGGCCAACTGATCTAGGATCCCTTCATTTAGCTTTGTACCACCTTCAATTAAGGATTGAAGAAGGAAATATGGGATGCTCAATTTCTTGGCTGGAGGCAAGTCCATCCCATGCCTTAATTCATGTAATAACCTGAAATGATATCCATAGATGATGTTAAACCTCCCTTCACATGTGATATATTTCATAATTTGATAACTAACTTCACTCTAGAGAGGAGGCAAGCTTGTCCTTTTAACTCCGTTCTTGTCTTCTACAAGATGCTCCTTGGGCAGAAAAAATGTTTTCTTAGCAACTTGGCCTAATGATCTCTCTTCTTTGTTCCAAGGGAGCCCCAGTGGTAGACCAGTAATTCTACTGATGAGCTTAGGGGTAAGTTCTAGGGTCAAACCCCTAAAACTAACTGTGGCATGTGTCTTTGAATGTGGTCTCAGGGACATTAAAAACTCTTCAGTTATTTCCTCATCATAACCTTGAATTTTGTCAAAGAAGGATATCCAATTTGCCCGAGTGAAAAGGTCCACCACCTCAGGGTGCTCGTGCAACTTGCTAGAGTCTGAGGGTTCTTTCCTTATGAATCCTCCTGGCATGGTGTTGAGTGCTCTTTTTACGTTTTAACCAGAAAGGAAAATGCTCAGGAAAACAAACAGTCAATCACTGCAACAGAGGATAGCTGAATCCAGTTTCTTCTGAACCCAAGAAGGAATTTCTCGTGTGTTCCTTACAATATCAAATAGCAATAATTCTCCTGTTTTAAGACTGTTGTCACCCAGAATTTGACTGTCTGTTTATGAAAAGAAGAATTTTGTTTTTACAGAACAGAGCATAAGGACACAGGTTCTCTTCTCAGCACATAGATAGATAGGTAAATTTAGGTTTTTTTCACACTCACACAAGCGGGCCTCTACTGCTGCATGTATCTTCCTTACAGGAGAATTTAAAAATGATGAGGAGATTTTGGATGCAGAGAAAGAACTGGGTAAACTCAGTGAAATATGCAGGCAGACTTTCACTTTTTTCTCAATGCACAGGCAGACTTTTACTCTTGTTTTTCAATCTAATGGCGTGTTCAATTCACCACCTTACTCAAACAAATCATGCACAGAGGAGTTTTCTCAAGCCTACCTCATTTTGAGCTTGAAATTCGATGAAAATTCTGGGTTTTCCTTCCGCAAAGCTGTTCTTTGCCTTTCTTGTAGAATCCTTCCTGTAGAAGACTCCCAGTTCTTGTAGAATGAAATTGTGCTTCCGACAGAGCTCGATAGGCGGGAGATTTTCAAAAACAGGCAAAAAAAATGGTGGAGGATGACTGGTTAACTGTTCTAGAAGCAGTGGATGCGTACTCCAGTCGAGAACGTTGTGAGTGCAAAATGAACAGAGGGTGGTGGATGTTTCCACTGAGTGTCTTTTAACTGCGATGTGATTCGTGGTGAGGGGATGAGGTGGCCGGACTGGACCATTGATCCTACGTCACAACCATAATGTTTCCCCATGCTTCTGACTGCCATCACCTCCTTTCTCCTGTTATCCGCCTCCACCACTACCAGTCCTGACAATTTCTCCCTGAATGGACACTCCACACGTGCTAGCTGCACATCTAATCAGAAGTTTTGAATGTAACGGGGCTCGTTTGGATTCCACGAGGATATGTAACTGGCTGAGGGTGGCCAGTCAATTCCACTCAATCCGCACCATTCCCATAGTCATGCAGCTTTAAATATAATTTATGCAATTGAAGAATGAGTTTAGGCACTTACCTGCGTGGTCGCGGCCGTGTTATGCAGATTTCGAGTTTTGGAACCCATTCCTTCATTTGTTGTTGCTGCACGCACACTGCATGCTTGGCCTCAGCTGTTTCTGATGTTCATACGTTCAAGTAGATCTCCATGCATGTTTATTCTGCCATACTTTGTTGTCCCTGTCTCTGCAGTATGTATTTCAGAGGGATCAGCTGCTACAGGATTCCTGTAGGATGTCCTGTAGCTGCTTCTCCTCCTGGAATGCAAGCTAGAATGAGTAGGGCTATACTGTTGATGAGGGTCTTAGCTGATGAGGAGTCTAGATGGAGGGTAATAGGTATGGTGAGTGAAAAACTACTACTTTATTTGTCAATTAAAAAAAATTCTGGCAGTATGAAGAAAACAGGATTTCTGTGGGTGACTGTGCAGGGAAAAAAATGAGTGCAATGAAGGTGTACAGAGATGGAAAAAGGTGACATATGGTGATGGATGGAAGAAAGGAGGTTTACAGGCCTCATAGGCAGATTCCCAACCTTCGGGTCCTCTTCTGAGATTGATTTTGGCTTGTCTATAGGTTCTACAGGATCTTCCTGTAGAAGACACAAAACTTCCTGTAGAAGGTGAAATCTTAGCCCGAATGAGACCAAATCTTAGGAAATGGTAGTGGTCATGGAGGAATGGATTGTGAGGGATGCTTGCAGCCTAGTGCTGACCTCCATCTTTGTCTTGTGCGATCCTCCTAACCTGCAATGTCCTTCCTGCAACTTGCAATTTGTTCAACAGAAATTAGGTTTATTTTTTCTTTTTCTTTTTTTCTTTTTTCTTTTTTCTTTTTTCTTTTAGTCTGAGATAGCTGGGGCGCCTCCAAGAGGTTTTCACCCTCATTTTCTGCCCTAGGTGCCTCCCAGAGATTTTCATCCAAGGATCTTTTATTCTTTTCCTTTTTTCTGTTTTCTTTTCTTCTTCTTTTTTTTGTGTTCAAGGTGTGGGTGGAGTGGAAATAGTGGTCTGCTCCACTACCAACACTGATTTATCTAGAGTTTCAATGAACTCCTGCTTAGAAAGGGGCTTCCTATAGATTTTCAATCGATGCCCATTGATGAGCATGGGGATGGCTTCTTCATCGATGGTCCTGATAAGGACTGAGCCATTGTCGTTGCATTTCTCCATTGTATATGGTCCCAACCATCTTGTTCTCAGCTTTCCTTTGAAATCCTTGTATCTCGAATTATATAACAGTGCCCAATCTCCTGGATGAAATTGTTTTTCTTTAAGGTATCGGTCATGCCATATCTCTCTTTGAAGTTGGACCACCTCTAAGTGGAGAAGGGCCTGCATTCTGTGTTCATCTAGTCCATTCAGTGGAAGTAATATTTCCTGTTGTGCATGGCTGAGATCTAGGTCCAGCTGAGCTACCAACCTTAATGTGTTATATTCAAACTCTATGGACAGCAAAGCCTTCTTCCCGTAGACCAGCTCATAAGGTGTGAAACTTGTTGTAGTTTTCCAAGTAGTGTTGTAGGCCCAGGTGGCCCCAACCAAACGATCTGCCCAATATTTTCTGCTGCTACTCACTACTTTAGTCAAAATCTCTTCCAAATCTCTGTTAGTGACTTCCACCTATCCATTTGCTTGCAGATGATAAGGGGTGGAAGTTCTGTGCTTAATCTTGTGATGAGCGAGCAGGTCTTCAATCAGGTTAGAGGTAAAATAACTTCCTTGATCTGTGACTAACTCTCTTGGGTAGCCAAACTTGTAGAAGATATTTTCCCTCAAAAACTCAACCACTTTTTCTTCTGTTGCTGCCTTGATTGCCTTTGTTTCTGCCCACTTTGTCAGGTAGTCTGTGCACATGATGATGTAATACTTTTGTTTTGAAGGAGGGTTGATAGGACCCACAAATTCCATGCCCCACTTCTCAAATGGCTCGAAATTCACTTGAGGTTGGAGGGGCATTTCATTCCTTGGAGTCAGTTTCTCCATCCTTTGACATCAGTCACATTAGCTGATGTATCTCCTGACATCTTGATGAAGAGTGGGCCAATAGTAACTTGCCTATACAATTTTGAAGGCGGTTCTCTTTGCTGCAAAGTGGCCTCCATAGGGCCCATCATGACAGGTTAGGAGGATGTCGAAAACCTCCTCCTCCCTGACACAATGCCTCAAAATCTGATCCAAGCCAAGTTTAAACAGGTTGCCCCCAATCCAAGTGAATGGGGCACTTTTCCTCACGATCTTGCTCTTCTCTTTTGAGGATAGGTGTGGCGGGAACTATGTTGAAACCAAGTAATTTGCTATATCAGCAAACCATGGAGAGAGTACTGAAATAGCAAATAGGTGTTCATCTGACATTTCATCATCCACCATCCCTTCTTCACCTGTAGGCAAATCTAGTCTAGATAGAAAATCAGCAACAACATTTTCCTTACCTGGTTTATCAACAATGGTCAAATCAAATTGCTACAATAAAAGTAACCATCTAATGATACGAGCATTTACATCAAGTTTATTCATCAAATACCTAATTGTAGCATGATCAGTGTGTACAAATGTTTGATAACTAGTGATGTAGTGTCTGAACTTTTTTAGGGAATGGACTATAGCTAGGAGCTCTTTCTCAGTTACAGTATAGTTTAACTCTGCCTTGGACAGGTTTTTACTGACAAAATATATGGCATACGGTAGCTTCTCTTCAACTTGTCCTAAGGCTGCTCCTATGGCTTTGTTCGAGGCATCTGTGTGAATGTGGAAAGGTAGGGCCCAATTTGGACCTCTCAAGATTGGGGCAGTTACCAACTTACCTTTCAACGCATCCAGAGCCTCTTGACAGTTGTCAGTCCATGTAAACTCAACATCTTTCCCCAAAAGACCAAACAATGGAGAGGCTAGCTTACTGAAATCTTTAATGAATCTTCTATAATATCCTGTTAAGCCTAGAAAACTCTAAACATCTCTTACCTTTTGAGGAGGTGGAACCCTTTGGATGATAGCAATCTTGTTGGGATCCACCTGTAATCCTTGCTGAGAAATTGTATGACCTAGCACGGTCCCTTCAGTCATTAGGAATTCACATTTTTCAGGACTGAGGGATAGGTTCATTTCAATACACTTGGTTAAAACTTTTCCTAGGTTAGTCAATGCTTCTTGGAAGTTGGACCCATAAGGAGTAAAGTCATCCATATATATTTCCACCGAATCATGAACCAGCTCAGCAAATATACTCAGTACTGCTCTCTGGAAAGTGGCAGGAGTGTTGCATAACTCAAAGGGAAGGACCCAGTAGGCAAAGGTACCCCATGGAAAAGTGAAAGTTGTCTTATCTTGGTCTTCTGAGCTGATTTGGATCTGATTATACCCGCTAAACCCATCTAGGAAAGAAAATAACTTCTTCCCTGCTAGGCCATCTAACACATGATCTATGAAAGGCAAAGGAAAATGGTCCTTCTTGGTAGCTTTGTTAAGTTCTCGATAATCTACACAGATTCTCCACTTCCCATTTTTCTTAGGCACAAGCACCAAAGGAGAAACCCACTTGCTGTCAGAGATGGGGTAGATGAATCCCGCATCCAGCAACTTTTGCAGTTCTTCTTTGACGATGTCCTTGAGGGCTAGATTCATCCTCCTCTGAAGCTACCTAACTAGCTTACAATCCTCTTTAATGTAAATGTGATGGGTACAGACTAAAGGGTGGACTCGTTTCATCTCCTTATAGCTCCAAGCAAAAGCATCCAAATGGTGGTTGAATAAGCTACACAGCTCCTTCTCCTGAGAGGGGGATAGGGATGAGTTGATCTTCAAGGTTCTTTCAGGGCCAAATTCGACATTCTTAACTCGGGGAGAGGTCGGATCAGTCACACAGAGATCCACTAAAGCACTAGCTTGGGTGTCTTCTACCAACTCTTCTAATGGCAACACACTAGGAGGTGGATTTTGAATCAAATTTTCAATAAGGTCATCCTCAGTTTGAGGACCTCCCGTGGTGGCTTCCATTGCGTACAATGGTGCAGAGTAGACTTCATCCTCATCTTCCTCCTCCAACCAGAGAGGTAAGTCATGTTCTAGCAGCGGTTGGGCAGGAGGATATAGGACTAGCTGTTTGGACATAGGCCCATTCTTAATGGTCATGCTCCCAACTCGACAACTGATGTAAGAATCTGTAGTAGCTAACCAAGGACTTCCCAAAAAGAGGGGGTATCCAGTGAGTTTTTCCTTTGGCTAAAGGACCAAGAAGTCCACAGGGTACTCCCAAGAATCAACGGAGACCATGACATCTTCCACAATCCCTTTGGGGGTCACGGTGGAGCGGTCTGCTAACTGCAGTACTGTCGAGGTCTTTCTTAGGGAAATCTTAAGGTTGAGTTTGAGCATAGTATCCCTGGTCATCACATTAATGGCATCCCCTAGATCAATCAAGGTGTGGGGGATTATAGTGCCATTAATGTGGACATCGACTACACGACTCCCAGGGTCCAGATATTTTGGACAGATTACTTGTCCCAACATCAGGTCGGACAGTTGTCCTATGACATTGATAGTTGGGGCATCTCTCTTGCACCTGCCTTGGTGCCTGAAACACTTCTCTTTGATCAATTTGTTGTAGATTGGTACATCTTTTATGGCCTAGAGAAGTGGTATTTTTACACATAATTGTTTAAGTTCTCCCAGAAGTTCAGTCTCTTCTGGGTTTGGTTGCGTGGTTCCAGTTAGTCTCTCAAAAAAGGGTGGAATGGCTTTGGGTTCACTTCCCTGTTTCTCTTCCTCATCCTCCTTAGGAGGATGTTGGCTATCTAGGAGGACCTTCCCAGATCATAGGCTGATCTCATCAATCTCCATAGCATAGGTAGGGCATGTTGTCTCTCCAGTATATACCTGCTGGGCATGTCTGTTATTAGGGTTCGGGTTCGGTTGAGCAGGCATCTGGGGTTGTCTTAGAGGAGCAAGAGGTAATGGTTATGGTTGAGCAGGTGGTGGAGGAAAAAGAGGGGGAGGAGAGTTGTACTGGGGCCCCCACCCCTGTTGAGGTACATTCCACTGAGGTTGTAGCTGAACATGAGAATGAAACGAATGAGCAGCAGGTTGAGTATGGTATTGAGATGGATATGACCAAGGAGGGGGTGTGGACCAGGAAGGATGAGCAGGGGGACCCCAAGAAGGTATGTGAGTGGATTGGTTGGGGTTGTAATAAGTCTAGGATGTCCCTTGCGTCCCCTGCTGGTATGGTCTAGGTCCATGTGGCCCCCTTTTGTTTAGGAAGTAGAGTGGTTCAGTGGCTCCATCAGCCCCTTGGTACATAGCTTTAAGTCCAGGTAAGGTTGGGCACTGGTTTGTAGGGTGATTTGCCTCACAAACGAAACATATCTCTATGGAGTGCAATGGACACTCGTTCCTAGGATGCTTCCTTGTAAATATGGGACAAAAGATGGCCAAAGCTCTCTCAGCTTCCTCTTGCTTCTATTGGATTCAGAAGGTGTCCATTTGCATAGAAATGGTCTGTCTCACCTCACTTTTAAGGTCTTCCATCTGGTTTGCAAACTCATGTTTGGAAAAGGTGGTGTTGGCTGAAATTTGACCCCCCTACCTCTTTTCCGGGCTGCCCTAGAATGGTTTCTAAACACAATCTTGATGTCATCATAAGGTAGTTGGTAGATGTCTCCCCCAACCAGCAAATGGAGGGTATCTAGAAGGTCTTCAGGGACTCCTCAGAGCAGAACCAGCTTCAGAGGTTCGGGGTCAAGTGTGCACCTGGCCCTTTTATAACTGAGTTGGAACCTTTCTTCATAGTCTTCTAAAGATTCATCACTTCCCATGGTCATCCGAAAGATTTCTCCCTTTGTTTCCTTTGACCTACAGTAATCCCGGTATTTGTTGTTAAAGGCTTGCTGCATCTAAGCCCAAGTTGTGAGACTGTTTCCAGGTAACCTCATGAACCAGCGTAGTGCTGCATCCTTGAGGGTAGAGGGAAAGAGTGTCAACTTTTTCTCGTCTTTTGCATAGTCATAAGTTCGACAAAGGACAACAAACTCAAACAATAAGGTATCAGGGTCTTCAGTGGTCAATCCATGGAAGTGAGGTAAGCCTGAGGGACTTATGTTTTTCATTTTTGTGTCCCCATTTGTCTCTCAGATGGGAAAGGTACCTTCTATTCTCTCCTCATCTCCTATACCATTTCTATGTTCAGCCATGGTCTCAGGAGGAATTTTTTTTTGCTCTTCTTCTGTTATAGGATCTTTGTATATCTCTGGAGGTTCACCTATAGGTTCTTCTGGATCACTGCCACAAAAGAAGAGAGAAGGGTGACTCAGTGATGTGGTGGGGGTGTTGGGTAAGAATTTTCCTGAATTGTCTTTGTTCCTACGAGGCATGAAATGAAATATTTTTGGTTAATTTTTGTGTTTTTCTCTGCTTGTACCTGCAAAACTGAATTGATTGAACAACAAATTGCAACTAACTAGAATAAACTTTGCTGGAATAAAAATTGCAAAATTGAAATGAAATAAGGAAATAACTAATCTATGCTGCTGAAATGAAATTGCAGAAATGAAATGCTTAGCTATGCTTGCAGAATTGAAATTATAGAAATGAAATGTTAATCTACGCTTGCAGAATTGAAATTGCGGAAGGGAAATGCTAATCTATGAAAGCAAGAAATATCTAATCTACGCTTGCTTAAATGAAATGAAAGCAGGAAATGTCTAATCTACTTTTGCGGAAATAAAATTGCAGAATGGAAATGAAACAACAACTCTACTCTTGCTGAAATAAACTACTTAGCAGAAGATTGTAGTAGAGAATAGAAGAAAAGCAGTAATCACAAATACTCTGATGCTTCCTCGGCAATAGCGCCAAAAAGATGGTGGACTCCAGTATTGCAGCAATGATGTTGCAACTCCTAGGACTCCCTTCTTTACTTTTATCAACCTGGTTGTACGTAACAAACATGGAAGCGACAGTGATATATGCACAAGTACTAGCTCTTGCCACAAGCTATCACTTGATCAGCTGGCACAAGTCCGCTAGGTGCTTAAGCCAACTTCTATGAGCTCTTAGAAGAAGCTTTTAACTGTGATAAATGAATTCTAACTCAAAAAGGCTAGTCTATCTGCATAAAGAAGCTGAAAGCTGAAAGGAAATGCAAACCCTAGTTTTACCGACTAACCCTACTAGTGCAAGAAAAGAGATGAAAGCTGCGGAAATGGATGCCATTGACTCTTGGAAAGTTAAAATTCATGTGACTAAGCTACTTCTAAAGTAAAATATAGAAAAAACACCTTTTTGTATTTTTGAGTAATATTGCAGAATTATTATGCATGTGCTTTAACTGTTTTTTTATTGTGCAAAGGTTGATTGGCGAAAGGAAATGGAGTGGGCGCTTGCAGAAGGTTGGGAAGGTGAGAAGAGGGCCTAAGGGGTCCCTAGCAACCTTCCAGAGAGTTTCACAGTGATCAGATCTCGAAAAACTGCTCACGTGAACTTCTACATGAAGTTTGCAGGGGTTCTACAGGATGTTCTACAGGAAGTTCTACAGGAACGGTCGAAAGAGGATTTTAGAGGATTGATGGAGGAAAAAAATGGTGGGGAAGTGGAAATTAAGGATGGATAAGGTTGTTAAAAGGTGTGGAACTTGGTAAATGAAGCTCAGGAGTGATGAAGATGGTTGGATTTGTTCAAAGATGGAGAAAGCAATGTTGCACAAAAATATAGAAATTAGGGAAAATTGGGAAAGTGTGGCGAATGAAGGGAAGGAATCTTGGATTAGGGGCTGGAACAGGTTGGATGATGGAGGAAGGGTAGGTAGGAATGTATTACAGGTACTCTAAACACTATTTTCCAAAATTGATTGAACAAAGACTAGAAAAACCAGAGATCTATCTATTTTGACCTAATCTGACCTAAAAACCAGAAACATGATGAACAAAAGTTTATAGACAGGAAATCATGCAAGATAGCTATGGAAACTAAGTAAGAACAGATCTAAACATGCAAGTACAACTGGTATCAAATTTTCCAACTCAAAATCTAACACTAGCAATTGCATAGAAAGGAAAGAACATTGTTTTTTGTGGCAGCAAGTATGCCTTGGTCTCAGCTCATGGTCCCAAGGAGCGAGAGATGAGATCAAGGATTGCTTGATGGCCTTTTTGTAGATCTTTTCTGTTACCAAATTGTCAAATCAACCTGAAGGATTAAAATTTATTTTAATCATCAAAAGCAACCTAAGTAACAAAGCAAGATCTTAACCTAAATAACAGAAATTATTCTATGAATGCAAGGAAAACACATAAAAGTACACAAAGGAGGTATTGGCACTTGGGTTGGGCCCAACCCCAAGAGCTATAGCCTCCTAGGAAAGCTCAGAGCTGGTGCAAAGCGAAATTCATCTCCATTACTCAAAAAATAATAGTCATGTCACAAAATTGTTTACAGCAAGAGCTCGAAAATAAGCTGAAATGCAGAGCTGCACTAAAGTGCGAAAAACAATTATTTAATATCCAAACTACCAAGGCTTGAAGCCTTCCTACTTATGCAACACGAGGACTCCCAACAATCCTCCTTAACTTTAGGAGCTTGGCTACTCAAGACTGCAGTTAATCAACCACTTCACAAAACCTGCTCGGCTGCCCCTTGAAATCATCTTTGGTGAGATGTTGAACTCTGAGATGATGGTGGAGAACTCGAGCAAGGGGTCATTTAGTGCGGGAGACACCCTTCCTACAAATCCTTAGCCTTGTTCCTTTGTATTTGGCTGTCAACTGGCTCATAAATGCTTGACCTTGGTCCAAAAGATGTCCAAAAATCTGCAATACGCACGTATTAGAATTTGTGGTCAAGTGACTATTCTCATTCATTCAATTAACATAAATATGTTCAAAAGCATGCATAAAACTATGAATAATGGTGGATTAATCGAGAATAATAGGCAAAATGAGCCCATAAAGTTACCCATTTTTTGGGCTCATCACTTTGCTGTCTTTCTCTGTTTGGAAAATAAGGCTGCAAGTACAAAGAAGTAATGTATGTGGCCTGTGGGCTGCTACAGTGCATAGATTCTATCTTTGCTCAGATATGGAAGAAAATGTTCTTGAAAGAATGGAATGCATCTTCCTCCTAGTGGCCCAGTTATAACACAACCCAATAAAACACATGGCTAGCCCCTTTCCATGAATAATGGGGGTTGATGCAGCATCCTCCTAAACTATAGGTGTAAAAAATGGAAAGGCAACTTTTGAGTGGCATAACTTTTGCATATGGATTTTGATTGACGTGCTTCATGCATCATTGGAAAGATCTCTATGTGCCGAATAACATGAAAAGCTGACACATTAGAACAGAAAAGTTTTACCCCCAAAAAATGTTGTTTGATGCCTCAAAACACTCCCATAAAGTTTCAGACCCTATTTTGCCAAACTGGGTCCCGCCGATAAAAACGGTTTCGTGAACTGATTCCTCCACTTTTTCCACTCTAAATGCATCGAGATGGATGAAAAAAATATAAACAATGTAAACTATCAAACGGGAACTTTAAATTCAAAATGAGAACTCTAGCAAAAAATCCCCAAAAAAACATGAAAAAAATAACTAAAGAACGAAAAGTGTTTATGCTGGAATAACGTTTTTTTTAAATGATAGTGGAAACCAATTTTTTTGTGCAAAAAACAGCCTGAAAACGAAAAATGTTGATGTTCGAATAATGTCTTTTTTTGGGTAAATTTTCAACATTTTTTAATAATGATGTCAAACATAAAATATGATGACTCCAAAAAACCCTAAAATTCCAACGATTTTCAGGCATGACATTAAAGATAAAATATCATGTCTCTGAAAAGCCTTAAAATTCCAACAATTTTCAGGCATGACATCAAAGATAAAATGTCACGTCTCTAAAAAGCCTTAAAATTCCAACAATTTTCAGACATTATGTTAAGAAAAAATACTTATAATTGTTTTCAACCATAGTATTAAAGATAAAATATCATGACTTAGAAAAGCTTTAAAATTTTGACAATTTTTCAACCATAGAATTAAAATTAAAAAAATCATGACTAGGGAAAACCTTAAGTTTTCAACATATTTCAACCATGGCATTATGGAAAAATTGTCTGACTAAAAAAAATAAAAAAGAACACTTGAACGAAAGAGTCATTATACCGAAAGTAATTTTTTTTTAACTGCTAAAAGTATAGCTATTTTAAAACCTTGGCCTAAGACAACTTGACGCATTGCAATGAAAACTTAAAAATCGACAATGAAATTGACACTTTGTGAGGGTAGACTTGATCCATTATATCGAAAACATTAAAATAAACAATCAAATTCACACATAATGGGATTGTGTTGCTAGTTAAGGGTTGAAACGAACCTTGCAGAATAACATAAAATAAATTAAATTAATAAAAGTGAAAAATACAAAAGAAATCAAAATTAAAACATTAAAACGATTAAAAAACCTAAAACAAAAAAAGGAGTTTAAAAAAAAAAAATTAAAAAAAAAAAATAACCCCCAAAAAAATATCAAAATATATAAAAATATTAAAAACAAAAACAAAAACAAAAAAAATTGAACATAAAAAATATTAAAAAAAATCAAAGTTGACTTATAAAACATAAAATTTTAAAAAAATATTAATATTTTCTAAAAAAAAAGATAAATTAAGAAAAAAATAAAAACAAATAAATAATATTTGATTGAACAGTTTAAAAGAAAAAACAAATATTTATTTTTTTATATATTTTTTTATTTTAATTATAATTGTTTTTTATTTTTATTTTTATTTTTATTTTAATTCTTTTTAATGTTTTTTTAATTTTCATTTAGTTTTGGAGAATTCTAGAGGATGATGGCGAGAGTAGCAAAGTTTGATCAGTGTACAGACGAAACTCTTCTACCCTGCGATCTGGGCACTTTAGGAGATCCTGAGTTGGGGATCAGATGTCCGTGCAACAAATCTGAAGGAAGTTATGCAACACACGATAGACAGAAATATATCCGATGATGCCATGATCTTTGGCAAGGGATGAATGCTCCCATACAAAATCGAAGGCTTGCCCTCAGATTGGGCTTTTTCCTATTAGATCTACGCCCCTAGAAAGTAGATATGCCTAAGTAATGGCCAGATATGGACGTATATGCTTGATCTAGCTTCCTCCTGTGTAGATCTGTCGTTCATGAGGAAAAATGCAATGAAAATCCACTCGAGAAGTCTGATAGATACTCTCTACAAAGCAGGGGACGCTTAGACACAACTCACTTTTTTATGTTGGTCAATCGACTCCCTCTAAGGTTGGATTTGTCTCCTTTAATGGGGATAAGCTTCAAAAAACCAGATCTGGAGTATATTATTATAGATGGACCTCTGTTTTGGCCTAATCTCACAACTTCATAGACCCTCTTAGCGGATCCAGAGCAGAGATGGATAGATCTGGCTAACCCTCCTCGAATTCATGTATTTCCTCAGCATGGATTTTGGGGGATAAGGTGATGATCTGTGGCAACGAAGGCACAAAGATTGTCTTGAATCAAGGTCTGGGGGGCAGTGAATCGTTTGTGGCCACAACCTATGTATTACTTTGGGCTGTCATTTTGTGTTAGCTGGTGGGATCTACGAGTCAGCCACGGAGTCAATGTACACAAAGTCCCAGATCTACAACAAGCAACATCGGTCGAGCAAGATTGACAAGCAGCAATGAATGATCCACCTCTAGATCTTGAAACACCCACATCAGAATCAATTGAAGGAACACAAATCACTCTCTTCATTAGGTCTATCGAAGGGAAATCCACCTGCATTAAGATCAAGCATGAGGAGGAGATAACAATTCTTAAACATAGGATACAAGAAAATATGGATATTCCAGCCAGTATACAACTCTTGATCCATGCAGGAAAAATTTTGCAGAAGGATTACAAGTTAAAAGATTATAACATCGACTGTGACTCAACTATCTCCCTTAATACAAGACTCCTCAGACGCTGCCTTGGGAAAATCTCTAAAGGACCTGTCTCCTTCAAAGATGTAGTCAAAGGGAAGTTGGAGGCCCAAATACAATCCGAACAGAGAGCCACCACTCCTGGTTCCTACATCATGGAGCAGATGACTCAGATCTTGTAAGAACCAATTCTATACCAAGTGTAAGGACTAGTTGTATACTATATGTATATATATTTTTAAAAATAAATCACAATACAATACAACCAGAAGAGAAAAAACATTAGGAATTCAAATTTATTCAGCACTATCTAACACATTCCTGAAATTCATTTCACTGAACATATCATAAAATTTACATACATTTAACTAAGACCATAAAGCAATCATACAAAATAATATTGCAACACATATGTACCATTCACCAGAAGACGAGACTCCACTTGATTTGTTGTTACTTGTATTCCCTTGTTGTCGGTCACCTCCGAGAGTGAATGGCAACATACTTGATCTGAATGCGATGACCCACCGGTTAACCTCCCAACCTACTCCTTGGGTACTCTTCTTCCCCACGGACCCCCGAGCTACAATGGGGTTGTACAATGGAGGAATGCACTAACTGGTAGAGGAGAGCACTCCTTGGCTCAAGAGTCCCCTCTCTAAAAATCTTCTACCTCACCAAACTCACTATAGTTTTGTAATCACTGCTCTAACATCGTCTCATCCATCCAACACTAGGGTTCCCAAAAGGTCCCCTTCTCCCATGGCTTTCCCCTTCTTTTATAGGAGCCTTCATAGGTGACACTTGGCATGTCATGCATAATTAATTATTTTTTTTATAGTTCAATAGTTTGATTATTCAGCCCCCCATGTGTCACTCTCTCATCAAGGGTCTCCAAAATTATTTACTTAAATTTTTTTTTTAAACTAATATTTTCCTCACCTCAATCAAGATTCCTATTTCTTCTGCTAGTTGCCTCTTGATCCCCCTTTTTACTCCTTAATTTGAGTTCATTACTAAAGTCAATTAATGAGTCAAGATTTGATCCCCTATCTACTCTCTAATTTAACTCAAGTTATCTCTTAGATGGATATTCTTATGTTGGTTGTTGCCACATGGAAGTTCTCTACATTTCTCTAGAATTTAATTTATTAATCTTATTTTAATTCCCCATCCTCTTCTCTTAATTAGGTTTAACTATTTTAGGATTAATCTTTATCCTTACAATTATATCCCGCTTTCCCCTTTTTTCCTAATTAAACTACATAATCTACCTAATATTTTCCAACATGGGAAGGGTAGAGTTTTTAAGGTAACCTATTTTACTTCTTCTTATGATCCTCTTAACCCAAGTTTTATTTTTGATTTAATTACCTTAGTTTCTAACCTCATTTACCCTTGATGTAAATTTACCTAGTCTTCATTTCTTGATTATATTTATCAATTAATTTATTTTTAATGATTCCAAGGGTGTCAAGTTTGGTCGTGCCCTTCAAGAACCTCCCTTGAAGTTCCAAGGGTACCACGCCTAATAGTTTATTTGTAATCCCAAGGGTTCCAAGTTGGTCGTGCCCTTCAAGAAATTCCCTTGAAGTTCCAAGAGTGCCACACCACTTGCCCTTCAAGCATTCAGTGACTACGAGGGGAAAGTATAGGTGCAATGTCATAGACCACTATCATCTCTTATGTTGCCTGCTATAGTGAGATTAATGATGTCGGGGATCAAGGAATCTGCCTTGATGCGCACCCCCTGGTAAAATCCTCATGAGAAACACAACTTTGGGACCTGCCCTCATGACATCGTGATCTTCAAGGTGAAGGTGTTTCAACCTTTCCAGCCCAAGTCACGGCGAGAGTGCTAGTGGGTGAGATCAGGGACACTATCCCACCCCTCCCATGTAGTTCCATCCACTTGTACAACCCCATTACCCATATGTGAGTTATTCGGCCAAGCAACTAATATGTGCCTGCAACCACTAACATCTCATCAGAATATAGATAAACATATATAGCAGGTTTCAAAATTGACCTTGAATTTCAAAGATAAAATACTATAGTTTTTTTCATCAAACCAGTTGTCGTCAACTCGTCATATGCGAGTGCCTCTGGTGGTTTCCTGCCATACTCAATAATCATCAGTAACAAGGTTTCTTAGTGTTAGTCATTGTCATAACAGCATCATTAACAACACCTAGTCATTCACATCATTGTTCATAGTAACCTTGAACTAATGAAAGTAGGTAACATAGGGGACACATCCATCATAGCTATCGTCATCAAAACATCAATGGAAACATACCTATCCATCAAGCTATCAACATCGTAACATCGATAGAAATATACCTATTTATTAAATTAATCATCATCATGATTTTAATATAGAGCATACATATCCTTTACTTCCATCATCATCGTAAATTCAATAAAGACCAAACTTAACCATTTGATGTTACAATCATCATAATACCAATAGATAACATACATAAACATCACAACCATGAATATCTCAATCACTAATAATAATAGCGTCATGTGTCCGAATCCTCAACCTGAGGTCCTCAAAGAATAATGTGTGGGCCTTAGGGCTAAATAAACGTTAGTGTCATATTACTGTCAATCAACTAGAGCGGGCACTACATACACCCCCTCTTAATAATAGACTTCGTCTCAAAGTCCTTGGAATAGTGTAAGGACCAAATGTGAGGGGAGACATATGGGTTGAAGAGTGAGCAAAGGTTTAAGTATAGGGGAGTTTTTTCTTTACCCTAAAACGGAACATTTTTGGATATGGACTCGAACCTCCCTTCTGAGGTTTGAACTTGTCACTATAAAGATACTGAAACATTCCATAGAAAACACTAAAACTTGCTCTGAAATGTAAGCTACACAGATGACTAAATGTGACAAGATCAACTAGTTATATATAGTAGTTTGCCATCTAGAAATGAGTCGACATGTGTATATGAATAGGTGTGTCACTATGTTTAGGCCCATAGGATCTTCACTTAATAACTATACTTTTGAGGCAGACTTGACAAGGTGGTCTTGAAGACTTTGCTAAAGAGAATGACTTGGTGGAGGAGTAAAACAATAAATGACTTTGACAATTAAACTAAAGCCTACAATGGAGGCTTGACCTATAATAGACCCAAGCATGAAACCCATGCTTTAATAAGTCAATACTAAAATTATTTTCACTTTCTTTTGACAAATAAATTACATTTCGACTTCAACTACAATAATAAAGACCGAACCTAATTACATTTTCCAACAGGGGAGACAATTAAGAATCCTAGGGAATTGCAACCACTTTTGATATCAACCATTATCTGGACTAACATTTCCATAGTTTTTATAATGGGCCTTCCAACAAGCAACAAATTAGTCATCATGGTGGTCATTCATTGCCTTTCCAAATATGCACACTTCTATGCCTTACCACACCCATTTACACCTTCCTTACATGTCCAAGTTTTCATGGATTGTTGTTTTAAGTTACACAATCGACCCACTTCCATTTTGTCAAACCATGACCCCACATTAACCAGCGATTTTTTTGTAGATGCTATTTAAACTCCAAGGTACCCAATTGTACATGAGCACAATGCACCATCCTTAAACTAATGGTCAAACAAAAGGGGTCAACAAGTGCGTGAAAACCTAATTTTGATGCTTTGCTTTAGATAAGAAACATTAGCAATGTAATGGCTACATCTTGAATAATGGTGGTACAATACCATTTATCATGGCACTCCCACAATGACACTTTATGGCAATCTATGTCCAAAAATTCCCTTCTATAATTTCATATTTACCAAACACATCCAAAGTTCAAGATGTTGATTACATGCTTCACACAAGAGGCCATTCTCCCTACCCTTGTAGTCAATGTGACAACAGATCAAAATCACATGAACAACAAGCTGACTAGCATTGCTCTAAGTGTTCTTTTGTTATAAGGGAATCATGTGTTTCTTCACCTTCAACCTTATAATACCTCTCTCAAAGATAAAATCCACCTACAGCTAGCACCAAAATTGTATGTGACTCTATTAGATTCCCCAGTGTATTGGACAAGTTGCCTACTAGATTAGCTCTTCCATCCCACTCCAAGATCCATCCAATCTTTCATGTTTCCTGTTTGAAGGCAGTAGCATCAAATTGTTGAGTTCAATCTAGCCTTTCCAAAATGGATTGAAAAGAGTCCTTTTGGCCCAGCCAGAAGTTGTATTGTTTATCGAGGAGCAGTGCACCATCTAAGAAGTTTTGATCCAGTGCAAAGATATGCAATCAAAAGATGCCACTTGGGAACCAAGAGCTAGTCTACAGTAGTTTCCCCACCTCTAGTGTTGAGGACAATGTTCCCATTGAAGGGGGGCATGTTAGGCTCCTATCATGACCTCCATAATTTGGTTACTTAATAGTTAGTAAATTACTATATGAGGTCGTGTTCTTTGAATAGAGACCATTAGATAGTAAGTAGTTACTTAAATGAAAATGGTTATCTTTATTAGTTAAGGCCCACTAGGTGATTGTTACCCATTAATGGCAAGCCCACAAGTAGTCAAGGCTTTTTCTATTAAGAAATTATTTTATACTCTTAAGAAATTATTTTATACAGTTAGAGGTTATGGAATGTTTTTTTGAAGGGTTATTACTGTAATTGGAGCTCTTCTCATAGGAGGTTGCCTCGAAGAAGCCTATGAACATTGCTCACTCTCATGGAGATATTTAAGATAAGGGATATACTCTGCAAGTTTAAACTTCTTTTTTTTAGTATTTGCTTTTCCACATTTAATTTCTCTGAATATTGTTCATGTTCTGCTATTTTTGTTGATTTAGTACATTACAGTTACATAGTATCCTTAGATTGAATCCAAAAAGATTACATTCATGTGGTCATCGCAAGATATCCCTATTTTGCACAAGATCTCATCCTAACTGAATCTCAGAAAATTTGTTTAAAGCCACTTTGTATGAGTGAGCTAAAGTAAATCTTTTCTGGTATTAATAGTCAAAACACACCCAGCAAATTCATTCGGTACATTTATTCACATAAAATTTCTCTATAAAAAAAAAAAAAAAAAAATAATCATTTTTTTTTATTTTTATTTTGGTCTGATTTACTCTCAATAGAATTTTTTTTCTTCATACTCCAATGAGGAAAAGCTTGATAGTTCAATCTATAACTTTCCCAACAATACTGGGTGAAGGGGAACTTATTTGAAACTAGAAACCAAGTATCAAATGTAAGGTAACAAATCAAATATAGTGAAAACGCTCAAAGCAGTTTTTGCTTTGTAATATAATATCTTAACTTTTAATTATAACAAATTTGCAAAGCACTTAACCCCCTCCTCTATCTGGATGCAGGATTACCTGTAGAGACAACATAATGTAAAATTGTAAATCAAACTCGTTTAACTTGGCTGCAGAGTGGACTATCAACCATGAAATGGTTGTCCACTGCCGAACCTGTTAAACCAAAGTGAACAATTGCACATTTGATGCAAAACAATGATGAGTATAAACACCCCATGAAGACTGACAATTTAAAAGGCTTCTCTACTTTAGCCTTGTAGATGTGAAGCTATTTCAGGAAAACTGCCTGCATTGTAAAAGTAGAAACTATCTTGATAAACCTGACATCAAAATTTAATTGTTTCTTTAAGGCTTCTTGTGAAATAAATGTTTACATAAGTGAATATATCTCAAGTGACTGGGGAAATAAGTCACTTGTGTTGGGTAAGTGTTGTGGTAACTAGATTGATGCTTCTGTAGGATTTGATGTACATGTTTTTGAGGGTATGTCAGGGTCTACAGCATTTTTTTGAAAGATGGCCTTTGATGATTTGGCTTCCCAAGTTACTGTTGAGGTTTTTTTTTTTTTTTGGCTGAAAAATTGATAATGATTTCTCTGTCATGGCACATTTTGAACTCACTTTTGACTTTGACTGCAGTGAGATGGATGATTCTACCTCTGTATTTGTATATATTATACTACTGTCTAATAAAAGAATTATTTCTTCAAAACAAAAAAGACTACATGTCTCTTAAGGGAAGCCTTATGTAATTAGTAGAAATCTTAGCATTCTCATGTTGTTCGTAACTTTTCAGTGACAAGTATAAATGCACCTTGACATTGAGAAACAATTAGATAGACAATTTGAGATCAAGCATATTGATGTAGGAATTAATCAGGGGATATCACTATTATAACCATTGTAACTTTTACATCTTTTGAGCTCTCCATGGACAAAATGTTTGTGCTCAACCAAAACACCACGTAACACAATAACCTAGTTGCTTAGCAAAATTGTCTTCAGTGCATAGCAATTTTTATAGGACACAACTTGTAGCAATCCTTATGAGTTATTAAAAAAAAATGGATTAACTTTGTAATATGCATACTCGATATTCTGCATATATGTTAAACAGATTTGCTATTCAAGGATGTTGTGAATTATAATAAAAGATTATGATAGAATTTTCAATTTGCCAACCAAATTCCTTAGTTCCTTGAACCTGCTATCGTCTGCTGATAATTTCAGTGTCACCTACAAGGGTAATGAAATAAATTATCCAGAACAGAAAATGGGGGGACGGCCACAGCACACCAAATTTATTTTTTTTAGGGAAGAGCAATAATATATATATATATAAACAAAACAAAAAATGAAGACACATAATCAACCAAATTTTTTAGCATTCTTGACACCATAAAGTCACAAATGTTATTAGAAATAAGCAAGTGTGACTTAGTACTTAGTCCAATTTCCAAATCAAAATATGTGCAATCAACAATTTCCAGCTCCAAACAACAATTTCCACCTCCAGGTAGCAGTGATTCTGCTCAAAGCAGAAATTTTGTTCTCCAAACAGCTGATAAAGCTCCAAACAACTGACGGACTCCACCCTAAGTTCCAAATACCAAATGCACAGATAGAAAGCAAAAGACAAATGAAAAATCAAGCAGAGAGGAGCTGTTTATAACTATACATACACAAATTCAAGCAGAGAGGAGTTGTTTATAACTTTAGATACACAAATTCAAGTAGAGAGGAGCTATTTATATAAGCAAAAGCCCCAAATAGAATTAAAGTACTAGAGATTGCAATAGAGCCCTTAATTACATATTACATGGGCTGCATAAAATTGAATGAAAAAAAAAAACCCTAAAGAATGAGAAAAAAACAGGACAGCAAGTCAACAAATTGAAACCCTGGAAACAGATTAGGAACTGTACAAAATTGTTTGCCGAATAATTCACGCTACATGAGAAAGTTAAAAATGATGCTCGCAGGCTTCATATTTTGATTTTGGCAATTGATTTATGTTTGTCTCAAAATTGGGTTATCCTATCCAACTTGTTTTGTCTATGTTTCTATGGTTGTTGAGTTTAAACTATAAATTGTTTTAAGTCTTGACTGTTTATTGGACATTGAATTAGGCCTTAGGTTGGCCATGCATAAATAGCTTGGACCGTGAACTCCAAAAATGCATGCACATATCTATATTTTAGAAAAGAATGTGTAGACTTGGTTTGTTCAATCATATTGACTTCATACTTGGATGGATAATTGACTCATGCTTCCACTGATTTCGATTTTGGAATTGATTTATATGAGTTTTGGTTCAGGTTTGACAGAAGTAGGTTTATTTTATTCATTTTGAAGTCATGACCAAAATTCTCTAATCTAGCAAAACTTCCCTCTGAAATTCGAATATTATTGGATTGTGTCATCCACTTCTGGGGATTTGTTTATATACATGTGCCTCCATTGTGAAAATTAGAAACTCAATTTAATCGAGGATAAATATTTTCAGTAATGGTTTTTGGTTACTTGTCATTCTCAACCTTATTTAGATTTTGGTTGGTTTTGAGTAATATACTTCTATTTTTTTGGCATGCAATTGATAGCAATTTATTCAAAACTATGAAATGCATCTACGTATTGTTTAAGTGTTTTTAGAAGGATTTGTGGCTTCAAATTTTAAATGCTTTGCTCTAGTGGCTTTAGTTGGGTATTGAGCTTATTTTTGTAAGCATATTTAGGGACTTTTTAATTCAAATATCATCGAACAAGTTTGAAGTAACACTCGTAACACTCTTCCAAAGCATGTCCCAAGTCCCGGCCAAAATATTAATAAAAGAAATTAAAAAGCAACATTAAGTCATTTCCAAATAAAAGAAATTAAAAACCTTTGTCTGACCAATATACCTCTGAAACAAACCCTCGAAAACCCATTCATTGAAAAAAAAAAGAACAGAAAAATATATTTAAAAAAAAAAAAACTGCATAAACCTATTGGAAACGACCCAATATTTCATACATGTACAAATATTGAGGAATGCAAATCTGAAGTACAGTTAAGTGAAAAATTGATTATAAATATTTTTAAGAGAAACCAATATCATGTAAAATTTATAACCCGAAAAAAAAAAAAACAAAAAAAAAACGAAACAAAACAAAAAAAAAAAAAAAAAAAAAAACAAAACAAAACAAAACAAAACAAAAAAAAACAAAAAAAAAAAACAAAACAAAAAAAAAACAAAACAAAACAAAAAACAAAAACAAAAACCCTGCGAATCCAACCAGTGATTGGTAAAAAAAAAACCACCCAAACGTACCTCTTATTCAAAGGCAAAGGCAAAGGCAAGATCGAAATGCTAGCAATCACAGAAGCTTTTGGGGAATTTAGGTGATTAAATGTGTTTCTCCAATTGATGGATTGTTTGATAGAATAATGCATTTCCCGATCATTTCCAAATTTAACAGAGTAAAATCTCAATCGTTACAGAACAGGAAAAAAAAAACTCAATTGGCTCACACACTTTCAGGTTCATATGATTTCTTACAAATTTCGAAAAATCTTCAAATGAAAGTATGTCGATGCCACGTTCAGTAGCCTAGAATTTGTGGTCGTTGTTAAAAATGTTTATTGATTTAGTTTCTTGTCAAGATCTCATTTATGCTAGGTTCCTGAGCTTGGAGTTTGTAGTTTTTCATTATAAAGAAAGCATGTCTTTATTTAGTATCATCAAAATTTCCTTTGACATTAATGTGGTCAATTAAGCTTCTCGTTAGCATGCACAGTCAAATCTGCAGTTACACATGAGCGATTGTGCATGGACAGATGTCCTTTCAAAATCAGTTCTCATATGTGCTCTGGATGCCGGGTTGCAGAGTGTCGTCTAAATGTGCCTCTGTTAGATACTCTTTGACATTAGGCCGGTCCAGATCAAGTTCTGACTTGGAAGAATTCATTTTCGAAAACTCGTCGGATTAAAGGCAAAAGAAACCCCGTGCGGAGGTTTCAAGATGTATGAAATGAATAGCACAGATTCTGATCCACGGAGAAATCAAAGGCAATAGTTTAATCAGCGTATCCACAGCGTTCGGAATTTCAAGGGATAAAAACAAAGCAAAACAGAATTTATGAAATTAAACAGCGTTTCTTAAAAATGCCATGGAATTTCAGGCTATTGAAGAAGAAAAAGGCCAGAATTCGTGAAATTTAAACAGAGATGCTTTAGATTTCCCTAGCGGATAGAATTTCAAGGGAAGAAATAGGGCAACAGCTAGAATTGACGAATTCATGAGCAGAGATTTTTTAAAATTGCCTGCCAGACGAAATTGCAAGGGATAAACGAAGGAGGAGGTCGGAGTTCGTCACATTAGTTAGAGACTTTCATCATATTATTTAACAAAACTAGCCATGCATGTATGGGCCCATAGGCCTCAAGGGTTCAACATAGCTCTGATACCAAGTGTAAGAACCAGTTCTATACCAAGTGTAAGGACCAGTTCTATACTATATGTATATATATTATTAAAAATAAATCACAATAAAATACAACCAGAAGAGAAAAAACATTGGGAATTCAAATTTATTTAGCACTGTCTAACACATTCCTGAAATTCATTTCACTGAACATATCATAAAATTTACATACATTTAACTAAGACCATAAAGCAATCATACAAAATAATATTGCAACACATATGTATCGTTCACCAAAAGACGAGACTCCACTTGATTTGTTGTTACTTGTATTCCCTTGTTGTCGGTCACCTCCGAGAGTGAATGACGATGTACTTGATCCGAATGCGATGACCCACCGGTTAACCTCCCAGCCTACTCCTTCGGTACCCTTCTTCCCCGCGAACCCCCGAGCTGCAATGGGGTTGTACAATGGAGGAATGCACTAGCTGGTAGAGGAGAGCACTCCTTGGCTCAAGAGTCCCCTCTCTAAAAATCCTCTACCTCACCAAACTCACTATAGTTTCGTAATCACTACTCTGACATTGTCTCATCCATCCAACACTAGGGTTCCCAAAAAGTCCTCTTCTCCTATGGCTTGCCCCTTCTTTTATAGGAGTCCTCATAGGTGACACTTGGCATGTCATGCATAATTAATCATTTTTTTTATAATTCAATAGTTTGATTATTCACCCACCCATGTGTCACTCTCTCATCAAGGGTCTCCAAAATTATTTACATAAATTTTATTTTAAAACTAATATTTTCTTTACCTCAATCAAGATTCCTATTTCTTCTCCTAGTTGCCTCTTGATCCCTCTTTTTACTCCTTAATTTGTGTTCATTACTAAAGTCAATTAATGAGTCAAGATTTGATCCCCTATCTACTCCCTAATTTAACTCAAGTTATCTCTTAGATGGATATTCTTATGTTGGTTGTTGCCACATGAAGGTTCTCTACATTTCTATAGAAATTAATTTAATAATCTTATTTTAATTCCCAATCCTCTTCTCTTAATTAAGTTTAACTATTTTATGATTAATCTTTATCCTTACAACTATATCCCTCTTTCCCCTTTTTTCCTAATTAAACTACATAATCTACCTAATATTTTCCAACATGGGAAGGGTAGAGTTTTTAAGGTGACCTATTTTATTTCTTCCTATGATCCTCTTAACCCAAGTTTTATTTTTTATTTAATTACCTCGGTTTCTAACCTCATTTACCCTTGATGTAAATTTACCTAGTTTTCATTTTTTGATTATATTTATCAATTAATTTATTTTTGATGATTCCAGGGATGTCAAGTTTGGTCGTGCCCTTCAAGAACCTCCCTTGAAGTTCCAAGGGTGCCACACCCAATAGTTTATTTATGATGCCAAGGGTGCCAAGTTGGTCATGCCCTTCAAGAAATTCCCTTGAGGTTCCAAGGGTGCCACACCACTTGCCCTTCAAGCATTCAGTGACTACGAGGCGAAAGTATAGGCGCAATTTCATAGACCACTATCATCTCTTATGTTGCCTGCTATAGTGAGACTAATGGTGTCGGGGATCAAGGAATCCGCCTTAATGCATGCCCCCCGGTAAAATCCTCATGAGCGACCCAACTTTGGGACCTGCCCTCATGACATCGTGATCTTCAAGGCAAAGGTGTTTCAACCTTTCCAGCCCAAGTCATAGTGGGAGTGCTAGTGGGTGAGATCAGGGACACTGTCCCACCCCTCCCATGTAGTTCCATCCACTTATACAACCCCGTTACCCATATGTGAGTCATTCGGCCAAGCAATTAATCTGTACCTGCAACCACTAACATCTCATCATAATATAGATAAACATATATAGTAGGTTTCAAAATTGACTTTGAATTTCAAAGATAAAATAATATAATTTTCTCATGAGACCAGTTGTCGTCAACTCATCATATTGGAGTGCCTCTGGTGGTTTCCTGCCATACTCATTAATAATCAGTAACAAGGTTTCTCAGTGTTAGTCATTGTCATAATAGCATCATTAACAACACCTAGTCATTCACATCATTGTTCATAGTAACCATGAACTAATGAAAGTAGGTAACATAGGGGACACATCCATCATAGCTATCATCATTAAAACATCAATGGAAACATACCTATCCATCAAGCTATCAACATCGTAACATCGATAGAAATATACCTATTTATCAAATTAATCATCATCGTGATTTTAATAGAGAGCATACATATCCTTTACTGCCATCATCATCATAAATTCAATAAAGACCAAACTTAACCATTTGATGTTACAATCATCATAATACCAATAGATAACATACATAAGCATCACAACCATGAATATCTCAATCACTAATAATAATAGCGTCATGTGTCCAGATCCTCAACCTAAGGTCCTCAAAGAATAATGTGTGGGCCTTAGGGCTAAATAAATGTTAGTGTCATATTATTGTCAGTTAACTAGAGCGGGCACTACAGATCCATGCATTAACAATTACTATACCTGAGGTAAATGAGATACATGATGATTATATCTTTAAAGCAGTGATTTACAAGTTTAATTTTGACCTAAACTAAAAGCCCTTCGCCAATGGATTTACTCCATATGGACAGAAAAATGTGATATACACTTATGCTCAAAAGGATTTTTCATTGTCAAATTTGACACAACTAAAGACAAGGAATATGCATTGCATGAATGACCATGGTTTTGGGGTAATGCTGGTCTTTTCTTGACATCATGGTTTCCAGATTTTGATGCAAATACCATGGTGGTTTCCAAAATTCTTGTGTGGGTAAGATTACACAACCTTCCTATACATTTTTGGCACAACAAAGTACTAGCAGGCATTGGAAATGCCCTTGGGAAATTCTTAAAAGTGGATGGCAATCGTCTTACCAAGGATATCTTCACTTTCGCCAAAATTTGTGTGGAGGTTGATCTCAGTCAAGGCTTACTAGATCACATCTTGTTATACCACAACAATTAGTAATGGTACCAACCCATCGATTATGAGAATATGCCCTTCAAATGTTGTATTTGTCAACAAACTAGTCATCTACAAAGTGGTTTCCCACAAAACAAAAAAGACAGGAAAAAAAGACAACCACCAAAGCCGAAAGGATGGCAGTTTTCAGCCACTCATGTAGATGATATAGAAGAGGAAAAATTAACAGAAAATACCACAAACAACACATCCCAAGAAGCAGATCTCCTAGAAATACCCCAGTCATCATTGCACATAACACTCAGTACAACTCACAAAATGACGAGAACCAGAACTGCTCCGCTTTAGTGCCAAGGCCATCCATCCCACAGCTACAAAGTGACCATCCCTCCCTAGGGAAAGAGATCAGTGGCAGCAAGCAATCACATGGAACATAAAACTTAGATTCTGACAAAGAAATACCATCTACTACCAAAGATGCCCAAATGTCTATTGTAACATCCACTCCCAACATTGGGGGTTGCTGAAAAGTTGAAAAAAAGAAAGGTAGGAAAGAATAGATTAGTTTTTAGAGTTTTTATTTGATCTTGTGTATCAGGACAAACTTATAATGCATATGCTATATTAGCATCTAGAACATGTAATTTCTCTCATTATGAATAAAACTAGCATTTGCACCAGATGTTGCAAAGGAAACGTTGTAAGGCATAAATTGAAGAACGCAAATACAACAAAAAAAATACTTTCATAAAGAATAAAAATACTTATAATGAATTTATTATTAGATATTCCTATATATTGCACTATATATTAGCCCCACTAATTGTTTCTCTTTCTTAGTGTAACCTTTCACCACTATGGTCACTATAATATCAAATATAATGTGTCTTAACCAAAAACCATTATGAAAGTCAAAATACTTATATGTCCCATATCCCATATAAACCCTAATATACTTTGATCACTCTTGGAGAATTGCAAACCCTTCCAAAATGCAACTTCTAACCACTATTACCATTAAGAAAAAATGACATTTATTACCTTATAATCCTTAAGGGAATAACTCTATTATTAAGTAAACCATAGTGCAATATGATTTTTAACACAATGAATTCTAAAAATTATGACCCCTAATACACTCTCATCATAAACACATTGTAACTCCTAAAATGTTACAAGACATAAACTTTAATACCTAACACGTTAACTATAACATTAAAACTATAACCTATATGTACTTAAATTGTCTTAACATAGTGAAGGTAAAGAAGAATCAAGTGTGGCTCTTCAAATTCAATCCCATGAGAAGCGGATATAAAAAATGTTGACTATTATGTAGATGATATTTTCACTATTGACATTGACCCCAAAACCATTTTATGGGAGAAACCTATGGTAATGATGTTGATGGGTACTCATTATTCTCCCATTAAATGGTATAATGGTGGCCTACATTTTGTAAATAATTTAAGGTCTTAATGTTTGTATCTGGAGCCCTTTTCGACTACTATGCTTTCACAACCTTAATTGTATGCATTTAAAATTTTAGAGATTAGTAAGTTCTTTTCTAATTTAACCCTAGATGCAATAACATTAAGGAATATATGCATTTAAAATTTTAGAGATTAGTAAGTTTTTTTCTAATTTAACCCTAGATGCAATAACATTAAGGAACAAATATAAGTATGCCTAGCTGGAGAAAAAGGTAACAACATCTACTAGGGTATGTCACATCTTATTTTTATTCCTTACAAACCACCTAGATTGAGAAAAAGGCTAAGACTAGTTTCCTTTAAAGCACCGTAGCTCAGAAAGGCAGGAATTAAAAGCAAAAGCCTACAAAAGAAAGAAATAAATATTACAAAAGTAGGACGCCAAAGCCTATGAAAGAAAGAAATAAATCTTACAAACATTATGATGAAGAAGGGAATTCAATACCCATTGAGGAGATGAACAGAAGAACATGACCTCCATTTTTACTAAAATCACCACAAATATTGATAGTTACTCTAAGTACACAATGTCATTAGGATATTAATCCAATAGTAGGGTGTTAAAAAAGTCCCTTTCTCACAAACTTTCTCCCTCTTTTATAAAAATTTTCAATAGTGACACTTGGCACCTCATGCAAAAATAATTATTTTCTTTATTCCAATAATGCCTGCAATAAAAGGTTTATTTTACACAAATCAAAACGAAATTTATTCTCTGCTGAATGTAACTAAAACCAGAATAACAGAATAACAGGGCTGTTGAGCACAAAGAATGTCACACTTGGGAACTTTACAGCTAATTACAGTATTGTTTTGGTGAGAGAAACACAAAGTCAATTACAGCAATGAGAACCAATTCCATCTCACTACAGAGCATGGTGGATATGTGAAGGAGACCCATTAATCGATGCAGTCCTGCATGATCACTCTTAGTGTTATATCTCCATTTCCTTCGATGCAAACAGTGGATTAATAGTCCCATATAAGAGAGACAGGTTCAGATATGCCACAGGGACAACCCTTAACATAAGGCTACATTGAAAAAAATTATAAGTAGCCATTGCAACCCTCCTGAGGATACTAATAAACATGAGTTGTGTTGGCATTATGATACAAGTGTTGTCCTTGATGGCAACTCACACAGATGACAGATCATAGTGCAGCAGGTTAGTAGCAAAGAACTGATGATCAGGTTACAAAGAATGAAGAAAGAAAAGTATATACACAGGTTCACTATATACCAAGTCGTGTACACACGCAGGTTCACTATATACCAAGTCGCGTATATACGCAGGTTCGCTATATACCAAGTAGTGTATACACGCAAGTTCACTATATACAAAGGTGCATATACACGCGGTATTTTTGATCAAAAGTCACGTATGCGTATGCATGCACTTTCATGCACGGAAAAGTGCGTACATGTGGGAAAGCTTATTTTTGGGTCTGTGGTATTTAAACCTATGGTTTTGGACCTTGGTATTGCATCCAAAGTGTTGAACCCAGGTATTGGGTCCCTAGTATTGGTTCTAAATGGTTTTGGACCATGGTATTGAGTAAGACCTAAGACTATAAAAGGAGAAGAAGATCATTAGGCAAAGGCATTCAGAAAATCTTGAATATCTTATGAAGTATGAGATCCAGTATGTAGGTTATGGGTTCACGATGCTTTGCTTGATCTGAGCTAAGGAGGAATCTTAGTGGTTGATGGAGAACAATATCTAAGGATAGATCGGGATCTAATGGCTTGGAATGAATCATCTCTATACAGTTTGATCTTGTTAAGTCTAGATCTGTATACTGACGCATGTAATGTTCTGTAAATATTGTAATCTGGGTATAACTCAAGTTTGGAATAGCTGCAAATCATGAATGAATATTTACAGATGTATATGCCGGTTGACTATGATAAAAGCACATACATATGCAGGTTAGATACATCTAAGTAGTGTATACCATATAAGATATGATGTTTGAAGTTACAGGTGGTTCTGGTTGTTGATGAGTTCTGATGACTGTTTACTGGTGTCAGTATTCTGCATATTCAGTTTGGTTGATTGTGTTTAGCTTCAGTGTTGATGGATGAGATCTATAATGGATCAGGATCATAATGATTTATCTTTATGTGATCTGATGGACTAGATCTGGTTGCTAACATATGTAATATCCTTGTATATGTAATGATCTGGGTATGTCTGAGGTTAGGAAGTGCAGCAAAGTTATAAGTAAGTAATTGATGACATATACGTTGGTTCTCCTTGGTGAAGTTGCGTATACACGCTGGTTCGGCTCTTCCAAGTAGCGTATGTACTCTGATGCATGATTTTTGAGGATACAGTTAGATCTGAATGTCGTTGCAGAGTTCTGTGTTCTACTCTGTGTTTTGGTGACTACATTTTGTTGACAAGGTTTCAGTGATTCAGTATTGGGTGATTCAGAGATTGATGATGCTAGTGTTGATTGATTATGTGCTTCAATGATATTGATGGGTCCAGTATGAAAATTGGATGAAATGTGGCCTTCAGATTATAGTGTTGTGCTTCAGGAGTATCCAGTCTGAAAATTTATGAAACGTGGTACCTGGAGGAAGAAAGAGAAGGTTGTAGCCTTCTGTAGGTCGGTACCTACGTACTAGTACATCAGCTAGTACAAGAGCTAAGGGGGTGGTAGCTCCCTTCTAGTAGCAGCTGGAAAATGAGTGAAGGTTGGAGCATTCAGTAGGCCGACACCTACGTACTAGTAAAAGGATCAGCTAGTACAAGAGCTAAGGGGGTTGCAGCTCCCTTCCAGGAGAAGCTGGAGAACGAGAGAAGGTTGTAGCCTTCTACAGGTAGAAGCCTGTGTACTGGTATAAGACTGCACCAGTACAGAAATATTGTAAAAAGAAGTTTCTTATTAAAAGAAGATAGAGACGATTTGCAGCAAGTGATTTTCACCCACATTGGGTTTCCACCCTATATCATGGTGTTCATGTGTGCTTCTTGTGTGTGATGATCTGTTATGTTTTACTACTCTTGTTTACTGTTCATATGGCTAATAATGTTCTGATGCACTCATTAAGGATCAACTAACTGAATCAGAAGTTTACTGGATATACACTTGTTACACTACACATAGTTGCATATACACGCGGTTTGCCTTAACTGAAGTAGCGTATATCAATCATAATATGGAAATGAAAAACTTATATTGATTTAATAATACTGATTCCCCCCCCCCCCCCCAAGTATTATTTCCAACAAGTTGCATTTAAGCCCTGAACTTCTGTAAAATAAAAAATTCCCAGAGTTTTATATAAGAGTTAAATCATTTTTTCTCAATAGGTGATTTTCCAAAGATGGGTGTCAGATAAAAAGCAGCAGCTGCTCTTAAAAACCCTAAGTTGTTCTTTACCAAAGGCTCCGAATCCAAAGTTATCCCCACAATTGGAAGTATCCCAAACGAAGCAAATAACAATAGCCACAGAGGAGAAAGAAGAACAAGCCACTGCCATGAACCCTCCACTCTGCCGTGAGGGGTAAGCCGGGAAGCAAACCCAAACACACAACCCCCAGCAATGGACGTCGCAAGAGTTAAAAAGTACAAGTCCTCTGTCAAACCAGGCACGTTATTGCATCCCTCTTCCCTAACAATGCATTGCTTGATGGCATCAATTGTACTCAAAAGGGCTGCCTGATAGCCCTCTTCAGATACAAAAAACTGATTCCCATACTTGGACTGCAGCTCACCGAAGAATTGACGAGGAACCCTGGAACCCACTATTAATCATGTGCCAAAATTCAAGATGTTTGGGGAAGAGATGTCGTCTACTATAATCACAGTCCTATCATCCGGGCACCATAGGTCCCTGAAGGATTTATCTGAAGGAGAGGGGGATGGCCTAGACCTTGTAAGGATTCTCATTTTCCACTTTGACTTGTCTTCCAAAGCCTGCAACTCTTGTGAAATCTTCACTGCCTGGGCTGGAGATAAGACCCTGGCTATGTCAATAACATTGGTGAAGTTGTTGGGTAGCTGAAGGTCTAGGAATTTTACTGCTTCTAGCTCTTTTGAGGCCATGTTCGATTGAAAGTCTGAGTTCAGGATTTGGGTAATTGCTAAAGATGGTGTCAATTGCACTTGCTGAATCAGAAAGGTGAACAAGAGCATGGATGCCATTGACAGAGTTTGCTTACCCACATCCTTGAGAATGTTGTTTTTGTGCTATGCATATATCAATTGAGAAATACCCAGGTTTTCGAAGGTGATCTGAAAGAGGTTGAATTTGTGGGTTATTGAATCGGGTGTACATTGACTGACAGAGTATGATTGTTTTATTCGATTGAAGGTGGGCTTGTAATTGAAAATGAAGAGGAAAGAGAATGACTTAAAAGAGATAATGCAGCAAGAACTGAGTGGCATTTTAACTGGGGGTGGAGAAAGACTCGGAATGCTCTTGATGGTTACTTGCTGAGGCTTGAGCTTGAGTTGCCATGAGATACTGGAGATGGGTCTAATCACGAAAGACCGAATGCACCAAAAATCTGAGCCACCTAATTCCACCTGTAAGGCTAGGCACACACCAGAATGAACCAATAGAGTTTTGTAAGATTACTCAAAGATGGACGAATACTTCCTGATAAATCATTTGAATTCATGTCCAAACCAAAATCAACGAGGATTCAAAGTGTTATGTTCATTGAAAATAATCTATGACATCCAACTGAATATTTGATAAACAGGAATATTTTTAGTGGAATTTTACAGAGTGTGATGGTGTTTGAATTTTAATGGAAAAGAGAATTTTTATACACGTTGTTACCCAAGATCAAACAATTGACATTCTGAAGGGAAAACTATTTTCTTAATGTGATTAGGCTAATAATCAAAATTAAATTCTTCGTCTTTTGTTCGGAGAGATGCTTTGTAAGTAATGTACTAATTCTCTTTAATGTTAACCACCTCCATAATGTGATTAAGGTAAATTAATCAATTATTTACCAAAGTATTAAATTTCTAAACTAACTCTCTTTAATGATAACCACCTCCATAATGTAATTAAGGTAAAATAATCAATTATTTACCAGAGCATTACATGTCAATCTTACTGCATTCATCATTTAAACATATTTAACCCAAAAACTTGATTAAATAAAATATTTTTTGAAAAAGAATGTGTCAACTTATCACAAAAATGTACTCAGGTACCCCATCTACAAAAAGCCATTCACTGTTTCATGAAAGTTTAAAATGTAAAATGTTTAATAGTCGGACCATATTGAGCTAAATTTCGCAATCATATAAGAACTATAAAAATGATGTAGCGTAAAATAATCAGAAAGATCGTCTTATAGTGATTCGAAAGATTTCAAGATTGATTGGTATTCAAACATGATAATTAATTAAACAATTTGAAAGATTTCAAGATTGATTGGTATCCAAAACATAATAACTTAATTAATTAAACAAAACATGGGTACATAAATCCCAAGCATTAAGAAATCATTGATTGGTATCCAAACATGATAACTTATTAATTAAACAATTTGAAAGATTTCAATATTGATTGGTATCCAAAACATAATAACTTAATTAATTAAACAAAACGTGGGTACAGAAATCCCAAGCATTAAGAAATCTGGCCGACAACCCTCCTAAGGATACTAATGAACATGAGTTGCATTTGAGCCCTGAACTTCTACAAAATAAAAAATTCCCAGACTTTTATATCAGAGTTAGATAAAGAAGAACAACCCACTGCCATGAACCCTCCACTCTGCCCTGAGGACTATGCCGGGCAGCAAACCCAAACACACAACCCCCAGCAATGGACGTCGCAAGACATAGAAGTACAGGTCATCTGTCAAACGAGGCACGTTATTGCATCCTTCTTCCCTAACAATGCATTGCTTGATGGCATCAATTATATTCAAAATGGCGACCTGATAGCCCTCTTTCGATACAAAAAACTGATTCCCATACTTGGACTGTAGCTCACTAAAGAACTGACGAGGAAGCCTGGAACCCACTGTTAATCATGTGCCGAAATTCAAGATGTTTGGGGAAGAGATGTCCTCTACTATAATCACAGTCCTGTCATCAGGGCGCCATAGGTCCCTGAAGGATTTATCTGAAGGAGATGGGGATGGCCCAGACCTTGTAAGGATTCTCATTTTCCACTCTGACTTGTCTTCCAAAGCCTGCAACTCTTGTGAAATCTTCACTGCTTGGGTTGGAGATAAGACCCTAGCTATGTCAATAACATTGGTGAAGTTGTTGGGTAGCTGAAGGTCTGGGACTTTTATTGCTTCTAGCTCTTTTGAGGCCATGTTGGATTGAAATTCCAAGTTCAGGATTTGGGTAATTGCTAAAGCTGGTGTCAACTGCACTTTCTGAATCAGAAAGGTGAACAAGAGCATGGATGCCATTGACAAAGTTTGCTTACCCACATCCTTGAGAATGTTGTTTTTGTGTTGTGCATATATCAACTGAGAAATACCCAGGTTTTTGAAGGTGATCTGAAAGGGGTTGAAGTTGTGGGTTATTGAATCGAGTGTACATTGACTGACAGAGTATGAGTGTTTTATGCAATTGAAGGTGGGCTTGTAATTGAAAATGGAGAGGAAAGAGAATGACTTAAAAGAGATAACGCAACAGGAACCGAGTGGCATTTTAACTGGGGGTGGAGAAAGACTCGGAATGCTCTTGATGGTTGCTTGCTGAGGCTTGAGCTTGAGTTGCCATGAGATACTAGAGATGGGTCTAATCACGAAAGACCGAATGCACCAAAAATCTGAGCCACCTGATTCCACCTGTAAGGCCAGGCACACACCAGAATGAGGATATGTAGACTAAGAAACTACAACACTCGGTCACAGCAGGCACTGACATATGCATAACACTCCTAATTAAATGTACGAGGGAAAGCATTAGCATTGTAGTGACCATCAATGGTGCCCTGAAATACCCACTGATAAACCAAGTGAACTGGTTGAGGTCACAGAGCCACAACCAATCGAGGCTTACACCATGGCTACAGGTAGCATAAATGAAAAAAGTAAATAGGGGAGTTATTTTTCTGAGACAAGGGTTAATAATCCATACCTATAGATACATAGCACACTTGAAGAGAAGTTTCTCTTGGTTCCATTGGTATAGTTTGGTGAATTCCATTCCACTGTGGATACCCTAAACAGCCAGAGAAAAATAGTTTTCATGAGAACCAAACACGTTCCTTTGAGGAACACAAAACGACAATAACAAGGAATTGAGGGAAAAATGATAAATGTAGACCTGAGAGTTTTCACCACGATGGTAATGGAATCCATTGTTCTCTTGTCCCACAAATACTTGAACCAGCTCGACGATACTAACACACATCCTCTGGCACATCCAAACCCATGAAAATTAGATGAGACGGTAATGCCCACACCACGGGAATGTAAAATGAAGTAGTAAACACAAGAATGACATACCTATAAGCTATAGGGGAAGGCCTCATTGCCATACATTCAGAAAATTCATGAGTCTGGAGTAACCACATCCTGAAATAAAAAACAATATAATGCCTGCAATAAAAGGTTTATTTTACACAAATCAAAATGAAATTTATTCTCTGATGAATGTAACTAAAAGCAGAATAACATAATAACAGGGCTACTGAGCACAGAGAATGTCAGACTTGGGAACTTTACAGCTAATTACAATCACTACAGAGCATGGTGGATATGTGAAGGAGATCCATTAATCGATGCAGTCCTGCATGATCACTCTCAGTGTTATATCTCCATTTCCTTCATTGCAAACAGTGGATTAATAGTCCCATATAAGAGAGATAGGTTCAGATATGCCACAAGGACAACCCATAACATAAGGCTACATTGAAAAAAATTATAAGCAGCCATTACAACCCTCCTGAGGATACTAATAAACATGAGTTACATTTGAGCCTTGAACTTCTGCAAAATAAAAAATTCCCAGACTTTTATATCAGAGTTAAATCATTTTTTCTCAATAGGTGATTTTCCAAAGATGGGTGTCAGATAAAAAGCAGCAGCTGCTCTTAAAAACCCTAAGCTGTTCTTTACCAAAGGCTCCCAATCCGAAGTTCTCCCCACAATTGGAAGTATCCCAAATGAAGCAAATAACAATAGCCACAAAGGAGAAAGAAGAACAACCCACTGCCATGAACCCTCCACTCTGCCCTGAGGGCTAAGCCGGGCAGCAAACCCAAACACACAACCCCCAGCAATGGATGTCGCAAGAGTTAAAAAGTACAGGACATCTGTCAAACCAGGCACGTTATTGCATCCCTCTTCCCTAACAATGCATTGCTTGATGGCATCAATTGTATTCAAAAGGGCTGCCTGATAGCCCTCTTCCGATACAAAAAACTGATTCACATACCTGGACTGCAGCTCACCGAAGGATTGACGAGGAAGACTGGAACCCACTGTTAATCCTATTCCGAAATTCAAGATGTTTGGGGAAGAGATGTCCTCTACTATAATCACAATCCTATCATCAGGGCGCCATAGGTCCCTGAAGGATTTATCTGAAGGAGATGGGGATGGCCCAGACCTTGTAAGGATTCTCGTTTTCCACTCTGACTTGTCTTCCAAAGCCTACAACTGTTGTGAAATCTTCACTGCTTGGGTTGGAGATAAGACCCTAGCTATGTCAATAACATTGGTGAAATTGTTGGGTAGCTAAAGGTCTGGGACTTTTATTGCTTCTGGCTCTTTTGAGGCCATGTTCGATTGAAAGTCTGAGTTTAGGATTTGGGTAATTGCTAAAGATGGTGTCAACTGCACTTGCTGAATCAGAAAGGTGAACAAGAGCATGGATGCCATTGACAGAGTTTGCTTACCCACATCCTTGAGAATGTTGTTTTTGTGCTGTGCATATATCAACTGAGAAATACTTAGGTTTTTGAAGGTGATCTGAAAGGGGTTGAAGTTTTGGGTTATTGAATCGGGTGTACATTGACTGATAGAGTATGAGTGTTTTATGTGATTGAAGGTGGGCTTGTAATTGAAAATGGAGAGGAAAGAGAATGACTTAAAAGAGATAACGCAACAGGAACTGAGTGGCATTTTAACTGGGGGTGGAGAAAGACTCGGAATGCTCTTAATGGTTGCTTACTGAGGCTTGAGCTTGAGTTGCCATGAGATACTGGAGATGGGTCTAATCACGAAAGACTGAATGCACCAAAAATCTGAGCCACCTGATTCTCCTTGTAAGGCCAAGCACACACCAGAATGAACCAGTAGAGTTTTGTAAGATTACTCAAAGATGGACGAATACTTCCTGATAAATCATTTGAATTCATGTCCATACCAAAATCAACGAAGATTCATAGTGTTACGTTCATTGAAAATAATTTATGACATCCAACTAAATATTTGATAAACATGAATATTTTTGGTGGAATTTTACAGAGTGCGATGGTGTTTGAATTTTAATAGAAAAGAGAATTTTTATACACGCTATTACCCAGGATCAAAACAATTGACATTCTAAAGGGAGAACTATTTTCTTAATGTGATTAGGCTGATAATCAAAATTAAATTCTTCGTCTTTTGTTGGAGAGACGCTTTGTAAATAATGTACTAATTCTCTTTAATGTTAACCACCTCCATAATGTGATTAAGGTAAAATAATCTATTACTTACCAAAGTATTAAATTTCTAAACTAATTCTCTTTAATGATAACCACCTCCATAATGTAATTAAGGTAAAATAATCAATTATTTACCAGAGCATTACATGTCAATCTTACTGCATTCATCATTTAAACATATTTAACCCAAAAACTTGATTAAATAAAATATTTTTTGAAAAAGAATGTGTCAACTTATCACAAAAATGTACTCAGGTACCCCATCTGCAAAAAGCCATTCACTGTTTCATGAAAGTTTAAAATGTAAAATGTTTAATAGTCACACCATATTGAGCTAAATTTCGCAATCATATAAAAACTATAAAAACGATGTAGCGTAAAAATAATCAGAAAGATCGTCTTACAGTGATTTGAAAGATTTCAAGATTGATTGGTATTCAAACATGATAATTAATTAAACAATTTGAAAGATTTCAAGATTGATTGGTATCCAAAACATAATAACTTAATTAATTAAACAAAACATGGGTACATAAATCCCAAGCGTTAAGAAATCATTGATTGGTATCCAAACATGATAACTTATTAATTAAACAATTTGAAAGATTTCAATATTGATTGGTATCCAAAACATAATAACTTAATTAATTAAACAAAACGTGGGTACAGAAATCCCAAGCGTTAAGAAATCTGGCCGACAACCCTCTTGAGGATACTAATAAACATGAGTTGCATTTGAGCCCTGAACTTCTGCAAAATAAAAAATTCCCAGACTTTTATATCAGAGTTAGAGAAAGAAGAACAACCCACTGCCATGAACCCTCCACTCTGCCCTGAGGGCTAAGCCGGGAAGCAAACCCAAACACACAACCCCCAGCAATGGATGTCGCAAGAGTTAAAAAGTACAGGTCATCTGTCAAACCAGGCACGTTATTGCATCCCTCTTCCCTAACAATGCATTGCTTGATGGCATCAATTGTATTCAAAAGGGCTGCCTGATAGCCCTCTTCCGATACAAAAAACTGATTCCCATACCTGGACTGCAGCTCACCGAAGAATTGATGAGGAACCCTGGAACCCATTATTAATCCTGTGCCAAAATTCAAGATATTTGGGAAGAGATGTCCTCTACTATAATCACAGTCCTGTCATCAGGGCGCCATAGGTCCCTGAAGGATTTATTTGAAGAAGATGGGGATGGCCCAGACCTTGTAAGGATTCTCATTTTCCACTCTGACTTGTCTTCCAAAGCCTGTAACTCTTGTGAAATCTTCACTACTTGGGCTGGAGATAAGATCCTGGCTATGTCAATAACATTGGTGAAGTTGTTGGGTAGTTGAAGGTCTGGGACTTTTATTGCTTCTGGCTCTTTTGAGGCCATGTTGGATTGAAAGTCTGAGTTCACGATTTGGGTAATTGCTAAAGATGGTGTCAACTGCACCTGCTGAATCAGAAAGGTGAACAAAAGCATGGATGCCATTGACAAAGTTTGCTTACCCACATCCTTGAGAATGTTGTTTTTGTGCTATGCATATATCAACTGAGAAACCCTAGTTTTTGAAGGTGATCTGAAAGGGGTTGAATTTGTGGGTTATTGAATCGGGTGTACATTGACTGACAGAGTATGAGTGTTTTAGGTGATTGAAGGTGGGCTTGTAATTGAAAATGGAGAGGAAAGATAATGACTTAAAATAGATAATGCAGCAGGAACTGAGTGGCATTTTAACTGGGGGTGGAGAAAGACTCAGAATGCTCTTGATGGTTGCTTGCTGAGGCTTGAGCTTGAGTTGCCATGAGATACTGGAGATGGGTCTAATCACGAAAGACCGAATGCACCAAAAATCTGAGCCACCTGATTCCACCTGTAAGGCCAGGCACACACCAGAATGAGGATACGTAGACTAAGAAACTACGACACTCAGTCACAGCAGGCACCGAGATATGCAGAACAATCCTAATTAAATGTACGAGGGAAAGCATTAGCGTTTTAGCGACCATCAATGGTGCCCTGAAATACCCACTGATAAACCAAGTGAACTGGTTGAGGTCTGTTATGATACCAAATGTTATGAAACCAGCTCAAGAAAAAGATAGATGAACGCCTTAGAAATAAGCCTCTTCGAGGGGGAAACCTCCTTTACATTACACAAATGAACAATTCTTTGATGATACAAATGAAAAGACCTCCTTTCTATATATAGGAGTCTAAGGGATCATAACATAATCAGAGCCAACATAACAATAATAATGTAAGGGCATAATAATAACAATAGTGGGCTTCTATGGGGCACAATAGTAACAATATGGGAACTAAATGGGTACATCAATATAATAAATGGGTTGTACTAATAACAATAAGGGGTTACACTAGTAGTATAGGGGCCTAACATGCCCCTCTCCTTCAAAAAGCGTTGTCCTCAACGCTTAAGTAGTTCTTGATGCTTCTGTATAAAATTCTTGTCCTCCCTTGTGGAATCTTCAGCGGGTAAGTTCTTCCACTCGATGAGATACTCTGAAATTGATTGATTTCGTAGCTATCGTGTTCTTGTTTCTGTGACTGCTCCAGGTTCCAATATGATTTTTCCTTCCTCTTCAATTTCTGGCAATATTGTTTGAATTGGGATCTTTTGCAACTTTTGAATAAGTGGCCATACTTCTTTGTCCTTCTTCCATTCATCCCTTGCTTCATTTATCCAATCTGGTTAGATAATAGAAATAGCACAAAACAATGCTTCCACATCCTCATCCTTGAAGAGTCTTCCCATTCGGTAAGGTCTCCATTTTTTAAGTGCATATAGTATTGCCAACATTTCCTTCTCATAAATAGCTTGCTTGAGATGTAGCAGTAAAAATATCCAATCACCTACATCAAAACATTTTTCACTATGATGTTGATCTACCTGTTGTTTCGTTTGATTTTGCACCAAAGTGGCGTTATCCTTTAAAATTTGGAGAACTTGTTGTTGATGCTTGATGTGATCTTTCACTGCTTGAACCTTTTTCTTCTTGATATGTCCTTCTATCTCTAGAGTTTGAGGAGTGGTAATTTCTTCCAATCCTTTACAAGATATGGTCGGATTCATTTCTTGATGCTCGATGTGATCTTTCACTTCTTGAACATTTTTCTTCTTGATATGTCCTTCTATCTTGATAATTTGAGGAGTGGTAATTTTGACCAATGAATTACAAGATATGGTTGGATTCATTTCTTCTTTCTCGATGTGATCTTTCACTTCTTGCACATTTTTCTTCTTGATATGTCCTTCTATCTTGAGAGTTTGAGGAGTGGTAATTCTTGCCAATGCTTTACAAGATATGGTCTGATTCATTTCTTCTTTCTCTGGGGTGGGGTCCTGGCATATATCTTCTTCTTTTGATGTTTCTTGATCCTTTTCTTCCTCCTCTTCATATTCTATGTAAAATAATTTCTTCTTAGCACACTTATGACCTTTAGTGCATTTGCTATCACAATTGTAACAAAGCCCTTTTTCTCTTTTTTCTTCCAATTGTTGTGGTGTAACCCTTGTAGGTTGTGGAAGGCTAGGATAAACAACACTTCCATCTTTACAGTTGTGAGGGGTATGCTTCCTGGTTTCCATAATTTTTCTTTCCAATATGTGACAAATCCCTTTTACTCTTTCCAATTGTTGTGGTGTTGCTCTAAAGAAGGTGTTGCTCTTTGTATCCTCATAATGTGCTATCATTTCCTCTGTAAAATTGACCACGTAACAAGTTGTTTACGAAAACAAAGCCCTTCATACCATAAAAATTAATCCGGTTCTAAATATGAAGATGCAATACATACCTTTTGTAACAGTGGTACACCATGTAGATCAAAATATTGCTCCATCTGAAGTATCCAATTTACCGGATCCTTGCCATCAAACTTCCTCATCTTTCTTTTTCTTGATTTTAGGAGCTCGATATTGAAACAACTGTAACTCTGTACTTTCAGATCTGTAAGTTCTGAAATTGCGACCTGTAGTAACCCTCTGTGTCCTCTTTCCAATGCCACCAGTCTAATCCAAATTGGATTCTCCAAGAAAGAGTTATGCACAATCTCCCAAGATGACCTGATTATAGACCTTTCCAGAAGAGCGAACTTGTATGAAGTGCCACGTGTCACTGTTTCAACCTTTGGTACTAAAAATATATATACAAGAAACTACAGTTCGTCCTCTTTCTGTACCTTCTTACAAAATTTCAATCCAATGCTTAGAGAGAAAGTTATGTCAATTTTCCCCACGTCACCTATTTGGAATGTAATTCAGGAGTCTGCAAAAAGACCAACTTCCTCAGATCATATCTTCAAAACTATAGTGCGAAAAGCTCTGAAATTTGGACATGAGATTCAGCGCGATTTCTTCTCAAATGGTTTTTTTTTAAGCTTCTAAAACGTCACAAAAAAAAAGTTGTAGCGAAAATGCCACGATAACCTGTTTGGAGCAGTGAAACCCTAGAATCCAAAGCTCTGATACCAAATGTTATGAAACCAGCTCACAAAAAGATAGAAAAGATACATGAACACCTTAAAAATAAGAATCTTCGAGGGGGCAACCTCTTTTACATTAAACAAATGAACAATTCTTGGATGATACAAATGAAAAGACCTCCCTTCTATATATAGGAGTCTAAGGGGTCATAACATAATTAGAGCCGACATAACAATAATAATGTAAGGGCACGATAATAACAATAGTGGCCTTCTATGGGGCACAATAGTAACAATATGGGCACTACATGGATACATCAATATAATAAGTGGATTCTACTAATAACAATAAGGGATTACACTAGTAGTATAGGGACCTAACAAGGTCATAAAGCCACAACTAGTTAAGGCTTACACCATGGCTACAGGTAGCATAAATGAAAAAAAGTAAATAGGGGAGTTATTTTTCTGAGACAAGGATTAATAATCCATACCGATAGATACATAGCACACTTGAAGAGAAGTTGCTCTTGGTTCCATTGGTATAGTTTGGTGAATTCCATTCCACTGTGGATACCCTAAACAGCCAGAGAAAAATAGTTTGCATGATAACCAAACACGTTCCTTTGAGGAACACAAAACAAAAATAACAAGGAATTGAGGGAAAAACGATAAATGCAGACCTGAGAGTTTTCACCACGATGGTAATGGAATCCATTGTTCTCTTGTCCCACGAATACTTGAACCAGCTCGACGATACCAGCACACATCCTCTGGCACATCCAAACCCATGAAAATTAGACGAGGTGGTAATTCCCATACCACGGGAATGTAAAATGAAGTAGTAAACACAAGAATGACATACCTATAAGCTATAGGGGAAGGCCTCATTGCCATACATTTAGAAAATTCATGAGTTTGGAGTAACCACATCCTGAAATAAAAAACGATATAATGCCTGCAATAAAGGTTTATTTTACACAAATCAAAACAAAATTTATTCTCTGCTAAATGTAACTAAAAGCAGAATAACATAATAACAGGGCTGTTGAGCACAAAGAATGTCAGACTTGGGAACTTTATAGCTAATTACAGTCACTACAGATCATGGTGGATATGTGAAGGAGACCCATTAATCGATGCAGTCCTACATGATCATTGTCAGTGTTATATCTCCATTTCCTTCGATGCAAATAGTTGATTAATAGTCCCATATAAGAGAGACTGGTTCAGATATGCCATAGGGACAACCCATAACATAAGGCTACGTTGAAAAAAATTATAAGCAGCCATTGCAACCCTCCTAAGGATACTAATAAACATGAGTTGCATTTGAGCCCTGAACTTCTGCAAAATAAAAAATTCCCAGACTTTTATATCAGAGTTAAACCATTTTTTCTCAATAGGTGATTTTACAAAGATGGATGTCAGATAAAAAGCAGCAGCTGCTCCTAAAAACCCTAAGTTGTTCTTTACCAAAGGCTCCCAATCCAAAGTTCTCCCCACAATTGGAAGTATCCCAAATGAAGCAAATAACAATAACTACAGAGGAGAAAGAAGAACAACCCACTGCCATGAACCCTCCACTCTGCCCTGAGGGCTAAGCCGGGCAGCAAACCCAAACACACAACCCCCAGCAATGGATGTCGCAAGAGTTAAAAAGTACAGGACATCTGTCATGTTAGGATATTCCGACACATAGGATATAGTTAAGTTCAACTTGGTCTAGTATAGAGTTAGGTAAAGTGTCCTTCTTTACCGTTGTACATTTTGTAACTTACAAACCGACGGTCACGATATGTAGTGATCCGACGGTTCACTCTCACCTCGGTATTACCGACACTTGATCCATGGCTTGACACCCGATTGGTCCATGAGTTCTATTTAAAGCGCATGGAGGGTCATTGTTCGAGTAATCCGTGCATGAGAGAAGCTTATGTAAATTTTCATTCTTTGATTAATAAATTGCCTGTAGTACCCACGTTGGGACAGGCCGTGGACTGTTTCCCTCTTTGAGGGTCGCGTCCGTTGGTGATCCAAATCTGAAGCCGGTAGAACTGCATGCGGCTGTCGTTTCCTAGATCTGCTGTTTTTGACTGCTTTCGGGCCGAGAGGACTGCTCTGTTGCGTTCGGAGCATCTGTTCCAGTGAGGAACCCCTTTCGTTTCACGCGAAAAGGTTTCCGGTAGCCCTAGCTGCGTCATTTTTCAGATCGGGAGGTATACAGTGTTTTTTGCAGTTTACTGTTATTTTCTCTCTGCTTATTTCGGTTTCGGTTTATTTAGCCTTTTTTTTTAACCGGATCTATACCTTTCATTTCTGCGTATGCTCTTTGCCCTGCGACTCTGTGCGATCTGGGCAAATCAGAAACAGAAAGGAAGGATTTTTCTCATGCGTATGCTCTTTTCCCTGCACCTTAGTGTGATCTCGGAAAATCAGAAACATTGAGAAAAATATTTAGTTTTTCGGCTAAAGCTAACTTTGAGATTTTTTTAAAAATTTCTAGTTTTTTGGCTAAAGCTAACTTCGAGCCGCAAGGTTCGTTTTTCTTTGCATATTCGTGTTGGGTTTTGTGTTTTGTGTTTTGTAGGGAAAAAGAGCTTTCTCAAGGCAAGCACGCAAACCAAGGCCCCCCCCCCCCCCCCCCTCTCTCTCTCTCTCTCTCTCTCTCAAATTTTTTGTATAGATCAATTGGTTCAAAGCTATTTTAAGAGAGTAGAGGTCTTGGGTTCAAGTCTCCATTTTGTGGGGGCGGATTTTTTCATTCCCGCACATTCGCGCACTTTGCCGGCAACGTCAACAATTTTTTTTTCAAAAAGCCATAACTTCTTCATCCGGAAGCCTTTTTCAGAGCCGTTTTTTTTAAAACCGCCTATTTTTTCGAGATCTATCCATTGGAACACTTACTTTCAGCATCTTCAGCTTCAGTTTTTTTTAAAAAAATGGAAAGTCCATGCCAAGTCATTCTTGACAGCACTAACTACTTCCAATGGGTAGCCTACATGGAAGATTTACTTAGAAGTAAAGGTCTCTTCAGAATAGCCACAGACCAAGAGAAGAAACCAAAAGATGAAGACAAGGCTGCAAAATGGGAAAATAGACAAGATCAAGCACGTGGTTTGATAGGGATGTCTATTTCTCCTGATCTTAGATTCCACATTGCAGAACTTGAGACTCCTCATGAAGCATTAGAAAAACTCGCTAAAGTTTTTGGGATTAAAAATGAAATTAGAGCCCATCAACTTGAAAATGAGTTGCTTACTTTGGATCCTAATAATTTTTCTTGCATTGAAGATTTCTTGTCCAAATTCAAGACCCTTAGATATCTCTTGGAAGGTGTTAAAGTTAAGAAAGAAGATGGTAACCTTATTTATTCCATCCTTACTAAGTTGGGACCAGCCTACTCTGTATTTGTTTCCACTTTCCATTCTACAAGGGAAGCTTTCATTTGTCAAGGAAAAGACTACAAGGCCCCTTCCTTTGACTCCTTTTGTGATTCCTTAATAAGAGAACAAGAAAAACTCTTACACCTTGGTCTTCTTAATCTTGGAAACTCTTCCACGAAAGCGTTAGCCGCCCAGCAGCAACCAAATTCAAAGAATCCTAAGTCATATCCTCAAAAGAATGGTCCTAAACCAACTCAGCCTCAAAATGAAAGATCATTTCAGCAAAATGATAAGACCAATAAAAACAAATGGAAGAAGACTGATAGACATTGTAACTTTTGTAATCGAGATGGCCACTTAGAATCTAAATGCTTTAAGAAGATGGAAGCCTTGGAAGCCGCAATGAAGAAACATAACATCCATGTGGAGCCTACTTCAACTTCAACTTCCGGAATGGCACTTTCTGCATGTCATTGTCAATCATCTCAGTCTGGTTATGCATTAAATGTATCTTCTTCTTCTTCTCATTCTCATGAGTGGCTCATTGATTCTGGAGCCTCTTATCACATGGCCAAAAACCAAGCCATGTTTTCTTCTTTAAATGATTGTAACACCAAAAATATATATGTTGGTGATGATAGATCTCTTAATGTTGTAGGGACTGGAACTGTTCATCTAGACAATGGTCAGTTTAATGATGTATTATGTGTTCCAACCTTATCCTGCAACCTTCTATCTGTCTATCAGATAACTCATTCAGGTGAAGGTAAAATTGTTGAATTTTCACCTCATGATGTTGTAATCAAGGATCTAAAAGATCCTAAACAGATTCTAGCTACTGGTCTTGCTGATGATTCCACAAGGTTGTATAAGTTTCACAACTTTGGGTCATCCAATCTTCCCTCAGTATTTGTTGCTCATAATGATGAAGTGAGCAAACTTTGGCATGAGCGATTTGGTCACTTAAACTATCGCTCCCTTCAGCATCTATGTAAAGAAAATATGGTGACAGGTCTTCCTATGGTATCTTGCAGAGATGGTGTTTGTTCCGGATGTGTACTCGGAAAACATCATCGGGACAGTTTTGACAAACGTGCCTCTTGGCACGCCTCAGCCCCTTTACAGCTTGTGCACAGTGATTTATGTGGTCCTCTTCCTGTTGCTTCATTCTCTGGCTGCAAGTACTTCTTAACTTTCATTGATGATTTCTCCAGACGCACTTGGGTATACTTCTTAAAACTCAAGAGCGAAGTATTTAACACATTTTTGGCCTTCAAAGCCTTTGTTGAAAAACAATCTGGACATCAAATTCTTAAGCTAAGAACTGATAATGGTGGAGAATATGTTAAAAACACATTCATCAACTTTTGCACCGAAAATGGAATTCAAATGCAACATACTGTTCCATACACTCCACAACAAAATGGTGTAGCTGAAAGGAAAAATCGCACCTTAAAGGAAATGGCTAATTGTATGCTGCAATCTAAAGGACTCAGTCTTAGTTTTTGGGCCGAAGCAATTAATTGTGCAAATTATATAATCAATCGCACTCCTACTAAGGTTCTAGAGAATATCACTCCAGAAGAAGCTTGGAGTTCCATTAAACCAGATGTAAGTCACTTTCGTGTGTTTGGAAGTGAAGCATGGGCCCATATTCCAGATGAAAAGCATAAAGCTTTAGAACCTAAGAGTGAGAAATGTACTTTTGTTGGATATTCTGAAGATGTAAAAGGTTATAGACTTATTCCATTTAAGTCCAAAAATGTTATCATTAGAAGAGATGTAAAATTTGATGAAAATAAATCGGCCTGCGAGCCTAGTCCGGCGGATGTGCCACCTCTTCCTATCTCTTCTACTTTTGAAAACATTTCTTCTTCAGATGATGAAAGCGAGGATGATAATCCTCCCCCACCTTCTCAGGATCCTCAACTTCCAAGATGGGTCCGTGCTACTCGGGATGCAGCAGGTGATCTTGCCGGTGATCCTACAGATCAGCGACGTACACGTTCTCAGTTTGAAAGAGCCTCTTCTTTACTGGCTCAAGCTCCAGTAAATCATGATCCTGACACTTTTGCAGAAGCTTCAGGCCATCCACATTGGGAAGCAGCTATGAATGAAGAATATCATTCATTGATGACAAATGATACATGGGATCTTGTTCCTCTACCAAAGGGACGCAAACTTGTTAGATGTAAATGGGTTTACAGAACCAAGTATGGACCAGATGGGAAAGTTGATAAACATAAAGCTCGTCTCGTTGCTAAGGGCTTTTCACAGGTTGAAGGCATTGACTACACTGAAACCTTCTCCCCTGTTGCCAAAATGAACTCTATCCGCCTTGTTCTTTCCCTTGCTGCCTCTTTAAAATGGGAAGTCCATCAGATGGATGTTAAATCTGCCTTCTTGCATGGGGACTTGCAGGAAGAAATCTATATGGAACAACCCATTGGCTTCATACAAACAGACTCCAGCCTTGTTTGTCGACTTAAGAAATCCCTTTATGGCCTCAAGCAAGCTCCTCGGGCTTGGTATGCCAAAATGGATAGCTTTCTTTTAGAATCTGGCTTTTCTAGGTGTCATTCTGACAATACTGTCTACACCAAGAAAGTGGGCAACTCTCTTATCATCCTTGTTCTTTATGTTGATGATCTTATTCTTACTGGTAGTGATCCCAACCTTATAAACCATGTGAAGTCCAGCCTTAAAAAGAAATTTGAAATGACAGACTTAGGACACTTACACTATTTTCTCGGTCTTCAAGTCTTGCAATCCAAGGAGGGTATTTCCCTTTCCCAGTCCAAGTATGCTTGTGATATTCTTCGTCATTTTCACATGGAAGACTGTAAGCCAGCCCCTTCTCCCTTTCAGTCTGGAGTCAAACTTTCAGTCTCTTGTACTTCTCCTGAAGTTGATGCTACCTTATACCGTCAACTTGTAGGAAAACTCTTGTATTTAACCCATACTCGTCCTGATCTTTCCTTTGCTGTTGGCCTTGTTGCTCGTTTTATGCAAAACCCCCGTGAAAGTCATTGGAAAGCAGCTAAAAGAATACTTCGTTATGTTCGAGGTACAGTACAGTTTGGGATTCATTACAGTGCCAAAGCAGCTCCTCTATTAGTTGGTTTCACTGATTCTGATTGGGCTGGTGACCCTGATGATCGGAAGTCTACTGCCGGTTATGTCTTCACTCTTGGTTCAGGACCTATTACATGGGCTTGTAAGAAACAGGCTGCCATTTCTCTTTCGTCAGCAGAAGCAGAGTATCGTGGTGCCGTGGAAGCTAGTAAGGAAGCCTTGTGGCTTCGTCAGATCCTATCAGAGTTTGGCTTTGAGCAGCAGCATCCAACCACACTTTGGTGTGATAATCAAAGTGCCATTCAGCTATGCAAAGATCCAGTCCAGCATCAGCGCAGCAAACACATTGAACTACACATGCACTTCATCAGAAAGCTCATTCATGACCATGTTCTTGAAGTGCAATATTGTTCAACAGATGATCAGGTTGCAGACATCTTCACAAAGGCTCTCACAGAGGCGAAGTTCACTAAACTTCGATATATGCTTGGAGTTCAGGAAGTTGTCACTAAGGGGGGATAGGCTCTAGTGCCTCCTTCCTTCTCCTATTGTGTCATATTTGTAAATCCTTCAATCCTATCCCAAGTTGTTCTTAAGGGGGGATGTTAGGATATTCCGACACATAGGATATAGTTAAGTTCAACTTGGTCTAGTATAGAGTTAGGTATAGAGTTAGGTAAAGTGTGTTTCTTTACCGTTGTACATTTTGTAACTTACAATCCGACGGTCACGATATGTAGTGATCCGACGGTTCACTCTCACCTCGGTATTACCGACACTTGATCCGTGGCTTGACACCCGATTGGTCCATGAGTTCTATTTAAAGCGCATGGAGGGTCATTGTTCGGGTAATCCGTGCATGAGAGAAGCTTATGTAAATTTTCATTCTTTGATTAATAAATTGCCTGTAGTACCCACGTTGGGACAGGCCGTGGACTGTTTCCCTCTTTCAGGGTTTTAACCACGTCAAAAATACTGGTGTATTGATTTGAGATCTAGTTGTGAGCGGTGTCCTTTTGGTGTTCTTTCTGAGGAACTTACCCTGTAAATTCCTACATGTCAAACCAAGCACGTTATTTCATCCCTCTTCCCTAACAATGCATTGCTTGATGGCATCAATTGTATTCAAAAGGGCTGCCTGATAGCCCTCTTCCGATACAAAAAATTGATTCCCATACCTGGACTGCAGCTCACCGAAGGACTGACGAGGAATCCTGGAACCCACTGTTAATCCTGTGCCGAAATTCAAGATGTTTGGGGAAGAGATGTCCTCTACTATAATCACAGTCCTGTCATCAGGGTGCCATAGGTCCCTGAAGGATTTATCTGAAGGAGATGGGGATGGCCCAGACCTTGTAAGGATTCTCGTTTTCCACTCTAACTTGTCTTCCAAAGCCTGCAACTCTTGTGAAATCTTCACTGCTTGGGTTGGAGATAAGACCCTGGCTATGTCAATAACATTGGTGAAGTTGTTGGGTAGCTAAGGTCTGGGACTTTTATTGCTTCTGGCTCTTTTGAGGCCATGTTCGATGGAAAGTCTGAGTTCAGGATTTGGGTAATTTCTAAATATGGTGTCAACTGCACTTGCTGAATCAGAAAGGTGAACAAGAGCATGGATGCCATTGACAGAGTTTGCTTACCCACATCCTTGAGAATGTTGTTTTTGTGCTGTGCATATATCAACTGAGAAATACCCAGGTTTTTGAAGGTGATTTGAAAGGGGTTGAAGTTGTGGGTTATTGAATCGAGTGTACATTGACTAACAGAATATGAGTGTTTTATGCGATTGAAGGTGGGCTTGTAATTGAAAATGGAGAGGAAAGAGAATGACTTAAAAGAGATAACGCAGCAGGAACTGAGTGGCATTTTAACTGGGGATGGAGAAAGACTCGAAATGCTCTTGATGGTTGCTTGTTGAGGCTTGAGCTTGAGTTGCCATGAGATACTGTAGATGGGTCTAATCACGAAAGACTGAATGCACCAAAAATCTGAGCCACCTGATTCCACCTGTAAGGCCAGGCACACACCAGAATGAACCAGTAGAGTTTTGTAAGTTTAGTCAAAGATGGACGAATACTTCCTGATAAATCATTTGAATTCATGTCCATACCAAAATAAACGAGGATTCAAAGTGTTATGTTCATTGAAAATAATCTATGACATCCAACTAAATATTTGATAAACAGGAATATTTTTGGTGGAATTTTACAGAGTGCGATGGTGTTTGAATTTTAATAGAAAAGAGAATTTTTATACACGTTGTTACCCAAGATCAAAACAATTGACATTCTAAAGGGAGAACTATTTTCTTAATGTGATTAGGCTGATAAACAAAATTAAATTCTTCGTCTTTTGTTGGGAGAGACGCTTTATATATAATGTACTAATTCTCTTTAATGTTAACCACCTCCATAATGTGATTAAGGTAAAATAATCAATTATTTACCAAAGTATTAAATTTCTAAACTAATTCTCTTTAATGATAACCACCTCCATAATGTAATTAAGGTAAAATAATCAATTATTTACTAGAGCATTACATGCCAATCTTACTGCATTCATCATTTAAACATATTTAACCCAAAAACTTGATTAAATAAAATATTTTTTGAAAAAGAATGTGTCAACTTATCACAAAAATGTACTCAGGTACCCCATCTACAAAAAGCCATTCACTATTTCATGAAAGTTTAAAATGTAAAATATTTAATAGTCGCACCATATTGAGCTAAATTTTGCAATCATAATATAAAAACTATAAAAATGATGTAGCATAAAAATAATCAGAAAGATCGTCTTACAGTGATTCGAAAGATTTCAAGATTGATTGGTATTCAAACATGATAATTAATTAAACAATTTGAAAGATTTCAAGATTGATTGGCATCCAAAACATAATAACTTAATTAATTAAACAAAACGTGGGTACATAAATCCCAAGCGTTAAGAAATCATTGATTGGTATCCAAACATGATAACTTATTAATTAAACAATTTGAAAAATTTCAATATTGATTGGTATCCAAAACATAATAACTTAATTAATTAAACAAAACGTGGGTACAGAAATCCCAAGCGTTAAGAAATCTGGCCGACAACCGTCCTGAGGATACCAATAAACATGAGTTGCATTTGAGCCCTGAACTTCTGCAAAATAAAAAATTCCCAGACTTTTATATCAGAGTTAGAGAAAGAAGAACAACCCTCTGCCATGAACCCTCCACTATGCCCTCAGGACTAAGCTAGGCAGCAAACCCAAACACACAACCCCCAACAATGGACATTGCAAGACTTAAAAAGTACAAGTCATCTGTCAAACCAGGCATGTTATTGTATCCCTCTTCCCTAACAATGCATTGCTTGATGGCATCAATTTTATTCAAAAGGGCTGCCTGATAGCCCTCTTTCGGTACAAAAAACTAATTCCGATACCTGGACTGTAGCTCACTGAAGAATTGACGAGGAAGCCGGGAACCCACAGTTAATCCTGTGCCGAAATTCAAGATGTTTGGGGAAGAGATGTCCTCTACTATAATCACAGTCCTGTCATCAGGGCACCATAGGTCCCTGAAGGATTTATCTGAAGGAGATGGGGATCGCCCAGACCTTGTAAGGATTCTCATTTTCCACTCTGACTTGTCTTCCAAAGCCTGCAACTCTTGTGAAATCTTCACTGCTTGGGTTGGAGATAAGACCCTGGCTATGTCAATAACATTGGTGAAGTTGTTGGGTAGCTGAAGGTCTGGGACTTTTATTGCTTCTGGCTCTTTTGAGGCCATGTTGGATTGAAAGTCTCTGTTTAGGATTTGGGTAATTGCTAAATATGGTGTCAACTGCACTTGCTGAATCAGAAAGGTGAACAAGAGCATGGATGCCATTGACAAAGTTTGCTTACCCACATCCTTGAGAATGTTGTTTTTTTGTTGTGCATATATCAACTGAGAAATACCCAGGTTTTTGAAGGTGATCTGAAAGGGGTTGAAGTTGTGGGTTATTGAATCGGGTGTACATTGACTGACAGAGTATGAGTGTTTTATGCGATTGAAGGTGGGCTTGTAATTGAAAATGGAGAGGAAAGAGAATGACTTAAAAGAGATAATGCAGCAGGAACTGAGTGGCATTTTAACTGGGGGTGGAGAAAGTCTCAGAATGCTCTTGATGGTTGCTTATTGAGGCTTGAGCTTGAGTTGCCATGAGATACTGGAGATGGGTCTAATCACGAAATACCGAATGCACCAAAAATCTTAGCCACCTGATTCCACCTATAAGGCCAGGCACACACCAAAATGAGGATACGTAGACTAAGAATCTACGACACTCGATCACAGCAGGCACCGAGATATGCATAACACTCCTAATTAAATGTACGAGGGAAAGCATTAGCATTGTAGCGACCATTAATGGTGCCCTGAAATACCCACTGATAAACCAAGTGAACTGGTTGAGGTCACAGAGCCACAACCAGTCGAGGCTTACACCATGGCTACAGGTAGCATAAATGAAAAAAAGTAAATAGGGGAGTTATTTTTCTGAGACAAGGGTTAATAATCCATACCTATAGATACATAGCACACTTGAAGAGAAGTTGCTCTTGGTTCCATTGGTATAGTTTGGTGAATTCCATTCCACTGTGGATACCCTAAACAGCCAGAGAAAAATAGTTTGCATGAGAACCAAACACGTTCCTTTGAGGAACACAAAACGACAATAACAAGGAATTGAGGGAAAAACGATAAATGCAGACCTGAGAGTTTTCACCACGATGGTAATGGAATCCATTGTTCTCTTGTCCCACGAATACTTGAACCAGCTCGATGATACCAGCACACATCCTCTGGCACATCCAAACCCATGAAAATTAGACGAGATGGTAATGCCCACACCACGGGAATGTAAAATGAAGTAGTAAACACAAGAATGACATACCTATAAGCTATAGGGGAAGGCCTCATTTCCATACATTCAGAAAATTCATGAGTCTGGAGTAACCACATCCTGAAATAAAAAACAATATAATGCTTGCAATAAAAGGTTTATTTTACACAAATCAAAACGAAATTTATTCTCCGTTGAATGTAACTAAAAGAAGAATAACAAAATAATAGGGCTGCTGAGCATAGAGAATGTCAGACCTGGGAACTTTACAGCTAATTACTGTCACTACAGAGCATGGTGGACATGTGAAGGAGACCCATTAATTGATGCAATCCTGCATGATCACTCTCAGTGTTATATCTCCATTTCCTTCGATGCAAACAGTGGACTAATAGTCCCATATAAGAGAGACAGGTTTAGATATGCCACAGGGACAACCCATAACATAAGGCTACATTGAAAAAAATTATAAGCAGCCATTGCAACCCTCCTGAGGATACTAATAAACATGAGTTGCATTTGAGCCCTAAACTTATACAAAATAAAAAATTCCCAGACTTTTATATCAGAGTTAAATCATTTTTTCTCAATAGGTGATTTTCCAAAGATGGGTGTCAGATAAAAAGCAGCAGCTGCTCCTAAAAACCCTAAGCTGTTCTTTACCAAAGGCTCCCAATCTGAAGTTCTCCGCACAATTGGAAGTATCCCAAATGAAGCAAATAACAATAGCCACAGAGGAGAAAGAAGAACAACCCACTGCCATGAACCCTCCACTTTGCCCTGAGGGCTAAGCTGGGCAGCAAACCCAAACACACAACCCCCGGTAATGGATGTCACAAGAGTTAAAAAGTACAGGACATCTGTCAAACCAGGCACGTTATTGCATCCCTCTTCCCTAACAATGCATTACTTGATGTCATCAATTGTATTCAAAAGGGCTGCCTGATAACCCTCTTCCGATACAAAAAATTGATTCCCATACCTAGACTGCAGCTCACCGAAGGATTGATGAGGAATCCTGGAACCCACTGTTAATCCTATGCCGAAATTCAAGATGTTTGGGGAAGAGATGTCCTCTACTATAATCACAGTCCTGTCATCAGGGCACCATAGGTCCCTGAAGGATTTATCTGAAGCACCTGTCCACTGGGAGAGAGGGATTCCAACAAAACAATGAAATGAGAAAGTAGGGTTTGGGCTAGACAAGAATGGCGCCACGCTAATATGGGCCTTAGATTTGGAGTGAGGCATCACAACTGTCTGTTCATCCCAAACCCAACCGAGAAGAATGAAAGAACATCGAGTTTCTGCAAACCGTTTTTGCAACGAATTGGTAACCACCTTGATCGAACGACTGAACCTTTTGCAATCGTCTAACATATAATCTTGTGGTGCACAAGATGACAGGTGTGCAGAGAGGGGAGTTGATTTCAGAGGGAAATGCCTTGCGGCGTAATTACAATTTTTCCTATTCTTCATTTAGTTTAATGTTTTATATTTTTTATTTTTTTTAAATTTATTTGTTTTTTTTTTAATGGTTTTTATTGTTTTTTTTTTAAATTGTATGTTATATTTTTTTTTGCTATTTTTACTTAAACTTTTATTTGATTCATTTTTTTCAAATGTCATCATTTTTTGATATAAAATTCATAATTTTTTTATTAAATTTGTTATTTTTTCAACTTTTTCTATAAAAAAATTATATTTAACATGTAATTTTAGCGAAAAAAATCCTGAAACAAGTATTTTTTTAATTATATCTATATGTAAAATGTGTATTTTTTGTTGAGTTTTTAAAATTATTATTTTTTAGTGACAATTATGTGTATTGATGTATTAATTAACGATATATAAATATATAAAAAATCATAACTTCAAAATATTAATTTTATTATTTTTTTTAAACTTTGCAAAAAAAATAAAATTTTCATTATAAATAAACATTGCAAAGAAAAACTAAAAACAAAAATTTGGAAACCCTTAAAAAAACAAATATCTTAGCATGAAAAACATGAAGAGAAATAAGACAACTTCAAAAATGGGTAAATAATCAACATTTAAAAAAATTTGTGTATACATAATACATTAAAAAATTTAAAGTGTAAAAATATGAATGTTGATGCTTTTCAAAATCTGCATGAAAATCATCAACATTTAAAAAAAATTATCCACACTTAATACACAAGCATAGATTCATTTTAAATACGGATATAACATGAGCCGAGAGGGATCCAATTTCTTCTCGTGCATTTTTTTTTAAAGAGTTGACATTATTTAAATGTTTTGTATAGTTATTTAATTTATTTATTTTTTAGATTTTTAGAATTTTTTTTTTTTGGCCAACATGAGCAAAATTTCAAATTTGATGACGAATGAACACTCTTACACATCATAGTGGGTTGTAGAATGAGCCTCTTGGCTCAATTAGAAAATTAAAAGTGTGAAAAATAAGCCCTCTAAAAAAAGGGGTTTGATAAATAAGAAAATTTAAAGTGTCAAAAAGTATGCTTTTAAAAAAAAATGTATTATGAATAATATTTTTCAAAAATGGGTTCTCGATACAACTTTTGTTTGATAGTTGACATTGTCTATAATGATCCAATCCAGATCAAAAACGTTGGGGTTTGATAAATAAGAAAATTTGAAGTCTCAAAAGTATGTTTTTAAAAAAAATATATTATGAATAATATTTTTCAAAATCGGGTAATTTTTTGCTACCTCAAAAACAGGAGTACTCGATACAACTTTTATTTGATAGTTGACATTGTTTATAATGATCTAATCTAGATCAAAAACATTTTCACATGATTTAGATCATTTGCATGATGAGAACTTATTACTTAAAAATCAACATTGACTTTTAAAATGATATATTGGAATCTAATTGTGACATGTTTTTGTACGACTGCAATGAATTTATCCACCATATAATTATAAGCACTACCAACAATAACATGACATAAAAAGCATGCTATCTAGTTAATGCTAACACTAAATAAGTAATATTATGTAAGTATACTAAACTAAGTAACATTAATCTCTTTTATCAATTTAATTCTCCGACTGGTCACAAATTCATGTAATGTTTTTCTTAAAAATAATTATTACAATATTATTTTCATGTAATGTTTTTCTAAAAAAAATATTATAATATTATAAAATAATATTATTTTTTATATGACTTTGAGTTTAATTTTTACTTATATGTAAAATAAAATAATGCGGTTTGTTTTATTGATTATGACCATTTACCAAAAGTTAGAATCAATAATCATTATTTAGAAGTTAAGATCTTTAAACACTTCAGTATTATGATTTTTTAAATATTTATTAATAATTTAAATAATTATCGTGTAAATATAAAGTAAATTAAATAATTTTATTATTTTCTTTTAATTTTATTAATAAAACATTCACAAGTACATTTTACATAAAAACGATGTAAAGTAAATTAAAAAAAAACCTATAACGTTAACAAATATAATTTAGATACGTTTAAAGAAATATGTTAAAATACATTAATATCTATTTTTATTAATAATTATTAGATATTTTCATTTTCTTAAAATATTACAATTTAAGAAAAGCGAGATGAGATAAACACTCTCAGTATGAGCGGCCCAAGCGATGGGAATTAATTTTTTATCCACGAAAAGTGGAATTGTCATGTCGGGGGTAGGAATCCTTTTTAACAACTAAGCAGCGGCTTACTCGTTATCCCCTGTACTAAAAATTCATGATAAAGAAAGACAAGTGGATCACAGAATAAATTCATCATAGTTTAAATGTAACATGAAGCTTTTAAAGATCTATGAGTGTATTGAGAGGTGTAATTTATAATTGAGTATAATTATAATTTAGTATGAGAGTGACGTGTGATTTTGTTAGAATTTATGGAAATTGATATTTGTTTTTTTTTTTAAATATTATCAACTATAATAAAAAATTGATGTTATAAGATGTAATAAAAATATTTCTTCCATAGAGATAAAATATTTCGATAATAACATAATAATTTTATATAAACGTTACAGAAAAATAAAATAATTAAAAATTAATATTTTCATTTTTTAGTATAAAGATGTATAATTTTTCAAACTTTAAAAATATTTTAATATAAAACTTAAATAAGCTACTTAAATATACATCTTAACTAATATATTTTAATATCATTTTCACATATATATATGTTAAGTAAAATATTACAAGAAATAAATACTTATATATTATATAAACCAACAGTAAACTAAGCATATATTATATATGGTTTTTAAAAATTATTTATATATTATATAAAGAAATTGGGAAAAAATTTCTTTTATGGTTAAAATGTTTCAAGTAATCTTACTATTCTACATTTTGACCATTTTCAAGAGTAATTTTCAGTCAATTTTGTCAAAATTCTACCAAAGATTAATTGAAATTGCAAAGTTTTCGCTGTGTAGTTTACACAATCAAAGTGGATATATAACCATCTTAATCATGGATTTATCAAGTAGTGAGATAGATCAAAAACATTTTTTTCACTTCAGAAGAATTTTTTATTTGTAAGCTTGGCAAGACTACATCTTTGTCGTGTCCAATATATCACCCCGATCGGGGCGGGGAATTGAACTCGTGACTTCTATCAAGGAGTGTCTTAACAGAGCACCAGAGCTCCGTGGACACTTTAAAAGAAGTTTGTATGTTAGGTCCCTATACTACTAGTGTAACACATTATTGTTATTAGTGCAAGCCCCTTATTATATTGTTGTGCCTATGTAGTCCCATATTGTTATTATTGTGCCCCATAGAAACCCACTATTGCTATTTTTGTGCCCTTACATTATTATTGTTATGTCGGTTGATTATATTATGACTCCTTAGGTTCCTATATATAGAAAGGAGGTCTTATCATTTGTATCATCCAAGAATTGTTCATTTGTGTAATGTAAAGGAGGTTGCCCCCTCGAAGAGGCTGATTTTGAAGGCGTTGATCTATCTTTTCTTCTATTTTGTGAGCTGATTCCATAACATTGTATTACAAGAATTTTGACCTTTCTCAACACTTAGTAAATCCATGGTTAAAATAAAGCTATATTAGTATAACTTATTTACAAGTCCTTCACAACAATAACAAATAAACTAATGTTAGGGCTAATAAAAAAAATTAGGTTTAAAATCGAGTTTTTCTAAATAAATAAACATCAATCTACCCACCATATTCCTTAATCCATGATTTAATTTCAAGCACAAATAATATTAAACAAGTGCTAGCTGCACAAACGTTTTAGTCAAGGCTCAATATTTAAACTCAAATCAAGCAGATAAACGCACATTTCTTTAATTTGCTTCTCATGGAATTTATTTTTGTCAAGGGCTCAACATTTAACTCAAAGTGACAAGATAGTACCCAATTTCGAGTTTGTTTCAATCAAGTAGGCAAGCACAAGTTTCTCTACTACGAGATCAGAGGAAGGTTCCATTGCTTGTTCAGAGACTCTCAGGCCCTCACAGAATTTTTCAGGTATCCCGATCAGAGATGTTTGGCCCTATATATGCAAGAGGTTCTTAGGTTCCGAGCACATATTCTTCAAACTTTAAAAATATTTTAATATAAAACTTAAATAAGCTACTTAAATATACATCTTAACTAATATATTTTAATATCATTTTCACATATATATATGTGTTAAGTAAAATATTACAAGAAATAAATACTTATATATTATATAAACCAACAGTCAACTAAGCATATATTGTATATGGTTTTTAAAAGTTACTTATATATTATATAAAGAAATTGGGAAAAAATTTCTTTTATGGTTAAAATGTTTCAAGTAATCTTACTATTCTACATTTTGACCATTTTCAAGAGTAATTTTCAATCAATTTTGTCAAAATTCTACCAAAGATTAATTGAAATTGCAAAGTTTTCGCTATGTAGTTTACACAATCAAAGTGGATATATAACCATCTTAATCATGGATTTATCAAGTAGTGAGATAGATCAAAAACATTTTTTTCACTTTAGAAGAATTTTTTATTTGTAAGCTTGGCAATACTACATCTTTGTCGTGTCCAATATATCACCCCGATCAGGGCGGGGAATTGAACTCGTGACTTCTATCAAGGAGTGTCTTAACAGAGCACTAGAGCTCCGTGGACACTTTAAAAGAAGTTTGTATGTTAGGTCCCTATACTACTATTGTAACCCATTATTGCTATTAGTGCAACCCCCTTATTATATTGTTGTGCCTATGTAGTCCCATATTGTTATTATTGTGCCCCATAGAAACCCACTATTGTTATTTTTGTGCCCTTACATTATTATTGTTATGTCAGTTGATTATATTATGACTCCTTAGGCTCCTATATATAGAAAGGAGGTCTTATCATTTGTATCATCCAAGAATTGTTCATTTGTGTAATGTAAAGGAGGTTGCCCCCTCGAAGAGGCTGATTTTGAAGGCGTTGATCTATCTTTTCTTCTATTTTGTGAGCTGATTGCATAACATTGTATTACAAGAATTTTGACCTTTCTCAACACTTAGTAAATCCATGGTTAAAATAAAGCTATATTAGTATAATTTATTTACAAATCCTTCACAACAATAACAAATAAACTAATGTTAGGGCTAATAAAAAAAATTAGGTTTAAAATCGAGTTTTTCTAAATAAATAAACATCAATCTACCCACCATATTCCTTAATCCATGATTTAATTTCAAGCACAAATAATATTAAACAAGTGCCAGCTGCACAAACGTTTTAGTCAAGGCTCAATATTTAAACTCAAATCAAGCGGACAAACGCACATTTCTTTAATTTGCTTCTCATGGAATTTATTTTTGTCAAGGGCTCAACATTTAACTCAAAGTGACAAGATAGTACCCAATTTCGAGTTTGTTTCAATCAAGCAGGCAAGCACAAGTTTCTCTACTACGAGATCAGAGGAAGGTTCCATTGCTTGTTCAGAGACTCTCAGACCATCACAGAATTTTTCAGGTATCCCGATCAGAGATGTTTGGCCCTATATATGCAAAAGGCTCTTAGGTTCCGAGCACATATTCTTCAGCCTCCCATCAAACCAGACCCCACATAGAGGATCACGACATTTTTCAGGGTACTACCTTAAGATAGGGGCACAAAGAGAACGATTGATACCATTTCATATCCAGACTCTAGACCAGTGAGGATCCATGGGACCTCACCCTGCCACACAAGACCTTAGCAGCTAAACCGTCTCAGATCTGTCCCTGGGAGACGGACTAGGTCTTCTAGAGCTCAACAGTGCACAAACTCCTCGAGCAGAGGGCGAAATCTGTAGTTAAGGATGCTCTTTCAATGGCATTCAACCAATGGGCTTCAAAACCTAAGAATACCGCTTTCCAGCAAAGGACGGAATTTGTAGTTAAGGATGCTCTTTCAATGGCATTCAACCAATGGGCTTCAAAACCTAAGAATACCACTTTCAATGGAATTATATTTTTTTTCTTTTGGAAGATATCACTCTTCTTGCCATTTGCAAGAAAATAAAGAAAAAATTACATAGTCAAAATAACTAATATAAAAATAGCTCACAATGAAACATCATATCACAATGAAACTTGCGTAGAAAGGTTATCATTTAACCCTCCCAACGACTTGAGAAATTCAATTGACCAAAAAATTTATTAGATTATAATTAAATAATATGGTGATTCCCTTTGCCCTTTCCATTTCAGACAGTCTTCGTTAAAAGTTGAGAAGAATCAATTACCCATGTGAATGTTGTAGGCTTGTCGCTCGCAACAACTTCGGCCAGCCTTACAAGATCAAGTCATTAAATATTTCAATTTCTCTTCAAATTGTTTAGCACAAGTACGATCTATCACTGTATAGAAAATGACTACTTCATTATTAAATTATTGAAGTAGAATAAAGTTCTACCGATAGCAACATCTTCTCGCTGTATATCACATACATCGGAAGAATTAATACAAAACGAGGTGCACTGTGCCCATTCTATATCGTGCATAATCATTTGAAAACAAATGAACCATTAAAACAAAAGACACTGACAAGATATTTCTTTTTGATTGAACTTCAAATATTATAATCTAGAATTTGAGAATGGAGTATATGTCTGTGATGATTACCTATTCTCATTAGGTATTTAATGGAGACTGTAACCCAGATTCCCAAGAATTTCTTCCTGTTGTCAGTTTTCAGGCATCAACAAAAAGTCAAACCCCTGGTATTACTGTCCCTCAAAGCACAAACTGTTTTGAACAGAATCTCATATGGATCCATGGCCCATGCATTTTATATAAATAAGAGCCATAAGCGTGCTAATATCATATGAAGGCTCCCTGGGGATTGACCATTTCAGAGGTTCACCGTCTCTCCAATATCTTTACTGGTAAGCAAATGCCCTGCTTCTCAGTTATCGTCTTCCGACTTTTTTCTAGTTAATGAAGCTTTCATATTAATGTACAGTTGTGTTTATGTGTTCGTGCAGAAATGGAATCTCCGTTAGGATTTGTACTGTGGGGTATAGTGGAGATTTCTGGTTTGATGGCATGGGCTAGTGCAGGGGTGCACTTCTCTTCCTTACCCAACACTATGGGAGTCATAGCAACCATCAATTCATCTACAACAACACTACCCAATGGTAAGAAGCATTACTTCAATTCAATTTATTATACCCACTTGGTTAGTTGATTAGTTACAATATGTCTGAGGGATTTGAAATTGTATTGCAGTTGCCATGGCCGGAATTGATCAGGTGGTGGTGTCATGGTGGGTGAAACAATCTTCGACACCTGCGGATTCGGAGTACATGAGTGTGAAGGTGAAGTTGTGTTTTGCTCCAGTGAGTCAAGTGGACAGAACGTGGAGGAAGACCAACGACGATCTGAATAAGGATAAGACATGCCAGTTTGATGTCATCGAGCAACCCTATCGTAAATCCACCACCAAGAACAACACCACCACATGGACTGTGAAGAGGGATGTCCCGAAAGGAACATACTTCGTGAGAGCATACGCATTCAATGCTTTGGGGAGCGAAGTGGCATATGGGCAGAGCACCAACAGGAACAAGACCAGCAATCTGTTCATGGTCGAGCCCATCTCGGGGAGACATGTTTCCCTGGACATCACCACTGCTGTCTTCTCTGCTTTCTCCATTTTATCTCTCTTCGGATTCTTCATTGTTGAGAAATGGGGTGCTAGCAGCGCATCGCAGAAGAATTAATGAGCTAGTGAACAGGGAGAATGCAAATGTAATGACTCTATTAGTTGTATTTCTACTTAGGGGTGGAGTCCTGTATAGATTCACAAATGGAAGCTGGTCCTTTGTCAATTCAAAGTGAGATATTTTAGTTAAGTTTGTCTCATATGTTTATCTCATTGTGGGATGATTGATTGGTTGGTATAATGGGATGTTATTCCCTTTACCCAGTTTTAAATTTCACGGAGACATCTTTGGCCTGTTGTGATAAGGCTCCCCACACTCGCAGAGTCTCGGCTCTTGCTAAGTCATAAATACCTGGTATATTTGACTTATGGGCTGTTAGGTATACTCTTGGTGTTATAGTGGCAGCAGCGAGATTTGATCTTGGCTCCTGCTCAGATTGCTCCAACAAGTTACCAATTCACCATGGTAAAAAAGCACAAAAAAAAACATCCGTTTCTCTCCTATGTTCAGCTTTCAGCTTGTATAAAGTAAGGAAGTTGTAAGTCTCATTCAAATATACTCCATCAACAAATCCAGAATCATTAATTTTAAAAGGCGATTTATAATATATATCTTTGAGAATGAGTACAGCAACTTCTACAATCGTTTGTTTGGATTGATTTTCCCATTTGTTTTATGACCAAACCCCGTATTCTTGTTTGATATTACTGGATATAGTGAACTTAATCTCAAAAGTCCTCCTTAAGGCTCTAAGCTTGATTAAGTTGCCATAATTATCTCATAAAATGCCTCTTAGTCTTTACTTATTAAGTAACCACGTGGCTCGCTGCAATATGGACAAACTGGTTACACTGTGAATTTTTAGTATCTATGTGTGTTCATACACACATGCACCTTTTTAAGAAATGAGCTGGGTCAGTGAAAGTGGGAGCTACTATAGCCGTCACTACACTCTGAATCCCTAAAAACATGGCATGTTTGCATCTGGCAGGCCAGTGCACACCTGCAAGGGGATTGTTGATTAGCAGAAGCCATCACGGTCATTCAGTAATGCCAGGAGGATACATGACCGTATAAAAAGTGTGTGGAAGAACCGGCACTTGATCACAAGAAGCTTATCCAAGTTTCCATATATGAGCACTAGCTTACACCGTATATTGAAGGTGGGTTTTTCGCATACTAGTAGATAATAAGAACCTACATCCACATTTTAGGCTTTCAATCTCCTTTTAATCCATTCACTGTCAAAGATAGAAACTGAGGGCTGAAAGGCACTGAGGCAATCAGGGAAGGCATACAATCACTGCTGCTGAAAATGAGATCCAAATCATTACTTTAGCAACCTAAACATACTTCAGCATTCCTGGATCGATCTTCTTCATTAATACTGATTAAAGGATGTGGTTCTTTGCCACTTTTGGGGGTGACCGAGAATTAATGTATGATAACTTAGTGTAGGGTTCTCATGCAAGTTTAGATCTGAAATGGAGGAGATGATTGCAAAATACGATTTCAAAGTTATTTGAAATCCAACAAACTACCTGGTTAGTAATGACAAATAAATATCCTTCAAGACTATGTTCGTTAAGAGAACTTTCATCTTTTATTTTTTCTTACGAATGTACATACTTTACCATTCTAGATTCTTCATGGCATCCCAAATCTAGCTAGCTTTCCTAGCCCATTCCCATCTTAAAAAGATTAACAATTAACTTTGAATCCACTTGAAACATAATCTTTTTAAAACCCAACTGAGAGGCTTATTACGATTCCTCTAAGTCTACCATCAATGTTTTGTTGTTCCTTCCTTCAGGAATTCAGTAGTAAGACATTCCCTAATTATCTCGATCAACCCTACCTACTTTTTGTTTCTCACATTACCTTTTATGCCCTGTCAAATTTTATTTTATCTTCTGACAAGAGGTGATTACTAGGTCTGTTAGACCCTTCCTGGGCATAATTTTACAAGGCCACCTATATTAAATAAGTCCACATTAGAGTGATTAGAGTTAATGAAGGCCTAATTATCCTGTAAAGGTAGCTAGGGAAACAAGTTAGGGTTTCATCCCCTTTTTGTCTAAACAAGGATTTTACCTCTCTATATAGTATATACCCGATTCAATCAATCTATTGATTATATCATGTTGCTCATTTTAGATAAGCTCTTCAACGACCTGGATTTTTAGATGAAATCCAATATTGGTTATGTACATACCCTGAACCCTCTTTTTGTAATTATTGTGTGTTTCCTGAATATATTTATCTTTATTTCTGCTATATTTGTTCTCTTTTTAACCTTCTTTCAAATTTTATCCACAATGCACCCTTGTATGTAACACCTCATTTTCCCCTAGTTTGTAAATATAAATAATTCCTGGTGTCTCCATGGGTCATGACAAAACTATTTTGTCAATTTTAAGGCAGGAACAGACAATTTATAAATGATGCAAATGTATTTTGATTGTTAAAGAGAAAAATGCGAACAATTGACTGAAGCATGGAGCACTGGTATGGTCATGATATCATGGGTAGGAATTAATGAGGGAGCTGGGGATATCACTATACCTGCCGAGCAAATTACCTTCATCAAAAAGCCATATTGCCATCAATTTGTATTTTCTTTCCCTCTCTTTCCATTTCCCCAAAATCGGTTATTGAGAGAGGGGTAGCTGGACAGCCAACCACTGACAATTATGAAGGTATAGGAGGTGGTTGGGATAGAGCAGAATGCCAATTATTGGTACTGCAAGCACTCACCTCCTCTGCCACAAGAAAGAAAATCATGAACCTTCTTGGGCAAGAGGAGGATGCACATGGGAGTCATGGCGTTCAATTTTCCATGTGTAGGGAGTGTGTAGAACCCATGGGAGATGCTGAAAGAGAGTTTCTATGAGTTGTGGATGTACCCATGAGTGGAGAAAAGCAGAATCACGAGTGGGTTTGCTGCTGAATTTTGACTGGCAAGCATAACTTGATTTGGTTGCCAAAAGTTGAGAAAACGGTTACCAAATGTGAGCTGCACCCATTGCTAAGCAATTGGGCCTGTTAAATATTGAATTTGAGTGCTGAAATTGGGCAGGGAAACCTAAACCCTACCTAGGCAAAGAGTGCTGTGAATTGTGATTCTGGCTGGGTGAGGAAGCAGGTACTGAGAGGGGAGAGAGCTGAGGGATTGCACAGGCATTGAAGGGACTCCTTTGTGCTGATGCAAACTAGCTGAAAAGTTATCTGTAGGATTTGTGGAAGTCTTGGGCTAAGTGGGTAGAGGGTCCCATCCATTTAACTATTTGTGAAGGAGAGTGGCGTTCATACCCATCAATTTCCTTGAGAAAATTGAGTTTCCCTAGTGATATCATAGCCTAGCTAGGGGGTGGCCAACTGTAGAAAGAGATAGGCACAAGTGAGCCTATGGTTGGGTGGAAAAGAGCTTACACTTCTCTAGTTGAGGAGAAGAACATCTACTCCGAGACTGTCCTCATAGGTAGGATAACAAGAAGAGGGTATGCAATGTGTAGGAAACTACTACTGTCAGTAATGTATCGAGAACCATCCCTGGGATCCATGTAGCTATGGAGAATCAACAAGCAGACCATCAAGCATTAGTGGTTGAAGTAGAAGCTATAATTGCTCAACAACCTGTTTCTATTTTGATTGACACTAGGGATAACTTAAATTATATTGCACCCCAAGTTGTTGATACTTGTGTTCTCTAGAAAAGTAAGCACAGGAAATCGTGGGTGGTCCAACTAGCCATAGGGACCAATAGAAAAGAAACTGAGCCGATGGAAGCATGCTTGTTTGAAATGAATGGGTTACATAAAAGAAACATTGTACATACTTCCCTTGGGATCATATGATGTTTTGATCAACATGGATTGGTTAACAATGCATAGGGTCAAGCTAGATTGCTACAATAAGCATTAGAGAAATTTTGAGGTCTAAAATGGGTCTCAAAACAAAAATGTACAACCAAAATCAACTTCATAAGAGCCAATATGATTCAAGATGATGATGTCAACCATGGGGGGTGATTCACCATTGTTGGAGTAAAAAGGTAAAAAGATTAAAAAAATAAAAATAAATTTTCAACTCGTATTTTCAACTTATCTCCCTATGGTTTTACCTAAATTTCGAGCATGAGCACTTGTTGGATGCAAAATTTAATTCCTCATCCAAGGAGTACCCATGTTGCATATGTTTGATGGACCCTGCGACACGAAAAATGAGAAATACATGAAAAAACGTGATTTACATTTTTTGTATAGCAGGGTCCATCAAATGTATGCCACATGGATACTCCTTGGATGAGGAATTAAATTTTGCATGCAACAAGTGCTCCCGCTCGAAATTTGAGTAAAACCGTAGAGAGATAAGTTGAAAATACGAGTTGAAAAAGTAGTTTTTTGATTTTCTTTTCTCCCTCTAAAGTTTGATGATGTAATCTAATCTTATTGTATTATTTCCACTATTATTTTATAATATTCCTTCGGAGGCCCATTTTAGACCTCAAAATTTCTCTAATGACCTTGCAAGGTGTGGACAACAATGGACATCTTAGAACTGTTAAAGGCATATCAAATCCTATGACCATAAGGCAAGTGTCAATGATGTAGCTAAAGAAGTGCTACCAAAAGTGATGCTAGTTGTAAGCCATCCATGCATTAGGGTTGGTAGATGACAAGGAAATGAAGCTCAAAGACTACCAAATGCTCCAAGAGTTCAAAGATGTATTTCTAGAAAAGCCGCCTAACTGTGATGTGACTTCGCTATAGAACTCATGCCGGGAGTAGTGCCTATGTTTCGAGTGCCTTAAAAGAATCATTACCTATGAGTTGATGGAATTGACGCTATAGCTGAAGGAAATGTTGGGCAAGGGATACATTAGGCCAAGTGTGTCTCCTTAGGGAGCACTAACATTGTTTGTAAAAAAGAAAGATAGCACTGTCAAGTTGTATATTGACTATTGGCAGCTGACCAAGGTGGATATCAAGAATATATACACATTGCAATGAATCGATGATCCATTCGATCAATTGAGAAGAGCCACAACGTTTTTTAAGATAGAATTGAGGTTTGGATATCACTATGTTAGGATAAAAGACAAAGACGTCCATGAGACAACATTATGGACCCACTATAGGAACTATGCATTTGTGGTGGTGCACCAATGCTTTAGCTACCTTGATGTGCCTGATGAACAACACTCTCAGTAAGTACTTGGATAAACTTGTATTGGCCTTCACCAATAAGATGTTCATTTACTTGAAGACTAAGGAGGAGCAAGATGAACACTTAAAGACAATACTACATGTATTGAGGGAGTATCAATTGTATGCAAAGTTTAGTAAGTGTGACTTCTACCAAAAGAAAATCCATTACCTAGGCCATGAGATTTCGGAATAGGGAATCACAATTCATCTTAATAAGATAAAGGACATCATGGATTGGCCTGCTCCAAGGAATGTAATAGAGATGAGATCATTCAAGTAATTGGTAGGATATTATCGAAGATTCATCCAAGGACTCTTCGAGATCAACCACCTAATCACTTCACTACAAAAGAAAGGAGTAAGGTTCATATGGTCAAAAGAATGTGAGAAAAGTTTCCCACAGTTACATCATCTTCTTACCAATGCACCAATATTGAAGATTGCAAATGTGGGCAGATATTTTCTAGTATGCATGGACATGTGCAAGGAAGGGCTCGATGGAGTCTTTATGCAAAGTGGGTATGTAATTAGCTATGATCCCAGGATACTCAATGGGGACAAAAATCATTATGGCACGCATGACCTAGAGCTTGCAATATAATCCATGCCTTGAAGATGTGGAGCCATTACTTGCTTAGCTGCATATTTATGTTAATGACAAACCACAATGGGATGAAGCATAGTTGTGGGGGAGCACCCCCCGAACCCGCTCCCGAATCGTGCTCCGGGCGGGAGCAGCTCCGGAGCACGCTCCCGAAAAAAAATTTGCGCTCCCTGCCATTTTCGGGAGCGCTGTAGGGAGCGGTCGCTCCATCGCTCTCGGAGCGATTTTTTAAGCCCGGGAGCGATCGGGGAGCGATCGCTCCCGATCGCTCCCGGGCATTAAAAAATCGCTCCGGGAGCGTTTCGAGCGGCGCCGGGAGCGATCCGGCGGAAAAAAATTCCGCGGACTTAAAAAAAAATTAAATTTAAAAAAAAAATTGTTTTAAAAGCCCAATGGGCCTAAAAAAATTTCATTATCACTTCATTGAGTTGAGTTTGTTGGAGAGCAAGAGCAAAGGAGCAAGGAGAAGCGAGGAGCAAGTGCTGAGGAGCGAGGAGCAAGTGCCGAGGAGCGAGGAGCAAGCCTGCAAAAGTAAGTAACTTAGTAATTTAGTTAGTTTAGTTAGTTTAATTTAGTTAATTAGTAATTTAGTTAATTTAATTTAGTTTATTGAGTTTAAAAATCATGAATTTAAATTAAATTAATTAATCCCAATAAATTAAATTAATTTGCAGATTCAAGAATCAAAACCCTATAAACATCAAACACCATGGACCCAGCTATATTTCTTGGCATTTTCCTCTTCCTGGTCCCTTTTATGGTTATTATGGTGCTGGAGAGTAGGAAACGGAGGGGCCAAACTGAAGAGGGGGATGAAGAAGCTGGAGAAAGTCAAATTGGTGAAAACCCCGGTGAGGAGGAGCTGGAGGAGGGTGAACATGACCCTCAGAAAACTAAACAAGACCAAACCCCATTGTGGAAATATGTTAACAGGGTTGAAACAGGGAGAGGGGGTGGAACCACTAAATTTCATTGCCCCCATTGCAACACTGATTACACAGGTTCATACACCCATGTTAGAAGACACCTCTGCGGGAAAAGGCCATGGGATGGAAACAAACAAATAGGAATCAAAACTTGTACAGCGGTGTCAGCAGCGGATAGAGCCAAATACATAAGGGAAAAGGAGGAAGCCCAATACAAATAAAAAAAATCAAGGGGTTTCTTTGAACCAAGCTCACAATCACAAAGAACTCCTTCAGCATCCTCCCAAGGCAGTGGATATGGAGGCACAGGGTCATCATCTTTAAGGCATAGAACCATATCAGATTTCCTTGATGAGGGGTGTAGGAATGATGTGGATTCAAAGGTTTACAAGTTTCTCTATGCATGTGGGATACCATTCAATGTTCTTCACTCACCTTATTGGCACGAAATGGTTTCTGCCATAAATGACGCCCCTCAAGGATACAAGAGCCCTGGGTATGACAACGCAAGAACCGTTGGCCTTGATCATGAAAAAGCAAAAATATCACATTCTTTGAATAGAATGACAAGTTCTTGGACTGACCATGGGGTGTCCATTGTATCTGATGGATGGACAAATGTAAAAGGCAAGCCATTGATAAGTGTTCTTGTTGTGTCTGTTAGTGGTCCCATCTTTCTAACTGCACATGATTACTCAGACAAGTTCAAGACCGCCATCAACATTGCAGAAGCATTACTTGAAACAATTGAGCGTATTGGGCCATACAATGTCATCGAAGTCATCACTGATAATGCTCCTAATTGTAAGGCAGCGGGAGCTTATTGAGGATAAATACCCCAACATATTTTGGTCTGGATGTTTGGTTCACACATTGAACCTTCTGTTGCATGATATTGTCAAGAACAAAAATGAACAATACCAATGGATTGGTGATTTGTACAAGAAAGGCAAACAAATGATAAAATTTATTATAAAATCATAGCAATACCCATGGCCTTTTCCGCAGTCAATCGAGATTGGAGTTGTTGAAGATTGCAAAGACCAAATTTGGTAGCTATTACCTCACCTTCAGGCGCCTTTTGAAGGTAAGAGAGGCATTGGCTAGCATGGTATCAAGTCCACATTGGCAGGTATTAAAGGAAAGGGCTACAAATGCAGCTGACAGGGGAGGTTTTGAAATGGTGGAGGAGGCCGCTCTTGATGGTCAGTTTTGGACAAGTGTGAGGCAAGTATTGGATTTCACCAAGCCCATTTATCACATGATTCGATTTGCAGATACAAAAAAACCAGTGATTGGCGAGGTGTATGAGCAGATGGATACCATGTTGGGGGAAATAGAAGATATTGTTCATAACAGAGATCCCGACTTGTACAAATTGATTCACGATTGTGTGTGTGAACAGTGGAATAGACTTAATCTTCCACTACATTGCTTGGCGTATATCCTTACACCAAAATACTACTCTACATCTTGGTTGGGCCAACCTGCAGCAGGGGGTGGGGTTAGGACCAAACCCCATTTAGATCCAGAGGTAACTAGAGGATATTTGGAAGCATTAGAAAAGTTGGTACCTGACAGGGAGGAATGTGCAGCTGTGCGCTTTGAAATAGGCAGATACTTCAGTGGCACTGGTTTGTATGGTAACTTCCATGCAATGGACGACAGAGATAGATTTGATACTCTCACATGGTGGGAAACATATGGCGGGCATGGACTTTTGCCAAAATTGGCAAAAAAGGTTCTTTCACAGGTTGTAAATACTCTTCTGCAGAGAGGTGTTGGAGCACCTACAGCTACATACATAATGTGAAAAGAAACAGACTCAATGAAAACCGAGCAGAAAGCTTGGTTTATGTGCACTACAACTTGAGGTTGTTGAGTCATTACTGTGATCGAGCTTATGAGGATCCCACATATAAAATTTGGGACAATCACCCAGAGAATGACAATTTGGAGGATGGCATTGTACATATTGAAGAACTGGAAGAGGAACTTGTAAGGGATGAAGATGAAGTAGCTGCAGCAGCCATGCCACCTCCACCTCCACCTCCACCATCCAGTAGCAGTGCTCGAGGTCCGAGTCTTGTTCATTTGCTGTCGCCACCTCCATCTACACCCTCACGTGGAGGTTCTAGTTCTGGTCGTCGGTCTGTGCGGGAGACTCCTAGAAGACCACCACGACCTGCTTATACTCCTGGAGACTCTCGTGGTAAGGGCCACATGTAGATTTACAGTTTACTTGTCTTTTTTAGTTTCTATTAGACTTTAGTTTTCATAACTATTGAGTTTTGAGTCCTTGACTCTTGACTCTTGACTCTTTCATATCATAATGATATTTTTTGTAAACTGTGACAATGAAAGTTTGAAGTTTGAAGTTGGGCCTTGGCAATTATAACTCATTGGTAATGATTGTGAATTATGAATATGATGCTTCGTGAAAGACTAAAGTTGTTTCATTTCATTTCATTATTCATGTTTCATTTTATAAATTTATAACATTTCATATCATGTTAATAGTTAGAAGTTAGGACTTAGAAATATCTTAGATATTACTTCTTGTAATGGTTAAACTTAGCTTACAAGTACAACTTTGGTGATCAATGATGATAAATGTTATTGAATTTTCAATTTTGAAAGCTTGAAGTTGAAACTTTAAGATTGAATTTGATGAATCATGATTCATGAGACTCAATATGTTGCAGTTGTAATATGTATTTTACTAACTTGTGGACATGGTTGATGAAGATTATAATTTCTAGATGATTGATGTGATATGGTTCAATGATCAATCTATGTTTTTTTATGTTTTTTATGTCTAATTCATCATTCTACATGTTTTTGTTGACATATATGTATCAAAAATTAAAAAATATAAAATATATATATATTTTTGAAAAATCGCTCCCGTATTCGCTCCCAAAACCGGGAGCTTCTGAAAATGGTCGCTCCCGCTCCGGTTTTCACTCCCGCTCCCGCTCCCAAGCAACATTGGGATGACGTATTTATTTGATCAACCTTGCCTAAATGCCAAGCAAGCCAGGTGGTTGGCATTCATTAGTGAGCACGACTTTGAAATCTAGCATATAAAAAGAAAAGAAAATCATGTGGTAGATGCACTAATATGAAGCATGGAAGTAATCCACATGGCCATAGTCGACACTTGCGAGAAGAACTTGAGAATCAAGATAAATGATTGCTTGCTACAAAGGACTAAAGGGCAAAGTTGCATAGGGTATCAGTTGATTGAGAATGTATTATTGATGTACCAAGACAAGTTGTATATACCAGACTTTGAGAACTGTAAAAGATCATGGATTAACTCCATAAGAAGCCCTATTGAGAACACCAAGGCTAGTGGAAGATGATAATAGCTACAGGGAAGATGTATTATTGACTTGGGATGAAGATGGAAGTTACAAAGTACATCACTAGATGCTTGGAATGCCAACAAGTCAAGGCTAAGCATAAACACCCAACAAGCTTGTTGCAACCTCTACCAATTCTAGAATGCAAGTGGGAGACCATAACTATGGACTTCATCGTAGGTTTGTTGAGGACCACAAGACAACGTAATGCAATAATGGTGGTAGTGGACAAACTGAGCAAGGTTGCTCATTTCATATTGGTAAAGTCCACTCACAAGGCAATTGATATTGTTGAGATTTTCATGAAGGAGATCTTTAGATTCCATGGTATGCCAAAGGTGATTGTGTCTAATTGAGATTATAAGTTCACTTCAAGATTGTGCAAAGCATTGTTTGAAGGATTTGGAACACAAATAGCATTTAAAATTGCCTATCAACCTCATACAAATGGGAAAGAAGAAAGGATGAATCTGATTTTAGAAGACATGATTCATATCTATGTGATGAGTAAGCCTGCTAAGTGGGAGGATTACCGACCATTAGTAGAGTTTCCATATGGTAATGTTTATCGGGAGTAGTTGAAAATGACTCCGTTAAGGAACTCTAAGGCCAAAAGTGAAATATTTTGATTAGTTGGGATAATCCGATGGGTTAGAGTTCACTTGGACTAGACACGCTGAAAGGACCAAAGCAGGAAGCCATCCAGATCAAGCATAGGTTGAAAGCAACACATAATTGCTAGAAGAGCTATGCAAATAAAAATAGAACACACAAGTAATTCAATATGGGGGATCATGTGTATCTTAAGGTTATGCCAAAGAAAAGTTCTCTAAGAATGGGAACATGTGTGAAGTTTGCACCTCGCTACTATGGACCGTTTGAGATCCTAGAGAGAGTGGAACTAGTAGCACAAAAGCTTGTTTTACCTCCCATTGTTAAAGCACATAATGTATTCCATGTATCTTTGCTTAAGAAATGCATTCATGATGCTAATCGCATCATTGATTGGACTATGATTCAGGTGGAACACAAATGAGAATTACAATTCGAGCCTAAATGCATGCCAGACAAGAAAGAGACAATGCTTCAGAACTGGACCATTGTGCAAGTCAAGGTGCAATGGAAGCACTTTGGAGTAGATGAGGCTACATGGGAACTAGAGGATGCCATGAAAGTGGCATACCATTTTCATTTACGATATAAATACACTATTGTGAATGGTTGGACATCGAGGGCGATGTTTCTATAAGGGGAGGGGAATGTAACAACCATGTTATCCCCCAGTTTGTACATATGAATAAGTGTAAATGTTGCCGTGAGTTGCAGCAAAGATTTTTCATCAATTTTAAGACTAGAACAGACAATTTAAAAAGCATGTATGCATTTAATTATTAATGAGAAAATTGTCGAACAATTGACTAAAAGGTGGAGCATTGATATTGGTCATCATATCACAAGAGAGAATTGGTGAGGGAGTTGGGAGGATCTCTTTGCCTAATGAACAAATAACCTCACCGAAAAGCTGTTTGAATTTCTTTTCCCTCTCCTTGTATTTCCCCAAAAATAAGTTATTGAGAGAGCTAGGTAGTTGGATGACCAACGACCAACAATTACAAAGGTATCAGAGGTGGTTGGGATAGAGGAGAATGCCAGTCAATGGTACAGCAAGTACGAACCTTGATTTCCAAAGATTGACCCACAAATTCCTCTGCCACAAGAAATAAAATCGCAAATATTCCTGGGCAAGAGGAGGGGGATGCACGTGGAGGTTGGCGGGATCATTTCTCCATGTGCAGGGAGTGTGCAGAACCCATTGGAGGTAATGAAAGAGAGTTTCCAGGAGTTGTGGGTGTACCCATAAGTGGAGAAAAGCATAATTGCGAGTGGGTTTTCTGTTGAATTTTTACTCTCAAGTACAACTTGATTTGGTTGCCAAAAATCGGGAGCCAAAGGTGAGCTGGACCCATTGCTGAGAAATTGTCTGTTAAAACTTGAATTTCAGTGCTAAAATTGGGCAGAAAAGCCTAAGCCTGACCTGGGCAAAAAGAGTTGCAAATTGTGATGTTAGCTGGGACAGTAAGTAGGCCTTGAGAGGGAACAACGTTGAGGGACTACATAAGTAGTTAAGGGACTCCCTTGTGCTGATGATCATGAAACTAGTTGAGAAGACATCTATAGAATTCATAGAAGTCCTGGGCTCAATGGGTAGAGGGATCTCAGCCATTTGACTATCTATGAAGGAGAGTGGTCTTCATACCCATTAATTTCCTTGTGAAAATGGAATTTCCCTAGTGATATCATGGCCTGGCTAGGGGATGGGCAGCTGTAGAAAGAGAGAGGAAAAATTGAGCCTATGGTTGGATGGAAAAGAGTCTAGAGATCACTCTTCTCCAATTGTGGGCAATTAAATATCAAATAAGTATCTTCACTTGTCTTTTTATAAATGTTTTTCAGATGTCTTTTGCTTGTTATTTGTTGACTGAATGAATGTTATCTGCTGGGGATGACTCTGTAATACTATGTTTAATGTCATGGCTGAGTGTAATGAGCTGATGGAAAATAGTGTTAATGGGGTCAATGGGAAATTGGTCACCTTGCCTCATTGATAGGTCTCATAGGAGGAACTTTTGATTTTCATAAGAAGACAATATAATTTATAGTCTTCACAGAACATCTGAAGATAAGATTTAAAATGTTCACCCTTGCTCACATGTTCCCTTAAATCAGGTCTGGGGATCAGCCTGGACTCATGAGCATGGTGGGAGTGTCATATTACTCTTCAAGCTCACCAAAGGCTGCTACCAATCTCTCTCTAACCCCAATCTACAGCTAATTTTAGATCTGGGTAGGAGGACGATGGCTCTACCTTGTGGTTTGTCTGGAAAACGGGAAAGCTCTGGTCTCCTCCCAATAGCATCTTCAACCCTCTCAGACTAGTTTCTTGAGGATTTCTGTTCCACTACGGAGTAGTACATACTGTGGACATAGTCTCACAGCTTCCCAATGTATTAAACCCTTCAAATTTTTTACGTCTAAATATATATTTATATATATATATATATATATAGGACCTGAAGTCTTGAGTGACAGCCTGAGGGCAAGAATAGCATCTTGTCCAATGTAATTGTGGATGTTAATACCATTAACTCATCCTGTGGAAGTACTGTACCTATTAATGTCGGTCACTCAGCATGACCTGAATGTTCTTCTTGGGTCAATGACCAATTTGGAGGCAAGCCTGATGGCTTGTAAGTACCTCTAATAGCCTTTGCTACAGGTCAGTAGTGCATTTATTCCTTTCCCATGAGGAACAAGGTTTATACTTAGACTTCTCCTCCTAGACATGATAGTCCATGGTTAGTAGACTGGAATGGTTAGAGATGCTTTTCTGTTGACCAACATTTGGGGACCTTGCCTAGTCTTGAAATTTCAACGGCAATGGGGCTATGGCAGCCTCCTACTCGGCCTCTTGGACCTTGGTACTGATGCATACTGTAAACTTGACCATATAAACTAACCAAGCCCTCTACAGCCAGATTTACAATCTCTTGTGTTCCTCGGAAAAATATACCTGTGGCAGAAACTAAATTATTTATAAGGCTAAGTTCTGGTCCTGGAAACCCTGAAGATGAATGCGCTGTCTACCACCTTATCCAATGGCTGGAATTTCCCAACTCAATCTATGAATTTTTGTAATCGACAATGGGCTTGGCAGAGTAACCAAGGAAGGAAAGATGATCTCAAGCTAACTAACTGGAATAGTATTCCATAAAGGGCCTAGGCAAATACTTTACAATACAAAAAGTAAAATTACAATGGGTTGCGGTTCATAGGATTAGGCCCTATTGGATGTCATTCCTGTAGGTGGTAAGACTACGAGGCTGATAGGGACTTCCTTTGCAATTCTTCCGTTTACAACTATTTTATATTTATGAATATATGCAAGGGCCAAACCTTGTTTCCATGGTTCAGAGGACCTTGAATCCCAATGACTGCACCGAGATTGCCAGTAGGAAGGGTGCTACAAGTGTGCATGACTCAACCATCTTCCCATGGATAGACATACATCGATAAAATCAATTACAAGGAAGGATTCTACTCTCAGTTCAGTACATCCACTCTAATTAAAGTCAGGGTGTACTCCTTTGAACCCTTTTGTTTTGGACCTGTTAGCAGCTTGGAATCATTGCATTCCCATAAGACCTTACTCAGAGGGAACAATGATAAAGAGAGTATCCCAAGGCATATGAGTCAAAATGATCGAGAACCGGAATATCATAAATATACAAGGTTACAGGATATCCCGGTAAAATCCACACTATACAAATATATAATTTTGTAGCTAGTGTGTTGGAGTTTTCACCTTTTGTTAGATTACCTTGCAGGTGATAGATGTGTGGGTGTACCCATCCAGGCTTTGCTTTGGCCAACTGAGGAAACCGAAGCATCTGTGACCCTCTTCGCTGAATGAATGCTCAACAGCTTCAGCATTTTAATTATGAAGATATCTATACCTGCATTGTCAGAGTTATTTTCTGTGCGTGTCTTACTGTTGTATGTTCATCTGGCTAAGTTTGCGTGAGTCTTTAAAGCCTACCTACCAGTCTTGACATTGATATGGCATTTAGAAACAGTTTGGCGTCAAAATCGGATTATGGTGGTAAGCCCTAAGCCCTGGCCCAAATGTGGGTACAAACCTTGAGATCAACCCCAATTTACTCTCTCTGTCTTCCATGAGTGATTGTGGCCAATTATTGGTGGCTACTGAATTCGCTTTCAGCCTGGAATTAGGGCCTCACACAAACTTGCTTACTGGACCGATATCGGGCCAAACCGTGGTGCTTTTCCCGATCGAATCGACCCTAGAATGACCCCAAACTTGGCAGGATCGAAGGCATTCATTCGAATCCCGTAGGAAAGGATCGAATCAAACGACAAACATATCACTTGGGCATTTAAATTCGACAGTATGTATTTTGCTGGAAAGTTCACATTCATCAGCGAAAAAGTACTGAGTCGAGTTTCCATATCGCTGGTGATTTGAAATTCCAGAGGAAAGAGCTCCCTGCGTTTCGCTAGAAAAGTTTATTTTGGAGCAGTACGCCCTGTATCGCAGAACGAAGATCTTTTTGGCGCGATACTGGGCCTGTATCGCCAGAGAAAGCACATTTTTGTGTGATAAACCGAAGCTTGGATTTTCTGTGTCCTCGGAGAAAGCACATTTTGTGTAATGAGAAGGAGCCCGGAATTCTGTGTGTCACAGGAGAAAGAACACTTAGTATGGTCGACGCAGAAAGAACATCTTGGATCGATAAGCTGGTTAGCCTTATCGCCAAGGGGTGAAAATCTCGTGAAAAAGAAATCTACGAGCGATAGAAAAAAAAGCAAAAAACATTCAAAACACCACCTCCTGCAGGCCATTAAGGGGGTCGGAATTGTTACATGCTATGCCATTTTTGCATTTAGGCACATTACAGTTATCCCCACCAGGTAAAAAACCTTACCATTCCCGTACAACACACCTAGCATGTGATAACTCTCATTATCTATTGTATCTTGATGGGACAAGCTTACCTTCACCGCGGTTATGGCACATATGCATCCCAAGATGGATGTTGTAAGTATGCATTTTTGGACTGTTTGATGAGGAAAATTATATCTAGGCTAGTCTTATCTAAGAAAAACACAGATTGATTTCTCATTTGGAAATGCTCCTCTTCTTAGTGATTTGACCTAATTCGAAACATTACAAGTTAGTTAGAGCATTCCTATAGACTCTAATTGACACACATCCTCAATGGAAGTATCTCAACTCCTTCTTGTAACAGTTTGTTGATGTCTTCCATAGACCAATATGCATCCTAATATACTACTCTACCAAGCACTGCATTGACTTAACTCCTTGATTCCTATTGTTCAACAATCCATTATATTGTCAATCCATATGAGGGAATAATGAAGTTTGACATCAAATCCAACAATTGATTAACAAAGTGCTAATCGAAACCTAGGTCATCTTCTTGGGGTAGTTTGATACCCCTTGCTCATGGTGATTCTCTATTGACCTTTCACCCTTGAACAAGACATCAAAAATTGGTAACCTATTTCTCAAATCAATGTACCTCTTGGCTTGGGTTCAAGCAACCAAGTTTTTCATTAACATAGACTAAAAGTCATACTACCACAAAATGCCAATCAACCTCAACGACATTTTTAAAACAACCTTTAAGATGAGGAAGTGACATGATCAAGACTTTACTAGGTTATTAGGTATGAATTGATTGGCATGCTTTTTCTCCCAAGTCCTAGCCAATGCCCCAATACATTTCACATATTTGATGAATAATTTCCCTAGTGCATTTGTCGACATATTTGTCAATGACTATTTTAGCCAACTTGGGAAGAACGTGCAAAGCATACTTAATAGCTCCTTCACATCCTACAATAGAACAAGTTACAAACCAATTTGGGAAGACCATACAAAACATATTCAAATCCTTGACACCCTACGATAGCACAAGTTTCAAGCCAACTTGGAGAATTGTGCATTGGTAATTCTAAGGATCCAATACCTTCACTGACAAAATTGAAGTCCATAGCGATCTAGAAAATATTCATATCATTAAGGATTGGTTAACCCTGAAAACATCACAAACCATTGCAGTTTCCTTGACCTTGAAATTTTCTATTAGATTCTGTCCTTAAATTCATGCATGTCACCTGATCTCGGAATAAAATCCTAAAAGGGAACATCCACGAGCTCACTTTCAATGGGGCTGACAAATAGCAATAGACCTAGACAGACTTAATTGTCCACTATGTTCATCACTAATCTTGTTCATTCTCGACCTGACCAATGAGTCCTTGAAAGGGCCCAAATTTTGATGTACAAGAAGGCTTAGCTCCACTACAACATTATATGGACATGGGGATTATTCATTGATTATCGAGAGAGTAGGTATTTAGTAAGTTTCTGAGGGGTGGGTACCTTCACTTACATTTTTTGAAGTCTTACCTCCAATTTTAGCTTTTGACTTTCACCTTCACCTTTTTAAAATGTGAAGTAGTAGTTTATCATTATTGGTTATAGTTAGTTAAGTTTAACCAAAGGATACAAGCCTAAAAGGCCTACTGGAATATCATAACTATTTCTATTTTTCACTAAATAATCTTCTTCACCTCCACCTTGGAAGGAAGAGAAGGGCAACTTTGAATACATGTTTAATGCAACTTGTTAGTGTGTGGCTGGCTTTCTCTGCATATTGCATATACTTGGATTGTCAATTGGGCAGGGCCTCATCGTGACAAAGGATAGTCCACCCCTTAAAAACCCATATAGGGTGCTTCTAAAATTCCATGCCTAGTGACTCGGGCAATCCCATCATTTAAAATTCAGTCTCTCAAAATAATAAGAACTTTCCATTTATAATCAACCTTCATACCTTTGGATATGATTACTCCAATTTTCATCCTCTGTTCTTTTGATTCACCTAGTAATGTAATTTTTAAGGAGGTGTTAAATCTCCCATCATGACTATCAAGCTTGAAAGTTTCTACTTCAAAAATGGTTGGGCAATTGACTCTACACCATACTTGTGACGGGTTATGGAATAGTACAAGATTCAGTGTTAGGAATTGAACCATGAAACTTTGTTTGAACACCCTCATTTGCAATTTTATTATAAATCTGCATTTCTGACTGTAAACTCCCTTAAAATCTCTAGCCATGTAAAGAGTTCACTTTACAGCTTAAAGATCATGTACCCTTATTAAGGAGAAAGATATGAAATTACGATGGATGGTCAAACGTGAAGGGTTTTATCAAAGAAAACTTGAGGAGATGATCAAACTACCTCAAACTAAAGCAAAACCACACAAGGAGCAAAAAGTTAAGGGTTTCCAAAATTTAAGTGACAAGTTATTCCAACTTGGGGAAAACACCTCCTTGTGTGCTTTGCACTTTGCAGAACCTGAATAATTCCATCCAATGGCTAATGGAGTCAAAATGAAAACACTACCAGAAAACTAAACATAGGAATACCGATGCAATCAAAACCTAGAAAGAACTGAAATGAAAAGTGCCCACCTTAATTGTACATCTAATCTCCTAGGTTTCAGGTGAAATTGAACTTCTCATGCAGCCATTCTAGTAGTAGCCTTGAAAATTTGTGCCCATTCGAGTTTGCATTTCCTTTATTCCACTACACAACACATTGCATCTTCCTGGGATACATCTTATTGGCTTTGGATGTGTAAGGAGCATCATCTTGAACAAATTAGAACTCATGGAATGCTGTGCCTATAATTACTTTGTCTACCCAAGCCCTGATGATCCCATCACTACACTATCCTTTACATATCCCTCTAGGTCCACAGGCTTTGAAAGTAAAAGTGATGGCCCAGTCATTGCCAATACCAGTCCAACTAAGCATGTCAACAATGGGGAATGGAGGTATGAGATCTATTGCTGCTAATTAAATACAATTTTCTGCCTGGCGACTGTGAATAGTAGGTGTATAAGGGTGTTGCACTTGTAAAATCTGTTGCTTAGTTTACTCATTAAGAGGAACTTTAAACTAGGTCCAAGCACTATTTGAGTTCCATCCACTTCACTTGTTGTAGCCATGCACATCCTTTTTTGCTTCCTCAGGCTGATCAATATGAAATATGTTGGAATTTGACTTGGCAATATTTTCAGCTCCAATACCTATTGGCACTAGAATTATATTAATGTGCACACTTTCTTTCTCAACTTCAGAGTGCTCGTCATTTTCAACTGCAAGTTCATCCTTATGAATGTACAATTCTACTTGAATAAAAGGTGTCACATTTATGCAGAGAAGAACTTTTCATTCCTTTTTTTTTGTAAACTCTCTTCTCCAGAGTGCGAGCTAAAAACTCTCTGCACTGCAATACCCTGGCATTGATGTGATTATGCCTGAAAAGACTAAATGATAACGTGTGTAGTTGGTGGATGATGACAGTGTGGCCATGTGGTATCCTGTTTCAGTTGTTTTGTTGGTTGAAATTCCTCATAAGCACTCCACCTCAAGCACTGGAATCTGGCTCAGGGGTGACAGCTACAAGTAACTGTGGTTGTAGCTTGTCTATGGTTGGGTGGAGAGTTAGAGTCCCACTCTTAGTTGTTAGGTCTCTTATAAGATAAGTTCACTCTTATGTTTTGTGCTTGAGTTTGTTATTATGTCTCTGTTATTTGCATGGAAATAATGTTATGCTAATGTCATAGAGTGTTGTTCTTGCATAAATGAAGAATGTAAATGATTGTGTAAATATCCTATGATATGGTCCATTACTTGTGGATGTGCTAATCTTGAAATAGCTTAAGCCTGCCTGCACATGAAGGGATTGAAATCTTTGTAAATGGGTAATTTATTTGTGTAGACCTGTTGGAATATTTGGTCTCTGTGTTATTGATTGGCACATGTTGATATTAAGAAATGTGATTCCATGTACAAAAGTGTTCCATGAATATTTTCTTAGGAATGGTTTATTCGTGTATCCATCCTGAGCCTGCAAATTAGTGTAAATGGCCTGTGTATTTAGAGATGGTTAGATCTCTATAATATTTATCATTTTGTTGTGTTGTTGAAGGAATGGTTCAATTCTTGTGTTTACTTTGAGTTTGAATTTAATCTAATTATCTGAGCATGAAGGATGAACAAATCCTTGCTGTTAAAATGATCTTTCAATATTTTAATGATCTGCATAACTAGCCTACATATTTGGTCGGTGTTTATTTATAAGCTTGGGAAGGATAACGTTTTTGATACATAGGTATAGATCTAAATATCTATGTATTTGTAGGTTGGGCCGTAGCGTTGTGAAGCTCTAAAGGAATAGCCTGGAAAGGCCTAGATATACCCATGTACATTTATAGACTATGTATCAGAGGCCTTGGCAAAGGTCCTTGTACATTTAAATCACAGATGCTAAGCGTGGCGCTAGAATTCTTTTCAAGTCCAAAACACGAGGTGTTGGAAGGGAATGGTTTAACCCTCTTCTACCCTATGACCGGGCATTGTGACCTAGCACTGAAGTGGGAGAAATCTGGGCCATTGATGGCAAGTGTTTAAGGTCGTCTGATGAACCCCAAACCAATATCCCCAGAAGATCCAAAGGGAGAGCCAAGAGGAAATCATAGGGTCGAATTCCTGGGACGAGGTTGATCCAGGTGGATGTTGGTGGCCACCCACCTATCCCACTTGGACCCCCACAACTGTCTCCTTCAATTTTTTAGTTTTTGAAATTGTAGCACAATTTACTATTTTTAGCAGTTTTTCGGGTCCTGAACTTCCGGAGTCATTTTGAGGCCCTAAACGACGTTTTCTCGGAAATCTAGGAGCAACTTGGGTCCATGGATTGATGTTGCTCTACCCAAAGTTATAGTTCTTAGATAGATCTTTCTAACAAGCTATTGTACACATCAAACGAAGATCGGGTGCCAAAGTTACAACCCCGAGAAGTTGATGTACCAACTTACCCAAAACGGGGCCCACAATTTGGCATTTCATCTTCTAGGGTTAGGTTTTGGGACGTTAAGGGTTTTCCATTGTTTCTCAACAATAAATAGGCCTTTGAGCCTCATTGTAACACAGTTCAGAGGCATGTAGCCGCCACATCTCTTCTCAAGGATAAGCTACCATCGCCCTAGCTGGTTTATGTCCATTTCTGTTTGTAAGCATATTTTAGTGTTTTACATTAATAAAATGAAGTATTATTTCCGCTGCATCTCTGTGTTTGTGGTTATCTCTGTAATTTGTTGTGTTCCTGTTTAAATCTGGATCAGTGGTATTAAAGCGGTATGCTTTTTCTCTATTTTTCTTTGCATGTCCCCAACGAGGTCGGGATATAAGGATTTAGGGCTTGAACTAGTCGAACCTTTGCAAGACTAGCCTCGCAAATCCCGACGGCCTCCCATGGCGAATGAAAAGAAAGACGAGGGGGCAGGAGATCCTATCAAAATCTTGCTCGAAGAAGCCCTCGAGCGGCAAAGCAACGCGATGGTGGACAACTTTGCCGAGATCCTTCAGTGGCTACCCAGGGGCGACGCATCGGCTTCCAACAACTACTCTGGAAATGCCACACCATTTAAGGTACAAGTTAATTTTTAAATCCCCATATTCGAGGGTCAGATAGATGCAGATGCCGTAGATAAATGGTTAAATCTGCTAGAGGGTTATTTCTCTGTTCATGAATTTTCGAGTCAGGAAAAGATTGTTTTCGCTCTTCTCAAAGCATCCCCCCACGTCAAGGACTGGTGAGAAACCTACTGCGAGTAGAAGAATGAAAGTATGGGATCACTATTTTTAGCTGCACCCACTTGGGATTCATTCCGAGATGTCATCAAGGAGCAGTACTACCCTGTCAAAAGCTATGAGGACAAATACATAAAGTGGACCACGCTGCGGCATGGAAGGGACCAAGATCTGTCAGAGTTCACAAAATTTTTTCATACCCTTCGCACATAGTTGGGTATCAAGGACTCTGAGCTACATTTGGTACTCAAATACCGCGGTTGCCTACACAGGTACATCCAGGAAGAGATGGAGTTCCTGAACATCTCCTCGCTCGGCATGACATACCGATACGTTGTCAAAATCAAGCAGAAGTTCAAATAGAAGAAGCGAGACTTTGGATCTGCGAATCCGAAGACCAAAGGACAAAGCCAAGGCGGGGTGACCAAAGACAGCACGTCGAAGCCGCAAGAAGAGAACAACACCACGAAGTCGAAGAAGGACATAAGAAAGTGGTGTGACTTCCATAAGAGCCCCACTCATAACACAAGTGAGTGCTGGACCAAGCAGTCGCTAGTGGTCGAGTTGAAGGCTTCAAAATTAGATGCATGTTTCGACCCTGAGTCAGAACTCGACAAGGGGAATGGCAAAGGGAAGCAGATCATTGATGCGGAGCCCAGCGTCACTGTTGCCACCACCAAGATCCAGAAGAATGAGCTTGAAGATCCAGAGGAGGGGGAGCGTCTTTTCCACTCATAGATGTGGGTGAAGGGTTCGCCGCTGCAATTCATTGTCGACAGTGGTAGCCAAAAGAACCTCATTTCAGTAGAGGTCATGAAGCGGTTGGGCCTATCGACTACACCACACCCGCAACCGTATAGTATCGGGTGGCTTCATGAAGGACGAGATCTCAAAGTTCGCCAGCAATGCCGCCTTCCCTACAGCATCAAGCCCTTCACAGACGAGGTATTGTGTGATGTTACACCTCTGGATGTTTGTGATGTACTATTAGGCCAGCCATACTTGTGGAGGCGACATGTTGTGTATGAGTCAAGGCCTTGTGCTGTCATTATTTATTTGTGTAATTCATTATACATGATATCAGAGGTAGCCCCACCTACCACCACCTCTTTGATCACTGCCAGGAAAGGCAGCAAGCTTATCTCCCAAACTAGGAAATTCATTTTTTGTCTGATTCGCTCCCAAAGTAAGGGGAAGATCATCACCACATCCATGACCCCTGCAAAGGGTTCCTCCATGTAGCAGCAACAACAAAGGAATATGGTCATGATAGAACACAGGAACAACTTATCCTCACCCATAGGGGTACCACATAAGCTTTAGGTGGGCAACAAAGTCTGGTTACATCTGCAAAAAGAACGCCCTACAAGATCCCATCAGAAGATCCGACCACGCCGACATGGTCCTTACACCATTACTAAGGTTGTGGGAAATAATGCTTTGGAGCACAACATTCCTCCATTCCTTCGTCTGCACCAAGTGTTCAATGTGTACTGCCCTCGACCATGCTTCCCACCATTATTGGACACATTCGAGATTGCAGAACAACTCACCAGGGACCAAGTTCAGCAGATGGAGGAACTCAACGCAATGGGGACCATTGTTTCCTAAGGGGGGAGGAATGATCCAGGTGGATGTTGGTGGCCACCCACCTATCCCACTTGGACCCCCACAACTCTCTTTCAATTTTTCTGTTTCCGTAATTGTAGCACAATTTACTATTTTTCAGGTCCTGAACTTCCGGAGCCATTTTGAGGCCCTAAACGATGTTTTTTTGGGAAATTTGGGAGCAACATGGGTCCATGGACCGATGTTTCTCTTCCCAAAGTTATAGTTCTCGGATAGATCTTTCTGACGAGCTATTGTAAGCATCAAATGGAGACCGAGTGCCAAAGTTACGACCCCGGGAAGTTGATGTGCCAACTTACCCAAAACAGGGCCCACAATTCGGTGTTTCATCTTCTAGTGTTAGGTTTTGGTATGTTAAGGGTTTTCCATTGTTTCTCAACAATAAATAGGCCTTTGAGCCTCATTATAACACAGTTCAGAGGCATGTAGCCGCCACATCTCTTCTCAGAGATAAGCTACCATTGCCCTAGTTGGTTTATGTCCATTTCTGTTTGTAAGAATATTTCAGTATTTTAGATTAATAAAATGAATTATTATTTCCGCTGCATCTATGTGTTTATGGTTATCTCTGTAATTTGTTGCGTTCCTGTTTAAATCCAGATCAGAGGTGGTAGTGGGGCTTGTTTCCCAGTTCATAAAGCGGGGATAACCCTCCAACTTGCATATAGCTGGGAAGCCATGAATGACTGGGTTTGAAGGCTTCGTGGGATTCCATATACGTGGGTGGAGTGACAAAGGATGACATCACCCTAGACCTTGGACCCTGGAAGATGTGGACATAGGGCTTGATAGAACTATCGAGATCTATTACCTGAGATGACTTAGCATGTGGGGTCCATTTTATGGGGACAAGAGTTGTGTGGTGTGTACGCATTCATTTATTGGTCGAGGGGAAGGCGAAGCCCAAACGCAAAGCACGTAGCCCGGAAGATTGTCCTTAAAGATTTCAGCAGGGAGTAGTGTCGAAACCTACTGGCATTTAACTCCTGGGGTGACATGGCCATAGAGGGTCTTCACTCGCTTATCTCGTAAACTCATATGAGTGCTCATTCATTGTTTGGATGGGTCCTACGTATGAGCAAGTTGGTAGCCTGGGAAAGTCTGCCATGTGGGTGGTGTTGTGGCCATAGAAGTGTCGTGCAAATTAGTGTTACATCCATTGTATCTTGAACCTCATAAAGGGACCTAATGAGTATGAATGGGTCTACAGCAGCCATGTGGGCTGTGACTTAGAAAGCCATGTGGGGACCATGTGGGCACCATGCGGCAGACCTAATGATGTGGTGTTGTTTGATTGGCCAAGACTTTAAACAACCATATCTTTTGATTTGATTTTTGGATGAGGGCATATTTTGTATCATTGGAAAGGTCTCAATGAGACGGACATAATAGCATTATCCATTTTAAGTTTTAAGTTAGGAAAGGCCGAAAAATTTAGACCCCACTTCCATGATGTGACTATGTGAGTCGAGTCATCATCGTAACTACCTCCTTCTATCTTTGGTTAGGGTTGAGGATTAGTGGGGGCTATGTTACATTGCTTTACATCCCTTGATATTCTATTGTAATTTATCATTTTGCTTATGCTTTTTCTTTTTCCTTTTCCCAACTGCATCAACCCTGTGTATTTCCAATCCCCTCTTCATAGGAGAAGGCATATAGGGAACTAGCACTAGCAACTAACAACAACCAGTCAAAAGATGGGAGAATGAATAGGGAAAGATGACAAGTGTTAAGTATGAACAACATGGAACACTACCACAATTAGAGCTCCTATTTGTGCCCCTCCTAGACAATGAAAGAAAGATCCTAAGGAAGGTCACATGGACTAGGGAGAAATGATAACCATGAAGGTGAAGTAAGGAAACAAGTATACAACCCAAGCATCATGGTCTATAATCCAATTTCAAGCCATGATCCACACTAGAATGCCAAAAACATTAAATGAAAGCACTTTCATGCAAAAAGGATTAATGTACCTCACAATAGATGACCCCACCTTCATTGGATGAATATGCTAGATAAATGAATGTACTGACTGAAGATTTGGTGAGAGGCATCTAAGGCTGGCTATTTGTGAATCATGGTAGGGCTGTTGGCTGGCCAGCTACATCATAGAAGAAAAAATTTCTCCTGGGGTTACCCCTGTATGTGGATAGGTAACAAGAAGCATATGGCATCAAAATTGTCATCAAAGGTGTTAGCGCAGATTTGAAATCCACAAGAGTTAGTTCTCTGGATTTAAAGGCTTGTGTATGAATTTTATTGCTAGTAAGAGGAATATGATTGTCATATAAAAATCAGAGAAATGAACTACCCAGAAAAATTTAGGGTGGAAGCTTTGGTTGCCCTACCGGAAAACTCTTTGACAAAATCACGCAACATAATAGTAACAAATATATGATATAATCCACCAACAGTTACAAATAGGGAACTGTGTAGATTACAGTGGAAAGATTCCATTAAGGTGACCTCCGGGAGAAAATATTAGAACATCAGAGATTATACACAAAAGGCTAAACTATTATAGTATTATACCTAATATGTATAAGATTTGTAAACCTACACTTTGATGGTATAAAGGAGCATATGAGAGATTAAAATTTAGATAGAAATAGTAATATGAAGGATTGAGAACTTACCCTCATACTGCACCCTACCTCTCCTACCTGGGAAGTGACTGGTGTTAGATTGATTCAACCCAAAGGCATATCCAAAAGCACATCCAGAATTCAAAATTCAACACATCTACATCTACCCTTCTCATTCTTACACCTTATAATACTTTGCTGCATATATTTTCTATAAAACCCCCACTTTAAAACGTCCAGCGAACAATTAAAATGGTGAATCTTTTATCTCGTGGGGGTAGAGGAGGCTAAAGGAATACAAACATAGGACATTCAGTTGTGACCTCCCCCAGAAGAGAATATTAGGGGAAAACATTTTCCCACCAGAAGATAGCCAACATGGGTAGTTTTCTTATTTGGAGATGACCTGGCGTAGTAAAACCTTACATGCTTTTGACATTCTTACTAGCCGTTAGACCTTTATAGAGAAACACAACTAACGAGGCATTTGGGAAAAATTTAACATAGTTTAAAAGATAATTTTAGAGTCAAAAGAAAAATGGTTGAAATGTATAGAATTTTGGTTCAATAGACACAACAACAAGGTTCTCTACCTATTATCATAGTGATAGAAGGTTGCCACAGGATAAGCAAGGGAAGGAAAGATCTCAAATAGGAATACTAGAAATTTTGTTATCATGTATAACATGTATAGGAGGCCATCAAAACGTTTTATTTGGTCTAAATTAGCCTTATTGTAACCCTAAAGAAAAATTTCGTAAGGCTCATGATGAATTCACTTGGATCAGGAAAATTACTTACTAGGACAGGGCTTGGATAGTTATGCAAGAATGCCACAACTTATATTTAGTCTCAACTGATCCAGTTTGTGAAGAATTTCTAACAAGATAAACCATTAGAAAACGGGAAAGAAATCACGATACCTAAGGAATTAATAGCACCAATAGCAAGGGTATGATAGGAAGGAAAGAGTAAAAATAGAGCCAGAAAAGAACCGAGGATGACTTTGATTAATTTTCCAGAATTGTTTGTCACAAACATTCCAAAAGGGGTCAACTCCCAAGTAGGTGTAACTATTTTCTTTTGGTGGCTAGCCTGGGGCTACCTCATCTAACTCACAATCAAGTAGATAGAACTATTAAATATTTAAGTCCCATCTGGAAGGTAGTAGCCAGAGTGACAAATTTTGAAGGCATATGCACTAATATTTATCCTATCTTTTGTAGTACTTATTGCATGGAACAAAGGTTAGGTGGTATCGCAAATTTGTTCAAAGAATCCATAATCCATAATCTGAAGAATTGAGGACACCACAAAAGAAATACAATACCCCTTCCCCATTTAGAACTTATAGATTATTCTCTCAATTCATCTAAGGCAGCAGTTTGCTCCACTCAACATGTACAAATACAAGAAAATAAAATTGAAGTAGGATGAGAACTACAATTAAAAAAAGTAGTTAATGGTGGTTTTATTATCGGACAAAGAAAAGTAAGACAGAGAGGAGAGTTCAAAAACAAACAAGTGACGAGAGTAGGATAGGACTACTCAAGAAAACAAAATTAAATCTCTTGATACCTTGATTACCACAGTTCAAAATTCGCAGACTGAAGTGATCCAAGATGAAGGAACCTCATGTTGTATTGTCAAGTGATAGTGAATACATAATAAATTTTCATCTCATTCTTCTACCACAAATCAAGAAAAACCATTATTCACATAGGTGCTCTCCAACCTAGTGCAGTGTAGTGTAGGGGAGATGTAATAAAATAAAATAAAAATGATAATTAAAATAAAATTAAAAGAAGTTAAAAATAAAATAATAATTATAATTATTGATAAAATATTTTGACTCGATCAAAATATATATATAAAATAAAATTAATAATTATAATTATAATTAATAATTAAACTAGTCTACAGGCAAACAAGAAAATTTGGGCGTCGTCGAGAGGACCATGTTGGAGTTTCTCTACACTTGGGCAAAAACGGATGCTCAAGAGATCCCATTGGATCAACTCCAAAACTTTTTTTACTCATATGGTCAATGGCGGCAAAGCAGTGTGACTTCTAAGGGGGATCCATGGCAAACACACATGGAGAAGGGCAACGGATCTCAACGTACCTAGATTAATGATCCCCTTGCAATTGATAGGGGCAGAAGAGGGCGAAAATCCACCTGGGGATCCCTTAAGGAAGTTGATGAATACTTGTTGAACTCAGGACAAATGAATCAGATCATCGAGTATTTTCATCAAATTTCCTCAATCTCGCAATGAAATTGGTCTCCTGGAATATTCAAGGATTGAATAGTAGAGGTAAGCAGCAACATCTGAAATCTAAGATCGAGTAGGAAAAACTAGAGATAGTGTTATTGCAGGAAACCAAGGTCTCCTACAAGAATCTAACTGAGATTATGGGACGATGTTGGAACGACTATGAATTGATGGTGATAGATGCTAAAGGTAGTGCAGGTGGCCTTGTTGTGGTTTGAGATCCTCGAATGGTGTTATTTCATGATTGGGTAGCAAGCCCTCATATCCTTTTGGGTAGATTTCACTACTCTGGGGATGGTGTGATGGTAAGATTGATGATTGTTTATGGTCCAATAGTTCCGGGGGAAAAATGTTTCTTGGAGGATTTGAGGGCGTTGTGGCAGATTCACCAGGATGAGTGTTGGATTATTGGTGGAGATTTTAATTTGATTTGGATCATGGTGTTTAGGCCATTTTGCCGTGTCTAGTCAATAGACCTACAAATTAGATCAATCCACATCCGTGAACATGTTTTCATTGTTAGGATATTCCGACACATAGGAAATAGTTAAGTTCAACTTGGTCTAGTATAGAGTTAGGTAAAGTGTGTTTCTTTACCGTTGTACATTTTGTAACTTACAATCCGACGGTCACGATATGTAGTGATCCGACGGTTCACTCTCTCCTCAGTATTACCGACACTTGATCCGTGGCTTGACACTCGATTGGTCCATGAGTTCTATTTAAAGCGCATGGAGGGTCATTGTTCGGGTAATCCGTACATGAGAGAAGCTTATGTAAATTTTCATTCTTTGATTAATAAATTGCCTGTAGTACCCATGTTGGGACAGGCCGTGGACTGTTTCCCTCTTTGAGGGTTTTAACCACGTCAAAAATACTGGTGTATTGTTCTGTGATCTGGTTGTGAGCAGTGTCCTTTTGGTGTTCTTTCTGAGGAACTTACCCTGTAAATTCCTACATCGTATCAGAGCTATTTGAGGGCCGCGTCCGTTGGTGATCCAAATCTGAAGCCGGTAGAACTGCATCCGACTGCCGTTTCCTAGATCTGCTGTTTCTGACTGCTTTCGGGCCGAGAGGACTGCTCTGTTGCGTTCGGAGCATCTGTTCCACTGAGGAACCCCTTTCGTTTCATGCGAAAAGGTTTCCGGTAGCCCTAGCTGCGTCATTTTTCAGATCGGGAGGTATATAGTGTTTTTGCAGTTTACTGTTATTTTCTCTCTGCTTATTTCGGTTTCGGTTTATTTAGCCTTTTTTTTAACCGGATCTATACCTTTCATTTCTGCGTATGCTCTTTGCCCTGCGACTCTGTGCGTTCTGGGCAAATCAGAAACAGAAAGGAAGGATTTTTTCTCATGCGTATGCTCTTTTCCCTGCACCTTAGTGTGATCTCGGAAAATCAGAAACATTGAGAAAAATATTTAGTTTTTCGGCTAAAGCTAACTTTGAGCCGCAAGGTTCATTTTTTTAAAATATCTAGTTTTTTGGTTAAAGCTAACTTCAAGCCGCAAGGTTCGTTTTTCTTTGCATATTCGTGTTGGGTTTTGTGTTTTGTGTTTTGTAGGGAAAAAGAGCTTTCTCAAGGCAAGCACGCAAACCAAGCCCCACCGCCCCCCCTCTCTCTCTCTCTCTCTCAAATTTTTTGTATAGATCAATTGGTTCAAAGCTATTTTAAGAGAGTAGAGGTCTTGGGTTCAAGTCTCCATTTTGTGGGGGCGGATTTTTTCATTCCCGCACATTCGCACACTTTGCCGGCAACTTCAACAATTTTTTTTTAAAAAGCCATAACTTCTTCATCCGGAAGCCTTTTTCAGAGCCGTTTTTTTTAAAACATCGTAATTTTTCGAGATCTATCCATTGGAACACTTCCTTTCAGCATCTTCAGCTTCAGTTTTTTTTTAAAATGGAAAGTCCATGCCAAGTCATTCTTGACAGCACTAACTACTTCCAATGGATATCCTACATGGAAGATTTACTTAGAAGTAAAGGTCTTTACAGAATAGCCACAGACCAAGAGAAGAAACCAAAAGATGAAGACAAGGCTGCAAAATGGGAAAATAGACAAGATCAAGCACGTGGTTTGATAGGTATGTCTATTTCTCCTGATCTTAGATTCCATATTGTAGAACTTGAAACTCCTCATGAAGCATTGGAACAAATCACTAAAGTTTTTGGGATTAAAAATGAAATTAGAGCCCATCAACTTGAAAATGAGTTGCTTACATTGGATCCTAATAATTTTTCTTGCATTGAAGATTTCTTGTCCAAATTCAAGACCCTTAGATATCTTTTGAAAGGTGTTAAGGTTAAGAAAGAAGATAGTAACCTTATTTATTCCATCCTTACTAAGTTGGGACCAGCGTACTCTGTATTTGTTTCCACCTTCCATTCTACCAGGGAAGCTTTCATTTGTCAAGGAAAAGACTACAAGGCCCCTTCCTTTGACTCTTTTTGTGATTCTTTAATAAGAGAACAAGAAAAACTCTTACACCTTGGTCTTCTTAATCTTGGAAACTCTTCCAAGAAAGCGTTAGCCGCCCAGCAGCAACCAAATTCAAAGAATCCTAAGAAATCATATCCTAAAAAGAATGGTCCTAAACCAAACAAGGGTCCTAAGCAAACTCAGCCTCAAAATGAAAGATCATTTCAGCAAAATGATAAGACCAATAAAAACAAATGGAAGAAGACTGATAGACATTGTAACTTTTGTAATCAAGATGGCCACTTAGAATCTAAATGCTTTAAGAAGATGGAAGCCTTGGAAGCCGCAATGAAGAAACATAACATCCATGTGGAGCATTCTTCAACTTCAACTTCAACTTCATCTTCAGGAATGGCACTTTCTGCATGTTGCTGTCAATCATCTCAGTCTGGTTATGCATTAAATGTATCTTCTTCTTCTCCTTCTCATGAGTGGCTCATTGATTCTGGAGCCTCTTATCACATGGCCAAAAACCAAGCCATGTTTTCTTCTTTAACTAATTGTAACACCAAAAATATATATGTTGGTGATGATAGATCTCTTAATGTTGTAGGGACTGGAACTGTTCATCTAGACAATGGTCAGTTTAATGATGTATTATGTGTTCCAACCTTATCCTGCAACCTTCTATCTGTATATCAGATAACTCATTCAGGTGAAGGTAAAATTGTTGAATTTTCACCTCATGATGTTGTAATCAAGGATCTGAGAAATCCTAAACAGATTCTAGCTACTGGTATTGCTGATGATTCCACAAGGTTGTATAAGTTTCACAACTTTGGGTCATCAAATCTTCCCTCAGTATTTGTTGCTCATAATGATGAAGTGAGCAAACTTTGGCATGAGCGATTTGGTCACTTAAACTATCGCTCCCTTCAACATCTATGTAAAGAAAATATGGTGACAGGTCTTCCTATGGTATCTTGCAGAGATGGTGTTTGTTCCGGATGTGTACTCGGAAAACATCATCGGGACAGTTTTGAAAAACGTGCCTCTTGGCACGCCTCAGCCCCTTTACAGCTTGTGCACAGTGATTTATGTGGTCCACTTCCTGTTGCTTCATTCTCTGGCTGCAAGTATTTCTTAACTTTCATTGATGATTTCTCCAGACGCACTTGGGTATACTTCTTAAAACTCAAGAGCGAAGTATTTAACACATTTTTGGCCTTCAAAGCCTTTGTTGAAAAACAATCTGGACATCAAATTCTTAAGCTAAGAACTGATAATGGTGGAGAATATGTTAAAAACACCTTCATCAACTTTTGCACCGAAAATGGAATTCAAGTGCAACATACTGTTCCATACACTCCACAACAAAATGGTGTAGCTGAAAGGAAAAATCGCACCTTAAAGGAAATGGCTAATTGTATGTTGCAATCTAAAGGACTCAGTCTTAGTTTTTGGGCCGAAGCAATTAATTGTGCAAATTATATAATCAATCGCACTCCTACTAAGGCTCTAAATAATATCACTCCAGAAGAAGCTTGGAGTTCCATTAAACCAGATGTAAGTCACTTTCGTGTTTTTGGAAGTGAAGAATGGGCCCATATTCCAGATGAAAAGCATAAAGCCTTAGAACCTAAGAGTGAGAAATGTACTTTTGTTGGATATTCTGAAGATGTAAAATGTTATAGACTTATTCCATTTAAGTCCAAAAATGTTATCATTAGAAGAGATGTAAAATTTGATGAAAATAAATCGGCCTGCGAGCCTAGTCCGGCGGATGTGCCACCTCTTCCTATCTCTTCTACTTTTGAAAACATTTCTTCTTCAGATGATGAAAGTGGGGATGATAATCCTTCCCCACCTTCTCAGGATCCTCAACTTCCAAGATGGGTCCGTGCTACTCGGGATGCAGCAGGTGATCTTTCCAGTGATCCTACAGATCAGCGACGTACACGTTCTCAGTTTGAAAGAGCCTCTTCTTTACTGGCTCAAGCTCCAGTAAATCATGATCCTGACACTTTTGCAGAAGCTTCAGGCCATCCACATTGGGAAGCAGCTATGAATGAAGAATATCATTCATTGTTGACAAATGATACACGGGATCTTGTTCCTCTACCAAAGGGACGCAAACTTGTTAGATGTAAATGGGTTTACAGAACCAAGTATGGACCAGATGGGAAAGTTGACAAACATAAAGCTCGTCTTGTTGCTAAGGGCTTTTCACAGGTTGAAGGCATTGACTACACTGAAACCTTCTCCCCTGTTGCCAAAATGAACTCTATTCGCCTTGTTCTTTCCCTTGCTGCCTCTTTAAAATGGGAAGTCCATCAGATGGATGTTAAATCTGCCTTCTTGCATGGGGACTTGCATGAAGAAATCTATATGGAACAACCCATTGGCTTCATCCAAACAGACTCCAGCCTTGTATGTCGACTTAAGAAATCTCTCTATGGTCTCAAGCAAGCTCCTCGGGCTTGGTATGCCAAAATGGATAGCTTTCTTTTAGAATCTGGCTTTTCTAGGTGTTATTCTGACAATACTGTCTACACCAAGAAAGTGGGCAACTCTCTTATCATCCTTGTTCTTTATGTTGATGATCTTATTCTTACTGGTAGTGATCCCAACCTTATCAACCATGTGAAGTCCAGCCTTAAAAAGAAATTTGAAATGACAGACTTAGGACACTTACACTATTTTCTCGGTCTTCAAGTCTTACAATCCAAGGAGGGTATTTCCCTTTCCCAGTCCAAGTATGCTTGTGATATTCTTCGTCATTTTCACATGGAAGACTGTAATCCAGCCCCTTCTCCCTTTCAGTCTGGAGTCAAACTTTCAGTCTCTTGTACTTCTCCTGAAGTTGATGCTACCTTATACCGTCAACTTGTAGGAAAACTCTTGTATTTAACCCATACTCGTCCTGATCTTTCCTTTGCTGTTGGCCTTGTTGCTCGTTTTATGCAAAACCCTCGTGAAAGTCATTGGAAAGCAGCCAAAAGAATACTTCGTTATGTTCGAGGTACAATACAGTTTGGGATTCATTACAGTGCCAAAGCAGCTCCTCTATTAGTTGGTTTCACTGATTCTGATTGGGCTGGTGACCCTGATGATCGGAAGTCTACTGCCGGTTATGTCTTCACTCTTGGTTCAGGACCTATTACATGGGCTTGTAAGAAACAGGCTGCCATTTCTCTTTCGTCAGCAGAAGCAGAGTATCATGGTGCCGTGGAAGCTAGTAAGGAAGCCTTGTGGCTTCGTCAGATCCTATCAGAGTTTGGCTTTGAGCAGCAGCATCCAACCACACTTTGGTGTGATAATCAAAGTGCCATTCAGCTATGCAAAGATCCAGTCCAGCATCAGCGCAACAAACACATTGAACTACACATGCACTTCATCAGAAAGCTCATTCATGACCATGTTCTTGAAGTGCAATATTGTTCAACAGATGATCAGGTTGCAGACATCTTCACAAAGGCTCTCACAGAGGTGAAGTTCACTAAACTTCGATATATGCTTGGAGTTCAGGAAGTTGTCACTAAGGGGGGATAGGCTCTAGTGCCTCCTTCCTTCTCCTATTGTGTCATATTTGTAAATCCTTCAATCCTATCCCAAGTTGTTCTTAAGGGGGGATGTTAGGATATTCCGACACATAGGAAATAGTTAAGTTCAACTTGGTCTAGTATAGAGTTAGGTATAGAGTTAGGTAAAGTGTGTTTCTTTACCGTTGTACATTTTGTAACTTACAATCCGACGGTCACGATATGTAGTGATCCGACGGTTCACTCTCTCCTCGGTATTACCGACACTTGATCCGTGGCTTGACACCCGATTGGTCCATGAGTTCTATTTAAAGCGCATGGAGGGTCATTGTTCGGGTAATCCGTACATGAGAGAAGCTTATGTAAATTTTCATTCTTTGATTAATAAATTGCCTGTAGTACCCACGTTGGGACAGGACGTGGACTGTTTCCCTCTTTGAGGGTTTTAACGACGTCAAAAATACTGGTGTATTGATCTGTGATCTGGTTGTGAGCGGTGTCCTTTTGGTGTTCTTTCTGAGGAACTTACCCTGTAAATTCCTACAGGTTATAGGCTCTAGTGCCTCCTTCCTTCTCCTATTGTGTCATATTTGTAAATCCTTCAATCCTATCCCAAGTTGTTCTTAAGGGGGGATGTTAGGATATTCCGACACATAGGAAATAGTTAAGTTCAACTTGGTCTAGTATAGAGTTAGGTATAGAGTTAGGTAAAGTGTGTTTCTTTACCGTTGTACATTTTGTAACTTACAATCCGACGGTCACGATATGTAGTGATCCGACGGTTCACTCTCTCCTCGGTATTACCAACACTTGATCCGTGGCTTGACACCCGATTGGTCCATGAGTTCTATTTAAAGCGCATGGAGGGTCATTGTTCGGGTAATCCGTACATGAGAGAAGCTTATGTAAATTTTCATTCTTTGATTAATAAATTGCCTGTAGTACCCACGTTGGGACAGGCCGTGGACTGTTTCCCTCTTTGAGGGTTTTAACCACGTCAAAAATACTGGTGTATTGATCTGTGATCTGGTTGTGAGCGGTGTCCTTTTGGTGTTCTTTCTGAGGAACTTACCCTGTAAATTCCTACATTCATCATCCCTGAACAAAGCCCTAAGCGTGACCATTCCAAAATGTTTGAGTTTCTAGGATTAACTACTCAAAATCAAGCTTTTAAGCCACATTGCACCTTGCCCCTTTACAGACCCATGTTCAACGCTGCTTACTTCCTTCTGCACCACTGCACCAACATTGGTTAGTAGCAACTTACTCCTTGTTAGGGGTACATTGATTCTAGAAAATTGGGAAAATTAAAAAGAATTTGTAAGCTTCCTCTTCTAGAAGCTTCCATGGGTTGTTTTAACCACTTACCTTGGATAAGAATCTCGAGTCCTATCTGATCCTACTATTGAGCTTGCATTTTGATGCCTGAAACCATCTAATTTTGCCTCCCTTACACCTATTTTTTCCTTGAAAATCCACAATTATTCCTCTAAGTACACCTTGAGCTATGCTTTGTTGACCTTCTAGTGTACATGAGGTATAAAGACTTTTTAATCATAGTTTTATGATTTCTTAGTAGCTAGAATAATTATTTTGTTGCTCTAAGTATCTAATTGGACTATGATGAATTTTATTAGACAAGGATCTCGGTGATGACCAGCCTCCATCAAATACTCCAGTTGGCAGCAATCATGTACCACACAATCATTGTCTGGTACCTACACTCATTCATTGTCCGGTACTTGCACCACAGATCGCTTCCAGTACCTGCACTGCAAATTGCTCGTCTGATACTTGTAACAGAGTACTGGAACATTCTGGTACCACGACTGTTGGAGATCTCGTACCTGCACTGATCAAATTAAGCATGCGGTTTTTGACTAAGACATCTTCTTATATATTTTAAGTGATATGTTAAGATTGTAATGATATGCTTTTATTTTTATGAAACCATGGATGTAAAGACCAAGAAAACATTCTTGAAGATATGCATTCGATCTCTTTGCATCTCAGTTCGTTTCTTTATTTAAAGAGGGCCTGAAGATGGTGAAGGGGATCATCTGAGGGTAGTTGATTGAGTAATAGAAACAAAGAGTTCATGTTGTGTATGTGTATGTAATCTTTAGTTATGTTGTTAAATATTTTCAAGAACAGTTTGTAATTTCAATTTTTGAAGACTAATGCAAATATAGTTGTTATGATATTGTGTATTTTATCCCAGTAGTATGTAAATTCTTATAATCCATTGATTGGTCTTGGCAAGGGCCCACCAACATCGTCCAGGTGAGCTTCTTCTTCTTTTTATTTTTTTATTTTGTAGTTAGAATTTCATTCAGTAATCATGTGCTCTAAGTTATAGTTGTCTTTAATTTTTGTAGAAATTTAATCAATTATTTACTTTGTTTTGTAGAAAATTTCCTTACTCATTCTCGTAGAAAATTAATTGTTTCTCATAGGTCTAGCTATGTGTGGTTTGAGATCATAGGTGAAGGATTGATCCAATGCTGCAAGAATGTTTAGATAGGCATAAAAGTGTGAGATTTTAATATTGTTAACATTTCAAGTTTTAGTTGTGTGTGTGGAATTCATATGTCTTAGATTTATTTTTCATAAGAAAGGAGTTGCTTAATTGATAAGATAGAGTTGTGAATGTTATTTTGTGAATTTGAACGTTGTGTAGATTAAACAGTAGTAGAGAGCATGCCCTTATTCAGATTTCGTTGGACTGTTTCATTTTAGATAGCAAATGGAATTCTCGAACTAGTATTATAGTACACAATTTCTTGTACCTGTACTAAATAATTACCTCTACATGTACTGAATGATTTCCCTGTACTTGTACTAAATGATTTTTGGTACTAGTATAAACTACAATAGTTAATGCATGAAAGTGTGTGCACTATTAGTAACAATTGGATTTCTTTTAAATTTTGAAAATTAAGATTTATATGAGTTAAGTTACTGTCTTTTCCACTATACTTGACACTTAGATAGATTACCTATTGCTGGCACATATAGTGTATCAGCTCTACTGATTACGATTCCTTGGTTGATAATTTAATTTGTGGCGATATATCATTCATATAATTTCCCCAACATTTTGGCGCCGTTACCGGGGAGCTGTAAACGATAATAGGTAATGGTTTGGTGGTTTTTGAGTGATATTGAGGATGACCTAAGCCTAAGGATGGAGAGAAGACGGTAAGACGTGAGTGAAGAGCCACGCGTCCACTATGGTGGGGTTGCTCCAAAGTCTGGTTGTCTCTAATTGATTCTCTAGTTTCTTTTTCATATGCATAGAATTAAAGGTAGGATCTAAAGCCTCATTTTTCTTTATTTTTCTTTGCAAGTGTGTTTTCCTTTAGATTGATTCATGGAAAGAAGAGAAGCCTAACTTGTGTGAATAGATAACTTGGTGACAACAGGGTCTTAGTAGCATGGTGGCACTTCGAGTACATGATTGGTTTGCTTGCCTTTGTTTCAAGTGTGTTTCCTTCTTATTTCTTTAGGATTTTTAATAAGAATTCCATCCACTAATCCATGAGCATGATAGGGATTAAAAACCAGCAAAGCAATATTCAAAGATGATCAAGAGTTTGAAAGAACTCTCTCAAATTCTAGCAATAGCTAGGATATCTGTTTCTTAGGAAAAACAAATTTTGATGGCAGTCAAGAACTTATATACCTCTCCAGAAGTGATAGAAGAACAAAAAATCCATGAATCACAGGAAGATCTTCACCCTTGCAATATTTTTGAAGAAACTAAAGAATCATGGACCACATCCAATGGAGAGCAACTATTAGAAGTTGAGATTGAAGAATTTTCAGCATCATATCTACAGATCCTCTAAGCACACAAGTGGATAATCATCTAGTGCTAGAAGATCTACATGGCACAGTAAAGGAGGATATGCTAAATGAGCCAAATAAGGAGGTAAACCAAGAGCATTTTGATTTTGTTGAAAGTTGGTTTCAAGCAATTGTAAGGCCATACCACTCCATTCTTCCTTACTTCTTGACATCATCATTAAAACAATTGGTTCTTCATACTCAAGTACGCATTGAATATTATATTCTAAACTTGAGTATAAATGCATTTTTATACTTGTTATGCATATGGTTACATATATCTATTGGCGCATTCTCCCTTGATGATGGACTCACTTGGTAGTCCGAAACGTTGGGTTCACAAAACTCTACAACAGGTCATTCCTCCTCTATCTAAAACTATACTCACCTGTATGGATTCATTATTTAACAACATCAAATCCTAGCATGGAAGGGATATGATGGACAACGCATTAGAATTCGAGAAATTAAGATTATCCAGAGCTAAAATACCTTGATTATAGCTCTGGGATACATCATTAAGATCTTAGAATATCTATTGACGCATTATCCCCTGATGATGGACTCACTTGGTAGTCCGAAACGTTGGGTTCACAAAACTCTACAACAGGTCATTCCTCCTCTATCTAAAACTATACTCACCTGTATGGATTCATTATTTAACAACATCAAATCCTACCATGGAAGGGATATGATGGACAACGCATCAGAATTCGAGAAATTAAGATTATCTAGAGCTAAAATACCCTAATTATAGCTCTGGGATACATCATTAAGATCTTAGAATATCTATTGACGCATTCTCCTGTGATGATGGACTCATTTGGTAGTCCGAAACGTTGGGTTCACAAAACTCTATAACAGGTCATTCCTCCTCTATCTAAAACTATACTCACCTGTATGGATTCATTATTTAACAACATCAAATCCTACCATGGAAGGGATATGATGGACAGCGCATCAGAATTCAAGAAATTAAGATTATCCAGAGCTAAAATACCCTAATTATAGCTCTAGGATACATCATTAAGATCTTAGAATATCTATTGACGCATTCTCCCCTGATGATGGACTCACTTGGTAGTCCGAAACGTTGGGTTCACAAAACTCTACAATAGGTCATTCCTCCTCTATTTAAAACTATACTCACCTATATGGATTCATTATTTAACAACATCAAATCCTACCATGGAAGGGATATGATGGATAGCGCATCAAAATTCGAGAAATTAAGATTATCCAGAGCTAAAATACCCTAATTATAGCTCTGGGATACATCATTAAGATCTTAGAATATCTATTGATGCATTCTCCCCTGATGATGGACTCACTTGGTAGTCCGAAACGTTGGGTTCACAAAACTCTACAACAGGCCATTCCTCCTCTATCTAAAACTATACTCACCTGTATGGATTCATTATTTAACAACATCAAATCCTACCATGGAAGGGATATGATGGACAGCGCATCAGAATTCGAGAAATTAAGATTATCCAGAGCTAAAATGCCCTAATTATAGCTCCGGGATACATCATTAAGATCTTAGAATATCTATTGACGCATTCTCCCCTGATGATGGAATCACTTGTTAGTCCGAAACGTTTGGTTCACAAAACCCTACAACAGGTCATTCCTCCTCTATCTAAAACTATACTCACCTGTATGGATTCATTATTTAATACTCCTATACTTGAGGAGAGGGATTTCTTTTTCCCAAGTAGAGTAGGATAATAAATAAATGTTGCATATAGTAGTTAGTCTAGTTATAACATATAGTGCAACATCTTTCTCATTTGTTTTCAATAAGTAGGGATGTTAATAGCTAAAAAGTAATTAGTTGAAAATGAGAGATCTATGTTCTCATTGCATATTTTGTTGGGGTCTCTTTCAGCTGCATATTCATTTAATGAGGATTGCCACACAATATCATTTCTAGCTACAACATGGTTCAACTATTACTTTGCTTTCCCACTTATTATTTATTTTTAGTTAGATTTGTTTCTAGTTTTTTTCTTCAATAAAGCAAGCTATGACCATTATGTTTGGAATTGTAGGTAAAGTTGGAAATGATTGCATAGCAACATCATATAGTATTGCATACCAATTGCTTACTACCATATTTCATCTAAGCAGTATTAAGAATTTTGGTACCAATTTGGTATTTTGCAAGAAAAAACATGATTCAAGGATATTGTTCATTTGAGATGCTTAAATACTAGAAGAATATTTTCAAAAGCGGAAAAGACATCTTCATCAATCGAATGGAACACTTAGGGGAGTATTTGATGACATCTTTCATTTTTCCTTAAGTTATTAAAAAGGATGCATTTATGCTTTATCTGTTTTAAGACCACTATTTTACAAAGATGATATAAGCAATCATTTTCATAAAATTTGAATTGAATGATAATTCCAAACTATTCATAGCTAATATACCTTTTCTTTGTTTTGAATTTCATTTCTCTTATTCATACATATTTCTGATTATCAATACAAAATAGTTGTTCAAAATATAGTTACCAATGCATACTAAGGGGATTAAAACAAAGTTAAGAGATCTGTACAATGATACCGATGAAAAAGAAATTTGAATACTATAACCATAACACCAAAGCCTAATCTTCGAGCATCTTTATTAAGACTTGAAAGAGAGTTGATGAAGTCTTTGTTCATAGTGGAACACTACTTTAAAAGCATGAAATCTATGATTAGTAGGACTTTCAATGTCTTTTGGTTATTCTTTGGCAGCCTCATCCATCTCACATTAAAAATGGCTCATTCATGCTATGTCCTTTGAGTACCTATGAGTACCTTATGCATCTAAGAAATTGTGTAGGTAATCAAAGTCACTCTGAAAGATATCATCCTATGCCTTTAAGGGGATTTCTGAAGCCGCTCCCCCATCTACCAATTGCAAAAGCAATGTTCATAATATAAACCTAAAATGGTAGGAAACATGGGACTAGAGCCTTCAGTGTAAAATAGGTTTAAGAGGTTAACCCATCGAGGCTATGGACGCCTACTGGCAGCGAGTACTGACCTATGATACCACTAGGAAAACCCATCAGGGCTATGGACACTCGTGGGCAATGGGGAATTATGCCTAAAGAAGTATCAACCAAACCAAGGCTTTTGTCTACACGTATGATGGTTACTTTATACTGTTACAATAAAAAGGAAGCATGTGTGGATGAAGTCAAGGGTAAAAACCAACTCCATAAATTTATTGCTAAAGAATGGCTTTAAGGTAACCTTGAGTCCTCTATCATTGGTTTTTCATATTATATCTAAGATTTAATTGTCTTAGAAGTGGGACCTATGATCACAAAGAACTAATAAAACTCAACTGCAAAGCTTATCTGTAATACTTGGATGACTATAAGACTTTGGGATTTGGTTAGTAATAACTAATTTTCCACTAGTTTATCATTTGTTTTGATCATAAAAAGCCTCCTACCTACAAAGAAGGAGAGCCCCTTAAATTTATAAAAGGTTTCTTGAGCATAAAACTATTAAAGATTGATAAAATCATATGTAATGAGTGATTTGAAATTTATTTTATGTTTGGTGTTAGTTCAACATCATTTTAATAAATCTGAGATGAATTATTTTTGTTCAGTATTCATCTCATTAGTTTCATTATTTTTCTTTTCAGGTCCCTTTTTGTACTAGAACCATCTCAGCAACCCTCCTCACTTCTTCAGTATTTCAACTTGTTTGCATGAGGACATGCAAAACCTCAGGCATGGGGGAGTGGTTGTTGGGGTCTTTTCAACATCTTCATTTCATTCTCTTCAACTTCCTTTAGCATATTGAATTGGCACTCATCAAATTCAACTCTTCTAGATCATTCCAGACTCTCAAACTTACTCTGCCTCATATTCAGCTTCATATAACTTCCATTGCAACCTGCTTCTTATAGGTCTACCAAGGGAAATAGTGATTGATCAGGGAACTCAATTTACCTCCAAGTTGGTCAAAACTATTACAGAGCTTGGGACGTGATCAACAAATTGTCCTCTTTATGCACCACTTCCACTGCAATTTAAAATTATTTTCATACCTCTATGATTCAGATAGTTTGCAGACAACAACAATTGTTTTGTTTTGGTACCTAGCAATCAGTTCCTGCACCAACAACTTGTAGTATGAGAATCAGAAATAATAAGTATTTCTATCATCTGCAGTATGAAGACATGAGGTCTTAGTTATTTTTTAGTTGACAGAGGTCAGAACATTCACAACAAAAGGTCATAACACTTTGGCCATCAGGTGAGATCTCCAATTATGAAAGAACCAGAAAATGCAAGCATCCGGTATTGGTACTGCAAACTGCACATCAAAATAAATTTTTAATCATTGTCTTTGGTTTTAATAAAAATATCATCATCAATTAGAAAATGAGTAACTTGTATTTATTCTTACTAATTAAGAGTCATTTAAATTATGAATTAAAATGTTTTAATTTCATGTACATTATCCTTACACCTAACTTTGTCTATCATTCACCTACCATGTGTTTCCCTTTTCCTAATTATGATGATGGTTAGTTAATCATTATCTTATCAATCATTTAGAACTATCCACTTCTCCCCTCATGATAAGCCGCACAAATTATGAATGGCTATGCATATAGTCGTTTAATTTCTTTTTCGTTATCACTTCATCAACATTATCTTCAGCCCATTATCTTATGCCAAAATCGATGTCTAAAGTATTATTACTCCACATCCCACCATTTACCATAATGATTTGACTGTATAAAGTTCTAGATAACACATGTTGTTATTTTTCATGCCCGACCACATCTATCTGCCCTTTTCGAAACTGCACCCATTGTGTCTACTTCTGGTACCCCATTTTCCGGTACTAAACCCTTGTTATCCATTTCTGAGGCTCTGTTTTGAAGACATGTATGGGGGTTGTCTGGCATGAGCCAGTCTTACAGCTCTATAAAGAGACACAAGAATATAATACTTGCAAAATTAAATATGAACAGGCCAGATCGATTATTTTTCTGGAGAAATTCAGTGGGTTCTAGAATGAAATGTGTTGGGTATTCACTCAAAATTTTGATGGGAAATTAGCCAAGTTGGGAAGATTCAAGATGGAAGGGGATGAGGAATAAATTGCCGAAGAAACAGGGCTATCTAAAAGTGGAGAGAAATACTTCAAGGACATGCCATTTGACCAGCAATTGTGGAAACCATTTCTGGTGACAGATTACTCAATTTCAAATCGATTAAAAGGAATTCCAAGGAGTGGGATTAAGCCCGAATTCTAGACCATGCTCACCAGTTTGCAAAATTTTCTGACATGCAAAGGTAGATATTCCTTCACCTTTTTATATCATCTAAGATGATTACTTCATTTCAAAGGAGGCCCTAAAGTCAATTTTCCATTTTTCTTATAGAAAATTTTACAAAAGATGTTGAAAGGGTTTAAGTTTGTGACTAAAAAGCCATAAACTAGTTTATATCATCAAGGGCTCATCAAATTATTAATTTTCCATGAATTTTGGAAGAGAAAGAGCAGTTGGAAGAATTTTCTCACTATAGATTTCCTTTTAGTAAACCCTGGTAAAGACTCCACATGAAATCATCCGAAACCTATGACTAGTGAAGCAAGGGAGAGTAGCAAGAAACCTAGAAAAAGGGATAAGTAATGAAAGGCAAAGAGTATAGACTCTGGACAAGAAATTGTTGCACCTGATGAGCGTCAAGAGGCAGAAGAGGAGCCTACACAGAAACCAAAGAAGAACCCTAAGAAAAATGGTAAGACGCAAAGGGATATTCCAGTCATTGAAGACATCGGTGTAGAAGTACCTGTGATAGACATACCAAAGGCCATAGAAGAACAACCTAGTTGAGTGGAGAAAGTACAAACTCTAATAAAGAGGAAGCAGCTGGATGAGAAATGTCCTGAAAATTCTGTCCTTGAAAGTAGTAAACCTCGAAGCATCACCCAAAGAACTACATGAAACATGTTCAAGCAAGTACAAGTTCCTTCTATTAAAGAAGCATCAGAGAAGTCATGGGACATCCCTACATTCTCAGGAGTAGATAATGCTCCCATTGAAATCACCAGCAAAACATAGGAGTTAGTTACATAAACCTTGAGGGACTCGAGAGAAGAACGATTGGCAAGAAAGAAACTCAAAAGACAAGAATCTCAGTCCTCAAGTCTATTTCAACCTTAGGTGAAGGTGCAAAGGTTTCAAAAGAAAATTGAAAAATTAAACCAAGAGGTGTTGGAGTATAAAATACTGGATGGCCACATCAAGAGGGAGAATTCCCTCCTCAAAGAGCAAAACCAGAAACTGTAAGGTGAGAAATTAGAGCTGACTAAGAAGATGAATAAGGTCCTCCAGTTGGTCAAATATACCAGAGTCATCAAGAAAGAACTTAAGATGGAGACAATTGGGTTGGACCTCTTAGCCTAAGCCATTGACATGTAAACCAGACAGTGGCATAAATAATTTTGCATTTTTGGATTGCATGGGGACATGCAATAAGACAAGCATGGGGAATGTTGAGCCTGCATTTTGATGCCTGAAACCATCCAATTTTTCCTCCCTTACACCTATTTTTGCCTTGAAAATCCACAATTATTCCTCTAAGTACACCTTGAGCTATGCTTTGTTGACCTTCTAGTGTACATGAGGTATAAAGACTTTTTAATCATAGTTTTATGATTTATTAGTAGCTAGAATAATTATTTTGTTGCTCTAAGTATCTAATTGGACTATGATGAATTTTATTAGACAAGGATCTCAGTGATGACCAACCTCCATCAAATACTCCAACTGGTAGTAGTCTTGTACCACATAATTGTTGTCCGGTACCTGCACTCATTCATTGTCTGGTACCTACACCACATATCGCTTCTGGTACCTACACTACAAATTGCTCATCCGACACCATGATTGTTGGAGATCCGTACCTGCATTGATCAAATTAAGCATGCAGTTTTTGACTAAGACATCTTCTTATATGTTTTAAGTGATATGTTAAGATTGTAATGATATGCTTTATTTTTATGAAACCACAGATGTAAAGACCAAGAAAACCTTCTCAAAGATATGTATTCAATCTCTTTGCATCTCAGTCTGTTTCTCTATTTAAAGAGGGCTTGAAGATGGTGAAGGGGATCATCTGAGGGTAGTTGATTGAGTAATAGACACATAGAGTTCATGTTGTGTATATGTATGTAATCTTTAGTTATGTTGTTAAATATTTTGAAGAACAATTTGTAATTTCAATTTTTGAAGACAAATGCAAATATAGGTATGATGATATTGTGTATTTTATCTCATTAGTCTATAAGTTCTTATAAGCCATTGATTGGTCTTGGCAAGGGCCCACCAACATCATCTCGGTGAGCTTCTTCTTTTTTATTTTGTAGTTAGCATTTCATTCAGTAATCATGTGCTCTAAGTTATAGTTGTCTTTAATTTCTGTAGAAATTTAATCAATTATTTACTGAGTTTTGTAGAAAATTTCCTTACTCATTCTCGTAGAAAATTATTTTTTCTCATAGGTCTAGCTATGTGTGGTTTGAGATCATAGGTTGAAGGATCGATCCAATGTTGCAAGAGTGATTAGATAGGCATAGAAGTGTGAGCTTTTAAGATTGTTAACATTTCAAGTTTTAGCTGTGTGTGTGGAATTCATATGTCTTAGATTTATTTTTCATAAGAAAGAGGTTGCTTAATTGATAAGATAGAGTTGTGAATGTTATTTTGCGAATTTGAATGTTGTGTAGATTAAACAGTAGTAGTAGAGAGCATACCCTTATTTAGATTTCATTGGACTATTTCATTTCAGATAACAAACAAAATTCTTGAACTAGTATTATAGTACATAGTTTCCTGTACCTATACTGAATGATTTCTTGTACCTGTACTAAATGATTTCCAATATTAGTAGAAACTACAATAGTTAATGTGTGAAAGTGTGTGTGTTATTAGTAACAATTATATTTCTTTTAAATTTTGAAAATTAAGGTTGGTATGAGTTAAGTTACCGTCTTTTCCATTATACTTGACATTTAGATAGTTTACCTGTTGTTGGCACATATAGTGTATCATCTCTACTGATTACGATTCCCTGGTTGATAATTTAATTTTTGGCGATATATCATTCATATAATTTCCCCTACACCTACCTTGGAGACTTCACCTCTTATCCCTTGAGCTCATCCTCCCATATTAAGTGGATCTCTAGCTTAGATTGGTAAATGGATAAGAATTCCTAAACTACCATCCCTCTCCTATAAATTTACTGCCATCTACAACATTAGGGTTGGATTTTGGAGATTGATCATGACCTCATGTTTTTGCCTTGAATCTAAGAGAGTCATCATCTTCATGCATTAGGGTGACATTGAGGTGTGCTTTGTGACAAGGAAGGACAAGTCAACTTGGGGAGATCTCTACAAGATCAGCTACTATTATTGGTTGTAACTCTCTCCTATTTCTATTAATAAAAAGAGTATATTCTTTTCCTATGTGTGTTATGTTATGTTTACATTCATGTATTTTAATGCTTTGTTGATTCATTGAATAGAATAATTGAATTATGCTACATAGATGTTTTGGATCCTTGGCTTGTTTTAGTTTAATGTGTAAGTTCTAATTATAGCATTTGGAGCTACGATTGGAGCTAACAAGTTGGAAGGAAATTAAAGCTTGTGACGGGTTCCAAGTAAGAATATTTCCCATTCTTCAATTTCTTTAAGGAAAACTCTATATTTTCTGCGTTATGTTGTTATAAACCAGTCCACTTGGTCTAGGGAAGATACTTTTGTCTGTAATCATAATTTTCATATAACAAATTAGTTACTCCACCGGGGAGCGTTTCTTTCCCTTAGTGGCTTCCTTAGCCTTAGACTTGTTTCATCTCTTGAATCGACCTTCATTGCCTCACTCGAATATTGATTGACCCTAGGAAAACCCTTATCTGAGTTTGATTTTATTTTTTGTGTCGTAATTTGGTGAGATTTGTATTAGCTCTCCCCTTGGTCTGGAGATAGAGCACCCCAACACATCTTCTCCTTCTCTGCACATGCGTTGTAGAGCACTGGTTCCCTTTCTGCACCTATGCTGATATCTGTAAGCTGTAAAAAATTGCCTATTGTGCCTTGATCTCTAATTTGCTTTGGTCCAACAATTTTTCCTTGTGTCTTTGAGTGTGTCCCTGTCTCTGTAAAGCCAATCCCTTGTGTGAAATTACGTGTTTTTGCTTTCATTTTTGTAAAAATATTTCCCCCTCAATCGCTCAGGAGGGGGGGGGGGGATAAATTGTGTATGAGTGTTAATCACCTTTGAGTGTCATCACCTTTTTGATAAGATTTCGTTTTGTTCTTTCTTTTTTCTTATCAATTAGGGTTTGTATGCATAGATTTATTTTTGAATTTCGAAAGTAACTTTTGTATTATAGTTAAAGCCTTTGTGCTTTATTTTCGTCAACAATCAAGTTGCATTCATATGTTTCTTTGCATTTGAAACATTAAAAGAGAAAAAGAAAAAAACAATTATTTGTGTTGCATATAAGGCTTTGATTTTCATTGGAATAGTGAAGTTGAGGAGATCGATTATTGCATCACTTGTTTTGATTTCTTCTTCCCCTAATTAGTTAGGCCTTTCATTATTAAAAGGAAATTGAAAAGAGTTATGTTTGTCATATTAGTTGCATTATAGGTGTGTTAAGTTGACATCGCATTTTGAGCCTTGAAATTGAAACATAATTCAAGATAAACTATAAAATTCACTCAATTAACCTAAGGAGAATTTGAAACTTAATGACACACATAAATATCTAGGCTAGAGACATGTTTTGACGTCTTTAAATGTAGGAGCTGTCGTTTTTTTTCCAGTGTTGCATTCCAGGGGTGATATGTCATTCCACGTACGTAAGTGTATCAAACCATTCTCCATGTACCTTAGGGTATATCAGATGGCGCTCCACGCATGATAAGTATATGCGAACGCTCTCATCAAAAAATTACACATTAGTCAACACTAATATGGACTGTGCTTCCACGTACCTCTAGGCATATTTTGGAAGTCCCCATTAGGTTGCTATCTCGCCTTAGATAACGAAGTCGGCCACCTTGTACATTGCAATACATCGAACACAACATTCAAGAATATTTCCTACACATACATAAATCCTTGGTTTACCAAGGTGGTATATTGCAGTTCACGGTGACCTGGTAATCATTTTTTCCTAATTTACCCCTTTTTATCTTTATTTTGTGTCTTTAATTTCTAAAATCAATTAATTGAATATAGAACAACAACCTCCCTGTGGAACAACTCCTTAGTGGATCTTAGGTTGATACTAATGGTAACATTTCATGAGTCTACCAGTCAAGGAAACTGCTATGTTGTGAATCCTAGTCCTTTTCCTCCTTTTGAAAATATTGGTGCTCCTTATATGGCTACATTTTCCTTTCTCAAATTTACCATTGGTTTTCCAGTTTGGTTGTTTTTGACCCCTATGGTTCCACATGTCCAAAATTCTTCTCAACCAAGTTCTCCTCCACCTGAAGAACATCAAACCCAAGTTGATCCTAAAGTTGACCCTTTGCCTTCTTCACTTGTTGTTTCTTCATCCATTTCTTCATCCTTGCTTGGTGAAAGTCTTTATTCTAGTAATTAGGAAGCTAAGAAGAAGAAGAAAAGGATTAAGAAGAAGAAGCAAAATAAGTAGGGGCAACCAAGAAACCATTGATACCAATGAAAATAGTATGGAGGAACCTTCCAATCAACCCTGCAAAGTTAAATTCCCTTGCAAGTTATGTAAGGTTGACCACCTTCTTAGAGATTGTCCGTATTCCCAAGGTATTAAAGTGTGGTCCACCGGCTCACATTAGCCTTTATTGAAAGTTTCTGGAGATAATTCTTGTGACAAACCTTCAACTAATGATCATAAGGTTCATGGAAAGAAGGGTAAAGTAAAGTTTCCCTATAGGTTATGTGAAGGGAATCATCTTCACCTTTGTCCTTATATGGATGAAGCCTCAAAAGTGTTGGAAAACCTTACAACTTCTCAGCCTCGTCTTCTGGCTGGTTATCAAAATATTTCCCCTAATCCTCCACTAGTTGATTAGGTGATTGATCAGAATCTGTCTCCATTCAATCCCACTTTCTCTGAATGTGAGTTCCATCATTTCGTTCTTGACAAACCATTGGTCGAGAAAATGTTTGAATCAATTCCACCTTCAGTTGATCGTACCTTTCTCGTAGAGAGTGAACTTCATACCGCTCAGGTTCTTCTCGTTTCTTCAGATTCCAATGAACTGGGGGGAAATCCTCCTGTTCCCACGACATACTGGGGAAATCCTCTCATTCCCACAACACAGGGGAGTAGTTCTCCCATTCTCATAACCAAATAGGGGAATTTATCCTATTCCCACCACACCCCCTCTAAGTACTATGGTCACTTCCTTTGATTGGAGTTGACTGGCAGGATATCGTCTTCCTCCTTACGTGTCGTTCCAGATCATAGTAGATGCTTATAATATGCCAATACTCGGCACAATCATAGATGAAGGCAAGTTTGTTAGTATTATGTTCTCAAGTACTTGGCAAGTTTTTGGTTCTCTGCAACTTATGTTCGTTACCGAGAATCTGTTAGCCTTTAACAAAGGAACTAATCAACAATTAGGGATCCTTCCTCAATTGCCTATCACTTTGGGAGGAAAGATTGATATCAAGGTGATGGTAGTCCAAGGCCCTTTGGATTTTAATTTACTCCTTGGGTGTGACTATGTTTATGACATGGGAGCTCTTGTCGCTTGTCTCTTTCATGTAATGTGTTTCCCAAATGAAGGAAGAATCGTGACCATTAACCAACCTCCCTAAATGGTCTTTATATGCAATTGGTATCTTCACTGCCACAAATTAATTAATTTGACTCCCTATCAACCAACCTCCCTAAGTGGTCCCTATATGCAACTGGTATCTTCCCCGCCACAAATTAGTTATGTGGCAACTTGTCGCATGGCCCTACCTATTGATGAAGATGGGCCTTTCACTGCCTGCTCAACTTCTTTTGACCTAGATTCAGTAGGTGATATGGTAAATCATTTATTGGGAGCACTAGCATCTGATCTTTCCATTGGATCCTTTGATACCTTCCGGGGTGTTGTTCTCCCATCTAACGAGGACCTCTTGGATGTTGAAAATGGCAACAAGAAATGCTAAAAATAGAAGTGCTAAAAATAGCACTGCTATTATAAATAGCAGTTTGGGTACTAGTGTTGGATTGAGCAACAGGGAATGAAAAATGGAAGTGCTAAAAACAACATTGCTATTTTTAGCAGTTTAGGATGGATTCCAATTTTAGTTAGTCCCTAGACTAAAATAGGAAGTAAAAATCGAATTTGAACTTAACAACTATTTGAAAATAAATTAATTAATTCACCATGAGTTAATTAGTTGTGAAAAATCAAACATGAAGTCTATGTGAGGACATGCAAAAGTTTCTCTATTAATTGCGGAATTTATCCATCAGTTAAAGAGATAAGGATGAGTTCTAATTTGAGTTGTAATTAGTTGGCTCAGTTAACTGTGTCAAGTCTAGTTAGATTGATTTAAACAATTTGTTTAAATTAATGTGAGTTCAGTTAGTTAATGCATGCTTACATATAACTGCTGCACTTCAGATAATTGAATATTCTCTCATGAATAACTCATGCATGTCAGTTTAGATAGAGGCCCAGTTGAAATCAGAGGAGGGACATTGTACTATTAGTTGGATGGATTTTTCCTATAAAAGAAGCTCATCCATGGAGAAGGATTTATCTCCTTCAGGATTATGCAGTTGGATCAGAGGTTAGTGACTGTGTGAAGAGGAAAATTCACACAAGTGGCTGCACTAGACCCCAAGGAAAATTGCGCAAAGAAATAGGAGGCTTGGAGGGTAGAGGAGAAGGTTTGAGAGAGGCCTTTGACTGTCTATGAGAAGCAGAGGGATTGCAGAGAGAGCAAGATAGCTTGTGAGCTGATTCTTTTTGTAATCCAGACTATATTTACACTTGTATGATAATACAGAGTTGGGGTTTTAGGCTGAGGCGTTCCCCTTGTTATATCTTCTATGTTATGTGTGGTTGATTTCTCGTTATCAGTTATATGTGTTCTCTTGATCTTGCTCAATTCGATTAAGCTTCTACAAAGTGTTGTAGAAGTAGATCTTGTATTGTGTTTTAGTATATTTCATTATCAGGTGATCTGCAGTGGGAATTTCTACATGGTATCAGAGCAAATGTGATCAAGGAAGAACGATATACAAGAAGGGAAAAGTTTGAAGTTTGTAATTCTTGAATATAGAAATCGAGTCCTTATCACATCTCTATTTCACCTATGGTGTTCAATGGTTTAAGACTCGAATATGCCCTTGATGGCAGTTCGAATTATATAGCCTGGAAGGATCGCATGGAAGCAGTACTAGATGATAACAGTCTAAAGGACTTCATTGATCAAGAAGTCCCCAAGTCGACTGGTGCTGCTGAATTGGCTGAATGGAAGAAATGTGTGGCTAGAGCAAGGAGAATCCTTCTTGAGGGAGTTTGAGATCACATAGTCTTGAGTCTCCATGGGAAGGAGACACTGTTTTCAATGTGGAAAACATTGAAAGATCTATATCAGAATAAAAGTGATCAGAGGAAGCCGGCGCTGAAAGACAAGCTTTGGAAGATCAAGTGTGAAAAGGGCGACACAATCTCTACGTATCTGAACAAGCTCACCACATGCAGGGATGAGCTTGGAAGTGTAGGGATCACGACAATTGATGATGACATGGTGAGTCTTGCACTCCTCGGTCTTCTTAAGAGCTAGCATAGCTACCAGGACTCGGCTAATGGAAGAGAGAAACTGTCAGATTTGGAATGCGTTTGGTCAGATTTGATGCAGGAGGAGATAAGAAGAAGCATTAGAGATGGTTCTTCATCCATGGAGGATGAAGAAAATTGCGCCTTAGCGAGTAAGGCGAGGAAGGGGAAGGAGAAGGATTCTCTTTCCCAATCCAGTTCTTCCCATGGTGGGAAGAAGTTTGAAAAATCGAAAGTGCGATGCTTTTGTTGTCATGAGGTGGGCCAATTTGCTACAAATTGTCACCTGAGGAAATACAAGAAGGGATCCGTGGAAGGATCAGAAGTTGAGGCACTGGCCTCACAGTTCGAGTTGGATTTCACATTGTTCGCATGCATGGTTTCATCAATGGTGGGAAGTGGTTGGTTTCTTGAAAGTGGAGCTTCTTTCCACATGACCAGCGACAAGAGTTTGTTCAGTACTTTGGAGGAGAAAGATCTCAAAATACTCATAGCGATGGGTAATGATGAAAAGTATAGTGTCTCAGGTGTAGGCATGGTTATTTTTTAGAGGGAGCATGGAGCTAGCATTACCTTGACCGATGTCAAGTATGTACCAAGGCTGAAGAGAAATTTGGTGTCGATCGCAATGCTGGAAGACAGAGGCTATGATGTAGTCTTTAGTAAGGTAAAGGTTTTCCTTAGACACATCATCACTAGACAGGTGAAGCAGATCAATTCACGGGTCAAGAACCTGTATGCTCTTGAGGTTCAAGATGTATGCAAAGCCTTGAGGAGCAAGGCAAAGGTTGGAGACTTGGTGGTTGAGAGGGAGAGTAAATCACCTCTCAACATGCAGTGCCAGAAGAAGTATCAGACAATTGTGGAGGAGCCAAAATTGGTGAAGCAACTTCAGGAGGTTGTGGAGCAGCCACAACTAGAGAAGTTGAGAGGAGATCAAGTAGAGATATCTACTCATGTAGAGACCTCTAGTAGGGGGGAATTTTGAGCCATGTGGGCAGAGGGATCACATGCATCCATACCTCCTGGTAGGAGGTGGGGCGATGTGGAGTGATCGTCCCAAGAAGGCTAGAATAGGGGCAGGATCCTTGAGGTACCCAACCTCTTTGATTCGACTTTGCTATAGGATCCCCAACAAGGAGTAGCAAGATTGGTTGATTGGGTAAAGATAGATGCGGATGGAGCAGCAGAGAGAGCTACAGTGTAGGAGTCCCAAGACAGTGTAGAGCAAGCTGACTGCAACAATGCGAGAGGCACAGGAGTGTTGCACCAGTGCAATATGGCACAGAGAGGTGTGCAACGATGCGAGATGCATGGAGTGTTGCAGTAGCTCAGAGGTCAAAGAGGGAGCACTTTTTAGCAACAAGTAGAGCTTTAGCATCAAAGTATGTTTCTAGCCCAATAGAGAGGTCAGTTGGGAGTTTTTGTTTTGTTTTTGTTTTTGTTTCTAGAGTTGCTGGAGCAACCACACTTGGTAGAAGTGTTGCATGCAGAACATTCCAAAGGTATAGGATCGAGTTCGAGTTGAATGCTTTTCTTGTTGAGAGGGAGTGTCGAAAATGGCAACAAGAAATGATAAAAATAGAAGTGCTAAAAATAGCACTGCTATAAATAGCAATTTGGGTACTAGTGCTGGATTGAGCAACATGGAATGAAAAATGGAAGTGCTAAAAATAGAATTGCTATTTTTAGTAGTTCGGGATGGATTCCAATTTTAGTCAGTCCCTGGGCTAAAATAGGAAGTAAAATTCGAATTTGAACTTATCAGCTATTTGAAAATAAATTAATTAATTCACCATGAGTTAATTAGTTGTGAAAAATCAAACATGAAGTCTATGTGAGGACATGCAACAATTTCTCTATTAATTGAGGAATTTATCCATTAGTTAAGGAGATAAGGATGAGTTCTAATTTGAGTTTTTTTCGAAAGAAAAAAACAAACTTTTTATATAATCAATAAAAAGTTACAAGTATATGTAAGTGCATTCAGTTTGCTTGTATGAGCAAATCATACAGCTGTTCCAGAGAAAAGTCTGCCTTCTCTGTACCAAAACAAAAGAAAAACTCTGGACATCTGGGTCATAAAATTCATCACCCGTCCAGTTACTTTCTACAATCATCCATAAAAACCAAAAATGACCAAGTTCCAGATCGCGTATCTACTCCTGGGTCTCCTCGATGAGGAAAACAACCCACATATGGAAGATAGATACCGTGGAAGAACGGAAAAAAGAGCCAACAGTTTGTCAAAAGACAGACTGTACATACATCTGGTTACATCAGTTTGAGTAGCAAAAATAAAAACAAACATAAAGATAACAACACAGACTAAACATAGGGAGGCTGATCCGACACACGGATCTGATCATGATCTTGTTCAGCTATTTTCCAACTGCCCATAGTTTGCTGCAAACCATCTTTAGAAACCCTGTCTGCTGATTCATTTCGGTCCCTATAAATATGGCCAATTGAAAAAACATTAAAAGAATGCTTTAAATTCAAGATTTCTTCTAAAAGAGGTCTCAGCATGTAATTTTGGCATCTACTTTGTCCATTAACCCACTTTACAACATTTAAGGAGTCCCCAAAGATCTGAACTGTGAAGATGTTCCTGTGAATAAGCCAACAAAGAAGAAGTTTTAAAGCGGAAAGTTCAGCAAAATTGTTTGTTCCGCTGCCTAGGCCCACTGAAGCTTTTAAAGAATGATTTTCATTTAGGTGTATAATTATCCCTGCTCCTGCTGTGTTGTTCTGAGAGGCCCCATCGAAGTAAGCCCATGGGGTCCCTGCGTTGATTTGTTCTTCTCTACTCTTTTTAGTATTCCTTGCCTCCTCTGAATTTGGGATATTAGATAGGATAGCAGTACATTGGAGAGCAATAATTTCAGCTGGGGTTTCTTTGTCTGTAAAGATACACTTGTTCCTTGCTATCCAAATGCCCCAGCAAATGATGGGGGGAAAATTCTGTAGATTTCCTTCTGTATACTGCCTCGACCATTTTTCCCAGGCCACGGATATATTATCACCATTCCAGTTCAGCTGCTTTTGTAAGAGGTTTTGAACCTCTCCCCATATTCTTTTGGCAAAGGGACATTTTATGAATAGGTGGTTTATCATCTCCGAGTCAGCTTTACATAAGGGACATCTCCCCGGTCCTTGCTTGAATCTGGACTGGAGAATATCCCATGATGGGATTTTCCTTTTTAGAGTACACCAGAAGAAAAGCCTGGCTTTTTTGGGGCATTTAAGTTTCCATAATTGTTTGACCCACCATTCCGGTTCTTCCCATCCTTTTTTTGTCATTAAAAATTTGTACCCGAACTTTGGAGAGTAAGCCCTAGATTCCGCATGAGCCCATACCAATCAGTCCGGGTTGTCTTTCAGTCTTACATTTGATCTGATTAGTTCCTGAGTGAAAGCCTTCCACTCGTTCCACCAGTAGGGTCTGAGGTATAATTCTTCACCAGACTTCCATGCTTGCCCCCAGATTGTGGATTGGTCGATCTTCTCAACCTGATTCAGATAGAGAATGTCCTTTGATTCCAGATGTCTGATCAATCCAGGGGAGAGAGCAAACTGTCCATTGCAGCCAACCCACAGGTCTTTCCCTATTCTCAAATTTTCTCCATTTCCAACCTGCCAAGCCAATCCTTGTTCAATAATTTTAAATGCCTCTGTAGTAGCTTTCCATACCACCGAAACATTCCTTCCTTTCTTATTTGGATTTCTGATCCATTCTTCCAGTGGAACAGGATCTACATATTTCCGCTTTACCACTCTTGTCCACAGGTTTTCTGAGTTGATGAGATTCCACCCAGATTTTGCTGCCAATGAAAGACTAAAGTCATACAGATTTTTTATTCCCCATCCTCCCCATTCTTTTGGCCTTGCCACTTTCTCCCATGCAACCCAGGGAAGGACTGAGTCCTCCTTTGAGCCAGACCACAGGAATCTGCTGCATATTCTTCTGATCTTGTGTAGAATCCCTTTAGGAACCCAGGTCAAGGCTGCCCAGAACACCGGCATGGCTTGGAGGACAGATTTTACTAGAGTCAATCTACCAGCTCTAGATAGCCACTTGTAGCTCCAATGTGTGATTTTTGCTTCGATTTTTTCCACCAACCAGTTCCAATCTTGCTTTTTGTACGCGTTTGGCTTCAGCCAGAAACCCAAATACTTAAAAGGGTTTTCCATGTTGTTTACATCAAACGGCAAGATAGATGTGATCAGGCTTACCTCATGTCTGTTGAAACCTTCCATAATGAGCTGAGATTTTCTAAGATTTACCTGCATCCCTGTGGCCTTCATGAACAGATCAAGAATGTTTTTAAGTTCTTTAATTTCATTCAAACTCCCGTTTGTAAATAATAAGATATCGTCTACAAATAGAAGATGAGAAATGAACATGTTTACAACAACTTCCAAACCTTTTACCAAACCTGCTCTTCTAGCTTCCAGAATCAGTTGACTTAGACCCTCTGCCACTAGCAGAAAGAGCAGAGGCGACAAGGGGCATCCCTGTCTAAGGCCCCTTTGTCCTTTAAAAAAGGATGATGCTGCCCCGTTTATTAAAACTGCAAAACTGACACTAGTGATGCATCCCATTACCCAGTTGATGAAGTCCAGCTTAAATCCTAGGTGAGTTAACAGCATCCTCAGATATGTCCAGCTGATCCTGTCATAGGCTTTTGACAAATCTATTTTAATCACAGCTCCTTTCTTGTTTGTCTGTCTGATGCTGTGAATTGTCTCCTGCGCCACTCCAATGGCTTCATGAATTTGTCGACCATCTAGGAACCCAAACTGTTCATTTGAAATGCATTTTGACAGAATTGGTTTTATCTGGACAGCTATCACTTTTGCAATAATTTTGTATATACAGTTGCACAAAGATATAGGCCTGAAATCTTCAAAGGATTCCGGATCCTCCTTTTTAGGAATAAGTGCTATGAATGTGGAATTGAAAGGGGAATAGATTTCACCTTTCCTCCTCGACTCTTCCACAACCTCAGATAGTTCTGCTCCGATCTGTTCAAAGAAATGCTGGAAGAGTTCTATGGTCCACCCGTCCGGACCAGGGCTCTTATCTTTAGCCATTGATTTTATAATGCCTTCCACCTCCTCCTTGGAGACTTCTCTAATTAGGTCCTCTGCTTCCTCCTCCTCTACATACCTGGGGAAGCATTGAGCAGTTCTGATCACTTCTGCTAATGTTATCCCTCCTTGGTCAGTAAACAAGTTCTGAAAGTGATTCCGTCCCAATTTGGATAACGACTCAAAAGAGTTGGCCTCTCTGCCCTCATCATCCTTTAGCTTCCATATCGTGTTCGCGTTCTTCCTCCCTCTTGCATAGTTATGAAAAAATTTCGTGTTTTCGTCCCCAGCTTTTAACCAGATCGCCCTGCTCTTCAGCCTCCATTCCTCTTCTCTATCCAGCAAGATTTGGTTCCTTTGCTTTTCAAGCAGTAGAATCCTTTCTTTGGACTCCTGTGTTGCATATCCATCCATCTCAGGGTCTTCCAGCTCCCGTAGTTCTGCATCAATTTTGGAGATATCCTCATTCTGCTTTTGTTTCCTTACTTTTGCCCATTCCATGGTAGCTTTTTTCAGTCTCTTTAAGTTTTCCATGAAAAGGAAGCCTTTGCTTTCCCTTGAGTTTCTGTCCGGGTGTCTCCAAGTTTCCCTGAAGAGCCTGTTGAAGGATTCCTCTTGAAGCCAGGATGCATTAAATTTAAAGGGGGCCGCTGGTTTATGGGGGGGTTTGGAGAGCTCCATAAGAACAGGGAAATGATCTGAGTTCCCTCCCTCGCCCACCCATTGCCTGAACATGGGAATTCTGGCTGCCAACTCTTCGCACAACAGGAACCGGTCCAATCTCTTAGCAATTCTTTCATCCCCTGCTCTTCTATTCCTCCAGGTAGGCTTTAGTTTGATAAGGTTTACATCAATCAGGTTGTGGGAGCTTAGGGTGGTCAAGAAAAAATCAGAGAGCGGGTCTTCTCTGGCTGAAGGACCCCAAGCTTCAGCACTCCCCACCGAGAAGTTTAAGTCTCCTCCTATTATCAGGTTATGATTTTTTAACAGAGATTTTGACAGAAGATCGGTCCAGAAGGATACCCTTCCCTGGCAGGGCCCATAGATATTTAAAATCAACAGAGGGTGTCTGAATTCTGGGCATTGAAACTCCATCCCTAGCACATGAGCCATTCCCCAGTGGTTAATTGGCTGCATTCTTCCTTCCCTGAATCCTATGGCCATTCCACCCGAGTGTCCAACAGAGTCAACTGCTAAGAAGAACCAACCTGGGAGAGTAGCTCTAAGGGTCAGCTCCACTTCTATACTTCTGCCTAGGGTCTCTTGAAGTAGAAGAACATCCGGGTTATAATGCTTAACTATCTCCTTTATTGCCAGTTTTTTGGGTTTACTGGCTAAACCCCTGCAGTTCCAGGATAAAAAGATCATTTGATAACATTCTCATGGGGAATTGCTGCTCTAAGCACCCCAGGGATAGACATTTGTTTTCCGTCTACCACATCATACTTCGCCTTTACCTGTGCTTTGGACAGGTTTGATTTCCTGCCTCTAGCCTTCCTTTTGAAGGCCTGAGACGAGGATGGGCCTAAGCCACCAACCGGTTCAGGGATTACATGCTTTTTGTCAAGGGATCTTAGATTGTAATGACACGCCGGGGTGGAGGGAGCAGGATCTTTTAATCCAAGAGGGACATCTTCACAGTTCAGGTCAAGAGAGGGTATAGCAGCAGTGATGTTTTCAATATTAAGTAGATCATCATTGTTACAATTATTCATTTGTGAGCCAGAAGTCAAGCAAGCATCTTTAAAATCTGAATATAAAGATTGGTTACTTGAGTCTATTTGCATACCCTTTGTGTCTTCGACCGGGATGACTGTTGATTCCTTGATAGGCTCCTTTGATGGATTCTCAGGTCCACGATGGTCCTCATTTGCTTCACCTTCCACCGGCTAGGCTGCTCCGGCTTGTTCCACTCGGGCCTCTTTAAGGTTAAAGTCCGCTTCCATAAAACCCTCCTCTAATGTATCTTCTGTACCAGGATCCTTTTCCAGCTCCACTGCCATCTCCCCCTGATCGCCTTTCTTCTGAGTCCTTCTTCTGCGGATGCCCAGCGGACAGTCTCTTGCTAGGTGCCCGTATTCGTGGCATCTATGACATCTAAAGGGTAGATGTTCGTAGTCCAGCGGTTGCTCAAAAACATAGTCTTTGTATTGCAGATTGATGGATTCCGCAAGACCTTCTTTTGGATTTAGACTGACCAGGATCCTGGCCATAGCTCTGTTGTGAGTATGAAGGAAGGACATGTCTGCCTCCAGAAATGTGCCAAGAAGGTTTCCAATCGACCTGAAAACCGATTCAACCCAGAGAAAAGGGGGTAGGCCAGGAGCCCTTACCCAAACAGGAAATTCATCTACCTTCTCCCTTTTCGCATCAAATAAGGGTGTCCATCGTTTGAAAAGGACTGGGCGATTCCCAAACGCCCAATTCTTCCCTGCAACCCAATCCGCCTCTTCCTTGCTCTCAAATCTCACCATAAACCACCCTTTCACCAAGACTGCTACCTTGAAATTTTTAATCGGTGCCGTCTTCCACTGTTGCTCCACCCAATGTCTTAAGAATTTCCCTGAGTAACTCTTGCCTCTGGCCCTCCCTACCAGAGTGCATTCCGCCACCTCTAGAGCGTCCTCTACCTGTACATCCATACCCAGAACTAAGTTCCCTTCAATCTTCTTCTTCTTTAGGGGTTTCGATTTTTTTCGTTTCCCCCCGGTCTTTTCCTGCCCAGAGTCCTCCTCCCTATCTTGTGGCTTTAGGTCACTCTTGGCTGCTTCTGCTTGCTGTCTGGGCTCAATATTATCTAGGGTTTGACTCCCCTTGCCTGGGTTCTCTGATGGGGTTCTATCTCCAATACCTGTAGCATATCCGGAACCCTCTTTCGGCAAACCAGAGACTAGATCATCGCGTTTAGCCCTTTGCTCTGAGGGTTCACCCGTTCCTACAGCAGTCACTCCAATTCCCAGGCTGGGTCTGAACGTTCCTTTTGTGGTAATTGGTCTGGTAATTGCCGGCGATCCTCCCCCCTCCGCTACTGCAATGTCGGCTTTAAGGCCTCCTCCAACCGATCTCCAAATCCCATGGCTCGCTTTGTAGTTTATGATGTCTTCAAGCCCTCCGGATAAAAAGGGAGGATTAAAGAGGGGTTTTTCCTTTCTTTCCTAGGCGACGAATGGATTATCTGTCAACTGGAAACCTTTCTCCTGAGGACCTGTAGCTTGACAAACCCTTTCTCCATGGCTATTCAGCCCGACCAGCTCCAGGCTTTCCTCCAGTAACCCTTTTGCTGCTCTGTTGCTCCATGAACCTTCCAAAGCGAATTCCTCGGGTGCATGACTGCCAGCTGACCCAAAAAACTTGTCAATATTTTGGGCATTTACCTCCTTTCCCCAAACCGACAAGATGTCTTCCGGTGCAGGTTCAAGGTCGACTGCCTCTCTAGGTTTCACCATGGTAATTATCTTGCAGTAAAACATTTACAGTCAACCGTTAACGGTCCGTTTACTTCCGCATAAGCTTTGTTCAGCCTCGGGTATTCTGGTAATGCTGCCAATGCATTCTCCTCAAGGGTTAATACCATATGTTTGCTCGGTTAAGGTTAAGCCTCCACGTTCCAATACCGCCCTTCAGATTGAACCCCAGGTGTCCTCGTCTACCTGGTCATCCAGTCGCTGCCCCGTTGTGCACACCTGCTGACCCGACTCGTACCTCCTAGTCTCCATCATCCTGCTATGGGCCTAGTTTGTAGCACCCTAGGCCGGCTGCCTAGGCTGCCCAGGTTCGAAACCTCCTACTACCGGAACCCTCATGCCTCTAGCAAGAAACCAAGAATTTTGTCTCCGAGTTCTAATTTGAGTTGTAATTAGTTGGCTCAGTTAACTGAGTCAAGTCCAGTTAGATTGATTTAAACAATTTGTTTAAATTAATGCGAGTCCAGTTAGTTAATGCATGATTGCATATAACTATTGCACTTCAGATAACTGAATATTCTATCATGAATAACTCATGCATGTTAGTAACCGGTAGTTTACTTAAGTGAATGAAATGAAGGTTGGGGGGCATGTGCCTAGAATTGGGTCATTATGTTGGGGGCATGGAAAATTATTTCAAGCATAGTTTGTCTCTGTTTCAAGCTTGTGTAAAAATGAAACCAATCACAAGCATAGTTTTTCATGTTTCAAGCTTGTGTAAAATTGTAGCCATTCTCATCCTATTTTTGTGATTTCCAATTTTATTAGTGTGATTCTATCAGATGAGCCTTGGTTTTCTCATTTCATCATCGCCATCTGCTTGGCCAATCATATGATTTCACTTGGTTGTTTTACCCTTTCCTAAGGAACCGTTGCAATGAGTGGTCTTATTAGCCAACTCCTGACCTTTGCATTTTTTGAGTAGTTCCATCATGACCGAAACCAGTTGTTACCCTTTATAGCACTCATTTCTTTAGTAGGAGTCCTCTTTCAACTATTTTCAAACCCCCAAAACATGAAAATATTGTCAAGCACTTGTCTTTTCGAACTCATTAAAGTAAATGAAAAGACGTCTACTCAGTATAAGTTTAACCAAAATCCTTTTCAAACTTCTAAACATGAAAAAGGAGTCAAGTTTCACCTTCATTGGACTCATAAAAACATCAAGAAAAGATGGACTCATTGAACATGATGGGACCGAACCACTCCTTCGCAGGGTTCGTTAAAGATACTCAGAGGAATTCATCTGAAGGATGAACTTACGTATCAAGCATATGTTATCCTCCTCAAGCTTGTTAAAAAAAATAAAGAGTTAATGACCAAAAATGGTTGGGGAAATTGGGAAAATAGGGTACTCCACCTATTAATGGCAGTGATTCGCTCTTGAACATGGCACTCTCTCACTTCATTTCTGTGATTGGTGGGTTGGGGAATTTTCTTATCTTTTTGGTTCATCACACCATATCGAAGCCTCCACATTTGGTTTTGGGTCAATGTTGCCAACTCCATTCAGTGTTGCCAATATGTTCAAGAGAAGTCATTTAGTTGATATATGCTACGATACTCTTAAGCCTTCATTCATGTCTGTCGTTCCATAACCAGTTCCACATCAACATCATTCTGTCTCAAATCATGATACATGTTTCGTTTCACTAATGGGGGATACATTAAGGCCCTCCTGCGATGGGTCACTTCTTGTCGACATCAACTCATTATCCAGGAAGTTGACTTAGAAACTCCCTTCTGTACCTTGGAGCTTGCATACATTAATGGAAAGTATCCTCTCTCTTGGTGACATGTTTACATCATTGGCCTTCGACTGAAAGATTTTGTGTGGTGTTTGACCTCAACTCATTCATTCACACCATATATATTATACTGCAGTATCTTGTGTTAGTGTGAGTATTTGCATACTACCATCAGTGATAAAAAATCCTCTTTTCATATCATATTAGGGTCACATTCTGAAATTTTTGTCATTCCAGTAGGTCGTCATGCAAAAATTTGGTCACTGAAGGTTGAATTAGGGTTTCCTTTACTCCTTTTAGAAATTTATCCCTTGCTGGATCAATTCAACCTTGATGAGTATCCATTGTCCATAAAGTTAATGACATCATGCCATCACATGAGTCATGTCATCTTGAAATTCAGTCCTTCAAGGTCTCATTAGGTCTTTTAGGGTTTTTCAAGGTTTCATTAGGTCATTAGGGTTTCCAAGGTTCCAATAAAACTCCATTCCATTGCATAAGACTGACAAGTAAAGGGTGATCAAATAACATCTCTTCACCATGTGAAGATGATTTGTAAAGAGAAATGCTTATTTCATCATGTAATTTTATGTTCACTATATGTAATAAGTACTATTCCTAAGCTGCCAACTCAATCTCTATATGCCAACTTCATTAAAGAAAAGTCAAATTCAAAGAGTTCTCAAAGACCATCAAAATATCAATTTGTCAAAGGAAATAGTCAAGTGAAAGGGTAAAGTTTCAAAGGGTTAAGTGAATGCCAAAGGGAGTTGTCTTCTCCCAAGGGTGTCCAAATCATCATTTTCCACAAGCAGTAAACCCTAATTTCCTCTCCCACTGAGCTAGGGTTGGCTATGGAATCAGAGAAATCTGAGTAGAGGAGGCATAAGGGAGCTCATTTCAGAAAGTATGAGGCCATTCCAACTCATATACATCATGTCTCCATCATTTTTCAAGAAGTCATTCCAAGGGACAAATCATTTGCCACACATAGGGCTAGTTTTTCTTCCAAGTATGTTTCTAACAAAACAGAGATGAATTTTACCAAATTTAGAGAGGTTTTTGTCCATAATAGTCCAAGGATGAAAAACCTCCTTCAGTTTTTACATAGGTATTATGGTTTTGGAGAAATGGAAAAAATAATGTTGCTACAAGAGACTTGCTGCACTTTTGGAGTGACCTTGGAAAAATTAAATTTTCTCCTAGATGGAGTGTCCAAATGACTTGCTAGATGAGTCAAATGATAACTATAAAGAAAGAGATTTTCAATGAGATATCATGAGCTCAATTTGGAGTTTAGGAAGACCTCTGAAAGTTTCATTCAAGATCACACTTCATTTTTGCACCCTCATTCTGCACTTTTTGACCAGTCTCGGGAGAATCAACTTTTGGAGGGACAAATCAAGTCCATTTTGGAAACTGAAGGTAGATTTGGAAACTAGACAAGACAAGATGTCCAATGAACTATCCTAGGCTCAATTGGACACTGAGAAGGTAGTCAAAATCAACCTGCAAGTTGGAAGGCACGTTTTGAACTTGGAGGTAGCGTTTGACCAGAGTGTTGCGCATTTGCCTTAAAAATCTGTGCATTTCCTAAGGGTTCTATGTACCTATTAAAAGAGGGCGCATTTGACTAGATTGTTGCACATTTTCCCAAAAACATCCTGAGATCTCCCAAAGAGAACTACATCATCTCCAAGCTTTAAAATGTGCCACCATTATGCTCCAGCAAACAAGTAGGTTGAAATCATATCACTCCTCTCTTCCACATTTGAATTATATGGTGGTTCATTGTGTTTTAGTGTCCTACTAGATTCAAAGCCCTAGTAACATAATCTCATTCCTAAATTCCATTTCCTAGCTCCCCACTACCATTCCTACATTGCAAAACTAGCCCATGTTACCTCCCTCATATCACACATCCCCATTTTCATCTCCTCAATTTCCTCACACCATTCCATACTCTCTACACCTACATTCCATTTCATCATCTCCCTAGGGTTTGACTCCAATAACTTATGGTAGAAGAAGAGAAGAGAAGTCATAATGAGGAAGACAAGCAGGAGAGGAGGATATCTAAGAGAGGGGAAGAATCATTAGACATGAGCCAACCAATACCAGAGAACTCATGGCATCTCCCATCACTGTGACAGGTTTTAACCATGTGGGATGTTTTGAGTTTTGTGAGAAAGTACAAAGGATCCAACATCATCCTGTGTTGACTAGATTATTCATCACCAACCTCCATGACAACCAGGTAACCCTTGCTGGTGTCACCTTCAGTGTATCTCTTGCTATCATATCAGCTGCCTCTAGGATCCCAAATGTTGGGGAAAAATGGTTTAAACAAGGAGAATTGGATCATTTCTATTATGAGCCATATCTTAAAACAAGGTACAAGAATGAGAGAAAGAGGATTTTTCCTTTCTCTTACCTCCTAGATAGATATGTTCCCATGATGAAAATCATCATGAAGTACTTCACTTGTGAGGGTAGGTTTTCTAGGCTTTATTCCTATCATATCCGGCTACTCATGCATTTCACAAGAGTCAAAATGCTCAATATGCCCTACTATATTTACCGGAGCATTGACAAGATGTCATTCATTGCCCAAAAGAAAGATTATGATCATCAAATGCAAAGTATCTTTCACCACTCCCTCATCAAGATGATAGTCCTCCATTACCTTGATCAGCTTAACATTGCATGGGACACCTTTATATCCAATGAGATTTTCACTGTCCCACCTATTCAACATGGCCAAGAAGCACCTTCATCATCTCATCCACCCACCTCCATTCCTCCACCTTAGCCCATACATCATTATCTATATCTAATGAGTCAACCACACCATCACCTCCACCATCACCATTTCATTAGCCTATTCACTCACCTAGCAGAGATGAAGGTAGTGAGCAAGAAAACATTGAGCATGGTGAGAGTGGCAAGCCTAACAGGGTTGGTTTAGGTACCTTGAAACATACCTATCAGAGAGGGCATAGACAAGTGTTTGCCCCCAGATTATGGGAGGGGCCTTGCCTTCTTCATCAGCAAAGGAGGTATAGAAGGGTAAGGAAAAGGTGACAGAGGCAGAGATCCAGTAGCAAGAGGAGGACCTCCATGAGATAGAGAGGGATTTTCACTTAGTTGACCTAAGCAAAAATAATGAAAGTGAAAACACAGCCATTGTCATGAAGGAGAAGAATGCACTCATAGGAGAGCTCCAAGTCAACTTGCAAAGAACCAAATACATTATTTCATACTATGAATAGGAGAACAGGCAGTTTGAGGTCAAACATGAGCTCATGGAAATTCAACTCATAAAAGTAAAGAGAGGGGCTGAAAAGGCTAAGGCCTTACTTGATGAGGCATATGAATAATATAGTGACTAGCTGGAGGAACAAGTGCCAAGAAGAAGGCCAAGGACTAGAGGCCTAAAGAGATCTTTGGAGCTAGAAAAGCAAAGGGAGGCAGAACTAGCTAATGAGCTCACCCTAAATGAGCAATTTGCCAAAATGGTAAATGAGAATCGAGAACATTGGCTCGAGAGGGTAAATGGTCATCTTGAGAAACTCTTAGTCAAGGCCAAAAAGGACAATGATATTCAGAGAAGGATGGAAAAGTATTATGCCATGAGAAACAAAATTGCAAGAGCCAAGCTCAAAAGAGCCCATGCAAAGATTGAAGCCTTGACCAAGAAAGAGGAGAAAAGGAGGCTAGACATTCTTGCCAAGGCATCACTCCATGCCTCAAACACATGATCAGCTATCATCCCACCAATTTTGACAATTTTTGAAGCAAATTTTATAACTTGTGAATTACTGTGTTTTTTGAGGCATTTTTAGCACAGGAAAAAGTTCAAATGCGTAGCACCTAGGGTGTTGTGCTCTTTTTTGGGGCATCTAATGAGAAAAAGGTCAACATGATTAGATTCAAAGTGATGAGGACATGCACCTTGTGCATTTTCTAGGAATTTGGAGATAAACATGTTAGTCAAAAAGGTTAAAACCCACAAAAAAAACCATGTTTCTGCTTCATTTCTGGCCTTGGCGCTGCGCATTTACCAGTTCTTGGGAGATTGAGTTTTTGATAGGGAAAAATGAGCTCCAATTTGAAAAATGAAGACATGTCTAGAAATTAGACTTGAAGGGCTTTCAAAAAATCCATCTTGGAGCAAATTTGGACATCGGGAAGGCACCCAAAAGTAGTCCTGAACTTGGAGGGCGCATTCACACTGAGAGGGTGAGTTTGACAAAGAGAGAACGTGTTTGATAATCTTCTCCGATTTTCTAAGTTTCTCTCCTGTTTTGATTTTCACCTTGGAAAATGATGATTTTACCTATGCAAATGATCAAATTGAATGTAATTATCATGTTTTTACTATTACCTAGGGTAAATGCATTATATAAATCAAGCAAATGAGGTATAATAAATTAGTTCACTTAACATAGGAATGAGTCACTTGGACCATCCTACAAGTTAGCTATCAGTTCAGATTTTTGTGTAATATCTTCCTCACCTCATGGATTCGACCCTTGAGGATGAGGGGAAGTGGTTTTCATGTCTATTTAGTCCCTTTCCTCACCATAGATAAAGGTTGGACTTGGTTGGATGTTTAGCTATTGATCAGAGACACTAGTCAGTATTTGGCAGAATTTAATGAATGAGTTGCAACTATTTTGATGGAATACCTGTGGTATGGAATTTTGACATAGTTTCTTCTTATGTTGCATATGTTTGAATGTTTTGTACTCCCATATTTCATTTCACTTCTATGATATGTTGATTTTCAAGTTGATGAGCAGAATACATCTTACATGCTCTGTTTTGTGGAAATCTTCATAGTTTGTCCATTTTATTCAGTTTACAAAGAATACATGCTTGTATTTCTCTTTCTAGCACCTCACCAGTCTTATCCATCTCACTTCATAACCTTAAAGTGTTTGAGTTCCTACCTACCTTTCTCCATCAAATGTCTGCAATCATACCCTTATTTTCCCTGACCTAGTCTCTTTGACCTAATCCTCTTCCAAAAACCCCACCAAATCAAATCAAACAACCTTTGCACATCATACCTAGCCTAAAACCCTAATCTATCCAGCCATCTTGGCTGTGATCCTTTGGAGAGATCCCTCTCCGGCTTGGTAGGACTAGCTACCAAGTCAAAAGTTTGGTCTGTGGTTTATCTTGTGTTTGTTAGTGGCTTATATCATTGGTTAGTAATCAAATGGTGTCTGCCATGTTTGACTCCAACTCATTTATTCACATGGTTAGAATTGTACATTAGATGATCGAGTGAATGAGATAGAAGACCCTGGATCTAGTTCCATCCATTCGGGTTGCACTTTCAGGATTAATTCAAGATTACAAAGCATGATGGCTATGATCATACAAGATAGTCATCCAAGCATGGGTCCACTCTCTGTTATCAGTGGACAAACTTCTTGATCATTGTACATGTAATGTTAGCTTATATGTTGAGCATGGGTATGCCTCCCTCAAAAAATATGTCGTGATGAAAATGTATTGTAACTGATGATGATCTCGACTGGTTTTTCTTAATCCAAACTTGTTTCAAGGTAAAGCACTTTAGTCATCAGCTACCATTTCTTACTCTACGCTTTAGGGGACAATCTGTTATAGGCCATTCTTTCGCATTTGGTCAATAGGCCTACAAACCATATCAATCCACATCTATGAACATGTTATCATCATCCCTACCCAAAGTCCTAAGAATGACCATTCCAAAATGTTTGAGTTTCTAGGATAAACTGCTCAAAATCAAGCTTTTAAGCCCCAACGCATGTTGCCCATTTACAGACCTATGTTCAATGTTGGTTTCTTTCTTCTCCACTGGCGCTGGTTAGCAGCAACTTGCTCCTTGATAGGGGCGTGTTGATTTTAGAAATTCTAGAAAATTAAAAGGAATCCCGCAACTTCCTCTTCCCGAAGCTTCCAAGAGTTGTTTTAACCATTTACCTTGGATAAGAAGCTCGATTCCTATCTAATCCTACCTTAGAGACTTCACCTCTTATCCCTTGAGCTCATCCTCCCATCTTAAGTGGATCTCAAGCCTAGATTGGTAAATGGATAAGAATTCCTAAACTACCATCCCTCTCCTATAAATTTACTGCCATCTACAACATCAGGGTTGGATTTTTGAGACTGATCATGCCCTCATGCTACTACCTTGAATCTAAGAGAGTCGTCATCTTCGTGCATTAGGGTGACATTGAGGTGTGCTTTGTGACAAGGAAGGACAAGTCAACTTGGGGAGATCTCTACAAGATAAATTACTATTAATCTTTCTAAACTCTCTTATTTCTATAAATATAAATAGTATCTTATTTTCCCATATGTGTTATGTTATGTTTAAATTCATGTATTTCAACGCATCGCTGATTCATTGAATAGAGTAATTGAATTATGCTATGTAGATGTTGTGAATCCTTGGATTGTTTTAGTTCATGTGTAGGTTCTAATTATATCATTTGGAGCTACGATTGGAGCTAACAAGCTAAGAGGAAAGTAAAGATTGCGACCGATTCCAAGTAAGCCTCTTTCCCATTCTTCAATTTCTCTTAGGAAAACTCTATATTCTTTGCTTTATGTTGTTCTATACCAATCCACTAGGTCTAGGGAAAATACTTTTGTATGCAATCGTAAATTCTACATAACACTTGGAAGAAAGCCAACTGAAACACCTAGCCTTACCAACTGACTATTGAGCATTGGAAAAGGTATGTAATTACCACTTATTTCTTTATCTTTTCCTTTAATTCATAACTTCTTTACATTCTAAGATGGCCATATGTTAAAGGTTTATGATAGAATTAAGGGGATTTGTGTTTGATGTAAAATGATTAATTATTGTCTTTTTCTATGCAGAAAGTGAAGAAAATGGAAAATCACTATTCTGGAGGAAAAGACAAAGCAAAACCAACTACTGTCCCTTTGACAGGAAACCACATCCAGACGAGGAAATCAAGATCGGAGCACATGGACTAGGAAAAGGAAGAAGAAACGCGGTATCAGTGCAAGAGGATGAAACGATAACTGAAGATTAAAGATCTGGCGAATCCCTCAGGATCCTTTGATCCTGAGGGATCGCTACCTCAAGACTTATCTATATTTTTGATATCTCCATCTGGCCACTATAAAAAGGGATAGCGCTGCTAGCCCAAGGGGCGAATATGTTGTTGTTGACTTGCAGAAATTACTGTTGTAATCTAAACTTTGATCATCGACTCTCTTTGAAGAGCGATAACTGTAACTTTGCCTTTATGATTAATATATAACTTTGTTGTTGTTCCGTCATCTGATCCTGGAGTAACCGCAGTAGTGCGTCCCTGGTGGCTAAGGGCCCGACCCTAGTGGATCACTTGCTTTTTGTATCATTATTTTCCGATTATGGTCGTGTGTGGTTTGATTTCCTTTCCATTCCTTTAAATTCGCTTTATTCAGTAATCTTCTGTTCCTAGACATTTCATTAACTTGCTCTGTTATATCGAATTCGTAATTGAAATAGCACGATTATTATTTACAACTGGAATTGTTATGCTATTCATTCTGAAATAATATTGCACTGTCTAATTTGGATATTGCTGTTCTTTTATAGATTGACATTGCTGTTCATTTACAGATTGATATTGCTGTTGCTGTTCATTTACAGATTGGTATTGCTGTTCATTTAGCTACGATTCACTTACAATTGCGATTGTTGTTCCTTTCATTACTGTTCCATTATCATTGCAATTGTTGTTCCTTTATAACTGTGGTTAATACTCATTATGCTAGAATAAGATTACCGATTCTACAGTCGCTGTGTGTTTACATTTGATTAAGTTTGTTGTTCAATATTTTGTAGACTTACTTAGGTTTGTTGTTCCTTTCTAGATTGCTGTTCAAATTCCTTTATTAGTTAAAGTTCAATTCCTTTCGGTTAATATTACTGCTTAATTCATTCTTGTAGTTTAAGCTTTGTTGTTCGATCTTGTCAATAGATTAATTGTTGTTCCTTTTATGCAAATTGAATTATCATTTCTAGCATTTGCTTTGGTGTGGATAGAAAGATCTACAACTGTAACGAACATTGACTACTGTTGTCTAAGTTCTCAGATTGGAGGTCTTGTCTGTAATTGGTTTACATTTACATTAGTTTACAAGCGAAAGAGTTATCATTACTGCATCCTTGACTAATGATTGTTGTGGTTTCTTGAGTGAATGATTTAGTTACAAAACATTTAAGTTTCTTGCCATTACAATTAGAGTTTGTTTCCAGCATTCAGTTACTTTTGTAAGCACTATACTACAGATATTACTCTTGAAAAAGTGACTGCCTCAAACTAAGTACACTCTTGAGATAAAAAATCGTACTTGGATTAATAATTAATGTGAAGGTAAATAGAGGTTAAAAAGACCCATTTTACTGCTCAACATTTTGGCGCCGTTGCCGGGGAGAGTGTAGCCATTTGTTTCTTCTGAAGAGAGAGTAGTGTAAGTACCTTCTAGGAGAGAGTTGGGTTTTAAAAATGGAAGGTAAGAACCTGCGTATGGAACATGTAACAGCCCTACTCCCTACCCACTTTCCTGCAGATTTGTTGGTTATTTTGGGTAGAAATAAGTATTTGATTTGTGTGCATGACTAAGCAGAAAAAGCCCGTAAAGAATCTTAAACCACTACCCAAGCCTGATAAAGCCAAGGGGCTGGTGACCCTTGGCTGATCGACCTTTATAGACGAAATCCTTAAAAAAGCAGAATCTCAGTCGTCAGTAGGACCTAGAAAAGTTGTTTCTAGACAACCTACTAGTTCCCTTTGGGCCACAGAATCACCATCTGTAGCCTTTGCTGAGGTGCACAGCCAAACAGAGGAGCAAGATTTTCAAGAAATTGAGAATTCTAGCCCAAAATCATTACAAGAAGGGAACCTTAGTAATCTTTGTGAAGGAGGAGGAGAAATAGGGGAAACCGAAGAACCAAGATCTCCTCTTGGAATAGTTCAGCCATTGAGCAACCTAGATAAGGGAAGTGTTGTCAAAATCATCCAGAATGAAGCTGAAGAACCTGAAGAGATAATATCCCCCCAAAAATTAGTTTAGCAAGGAACTCTCATCATCCCAGACAAAGGAAGCATTGTTAAGGCCATTCTTGTTAAGGCCGTTCCTACTCCTTCTAATCCTTCTAACCAGCCTAGGAATACCCTCCTAGAAATCCCAGAGGGATATTGGCACTTATTTGACCAAATGGCCAGGAACCAACAAACACCTTAAACCTCCACACTACAATATCTTGTTGTAGATACTGCAACTAATGCACCTATGAGGGCCATTCCTCTCCAGCATATCCCTACATTCCATGGCCTAACATCGGAAGATCCAGACACATTTTTGTTTGAATTCGATGTGCTGTGTAGGGGGTATGACTATTCCGCTGATCCCAAAAAGCTAAAATTGTTTCCCTCTACATTAAAAGGGGTTGCTTTACGATGGTTTATGGGGTTAGGTGGTGTCATAAATAACTGGGATCAGATGAAAGAGGCTTTCTTGAAGAAATATCAGGATTATTGTAGGTCTAGAGAGTTAAAGGATGAAATATTTCAGATGGTAGCCAGACCTAATGAGACACTAGAAGAATATGTTGAACGTTTTCAGTATAATCTTCAAAGATCTCCTTATGCATCATTACCCTTACCTGACAATGTATTAAAAACAACATTAATTAAAGGCATGAAGGAACAATGGGTTGAAACACTAAATATTATGGGAAAAGGAGACATTTATCAAGAAAATTTTGCTGACATTATTGATTTATGTATCAGGAGTTCACGAGGCAGCACAAGGCTAAAACCAGCAGAACATGACAGGTTCACAAGGGACAACAAGATCGCCGGAGAAGGAGTAACCCACGCAGAAATCGGGAATTTACTGGAGAATTTCAAAACTGATATATTGGTGACTCTAACAATGCAGCTCGATATTATGAAAGCTAAATAGAAACAAGTAGAAGTAGAGCAAAACCTGGAAATATTCTGCCCTAGATGCAGAAAGAAACACAGCCACAAGGAGTGCCCACTAGATGCAGTTCAAGTCTGCGCTATCTGTACAAAAGATCACTCCACAGAGAACTGCCCCTCACTTCCAGGTTTGAAAGTAGTGTACAAAGAAGAATCAGAACTAGTGTACCTACTCAATCAGCGCCGTCAATGGCAGCCGCGACAATTAGGTATGTCCTCTGATCCATCTTCTTCTTTCCAGCCTCTGCAATATCATGCTCAGCAATATAATACAATGTGGCAAAATCAACCTCCCTTTTCAAACTGGTCACAACAACCATTTCCTTCATCATCACCATGGCCGAATCAAACAAGCCAATCTAATTGGCCAAATTTTCCCTACTCTCCACCATATTGGAAAAACAATGCATATCCAACACAATGGTCCCCTCCCACTTCACAGAGTCAAGCCTGGCAGAAAAACTGGCAGAGATCAATGAATCAGCTAGCAGGAACCATTCCACTCCCTCAACCTACACTGCCAACGCCATATGCACTACAACAAAATCCCTAGTCCAACTTAAGACCACAACTCCCAGCCCAACCCAACCCAAACCCAAATAATAGACTAGTTCAATCTGTTCAAATAATTGAAACACCAGAACTAGAAACCGATCTAAGGGAGTGCAACGACCTTCAATTAAGGTCTAGGCGCATTATAGAAACCGAGGGAGATAAAAATGTTCAAGTTGAAAATCAGTTACCCGCAGAACAGCCATTACAAGAAGAAGATGTGGTTAGACAACAAATTCATGACCAAGCAACCACATCTTCTCCCCCATTCCCAGAATGATTAATCATACCGCGCCTTATCGAACATCCTAACTTTGATATTCTGGGAGAACTAAAGAATTTGTATATAAAAATCCCACTCCTCCAAGCTATCCAAGATATCCCAATATATGCAAAAACCATCAAAGAGCTATGTATAAAAAAACCAAGGAGGAGAATAACAAATAACCCAACAGTCCAAGTAGTTGGCACCCTATCTGATCTATTATCAGGAAGAGAAGCACCTGTCAAATATGAGGAACCAGGAAATCCAATAGTGACTGTGCAAATCAATGGACAAACCTTTTCAAATGCCCTAGTTGATTTAGGGGCCGCAATTAATATTTTAACAACCACCACTTGTCAAAAACTGGGTATTACATCAGTGGAACCAACCTCTACATTATTAGAACTGGTTGATCGATCAGTAGTTAGGCCAGAAGGAACACTACACGATGTAATGGTATCCGTTGATTCCTGGGAATATCCTACCGACTTTCTGATAATCAACCCCAAAAACCGACTCGATGGACACCCGTTAATTTTAGGTAGACCTTGGCTTGCGACCGCTGATGCTTACATTGGCTACCGACAAGGTAGTATGACCATAACCAGAGGGAGTAATATCAAGAATTTAGCTCTATACCCTCCAGCCCAGCCAAGTGTAACAATAATAAAAACTAACAAACATCTTGTATCATACCTCACAGAAAACATTAGATCCCCATTAACCATAGAAGATGCCCTCGATTTCAAAGATCAAACAGAGGATGATGTTATTAACAACTTCATTAACCAATCAGAATCTAGGTCCCATGTACAATGTCACATGATAGAGGCAACATTTGACAATGAACTAGAAGAAGATCCTCTCAAAGACACTCATGATCAAACAATACCCACTACCTCTGTTTCAAATAGCAAAACTATAGAGATTGAGCCAGGTAAAACCTTGAACATCAATAATAACCTGACTCCTGAACAAGAAGAAAAGCTAGTCCAACTACTGAGAAAATATAAGGAAGCTTTTGCATGGGATTATCCAGACATGAAGGGAATTGATCCCCAACTATGTACACACCACATTTATACAGAAAAGGATGTGAGACATGTTTGCCAACCACAACGGAGACTCAACCCTCATCTGAAAGATATTGTGAACGCTGAATTACAAAAACTTTTGGATGTAAACTTTATTTATCCGATCTCTGATAGCAAGTGGGTCTCTCCACTAGTAGTGGTGCCAAAGAAGAATGGAAAGTGGAGAATTTGTGTAGATTACAGAGAATTAAATAAAGCGACGCAGAAAGACCACTTTCCCCTTCCTTTCATTGACCAAGTGTTAGACACATTAGCAGGAAAGAAATTCTTTTCTTTCCTGGATGGCTTCAGTGGATACAATCAGATTCAGATTGCCCCTGAAAACCAGGAAAAAACTACTTTTACTTGTCCTTGGGGAACATTTGCCTACAGAGTCCTACCCTTTGACCTATGCAATGCCCCTGCCACATTTCAAAGGGCCATCCTCAGCATCTTTTTAGATTTAATAAAGGAAGGGCTCAAAGTATATATGGATGATTTCACACCATACGGAGATGATTTTGAGCCAGCACTAGACACATTGGAAAAGGTGCTGCAACGATGTATTGCCACTAGGCTCTGCTTGAGCCATGAAAAGTGCTATATGATGATGATCGAAGGGCTCATCCTAGGTTATTATATCTCAGAAGCTGGAATACAGGTAGATCCAGCCAAAATTCAAATAATTTTGTTAATACCTACTCCTACCACACAAACAGAGGTACGCAGTTTTCTTGGATTTTCTGGTTATTATAGGAGATTCACAAAACATTTTTCTTAAATAGATGCACCTCTATACGCATTGATAGGGAATTTTGATCTTGTTTGGACAGATAAATGCGACCGTGCTTTTGAGGATCTGAAAAAGCTTGTGTCAATAGCCCCAATGTTTAGAGGTCCAAATTGGGACCTACCATTTCAAATTTCATCAGATGCTTCAGACAAAGCTATTGGAGCAGTCCTTGGGCAGGAAGAAGACAAAAAACCATATGAAATTTATTATATTAGCAAGAATTTGTCTCCTGCTGAGCTAAACTATACCATTAATGAAAAAGAGTTCTTAGCTGTAATACATGTTGTAAATAAATTTAGGCATTATATCACTGGATATCCTGTTGTTTTATATATAGATCACTCTGCCATAAAGTACTTAGCAAATAAACCTATTACAAATGGTAGAGTAACAAGATGGTTGATCTTATTGTAGGAGTTTGATATCACAATAAAGGATTGACCTGAGAAAGAGAATCCTGTAGCTGATTTCCTCTCACGAATGCCGAAGCTAGCAGACGCAACAGCAGTCAAAGATCAATTCCCAGATGAACATTTATTTGCTGTTACTGTCAAGACACCCTGGTATGCTGATGTTGCGAATTATTTAGCAGTAGGCAAATTACCAAAGCATCTGACCCCCAATGAACAAAAACAGATTGTGCAACGTAGTACCCGATTTTCTTGGATTGGGGGCTACCTATTTCATACATGGGAAGATATGCACATCAGAAGATGCATCCGTGAAGACAAAATATTTGACATTCTGAAAGCCTGTCATGATGGACTGTGTGGCAGACATTTTGCAGATCGAAGGACTGGTCACAAGGTTTTGCAAACAGGTTATTACTAGCCCATAATCTTTAAAGACGCTAAAAAGTTTGTGCAAGCTTGTGACAATTGCCAAAGAGCAGGACACCTTGGACAGTCTGACGAAATGCCTTTAAACCCATAGCTAGTAATTAAACCATTTGAGCGTTGGGTGCTCGATTTTTTTGGTTCGATCAACCCATCATCAAATCAAAAAACATATATTCTAGTAGTAACAGAGTATGTTACCAATTGGGTTGAAGCAGAGGCACTCCCAAGAGCCACAGAGGACTCTGTGATTCATTTCCTGTTCCAAATATTTGTGCGATATGGCCTCCCAAGGGATATAATCACAGAAAGAGGACCACAGTTTGCAGGTAATAAAATCACCGCAACACTAAAGAATTATCACATTCAGCACAAAATTACCACTCTGTATCACCCACAGGCAAATGGCCAAGTAGAGAGCACGAATAAAGTCATAGAGGCAATATTTACAAAAACCATTGCATCATACAAGCGTGATTGGACTTCTAGATTTCCAGAAGCCTTGTGGGCATATCGAACAATGTGGAGAAACACCACCGGTTATTCACCATATCAGCTGGTATTTGGAAAGGAACCCATCTTTCTAATAGAGTTCAAAATACAAACATTAAGAACAACACAGGAGGTCGGTTTGAATTTAAATGAGTCCCAGATTAATGATTACAACAAATTAACGAGCTAGATGAAATTAAGCTCTCGACTCTTCAACACACTGCATTAATCCAACACTAGAGAGCAAAATTGCATGATGCCCTGATCAAAAAGAAAATCTTCCACGAAGGAGACTGGGCACTCCTATACGATTCCAAGTTTCAGGATTTTCCGGGAAAACTTCAGACTCGATGGCTTGGACCGTATGAAATCCAGAAAGTGCATGACAATGGCACCATTACTTTGACTACTATTGATGGATCTGGACATACCTTCAAAGCAAATGGCCATCGAGTGCAACTGTACCATAAACCACTTAATCGGGAATCCTTCTACCAGCAACTTCGGGAAGATTCTGAGATGCAGATTCTTGCTGAGGAAAATAATTCTTCCTCGGCATTGGTTCACTAAATAACTTCATTGTTTTTAAACTTTGTACATAAGTTTTTCTTTTCTGCCTGTATAAATTACTTTCTGTACAATTTTTTTTTTCATTTCTACATTTCTTTTTCATTTTGCTGTTCCTTTCCGAAGGAGCAACATTTCCGTTGTTTTACTGTTCCTTTTCGAAGGAACAACACTTTTTCATTTTGATGTTCCTTTTCGAAGGAACAACATTTCTGCATTTTTGTTGTTCCTTTCCAAACAAACAACACTTTCGTATTTTTGATGTTCCTTCAGAAAGGAACAACACTTTCGTTTTTTGCTGTTCCTTTCTGAAGGAACAACATTTCCGCATTTTTGCTGTTCCTTTCCGAAGGAACAACACTTTCATTTTTCTGTTGTTCCTTTCCGAAGGAACACCATTTCTGCATTTTTGTTGTTCCTTTCCAAAGGAACAATGCTTTCGTTTTCTGCTGTTCCTTTCCAAAGGAACAACATTTCTGTATTTTTGTTGTTCCTTTCCAAAGGAACACTTTCATTTTCTGCTGTTCCTTTTCGAAGGAACAACATTTCTACATTTTTGTTGTTCCTTTCCGAAGGAACAACACTTCTGTTTTCTGCTGTTCCTTTCCGAAGGAACAACATTTCTGCATTTTTTCTGTTCCTTTCCGAAGGAACAACACTTTCGTTTTCTACTATTCCTTTTCGAAGGAACAACATTTCTGCATTATTGTTGTTCCTTCGAAAGGAACAACACTTCCACCAGATTGTTTTGCTGTTCCTTTTAAAGGAACAACCCTCTTTCGCATTTTTTTCCTTTCTGCCGTTCCTTCTGAAGGAACAACAGTTTCGATTTCGGATGATCTTAGGTCGTTCTGCTAAAGGAGTGGTATTTTATTTTGCACTTGCTTTATTTGCTATTCCGATTAAGGAACAACTGCTGTTCCTCCTAAAGAACAACAATTTTGAGTATGTTTTTTTCTTTCTTTTGCTTGCTGTTCCTCTTAAAGGAACAACACTTTTTGAGTGCATTTTTTTGTTGTTTTTGCGTGTGTGTGTGTTTCATCATTTAGAGGATTTTTGTGAATAATGGGTCATTTAAGGCACAACTATACATTTATGCAAGAATACAAAAACTAGAGGATACTGAAATCAGCAAAACAAAGAAAAATCGTTATCTTTAGAGAAATTGCTTTGAATCGATAAGAGAAAAGAGGAAAGGACACAACTATTTATATCACTTTGCTGTCTTTATTTTCACTAAAACCAATTTGATTGATTATTTTTATCATGTTGGTTCTTTCTTAAATCTTCATAATTCTCTTTGATCATTATTATTGAATAAGAATAAGGGCATATTTTCCACTATTGAGATGTTCAGACTTCTTCCACCATCCCTACTCTTAAGGAGTGTTGAGCCACCCTATGTATATAAATAGGAAAGTGCTATATAAAAGAAAAGAAAAAAGAAAAATATATATCTATATGATTACTAACATGATTTGTCAGATGAAGGATAGGGGGTCTCATCAAGAGCCAACCTACCATGATCATAAGGAAGAAAGTGAAGTGGCATTCCCACTATGGCCACCACACCAGGGATATGATCCAAGAGGCACATCAGAAAAATAAAAAGTCCTTGGAACAGGAGGTCTCATCACGAGTCGGCCTGCCCACCTTTCACTCCTTCCTGGTGAATGACATTGTGATTCATCTGGTTACCAAGCCAGCACAATGGCCTCCATTCTGACATCGCACAACACTTCCCTAGGCATACACAAAGGATTGTGGTTCCAAGTGTGAAATAAGCAACCCTGTCAAGGTTATGGACACCTGTGGGCAACAGAGCTCTACTGATGGTATTGAAGTCATATTTTTCATACACCAATAGTCATTATAAACCCTTATTCTTATATCTTTCTATTGATTTCAAATGAGATTATGTTATATAATCCTTTCGAACCTTTTATACATGAAAATCATTTATAAATCAATCATAATGGTTAAAGTGGATAATGACCACATAATAACTTTTACTTACGTCAAGCTGTCCTATCCTCTATTTTTTGCATCATATCACGACATTTCCATATTTATTCACGATTTGCATCATAAGCCTCGATTTCAGTAATCCACTGATTTTTATAAACATGTCATGGATCTATACGTTGTTCCTTTATTTTCCTATACGACTGTAGTTCAGCATGCTGCTCCTTTATTTGACGGCCGAGGACGGTCTATCCCATTTCGGGTGGGCGCAGGTGATCTCCATAATTCACTGGCATACGTGTCAACTCATTACTTAGAGGTATTATGACTTCCTCAAAACTCGGGAATAGAAAGTTTAACGGTATTGTATTTCCCAATATGCACGGCTTGTTGTTCCAACGCCATTTTTGTGTTTTGGATCTGTAAAAATTAACAGTGAGCTAAAGTTTGAACAGCTTGCTATTCCATCATCATCTCTGTGTTTTTTTTAACAGTGTGCTAAGCTTGAACAAAATGGGAGGCAGATCAATTCATAGCGAACCGTAGGTGTTAATGGTCTCTGACGCTGCATGCGAAATCTTAGTAAGGGCAGGATGGATTGCCTACCTTAACCGTCTACAGCAGTCTAATGAGATGGTGGCCATTGAATTTCTACAAAATCTGTAGGAAGATCATTCCATGGTGAGGGGGAGACAAATAGCAGTAACAGATGCGATAATTGCTGAAGTTTCGGGACTGCCAGTTGTTGGACCAGTATGGACCCTGAAAAAGATGAGACTGCAAGATGCTATAACCATCTTCCGGGATGAAGGACAGAACCTTACTGTCAAAGGAAAAGGAGTCCTGCCGGAAACCCTAGGAGAGCCTTGGGTAGAATTGGCTAGAATCGTCCAAAGCTACATCACTTGTGATGGCAGAAAAGACGTGGTAAGACCATGCCATCTCAAACTATTAGTTGTATTAAAACAAAAATGTGCTGTGAATTTTCCCGCATACTTAAATTTTTTATTGCATGATGTTGCCCGAAGTATAAGAAAATCTCATCATGTAGAATCAGTAGTGAGTCATCACGGCCTAATCCGGTTAATAGTCAGTTATAGTCTTTCCCAACAGCAGAGTAGTTGGGAAGAATTGATTTTCTCAATAGATGGGGGATTGGCCTTGCCAGCCCCAAAATGAAAAAACATCACTAGCACATCAATTAGACCGCTGAAATGAAGACAGTCCGTCAGATTGGGGAGAAGCAGAGGAATGTTGGGGAATTCCCAAGGAAACAATAGCCAGCCTATAGAAATACACGACTTAGAGGACGAGCAACCCCCACAAATTAAAGGAGGGGAAAATGAAGAAGAAGAGTTAGAAGAGATTGAAGAAGAGGAACCGAAAGAGGAAACTGAGCACTCCGGCGAAGAAGAAGGGGAGGAAGCAGAGCAACCCAGGTGAAACCCCATAAAAACAAGACTAAAAGAACTCAAACCGAACCCATTATCATCCAAGACCACAAGGAACAACATGCGGCTATTACGAATGTAGAAGTTCAAATAGAAAGCACACTAGTCTGTAATGAGGACGTCCAGATAGAGGCATTTCCCTCTAGCATCACGATCAACCAGACAGTTCATGAGAAGGGAACATAGACTATAAAAAATAGATGTCACAATAAGGAGATCCAGGTAGATCTCCAGCCTAAAAATGTCATGATGGACAATGATTCAAAGATAGTGAAACTTCAAAAAAATCTGGCACAAGCCCAACAAATGATAGAAAAGATCACACAGGAAATAGTTCCTTAGGAGAAATATCATAAGTTACAACAATAGGTAAAGAACATCAATGCATCGGAAAGTGAGGCCTTCGATAGATGGCGAAGGGCAGAGGAAAAAGTTAAAAAGGTAACCAATAGACTAGAAACAGTTATGAGTCAAATGGATACCTTATGTTCTCTGTATACTGATGTTTTAGCATGTAGGGCACCTGCCAAAAAATATGCTTTGTTTTTTATGGAAAGATATTTACAATTGAAAATTAAGGCCGTCAAGGAAGGGGTGTGATGAGCCCCAAAAATGGATAATTATTTGGGCTCATTCAACCTCCTAATTCGACTTCATCCACCATTCTCATTAGTTTATTCCATGTTTTTGATTATATTTATGCTAATAGAGTGAATTGGGTTAGTCATTATGCCAACAAGTCTAATGGGTGCTTTGTGCAGTCTTTTTGGTCAATTTGGAGACAAAATCAAGGGGTTTAATGAGCACTTGGTAGCCAAATTCGTGGGAGAACAAGAGAGAGGATTTGTAGGAAGGTGTCCCCTTCATTTATGGGCCCTTACCTTGAATTCTCCACCATCAGCTTGGAGTTCAAGGGCCACCAAATCAATTATCCAAGGGTAGCCAAGCAAGTCAAGTAGGACTGCTGTTAACTGCAAGTTTTGGGCAGCCGAGTCCCTAAAGTTTAGGAGGACTGTTGGGGTCCTCAATTTGTATAAATAAGAAGGCTTAGGGCCTCATTTTGGTTAGCCAGTAGTTAGTCACTTTATAGTCATTTTGTATTCATTTTGTAGTCATTTTGTAGTTCGATTTTTAGGCAGTAGATTAGCTTTGCTTTCAGCACATTTTCAAGTTCTCCTTGTGGACAGTTTTTGGGATGTAACATTTATTTTGATCAATAAAGATGAATCCAACTTTGCACCAGCTCTAAACCTCTCTTAGGAGGCTGTAGCTCTTGGGGTTGGGCCCATCTCAAGTGCCCAGTACCTCCTTTGTTTACTTTCATGTGTCTTTGCTGCATTCTTAGAATAAAATTTGCTATTTAGATTTAAATCTTGTTTTGTTATTTAGGTTGTTTTTGATGAGTAAAATAACTTTTCATGCTCAGATTTAGTTGATCGGTGCTAATAGAAAAAGCTTCAAGAAAAGGGCCAACAAACATCTGTGGTTTCACCTCTCCCTCAGTGGGATCAGGAGCTGTGACTAGGATGACTTTGCTACCCACAAAAACACTGATTTTGCTTTGCCATCACTAGTGTTTGATCTTCATGTGTAGAAGTTGGTTACAAGTTCAGACTTTCGTTTGCTTAGTTGCATGAGTTAAAATACATGGTTTCATTGCAAGTCACACTTCTTTTCATTCTCTTTACTGACAGCTAGCAAATTAGGTCAACGTAACTAGGTCTTTGAATTTACAAGTCTTTGTTGGTTCAGATTGGAAAAATGACTTGCAGAGCACCTATACCACTCCTTCATCTGCTTATTCTCCATCAGCACCATCCACTCCACCCTCTACTTATAATCCTTACCTTACGTTTGCCACATTTACTCACATAACCCTAGTTTTTGTACATCATTGTTTCAGCCTTCTTTGAGCCAACTTAGCTATATACACCTTCTCACCACTCCATCCACCAGTCCCTAGGCCACTTCAGACCCCTATCCTACCTCCATATCCATTCATGCATCTTCCCTCACTCACCCATCCTCCAAAATCTAATTTTTAAACATCCTGTAGAAATTTCTGAACATCCTGTAGAAATTCCTGAAACATCCTGTAGAACCCCTGCAGACTTCCTGTAGAAGCTCACGAATGAGGTTTCTTGATAGCCAAACTCTGTGAAACTCTCTGGAAGGGTATTAGGGACACCTTAGGCCCTCTCTGAACCTTCCCGACCTCTTCCAAGCATTTCCTCTCGCCAATCCACCTCTGCACCGTCAAAAACAGTTAAATTGTATGCATGATAATTGTGACAACTTATTAAAAAATACAAAAAGATGTTTTCTTCAGATAGTGATAACTTAGAAACATGCATTTTACCTTCCTAGAAGTCAATGGCATCTCTTTCAATAGCTTGCATCCTCTTTTTCGCATCAGTAGGGCTAGCTGGTAAAATTAGGGTTTGCTAGGGTTTGCATTTCCTTTCCGCTTTCCAGTTTCTTTCTGCAAGTAAATTAGCCCCTTTGAGTTAGCTTTCATTCATCAGTTAAAAAGCTTCTTCTAAGAGCTCATAGAAGTTGGCTTAAGCTCCTAGCGGACTTGCGCTAGCTGACCAAGTGACAACTGCGGCAAGAGCTAGTACTTGTGCATACAACACCGTTGCTTCCAAGTTTGTTACGAACTACCGGGTTGATAAAATTAAAGAAGGGAGTTCCAGGAGTTGCAGCATTATTGCTGCAATACTGGGGCCCACCAGGGTGCATATAGAGATAAAAACTATTGATGATTTCATAAATTACTGTAAGCATTATGGGGTGAAAGTCCAGTGATTGCTACGTGAGTTTTATTTGGATAATCTTGTGTTGGATGGTGAAACAGAAGAGAACCCTAGCCCTTTTATGGGTGATATCCAGCTTCAGACATTCATCTTTTTTGCTGTTAATAAGTTAAAGTGGCTTAAAGCCCATAATACCTTCCAGAGACAGGAGAACGGGTTAGATCTGTGGGTAAGGAGTGAACCTAGAAACCCATTGCAACTATGGAATAAGCATAGAAGCTTAATGAGAAAGCAGGGTGTGATCTAGACACTTGGACCCATTCACACAGCAGTTGTCCGGCAAGGGGTAGAATACTTCCTAGCCATCAAAGACCTTGCCATAGTAGCAGCCAAATTCCGATACAAGACTTCCAATCGGAATATCCAAGATAGAGAGCCTTTCAATTACGAGAATTTTAAGCTAGCTGTTGATCGCCTGGTTACCTATGGTGACCTCATCTTGAGAGAAGGCTGTCTTGGTTAGGCTGTAGGTTTTAGAGTCCAATCATATGGTATCCTGCACCAAGGTATAGAGCCCTATATGAATTTCCTGAAGGTCAAACAGGGCATATTTTTGAAGTCTTAGCTAGAAATCATGGTTTTAGACCACTACATGAAAAGCCTTCTCCAGCCTATTCCCTAACTGCCTTGTATGTCAATTACAATGTTTTCATGAGGGCATGAAAAAGGGTAAGCAGGGGGGTGTGTTGAGCATTGGAAAAGGTATGTAATTACCACTTATTTCTTTATCTTTTCCTTTAATTCATAACTTCTTTACATTCTAAGATGGCCATATGTTAAAGGATTATGATAGAATTAAGGGGATTTGTGATTGATGTAAAATGATTAATTATTGTCTTTTTCTATGCAGAAAGTGAAGAAAATGGAAAATCACTATTCCGGAGGAAAAGACAAAGCAAAACCAACTACTGTCCCTTTGACAGGAAACTGCATCCAGATGAGGAAATCAAGATTGGAGTGCATGGACCAGGAAAAGGAAGAAGAAATGTGGTATCAGCGTAAGAGGACGAAACGATAACTGAAGATTAAAGATATGGCGAATCCCTCAGGATCCTTTGATCCTGAGGGATCGCTACCTCAAGACTTATCTGTATTTTTGATATCTCCACCTAGCCACTATAAAAAGGGATAGCGCTGCTAGCCCAAGGGGTGAATATGTTGTTGTTGATTTGCAGAAATTACTGTTGTAATCTAAACTTTGATCATCGACTCTCTTTGAAGAGCGATAGTTGTAACTTTGCCTTTATGATTAATATATAACTTTGTTGTTGTTCCATCATCTGATCCTAGAGTAACCGTAGCAGTGCTTCCCTGGTGGCTAAGGGCCCGGCCCTAGTGGATCACTTTCTTTCTATATCATTATTTTCCGATTACAGTCGTGTGTGGTTTGATTTCCTTTACATTCCTTTAAATTCGCTTTATTCAGTAATCTTCTGTTCCTAGACATTTCATTAACTTGCTTTGTTATATCGAACTCGTAATTGAAATAGCACGATTATTATTTGCAACTCGAATTGTTATGCTGTTCATTCTGAAATAATATCACATTGTCTAATTTGGATATTGCTGTTCTTTTACAGATTGACATTGCTGTTCATTTACAGATTGATATTGCTATTGCTGTTCATTTACAGATTAGTATTACTGTTCATTTAGCTACGATGCACTTACAATTGCGATTGTTGTTCCTTTGATTACTGTTCCATTATCATTGCGATTTTTGTTCCTTTATAACTGTGGTTAATACTCATTATGCTAGAATAAGATTATTGGTTCTACAGTCACTGTGTGTTTACATTTGATTAAGTTTGCTGTTCAATATTTCATAGACTTACTTAGGTTTGTTGTTCCTTTCTAGATTGCTGTTCAAATTCCTTTATTAGTTAAAGTTCAATTAATTTTGGTTAATATTACTGCTTAATTCATTCCTGTAGATTAAGCTTTGCTGTTTGATCTTGTCAATGGAATAATTGTTGTTCCTTTTCTGCAAATTGAATTATCATTTCCAACATTTGCTTTGGTGTGGATAGAAAGATCTACAACTATAACAAACGTTGACTACTGCTGTCTAAGTTGTCAAATTGGAGGTCTTGTTTGTAATTGGTTTACATTTACATCAGTTTACAGGGGAAAGAGTTATCATTACTACATACTTGACTGATGATTGTTGTGGTTTCTTGAGTGAATGATTTAGTTACAAAGCATTTAAATTTCTTGCCATTACAATTAGAGTTTGTTTCCAACATTTAATTACTTTTGTATGTACTATACTGCAGACATTACTCTTGAAAAAATGACCGCATCAGACTGAGTACACTCTTGAGATAAAAAATCGTATTTGGATTGAGAATTAATGTGAAGGTAAATAGAGGTTAAAAAGACCCTTTTTATTGCTCAACGCTGACCCTTTTTATTTCTCAACACTGACCCAGACACCTACCCAGGCCACATCACCCAAGGCCCAGGATGGATTTAGTTCGTAAATTCTGAATAACACCTGAAGAAAAAAGAGGTGGCATCAAGAGGTTAGAACAAACAATGGCTTTGTTCTAAAGAGTTATTCAAGATCTCAAGATTGTGGAAGTGGAGGTGATAAATGGCATACACAATCGAAACAACAAACATGGAGGTCAACACCAGGTGGCTTGCCACCTAGACCAATTCTTTCTCTCCGAAGAAACCCTAGTTAGGGATACATGTTGGGAACGGGTCCCCTAGGGTCAATTTTGGGGTTAAAAGCCCAAGTTTTGGGGCTAAAGGCCCAAATTGTGTATAATGAATGTAAATTCTCCACATTTTGTGGTCGCAGAGCGTGAAGGTGTAAAAATTCAAAAAGGGTTTCTGCCCTTAGTTTAGGTAACTTGTGGCGGCTTGCTAAGATCCACCCTTGCTCTGGGGGTCATGGGAATGTATAAAGAGGGAGTCTTGGAAGAGTCTAAGGCAATTTTTAGTTCAATTCTTAGTAATTGTTTGGGTAGTTGATGAATGTAATGGGTCTATAAGAGCTAAGAGTGAAGAGTCTTAGCATAGGAAAAGGCTCTGCAGCTGAGTGCGCAGAGGCCTAGGGTAGAAGTCCGCACTTGAGCACGTGGACCCCTGTAGCTGAGTGCGCAGGGCAGTTAGATTTTGTACTGGAGGTCTGAACCATCAATAAAGAGAATTATTTTGGAGAAATCTGTGTTTGAGCTATTTTACTTTTGTTATGAATGTTTGTGATTATGATATTTTGAATACTAGATTTATGATTTAATGCTATAGTGATGCGCGAATCTATGTATTTTAATTTTTCATATGAACGCAAGTAAGAATATCTGTTTACGCGAAGATAATCATAATGCATGTTGAAGTTAACCTCTACTTAAGCTAATTTTGGTAGACACAAAAGTAAGAGTAATTACAGAGGCATGTAAGTGTCTAAATTGACTATTTAGGGTCTGCGAAGGACAATCAGAGACCTTCACAAAGGTTTCAAAGCCGGATAAGAGAAGTACATTGATAAGCCCTAAAGGGCTTATAGATCTGTGTGAAGGAAGGGATAGGGTATAAACATGACATCCAAACTATCTCAAGGTGCAGAAACTTGGTTCTTGCATCCCCCCATACTGCTTCGGGTGAGACTTCAGTTTGCGCTTTGCGGATTGATGTCGAAAGGGCCAGTAGTGTAGGGATTTGCTTGGCTAATTAATGCTAAACCTAGGTCAGGGCCCATCAAGCCAACAAATGTTTTCGTTGCCGGGACTAGGATCTACATAACGAGATGTGTGATGTCGCATCATTGGAATCCAACTAAGAAGGAGATCGAAGATTGGTTGGATAGAAATATCCACGAATTCACGACACAAGAGAATAGGAATCCACGATTGACGAAAGAATAGTGGTTGGACAGATACCTGTACATAGAAATACATGAGATCTTCTTATGTTCCTTCCTAGTTGATTTGTACGAGTGGATTGCGAAATTGGTAGACGACCAAGGAAGGTGGAGGCTTGACAGTCCAATAGTTTGGACCCCGGAGTTAGTGCAGAGATTAGAAGCCTCTAAAAATAAGATTGCGTGCGCTATTAATCATTGGCTCGATTGTATCATAGGAGGGTTCATGATAGATTTCACGGTCGATGCCTTGGTTAGTTACAATGAAGCAGAGCACTGCTTATTTAAGGGGCCATGAGGTAAGTATTTAGAATCGTTAAATACTTGGATTAAGTTGCTCTTGTGTGAAAAGCAGGTTATGCAGCTACCTTGATGTTTGGGGATACACGAAGTGGAAGGACATTTAGGAACAAGGGAACAACATGCCTTGAATATAGCCCACTAATTGAAACCACTCTGAGTGACGATGAGGAAGTAGCACAGGCATCTACGAAGAGCTCTCTTTATTTGATAAAGCAAGGGTTCCCGCGAATACCCCATCCACCCACATCACCTCTATCTTTAGCTCTATTGCATACGCCTTCGCCTACACCACCGCCACCTCCACCACCGTTCAATATGGTGAACTCTATAAAGAAACCTGTGTTCGAGGGCATGGGAAATGAAGATCTGAACCAGTTTTGGTTTGTCGTAAAGGCTATATGGGAGGCTCAGGGTATCACGAATGATGAAATGAAGAAAGGGACACTGGTTAGTGCTTTACAGGACTGTGCACTAACATGTTACATTAAGTATTGCACTGATAATCCGATGTCTGCATTGGTAGATATCCAGACTGCGCTGAATAAGGAATTTAGTAGACCTAAGTCTGAAGTGCAATCAATTGTGGGATTCAAAGAGATCATGATGAAGCCTGGTGAGACACCCTAGGATTTGGATCAAAGATTGAAGTGTACGATCCGTGAGGCTAACATGAATCTGACTGATGGGCAGCATCGCGAATGGTTTGTGGCTTCGCTCCTGCCTCATCTAAGGGTTGTGCTATCACAACAGAAGATTGGGACCCAGGTAGAAGCTCTGGAAATCGCGATGAGATTGCATGAGACACCGATGCAAGATGCTAATCTAGGGGTTCAACAGATTCATGCGCAGTTGTAGAACCTTTTCCTAGAAATGTAGAGTTTGAAGAAAGATAGAATAGCTCGACCCGAGGTGCATGAAGAAGTTTGGTAACTGAAGTGCAAAATTCATGGGCATGACAAAGATCACTGTCCAGTTTTCGCGAACTATGTTGTAGCAGGGGGACCAATGCCTCTGAGGCTAGAAGCTCCAACAGGGAAAATTAAATTGCCTATGCTATGGTGTACTATTTTCTAGGTAGCTGGAAAACATGCAATAGACAATTGCCATTTGATGTAGAATTCATACAGACACCGCAATAGGTCTTCTGCAACGTTTGTCAATTGGTGGGTCATGATGAGCACAATTGCTGTAGTTACGAATTAATGATGGATAAAACCCCTGCATACAGGGTGCAGGAAGAAACCCAGCCTCCGGACCAAGGCACTGGAGGAGCGCGAGGCGAGTATTAGGGGCGCGGACGAGGCCAAGGTGGAGGAGGACCTAGTAGAGGTCAAGGGCAGGTCATTTGTTACAACTATGGGGAACCAGGACACTACACGTGAGACTGTCCGAATGCAACACATCTATCATGCCACTATTGTGCTTAGTTTGACCATGCGATGGAGGATTTCCCTATATTGTTACCTAAGATATGTGAAAATGGGGTGCAGCCTCAACAACTGACTCAGAACCTGCATATGATGAGGGATGAGCCTCGCAAGGAAGATCCTAAGGTAAATATTGTGTTGCGGAATGCGGAAATGACTGGTGAAGATAAGGGGAAGCAGCGTGAAGAAGGTGAGTGGGTCCGCAAAGCACCAGAAAAAGAGACCGGTTTTGATCTAGAATGCACGAAAGAAACATTTATGGATTGAAGAAAATCTTTACTGAGGACTCTACCTCAGGGAGTCAGGAGAAGTCGGCTGAAGAAATGGACCATTCCATGATTACGACATTCTTGGAGGCCTGCATGAAACTGTTGCATGATAGCAAGGCTGTGAAAGGACTGTAGGAGCTGATCAATAGGCGCGTTGGGAAGGAAAACGCTACTGACAGACCATGCGTACTCAGAAAGATTGGCAGGCATAAGACAAGAATGGGACGTGAGATGAGGCTTACTGCATAGATAGGAGAACATGAGATGGATCAAGTCATTTTATATTTTGGGTCAGATGTGAATGTTTTGTTGAAACAGACATGGTGCTATAGGATAAAATGCACGCTGTATGGAGAATGAAGATACCCTCAAAGGTCTTCCCGGGACCTTCGACAGACTGTAAGATTATCTGCAGCCATTACAAAGTTACATGCATGTTCATAAACAATAACTAACTATCAAAGTAGGAGAAGGATATTATCTTAAGCCTCTGTGTAGATTTGCTGGAGAGTACAATGCAGTTGGGTGGAAGTCCCCTGAGCCAGCTCCAGATCAAGTCCTACACATAGAAGAGACAAGCATAATCACAACATACAACTTTGATAACTAATACATGAATACATAAAAGAAAATCTAGTTACACATAACTAATCTACTCATGCTAAAAGGTATTGGACAAACAATTGAATGAATGATAGTACCAACACCACGGAGTAGACAATACAACTGCAGTTCTATATTAATATTGGAAGAGTGATTACAACCATCTGTTGTATCAGCCTTCCTTTACCCTCCAGCTTCTGTATCTCTCTCCCTTCTTGCTCGCTTCTTATGATTTGAGACAATGCTCAACAGTCAAGTATGCTATCCTTTCAAATGCTCTGACCTCTTTCACCATAGCCCTAAATTTGCTTATGTAGCAATTGAGTTAGGGTTGCCAAGCTCCTCCTTGAGTTCCCTAGGGAGAAAGCAATGAAGTTGCCATGCTTTTCAACTCTTTCCCATTTGCCTCCTTCTTTCGGATTAGAAATCCTCCAAATAGGTCAATTTTGGATGTTTCCTTGCTTTTCTTGAGTAATTTTAGGAACAAATATCTAGATATTTATGAGTCAATTCATGCCTTTGGCCCTTAGAACTTCACCAAGTTTCACTAACGCTATCCCCTTACTAGTAAATTGAGTTAGTAGGGTCACTAACGCACCCTTAGGCTTGCAAACAAGCTTTATAAAGTAGGTTGTTAGTGCATAGCCTGCGTTAGTGTGGAATCAAGGCCTGTGATTGTAGTATTTGCTTCAGCTATCATGTCTTTCCCTTCTGAGTTGATGAGGAGGTCAATTTGTTGTATAACAGATGCCCCCTAAAGTATGAGATCAGAGGCTATGACGATGGCTGAAATACTTTACTTTAACTGTAATTTTCCTTCAAAAAGAGAGGTAGGATCAGAGCTTCGGGTGGTACCGGAAACTTGATACAACACATATATATAAACTACTAAAATCATGTCTTGAGTCGAGTATTCCCATGCTTAGTAGCTATGTTAGAGTGATTTTCTCCAAAGAGATATGATGATGCTAGCCACTGATAAGCACAATATAGATCTGGTGTCATAATAGAATCATCCTCATAAGTTGTCTCCAAAAAACAATATCCACAACTTGGGAGAGGAAACAAGGCTGAGTGCTGCAAGCCTCTACCCAAGGTCTTGATTTCGACATCAATGAACAACATAGATCGATACATGTGAATATATGCGTTGACGTCGAACATGCACGAAATCATCTGATTACCAATCAATAATGGAGATTGTTAACAGACGCAAGGAAGGCCATCGATAATGATGACGGTCTCCAAGATGCACAATACAATCTAACGAGTGTGAAAGATGTCTTTGTCGTCAAACACCCGTAGAATCGCTTAACCAAGAGCCAATAATGAGAACCCCTGATCAAACACAAGGCAACCTGCCACTAATGTCTGTAAGTACCAAGGCACTGAATGTGTTTTTGGGTTGTCTTCCTAGATAGAGTGTTGAAGTCGATAGGAAGATACCTATTGAAAGGTAGGCAATAATGTGTCCTACATCAATTGACACGAAACAAGACAAGAATGATTTGTTTTTTGAGGAATCTTTTGAGCATTTGGGTCTAAACAACAGAGGGCATGATGAAAGGATATGTTTGATGGGTTGATAGAGGAAACAAAAGGTTAACTGTTGAACAATAGAAGGCACGACAATGGTTTTAACCATGCAGCACTAGACTCATGAACACTAAAGAGTGTTAGGATACGAAGATGCAAGAACATCAGGGTATATAGGCTAAACCCATAGGATTCATATTGAGAGGCCATCACAAGGAAGGTTTATCTGAGGGAGTGCCATGTTCAAGGGAACAACTGCTACCAAACCACACTTTCGAATATGGAATACAGTTGTATTGTCCACTTTCCCCGTTTGATTAGTTTAATGAGTCCAGACGGGTAAACTCATCGATCTTTTCATATTTAAAGAGTCTAAAAAGGACCGCAAAAAGAGTGACTCTTTGCCCTATTTGATTAGTTTAATGAGTCCAGACAGGCAAACTCGTCGATCTTTTCATATTTAAAGAGTCTGAAAAGGATCGCAAAAAGAGCGACTCTATATCTTGTCTGTGTAATTTAAAGAGTCCAGACTAGACAACTTGGTGGTCTTTTCATATTTAAAGAGTCTGAAAAGATCGTAAAGAGCAACTCCATGGTGGTCCCTTTGTCATAGTTGTTAACTGGGTGTGACAAAAGGTTAATAGTATACCCGGATCGGTTACTTTTCCGTTAGTTAGTGTATTGAATCTAGATAAAGAGAAACCTATGTTCAATAGATGTCGACCTCATTTTGTTATGAGTACGAGGAGATGGACTAAACTCGTTTTTCGTCATGAATTTTTAATGAGTCACGCGATGAAAAACTCAATGCCTTCATCAAATTTTAATGAGTCAAATGAAGAAAACTCAAGGTATCCTTTTTAGTTTAGTGAGCGAGGAAAAAGAGGTAAAAGAACTGCTCATTCCTCTGTGGATTTAACGAGCCCAAAGGAGAGGAAAAACTTGGGGATTTTTCGATTTTAAGAGCGAGAAATGGTCCCAAAAAGAAAGTGCTCTTGTTGCTGCCGTATATTTTTAACGAGCCCAGTAACAAAAGCTTGGGATTTTTCAGTTTAATGAGTGAGAAAAGTACCTAGAAGAATGCTCAAGTCATATTTATAAATGTTTAACGAGCCTAAAGACAAAACTCAGGATTTTTAATGAGCGAGAAAAAAGCACCTAAAAAGAATGCTCCATTGGTATTTTTTAGTTTAATGAGCTAGAAAAAGATCAAAAAAGAGTTGCTCAGACCATCGTCGTATATGTTTAATGAGCCCAACGATGAAAAACTCGGAGATTTTTCAATTTTTTAGAGCAAGAAAATATCCCATAAAAGAAAAGTGCTCTTATCTTCTTTGTAGTAGTTTAACGAGCCCAAAGAAGGAGACTCGAGGTTTTTTAGATTAATGAGCAAGAAAAATACCATAAAAAGAACACTCAATCTTCTTCATGGTAGTTTAATGAGCCTAAAGAAGGAGACTCAAGGATTTTTTGGATTAACGAGCAAGAAAAATACTAGAAAAAGAATTCTCGCTCTTCCTTGATCTCATGCTTGACAATAGAAGGGTCTATGCCATATATTTCCTCATAGGACCAAGGGAAAACATCGCCGAAGTCCTTAAAAGGGTAGGTGAAGCTCACAATTTCCTCAAGATTGCGATTGGCTCCAATCTGTATGTTTTCCACGATGCCTGTCATGATAGAAATATCAATGGGCAATGATTTTGAGATATTGCCCCTGTTTCCTTCCGAGTCCAAAGTTTGGATAGTTGTATGGTGAGGAAACAATTTCATGTGCGTCAGGTGACAAGATTTGAAGAGGCATCACGTTTGAATCAAATATTGAAACACGATGGTGCGAGTCCTCCCAAGGTCTCTTTTCTAAACTCATGATCTCTCTAATAGCTTCGTCCTTAGGTAGGACTTGATTAAGGGGATCGAAAGGAGAAGTTATGAGAGGGGAAGTGGTACCATTGGCTGTAACCAAAGTGATCGGAGGTTCAGATGCAGATTGAATGGCTTGGTAAGCCAATTCAGCTGGTGACAACGACTTTTTTCTCCATAAGTGTTAATGTTTGAAGGAGCCGGTAGGATCCATGGATCGGTTTGTTCATGAGGAATAGATGAAAGCATATTGACCATCTGTGAAACCTGGGGCAGCTGAAGAGGGAAACAACCCATTAGGGAAGAAGCCTTTAGTAGACCGGTACTGATACTGACATAAGAGTCAGGTACACCACCCACTAAGGGTACAAAGTTACTAGGTAATGGAGAGTAATCTGGGGTGCAAAAGGATAGCTGGTCCACTGTGACTATATTTCCATCCAAGGGAAAGAGTATGATATGGAAGACCGAAGACACAACGACCTTCATGGCATAAGTCCAAGTGCGGCCCAAAAGTAGATTATAGTCGAGTTTATGATCCATGACTTCAATGTCTACCATTACCGTTTTCCCACTCAAAGTGATGGGATAGCTAGCTAGGTAACCTTTTGGGATGAAAGTGTGGTCGTCGAAAACTTGAAGGGAATTCGATGGCGGCGATAGGGTTGGAGAACCCAGGGCGAGCCAACATGACGCAGGTAGAAGAACCTTCGTCAACGACAGTTCTATGTATACCTTTACCTTTCGAAAACATTTGCACTTGAAATGCAAGTTGGTGAGAAAGGGGAGGTTTACACTTTTCCATGTCGAAAACTGCAAGCATGGAATCCTGTGGGTCGATACCACCAATAGCTGAAAGCAAAGCTTTCCCTTGTGCTGGACATGTTTGTAATAATTCAAACGCCGACATAGCCGATGACGCTTGCGCCAAGTCTTCTACAATGCTGTAGTTTTGGGTGGCACGTGCAGATGTATTGTGCGTCGAAGTGCCCCTTTGGGGGGGTGAATACAAGGTCAGCAACCAGCCTTTCGATATACAAATCATTGGGCGGTGGTGGGTTTGGACTTGAGGAAGGTTCCTTTGCATGAGCGACAGGAGCTCCATAATATTTGGTTCTTGTTTGTAGATCTACCGTTTCAAAGGTGTAAATGGTAGAAGATCCTTCACTAGCTGTAGGATGTTGCGAACCACCATTGCCCCCTTGTGGGGGTTGGGGTTGGTTTGCAATAAGGGTTTGTTGTTGTTGAGCAGGGAAAGGCATATTCAAGACAATGGTGGTCCTACTAGTATCCTTTTGAGCAATGTATTCTGTGCATTCCTGAAGATGCGGACAATGATAGGTCATGTGGTCTTCAACACTGATTTTGTAGGAAAATATGGCAGGTTTATCCTTTCCATCGTCAGGAGGTGCAGTAGCCTTCTGTTTTGGGTTTTGTTGCTTTGCTGATTGCTCTTCAGAAGGAGCGGTCTTTTTCTCATTCTTCTTTTTCTTACCACCAGGATTTTGTGTAGACTGCACAGAGTTTATCGTAGTGGTAGGAAGAGCAGTTGATTTGGTAGTAGTGGAAGCATTGGAGTTGCAAGGGGCATTGAGGATTACATTGTAAAGAGTGCCAGACTGTGAATATATCAGATCTAAGTGCTGGGCACGATGTATGGATTGGTCTTCTATGAACACACCACCTAAGGCGGCATCATTATCGATTTGGGGGAGTAGGGACTTGCAGAACTAGTCTGCTAAGAGATAGTCTGGGAGGGGAGCTTTGACTAACCTCCGCCTATGTCTCCATTCATGTATATGATCAGAGATGTGGGTGGCGGTATCCTGACATAATGAAGTGAGGAGTTCTGTCCTAGTCTCATAGCAGATGGGTAGCTGGAAGTGCTTTAAGAATTCCATCGCTAGAGCGTCAAAGGTATTTACTGATGCACGTGGTAACTCAATGTACCACTTAGCTACGTTGCCAATGAGGGTGCGGGGAAAAAGACATAACCAGACACTATTATCCACCATGGAGTTAGAAACACTCCAAAGATGGTAGGTGGTGATATGAGTGCCCGAATCCTCCCCTTGTTTCCCATCGAACTTGGGGATGTCTGTTGGTATTTTATGCGGGATTGGTGGCCATTGTAAGTTATGATAGATGGGGTCATTTGTAAGTTTGTACAAGTTGGGGATATCCAGCGTTGCCAAGAAAGGCAGATTGTGTCATGCCCCCTACTTAGACTAAGGCGATGACATATGACATGAGGAACCTTGCGTTCCTCCCATCGTTTGAGTCCTAATATTATACATGGGATGCATGGTATAGTAGTTGCCTTGAGGTATGGTGTTGTAGTGTGTATTTCCATGGGGATTTTGATACCGGGGTATAGAATTGCCCCCAGGATAAGCGGTGCCCCCTTGACTCATTTGAATTTGTGAGTAGGGTGCCCCCATGGATTGGTTGGGACCTCCTTGAGGGTTCTTGCCCGTCATAGAACTAACCATTTGTCCTCGATTGACATAAGGAATGCTCATGTCAATTAGTGACTGACCATGCATGCCTGAGAATGGAGGGGGAACTGTTATGTTCCCTACTGGAATGTTCATATTGGGATTACCCACAGATATTGGAATCTGGGGAATTGAACTGTACAATGGCGGCCGACCATATTGTTGGTGGATGGGAACCGCGCCTATATTGCTATATTGAGCGTTATAGGGAGCGTTATATGTAGCACTTGTCAAAGGTATGCAGTTTGACACTAAAGGGGTGGAACCCGACATCGGCTGGGTTCCACTCGTAGAGGGTGTCATGTGAGTGGTTGTACCTGGGACAAATGGGATAGTGGGGTTCGCCATTACTGGTGTTGTGGTGACTGTCGACTGGGGAAGTGGTGGGGGACCAAAAGTGTCCCTTAAGTCCCATGACCCGTTAGTCGTTGACGGGATAGATGGAAATGTTCCAACTATCGAAGCAGGAAGTACAAGTACTGTGGGATCCAAGATTGGGTCCGACGGATGCGTAAGTGAAGGGTTTAAGGGGTTAGGAATCCTTTAGTAAAAAATTTCTCTGGCAAACTTGAAAGGTCAGTTGTCCAAACTGACCCTGTGTGAGATCTGGGAGACTGATTCCCCAAAGATGGGGAATCCGATTCACTGGAGCTCGACGGATCTTCCACAATGAGTGGAGGAAGTCCTAGCAATCGTCTAGATTGATGATGAGGGCCGGATGTAGCCATAATGACCGTTATTTTTTATCAATAAATTTTATCATGATATTTGTTAAAGTCTCAAAATGATAACACTCGGGTGCCTAAAAAAATATAAAAAATACACTAAGTTGATCAATCAGCAAACAGAGGGAAATTACCCTGTCTGATAAGCACCGATCACTAGAGATGAAACCTAGTATCTCAATGAATAACAAAGAAGGATGGCCAGATGTATAGTTACGGTTAATCTAGAGCTTCGCCCAAACCTCAGATTGAAGGGCCAAGTACTCTCGTGAAGATGAGCACCCTCCTAAAAATTGAAGACGGAGCAGATTCGTCTGTGTTAGGTACCAGGACAACTTGTCCCAATCACCTTGTGTAAGTCCCTAAAGGTTTGGCCACTAAAGATACCTCAAATCATAGACACCACCGAGGGGGACATAGTCATAGATAGCACGCTGTGTGGGAAGGATACCTGAGTCCTCGACTCAGCTCCGAAATCCCCGAAGGGATCCCCAATACACAGAATACCCAAAGGAGTTGTAAGAGAAGGTGGGCTACCTTCACTTACAGTTTGATGTTGTTTTTTATTTTGCTTCGCCTTTATTGGAGTGGTCCTAGTAGTATGAGTGAAGAAGGAATTTTTCTCTCTTTTAATGACACTAGTTTGGTTTTCGACCTTGGGCAGTTTACTCACATGCCTATCCCAAGATCCTAGCCTACACTAATGTTTGTTTGCTCAATAAAGAGTTACTGATTGATTTTAGGTAAATTTTATGTGTACTTGATTATTGTCTTCGGTAGGGGAGTTGACATATGAAATGTGATGAGACTCTTGACTCAATAAATCATGCACAAGACAATGCTTTAAAAAAATTTCAATTCGATGAAAACAAGCTGTATTCTACAGGTGAGAGTTTTTCACATATTCATATTCTTTCCATGCATCTTAGTCATTTAACACATGCATAACCAAAAGACTTCTTTCCAATGTTTCTTAACAACTACTTGAAACCAAAATAGAGCAGCTTTTAACCAGCTAAATAGAAGGATGAATAAAAAATGTGGGTCTTTCTTTCATAAAAAATGCTTTTAAGAAAGAAAAACAAAACTTATTTCCCAAAAAAAAATTTTTTTAGGACACCTATTTTGCTAGCAAAATGTAGTAACAGATCTTCTTTCAGTCCACAAGAAGGCTTCCCATCCCTTTTGGCTTTTAGACACAGCTCGAAATCAAGTTTTTGGGAGACTAACACTCTGTAGCAGTGGCCACAGAGAGTTAATAGGTCCACTAACACTCCCTGTAAGTAGACACAGTGCTTTATAAAGCTCTATGTAGTCTGCTAACCTGCGTTAGTGTGGGAAATCAGTAAAAAATAGGGCTTTCTAGATCAAATTCAGAGATGAATACATGTAGGCAAGATGCAGCAAGATTTTTGGTGGGTCAGAAAGGGATTGCAGAAGTATAGGGAGCTATTAGAAGGAGGAGAAAACCGAGAACTGTCCGGGCAAACCGGGAACTAGATGTATAGTCCCCAGTGGAGTCGCCAATTCTGCTATAGGATAAAATGCACGGTGTATGGAGAATGAAGATACCCTCAAAGGTCTTCTCGAGACCTTCGACAAACTGTAAGATTATCTGCAACCGTCACAAAGTTACATGCATGTTCATAAACAATAACTAACTATCAAAGTAGGAGAAGGAGATTACCTCAAGCCTCCGTGTAGATTTGCTGGAGAGCGCAATGCAGCTAGGTGGAAGTCCCCTGAGCCGGCTCCAGATCAAGTCCTGCACATAGAAGAGACAAGCATAATCACAACATACAACTCTGATAACTAATACATGAATACATAAAAGAACATCTAGTTACACATAACTAAGCTACTCATGCTAAAAGGTATTGGACAAATAACTAAATGAATGATAGTACCAACACCATGGAGTAGACAGTGCAATTGCAGTTCTATATTAATATTGGAAGAGTGATTACAACCATCTGTTGTATCAGCCTTCCTTTACCCCTCCACCTTCTCTCTCTCTCCCTTCTTGCTCACTTCTTATGATTTGAGATAATGCTCAACAGTCAAGTATGCTATCCTTTCAAATGCTCTGACCTCTTTCACCATAGCCCTAACTTTGCTTATGTAGCAATTGAGTTAGGGTTGCCAAGCTCCTCCTTGAGTTCCCTAGGGCAAAAGCAATGAACTTGCCATGCTTTTCAGCTCTTTCCCATTTGCCTCCTTCTTTCGGATTAGAAATCATCTAAATAGGTCGATTTTGGATGTTTCGTTGCTTTCCTTGAGTAATTTTAGGAACAAATATCTAGATATTTATGAGTCAATTCATTCCTTTAACCCTTATAACTTCACCAAGTTTCACTAACGCTGTCCCCTTACTAGCAACTTGAGTTAGTAGGGTCACTAACACACCCTTAGGCTTGCAAACAAGCTTTATAAAGCATGTTGTTAGTGCACAACTAGCGTTAGTGTGGAATCAAGGCCCGTGATTGTGGTCTTTGCTTCAGCTATCTTGTCTTTCCCCTTTGAGTTGAAGAGGAGGTCAATTTGTTGTATAACACATGGGAGAGAATGGGGAGACCTACGCTACAGTGGTCTCCGATTTAGTTAAGGATGGTGAACCAGAAAAAAATTATCCCAACGGGGAGGTTGCATAGGGTAACGATTGATATTGAAGGCACAAGCACACTAGATGATTTTGAAGTGATAGAGATTGTGGATGAGAGCAATCCCTACCCCATGCTCCTTGGGAATGAATGGGCCACAGACATGAATGGGGTAATTAATTTAAAGAAGAGGAAGATGCTATTCGAGAAGAAATCGCTTCGTGTAGTAGTGCCCTTGGACCCTGCAGAAGGACTGTGTTATATTGAACCGGTTCGTGATTATGAAAGGGATGATGATTTAGACCAGATTTACAAGATAATGACGTGAGATCAGGATTGGGTGAATCCGACAGTAGATGGACGTATTGCATGGGACTGCGAAAGTTCTTGCACATCAGATTTAGACGAAGAACTAGAGCACTGACATAAGTGACTGCATGAAGTATCTACATTGGACTGTAAGATGATGACCAAGTCATTGTGCTGTGTATCATCAGAGGTAGGAAATCTTCCTTAATATGATGGTTTAACTGATGTTGATCACTTTTTGGATGCATTTGAGAGAGAAGTTCCAGAGAAGTATTGCTTCCAGGCCCTGGACTGGGCGTTGCGCACTATGCCTGTGAGGTGGTGGGAAACACACAAGGACATTTTTTATGATTGGCACATATACAGAAAAATGATGCGAGTGTGGTTTGGTCACCCACAAGTGCGGCTAATAGAAAAGTATGATGGGAGGAATGATCTATGCATCCATTTGGCCAAATGGACCGAAGTGTAAGGAGTGAAGCCTCAACCGGAGTCTGTTTTGTCATACCTTGGATGTTATACCGATGAATTGGTACTTGGAGACATAACTTCGCCATAGCACTGAAGAATGGGATTTTTTACGCCAAGGATTTTTTATGACATTCAGTGTTGAGGATGGGTTTGAATGTATCAACGAAGCATTGTAGGAGGTTAAGGCAGTGATCTTTAGGATACCGCAGGATCCTCTAGATTTGATTCAACTTGATTGGACTACCTAATTGAGCCACGTGCTAGAGTACTACAATGTAACAATGGAAGAAGAAGACGAAGACCCAAGGCAGATTACTATTTCAAAGACTGAAGGTCATCGCAAAGTTGAAGGACCACAACTAGAGATTCCATACATCACTGAACCACTCAAAACTAGACAGGTGAACATTATCATGGAGGAAGAGGCAGAGTTTGCAAATATTGGGGACTACTGCGACGATGCGCAAGTAGATAAGGTTGCCGAATTACTCCGATAATATCATGATCTATTCCCCACATTGTTTTCAGATCTAAAAGGGATACTAGGATACTTGGGTGTCATGAAGATCACGCTAAAACTGGACACGAATCCAGTTAAGAAAAGACCTTACCACCTCAATCTGAAGTATAAAGAAAGGGTCCGTTTGGAGTTGGATAAAATGCTTGCAGTAGACATCATTGAACCAGTATAAGAGTCTAATTGGGTAAGCCCAATGGTAGTTCAGGACAAAAAACAAAAGGATGAGATATAGATATGCATAGATCTCAGGAAGTTGAATGACGCCTGTGTGCATGATCCCTTCCCAACTCCGTTCACTGATGAGGTGCTAGATAATGTTGGCGGCCAAGAAGCATATTTGTTTACTGATGGGTTCTTAGGGTACCATCAAATCAAGATCGTGCCAGAGGATAGGAGTAAGACGACCTTCGCGACTGAATGGGGATGCTTCTAGTATACTGTGATGCCTTTTGGGCTGAAGAACGCACTGGCGATATTCTCATGCATAGTCATCGCAACGTTCAAAGATTTCATTCACAAATTTTTGGAGGTATATTTTGATGATTGGACAGTGTTTGGATTAGTAAAGCACCATGTAGCAAGTCTGCACTTGATGCTAGATACATGTCGAAGGTACCAGATCGCACTCAATTTGAAGAAATGTTTGTTTTGCGTTCCTTTGGGATCTTGCTGGGTTACGTGGTATGCATACAAGGATTGATGGTAGACCCTGTGAAGATCGCGATTATAATCAATTTGGAGGCACCAAGAAGTGTGAAACAGCTGCGTGCAACGTTGGGGCATACAGGGTACTATAGAAAGTTCATCAAAAGCTATGCCTAGATCACCACACCGATGGAGAAACTGTTAAAAAAGGATGCTACATTCTGCTAGAATGAGGAATGTCAGAAGAGCTTGGATGTGCTCAAAGAGAAAATGGTCACCGCGCCGATCCTAGTCTTCCTAGATTGGAAGAAGGAATTTCATGTGCATGTGGACGTGTCATGTATTGCACTGGGAGCAGTACTGACACAGGCTGGTGAGGGAGAATTGGATCATCCCATAGCATTCACAAGTAGGAAGCTATCTAAAGTTGAGAAGAATTATTCAACGATAGAGCGTGAAGGTCTAGCTATGGTATACGCGCTCCAGAAATTTAGGCACTACTTGCTAGGCAGACACTTTAAGATGTATACAGACCATTCTACATTAAAGTACTTGGTGAACAAGCTTGTGTTGGGGGGAAAATATGCAGATGGCTGTTGCTATTTCAAGAATATGATTTTGAAGTCATTTTGAAACCAGGACGATTGAATGTTAGATCGGATCATCTGTCGCACATTGAAACAACATAAGAGCCTACTAATTTGGAGGAAGGACTACCTAACATGTAGCTCTTTGTGGTGCACGTCACGGATAGTCACTTTCAAGATATTATACACTTCCTGATGACATGAACAGCTCCAGAAGTATATACTAGCCAACAAAAGAAGGAATTGGTGGTGTGCGTGACAGGCTTTTTTGTCATTGCAAGACACTTGTATAAAATGGGATCAAATGAAATACTGTGACATTATGTGTGAGTATTTGAACAAAACAACATCCTCACTGAGGCTCATGGAGGAGCCGCGGGAGGGAATTATGCGGGAAAAGCAACATCGCAGAAGATTCTATGCGCTGGGTTGTGGTGGCTAACAATGCATAGGGATTCAAAATTTTATTGTAGGGCATGAGATGCATGCCAAAGGACTGGCAGACCATTGCGAAGGGATGAGCTGCCACTGAATCCACAAATATCGTTACAGTTCTCCGAGGAGTGGGTGATTGAATTTGTGGGAGAAATTCAGCATCCAGGAAAGAAGACGGGTGCGCAGTACATCATCACCGCGACTGAGTATTTAACCAGATGGGTGGAGGCGCAACCTCTGAAGGACTATATAAGCGTGATAGCAGAAAAATTAATCTTTTAGTATGTGCTAACAAGGTTGGGTTGTCCAAAAAATTTTAATGAGCGATCGAGGTACGCATCTTCTTAATGAGATGATTAGCACGATGACAAAGGAATTTTAGGTTTACCATCAGAAGATCACGCCATATCATCCACAAGCTAATGGAACTGTAGAAGTGTTTAATAAGATTCTAGAGAGCACGCTAACGAAGGTTTGCAATACCCAAAGAAACGATTGGGATGTGCGCTTAACCGCGGTGCTATGGGCTTACAAAACAACTTGTAAGAAGCTGACTAGACAAACGCCTTTCAGGCTGGTTTATGGCGTTGAAGCTATGATGCCAATGGAATACATTGTACCTAGTCTGTGCATTGTGGCATTCACATGAATGGTGGATCGCGAAGCCATGGAAGAAAGGCTCACGCAATTGGAAGAACTGGAAGAAGATAGGTTTCGGGCTAGATTCCATCAGCAAGTTCAAAAGGAACACAAAAAGGCATGGCATGATCGGTACATCAAACTGCACACCTTCAAGGTAAATGGTTTAGTGTTATTATATCATAGCAAGTTTGATAAATTTCCAGGAAAATTTCAGATGCATTGGCTGGGGCCCTATGTCATCAAGGAGAATACTGGTGGTGGAGTCATTCTATTGGTAAAGTTGAATGGAGAGGCATTCCCAGGGAGGGTGAATGGTAGCCGATTGAAGCCCCACACTAGGGATCTGACCATATAACTATATGGTGGAAGCATAGTATTAGCGCTCTAGGTAGTTGACAGGAGGCGTGGGACTATAAACTACACTACCTGGGTTGCAGAGCTATGTGGTTGGGGTACTGCGTAGAAAGGAGGATTGTCACAGTGTCAGCAAAAGCATGAGGGGAGCTGCGCTATCAAAGGAGAGACTGTATAGAGCAGCTAGAAAGTGACCGTTATGGTCATTGCTCATGACTTGACAGTGGAAAAATGGCTAAATGGAGTAGGGGGGTGGAAATTAAGTTGGAATTTAAGAACAAGATCTTTGAAAATCTGTTGCCACTCTAGCATTTATGAACCGATTTGGGGGGAAGCAGCCGGATTCAAATTTGAAATTGCCTATAAATTATAGATGGCCAACCAATGAAAAACACTTAGCATTTTGAGAATTGAGGTGTTGAGCTATCAGGTGCGCATGAACCTTGATTACTTTGACGCTTTGGTAGCAAGTTCAGTGTTTGAGAAATTGCTAAAGGAAAACCAAGAGATTTTAACTGGCATTATGTCAGCACTTGTGGAGACTGCAAATGCTAGAGAAGTGATGGCAGCTGAGGGAGCGCCCCAGTGGTAGCGAGTGTAGAGGTACCTGCAGAAGTACCCAAATCACCAAGGTCACCTAGGTTGAGGCCTACGCCACCCAAAGAAGGTCCCAAGATGAAGAAGGATAAGCAGAAAGAAACACAACCGATGCGTGAGTCACCAAGGAAACACCAGAAGAAGGAAAAGCCTAGTGCATAAGAGAAGGGAAAGGTAGTAGACCTGGAACCTTATGAGGACATAGAGGATGTCGGTGTGGGTGTAGAAGATATTGACATGGGGCAGAAGACATTGATGTTGAGGGGGAAGACCCTATCTCCAAGCTGCCACCATATGTCCCTCCACATCAAGGCAAGGCGAAGGTACTAAAGGACATAGACTATAACAAAATCACACTTTTCACCCCATTGCTAGTAGACAAAATCACATTCGAAGGACCACGCTTGGCGCGTATCCCCCTTTTGAAGCTAGACGACTAGGATTTAGCAAATATAAAGCGTTTTGCCCACTTGGCAACTGATACATTCATGCACCGCATCTTCTATAAAGACTATGGTATGATCGCGTTGGAGCAAAGGAAGTGGATTAGAGGGGTGGACAAGGTAGGACTATTGAAATTGCTATGGGTGCTGCATTTAAACTGTGTGCCCATAACTTTGATTGTGATGAAGTAGCTACTATGCTTGGTGCACGATGGGTGCTTGTGGTTAGGATATATGATACCAATCACTGACATGCTGATCCACAGGATCACCTTGCTCCTGCACTTAGGCTTGAATCCGGCCATGGAATTTGGTGGAAAGTCAGGTGAGCGCGACCTCGCCAAATGAATGAAGGACTAGTTCAAGCTTAACAAGAAGCCATGCACCTACTCCATCTCCATCATAACCAACGCTACGGTTAAAGTAGTCACTTAGATTTGGTAGGGAAAATTATGAGCACAGATGAAGGGCCAACAACAGTGGTATCTTTAGTAGCCCAGTGCGCAGAGGGTGTACAATTTAACTGGGCACGCTACCTCTACAGTGAGTTCCTCGCAAACTGCCGAGAAGCATAAGATCAAAGAAAGACTTTCCACTATGCATGGATGCTGCTATTGATTGTACTGGTTGCACGAGACTTGCCGGAGGACAATATATTTCCCCTGATTGCACCAAAGATTCTAGAAGCAGTGAAGTTCGCTTCGCTTTGGGCTAGAAAGGACCCCTAAAGGATCAAGGACAACAAGATATTCTACATTCTCATGGAATCAAGCATCCACACTGTGACTCTCACCAATTGTCTTTAAGCAGTTGTTTGAATATGTGCAGTTCATGGCAAACTTCCACTATGTTTCCATCAGAGTGCGGAAGGACCTAGCACAAAAATGGTATGATCTTCCATACTTGGCAAAGGATGATGCAATCGCCGCGGTTCTGGAGAGTTGGCTTGCAGAGTGGCGTAAGGACTCAAACTTATCAATTGGGTCTAGTAAGTTTGCTACTAAGCAGAAGAAGGAAGAGGCCAGGTTAAAGATGAAGCAATTGGCCGAGAAACGGAGGAAGGAAGTCGAGGACAAAGCCAAAGAAGAGCACGTGGCTAAAACGCAGGAAGAAGGGGAGGAGGAGGAGGATGACCATGACTCAGATAGGAGTTAGAAGTCGCCTTCTCCATAGATAGATGAGGAGGAGCAGCGCTAAGAAGGGAGGAGTGGACCTGAAGAAGGAAGGCACTAAAGGAACAGGTGGATGCAGCTCAAAGCAAGGAGGTAGTACTGAAGGCCAGATTGGGGCCTTGGCTAGAGCAAGCCTATGTACTGATCACCTCCATTAAATGGAAATTGACCAGTCTATAGGTGAAACAACAGAAAATACAGGCAGACAGCGCAGAACCAACAACGGAGTAGCTCATCGAGTAGGTTAAGTAGGCGGCAACGCAGTGTACTGCCTAGGTTGCAGTCGTATAGGTGGAGCTGGGAGGTCTTCACGACAAGACCTCCGCACTGGCTGAGTGACTCAAGGCGAGTCACCTGATTTGTGTTGGGGGTCTCTTGGGAACGGGTCCCCTAGGGTCAATTTTGGGGTTAAAAGCCCAAGTTTTGGGGCTAAAGACCCAAGTTGTGTATAATGAATGTAAAGTCTCCACATTTTGTGGTTGTGAAACGCGAAGGTGTAAACAGTCAAAAATGGTTTCCACCCTTGTTACACAAAATTTTGTCACTATCCCTATAATCCCCGTTCCTTGAACCTAGAGGACCTCTACAGTGAACCCTACATGCTTCCCCTTCATGAAGAAACCCCCATTGTGTCCCTCTTCATGAGTAGAACAATTCCCTTTTGCATAATTTCCCACAACTCTTCTGTTTTTCCCAGTTTATAAGACCGGCGCTAATGACCCTTGTTCTCCTTGTGCCGACATGCAGGGATTATAGCTGTCCATAGCACTGACTGGAGTGACTGAGCCTTGTTCCAGTCATGCCGATCCTCTTTTGGAAATTTTTTTAAATAAGGAGCCAAAGCTTCCAGCTCTAGAAGCTTCGTAATGGAAGTCTAGTAAATGGTTGGGCTGGATGGAGTGGAGGATGTCAGTTTGGGCTCTTTTCCCCTATTAGGATGGAACTACCTCAAGAGATAAGACCTTCTCCCATTAGAAGAGGAACCATCCATTCAATATTCTATATAAACCTCCATTTTTCCCAAGCACAAGCTAGTGTTAATGTTGGTGTGCTAGTGCTAATTAAGTTTGGAGTAATCAACAAGTTATTCATAGTTCTAGCTCTCTAGTTGTGTGTGAGGGAGAAGTGTGAATTTGGTTTAGTGTGAAGACTAAAGGGAGAACTATCATTGTTGAGGCCATCATGGAATGCTAACGGAAGTGTGTGGGAACCTGGATTTGTCAGAGGAGAACAACAACGTCAAGACAACAATTGTAATCTCTTCTTGATTTAATATATATGCAACTATCAATTGATTTCCTACATAATGTGTCATCTCACATGTTTATGGTTTAATGCTTCTTGACTTTTTAAGTAGGTTGAATTAAAATTTGTCTATTATCATGGTTGTTGTTTTTTGTTGTTTACTTGTTTTAGGTGTTTGAAGAAGGAAACATGAGATAGCTGGGGCAAGCATGCAAGGTCATCACCAAATGGGATAAGCGTACTAAGAGGTAGGCTCTCTTAATTAGTTCTAACTCAAGGAAATCTTCTATAGAATGTCTTATTTGTGGCTAGACCCTCTATCAGGCTAGAGGAATTGTTTGTGTCTACACTTAGAATTTTACTTCACCACAAATTGGCAACTCCATTGGGGAACCAATCCTTTTGTTTGCTTGCTTGAAATTTCATGGTTTTACGTGAAATTTTCTAGTTTAGCCATTTCACTTTAGTTCTGTCTGCTTTCCTTTGCTTACTACTCTGGGTTTGAAATTCATAGTAGCAAGTTTGGTCCCAATTTTTGAAATTTTTTTATTTTTTCTCTACATCCTCACTCAACGCATTTATTGCGCTGACAATCGCGTCGATCAACATGATATGCTCAAAAATAGTCATGCCGACCCCCTTCTGGCACTTGTTGTCAATTAAGAAGTCACGCCGATGATGGAAGTGAAGATTAGGGTTCACCCCAGATCTTGGACAATGTGTCTTGCTCTCTTGATTTCTACCTTGTAAGTTGTTTAGACCATCTTCTCCCTGACTAGAAAGTTGCTTCTCATTTAATTTATTTGCTTGTTGATTTTCCTTCTTTTCACTTGATTTCTTAGGTCATTGGATGGTTTGTGGTCTTAAGGTGTCTAGGTTGTCATCCATTCAGCTTATTGTGAACTCAGTTAGTCAATTTTTTGGTGCATTTACTCCTTGCATTTCGTTTATGGTCCTTCTATGGCTTTGACCTCCATTACACAAGTTTGAAAAGTTTCATTTGCTTGTCTAAACGTCTCTTTTCTGGCATAGATCACATTGCTTGTCTTGTTTTTGGTAAAGTCATTGTGTCATTTGTTTGAAAGAGATTCTCTTTTCATGTTTTTCATTTGGTTGAGAATCAATTGTCTCGAAACTTTTCATTGGAGTGTTTTATGAGAAATTCATTTTGTCATTTCATGAAAAGTATAAAATTCTAGTTTGTTGCATCAATATGTTACGGTAGTTAGCATCATTGAAGACTGGGATTTCATTTGCATTTGAAAATAAAAAGAATTCTCTTTACTTCTAAAAGGACTGTTTGAGTGTACTTGTTAGGAAATTAGCAATTGGAATGTATTTTTCATTAAGTTTGTTTTCTCAAAAAGTTAAGTAGTGAAAAATAATTTTTCTTTTGGTTGCTTGGTTGTTTGCATTTGATTGTGTTTTCTACCCTCTCTAGTGTAGACAATTCAACAAATTGAAAGGGTCTTGTCTCATTTAGCTGCATTTAGGGCTTTTCGAGTCACATCGCTAAGACCTGAAAACCGAGACATAATCCAAGATAAATTTTAAAATGAACTCAATTAACCTAAGGCGCATTTGAAACCTAACAATCACATCTAGAAGGTCTATGCTAGAGACATGTTCCGATGTCTTTAAACCTAACAACTGTCATTAGATTCATCATTAGACAACACTAGTACGGAATTGTGCTCCCCATACCGTCAAGTATATAATGGGAGACCCATCTAGGTTGCAATCCTTTATCAATAGGAAGCTGAGTCTGCCACCTTGCAAACATGATACACCAAACACAACATTCGCGGAGATTGCCTGTCCGTACTTCTCGGTTCGCCAGGAGGTATTTTGTAGTTCATGGTTGCTTGGTAATCCATTTTACCTAGATCATACGGAGTAGTCATTTGATATTTTTGACTCATTAAACTTAAAAGATCATTCGAGCGCTTGTCCTTTCAAGCTTGTTTTCAATCGAAAGTGATAGAGTCATCTTTGCTTCTTTCTTGACTCTTAAAACATGAAAGAGCACTAGTTTATTAATGCGTCTTAAAAAATTGTTGCCCACGATCTTATAACATCCTGTTAGTATTTTCTAGAGAAAATCGTGAGTTTTCCCTAAAGTACATTTTAAATCCTTGAAATTTATCTCTTTTCCTATTAACTAAGACAAGGTCATCATGGTTGAACCATCTGGTTCACCTAGTTCCTCTTCCCCTCCTCCGTCTGAAAGATTGTCTGAGGAGCATTTTCCTGAATTACTAGAGTCACTCAAGGACCAAGGTGTTGAAATCGGAATCGTTTTGAGCATTCAACCTTTGTCATCCTGTTATGAAACGAGCTCAAGAAAAGATAGAAAAAATAGATCAACACCTTAGAATTCAGCCTCTTCGAGGGGGCAACCTCCTTTACATTACATAAATGAACAATTCTTGGATGATACAAATGAAAAGACCTCGTTTCTATATATAGGAGTCTAAGGGGTCATAACATAATCAGAGTCGACATAACAATAATAATGCAAGGGCACAATAATAGCAATAGTGGGCTTCTATGGGGCACAATAGTAACAATATGGGCACTGCATGGGTACATCAATATAATAAGTGGGTTGTACTAATAACAATAAGGGGTTACACTAGTAGTATAGGGGCCTAACACATCCCATCCTCCACCTGGGTCACCTGCTGATATTGGCTCAGAATCTCTGGACAATCTTGTCCAGACTCCTGAGAGTTCGTCGACTACTGATGGTCAGTTTGGAATGGTTATATATCCTCTGAATCCTTTGTTTGACCCTTTTGTGATATCATCACAACGTCCGTATAGTCTGTACGATCAGCCAGGTGTTCCTTTGGAATTATGCCCTCATACATCTTCAGTCGTTTTTCGTCGTTTGTTCCTAGCTATGGAACGTGAAGGCGACGCTCCAGTTACCTTTCCATATCAATCGAGAGTTTCTACTCCACAAACTGTCGAAGAGGAGGAACATCAATTCCCCCCTGAAGGTTTCTCCTATACGGGGAGCATTCCCATTAGTGTGTATTGAGATTTTCCACCTAATTATGTGACTTTAGCACAGTTGGTCTCAGGTACACCTAGTGCCTCATCACTTTATCACAACCTTGTCTAGGTGTTTGGCACCATGCCTACTATAAGTCCGTTCATTGTGAACCTGACCTCCCAATAGGGCATTACCTCAGTCCCGGTGCAACACACCATTCTGAATCCTCTTGTCTTTTTCATCCCATTCACCCATCTAGTTCAACTAGTAGTCTCAAGGCATGTTACTATCAGTTCTTCGATCCCTCCTATAAGTGGACAAGATGTGCCACCAATTGGGGGGCAGAATCTGAGTGTTTTTATGATGTTAGGCACCACCAATGTGAGTAGCTCACAAGCTCACATGATTGGTATGAACCAACCTTCTTCTGGTGTTATCCAAAACCCTGTTGGTCCTATTGGATCAAGAAATATCTAGTACCAACAGGTCCAAAATCCCATTGGTCTGTCTGGGTCAAGCAATTTCTAGTATCAGTAGCCTTATGAGGCTCAGGTTCAGTACCAAGCTCCTTATGTTCCATATGGTTCTCAAGGAATGGTCAATACGCCTTACATCCTTCAGTCTAGACAATATGTTCAGCCTGGTCCATCCACTTTTCCAGGTGGCTATGGCCAGATTCAATTCAGAAATTTTCCGGGAACTGTTCAAGTACCCTTGTAGCAGTAAGGACAACCTTTGTTGCAGCAAGGGCCATCCACGCAACAACACGGGAAGATGATACTGCACCAAGGACAACTGCAACAACCACAAGGGAAACCCTCACAACAGTTGCAGCAAATCATGCAGCAGTAGATGCAGTATGCTCCGCAAACCTCCCAACCTATTTCTTTGCAAGGCAAACCTCTGCAGCAGTAGGGACAAATTTTGCAGCCACAAGGACAACCTTTGCAGCCACAAGGTCAATCCTTGTAGTAGCAGAGCCAACCCGGGTAGTAGAAACCCTTATATACGTATGAACAGGGTCAACCCTTGTAGGGACAAGGTCAGAGTCAAGTCCTACAGAAGCAGGACCAAAATCCTAATGTCCAAGGGCAACACGCGCAAAATCCTTATGTCCAAGGACAGCAGGTCCAAATCCCTCTTGTTTAGGGGAAGTAGGTTCAAAACCCATATGTTTAGGGACAACAGGTGCAATATCGATATGTCCAAGGTCAACAGGCTCAACAACCTCTTAACCCATATGTTGCTTATCATCAACCTATGGCTGGATAATTCCAAGGTGTTCAAGGTCAAAATCCTCCCTACGACCAAGGTAGCCTATAGTGGGCACAAAACCAAATGCCATATGGCTAGAACCCTCCACTATGGGGGCAACGTCCTTACTAGGAGGGATGGGCTCCTCCATTTGGACCCGCTTATCAACCTCCAATGCCTTTTAATACTCAATTTCCATTCTTGGCTACACTAGAGTTTCCAGATGTGTCTCAACTCATGAATGATCCAATTCTTCATTCATCGTACTGGCCTCCGGTTCTGTCCAAGATCCCAAGCGATTGTCCCAAGTTTGATGGGAAAGAAAAAGAAGATCCTCAAGCCCATGTGATGACATATCACCTTTGGTTCTCTTCAAATTCCTACATTGATGATTCTTTTCTTCTCCTTCTTTTCCAACGAACCCTCATAGGTGCTGCAGCCAAGTGGTACATTGAGCTCCCTCGAAGTACTTACCATGACTTTAACCCTATAACCATGGCTTTCCTCACACATTTCCAATTATCGGTTTGCTATGAAACTAGAACCTATTTTCTCACATCACTTAAGCAAGATACTATGACACACATCTCCAATCACATTCATGAATGGAGACGTAGATGTCACCTGTTCAAATTTGAGATTGCTAATCAGTTGCTCACCGAATGGTTTACCAAGTCATTCATTGCTCCAATTTCTCATGATATAGCTATGGGTGGATGCGTTAACGAAGAACAAGCCATTGCTCGTGTCCAGTACTTAGGCATTATTTATTCTCAGTTTGGCACTTTGTATGAGTTATTACCCAATGCTCCGCAACCATCATCTGACCCCACGACATCAAAGTCACAGGCTACACCTCCTGTTGATGGAGTAATTGGTTCATTGTACCAGACCCCTCCCAAATATTATTACAAACAGAATTCAATGTCAAACACTGCTTCCAATAGTTCCTCCCAGAATCCACCTAGCCCTGGTAAAACCTCAGAGGTCCACATTATCCAGTCTACCATAGCAGAAAAATCCTCGAAAGGTAAGAAGAAATACAAAGGTAAGGGTAATGCCAATGCCCCAAAACAAAGTCCTCTAAGTTGTCTTCTGGTGATTCTTCCCAATGGAAGCCTAAGTATCTATGCCTCATTTGTGAGGAGGATCATTATACTAAGGACTATCCCCAATGGTCCAAAGTTAGTTGTTTGCTCAAAGGGACCCCAACTGTCTTGAAAGAGTCATTTCCGTCTCAGTAGACTCAAATGGTAGACCAACCTCAATCATTCGCTTCCTCAAGATCTCAAGTGTTCATGATGAGTACACCTATTAATGTGGCTACTAGATCAAAATATTACCAAACTCCTACTCTGACAGTCAAGAAAGAGAACGAAGCCACCCCTTCTTCTTCTCCCCGAGTACTGGCCCTCTTCACATCGAGCACCCTAACCCTGATTTCACCATTCGACCACCTTCTCGAGGTGTGCTAAGGAAGTCCTCGTATAATCCCAATGCTCAAGCCGCTCAGCACTATAATATTATTGAGGATTTGGCTTAGGTGCCATCAGCTATGTCTACTCTCGAGGTACTCCAAAGCTACCCATCTCAATGGAAATCATTGTTGTTGGCTATTGGCAGAATTGATCCTACCAATTCCAGCCTGATATGTTTTGATCTAGAAAACCACATTCCGCACTTGCCTCATCAGATTTCATTTCTCATTCAGTTGATCATCAATGAGAAAACCATTCATAGGACCGTCATCAATGAAGGTGATTCTACCTGCATCATGTCAGTTGTTTCCTGGAAGGTAATTGGTTGTCCTACTTTGAACCAATCCGCTAACACTTTGGAAGCTTTTGACGGGCGCGATTCACGACCCTTCGGTGTCTTACCCAACCTTGCCATTACTTTGGAGGGCAAGACAGTACACGTCAAGGTGGAAATTGTTGACGCTAATCTCAATTATAATCTTCTACTCGGATGGAGCTGGACCCATGCCATGCATGCTGTAGCCTCCTCCCTATTCCGTGTGATTCATTTTCCCCATCAAGGGAAGATCATCACAGTTGACCAACTGTCCTTCTTTGCCTCTTCCTCCTCGGATGACAATGTTCCATATGTCAAGCACACTAGTGCTCCTTATGAGAGTGTGGGGGAAGGTCTTTTTAAAGATTCTACCTTGATGGGAATTTTTTCATTCCCACCTACTCATGTTGCCTCTGTTAACATGATCTCAGTCAAATATGATCCTTGGGTCATACCTTCACCAGATCTTGTTGATACCTAGGGTGAGGTTATGCCACTTAGTCCTGCCAAAATCAATTACGTGGAAATTGTTTCGGCCTCAAGTTCCGTATCCTCTGATTTTCCTGTTTCGAGGACTTCCCTCGATACGTATTCTTAGTCCCTATGGCTTGGTGCTTCAGAATCTCCTGATCCCTTAGCCGAGACTTTTCTTACTGATGTGAGTATCATGGAAGTAATATCTCTGGAGGAACCACCTTGGAATGATACTCATCATCGTCCTTGTTCCTACCTCGCTCGACGGTCATGTGTATGTGTCTTAAGCAGTTCTCTTCTCCATTTCCTATTGATGTGTCAGGTTTTCCTACCATCATCAATCTCTTTCAACTGAGGGCACCTTTATCCCCTCATGGATTCAAGTCTTTTCTCTCTCTCCTCGAGTTTTTACTGATTGTCCATTATTGCAATGGGGTTGTCATATGACTCGTCACCCTCTCTCACCCAGGGGGCATGGGGACAATGCCTTATATGAGTTATACTCTATTATTTGGCTGAGTCAATGCTTACTCGTCATGTCAATGGTAAAACTCCAGTGTTCATTTGTGTTGATTGATTACCCGAGTCCGAGCATGGACTCTCTCAAAAAGTACTATGCTTAGGTCATCTTGCATGGTTACTTGTGTACATTAGTGTGTCATTCATTTTTGTGCAGTGTGGTTTGGTGTGTTAGTTTTCAAGTAGCTTTCATGTTTACTATGTCTTTCCTTGCTTTGCAGATGTCTGTGACTCCTCACATTGGTTTTGCTAATGGTGCTTTCCGTAGTACCTAGAATCTATCCTCTGCAGCATGGGCCATTTATGACCCTCATGGTGAGTTGATTGATCTTCAAGGTATTTGTTTAGGTCACACAACTAATAACATTGCTAAATACAACACAGTCATCGAATTGTTGTCTGAGGCCATCGCTCTTAACATTCGGGAATTGGTTGTCGACTTGGATTCACGGCTTGTTGTTCTTCAACTCAATGGGCAATATTTTGTCAGAAACCCTCAGATGTTGAGAATGTATCTACATATTCGTCTATTAGAAATAAATTTTGGTTACATTACATATCATCATATTCCTAGACACATGAATATATTGATAGATTCATTAGCTAAATATGTGTTGGATAGACATTTACGAAACATGTGAAAAGCCAAAACAAATCATTTGTATCATAGTAAGCAAGAATATACAACATATATATATATATATATATATATATATATATATATATATATATATATATATATATATATATATATATATATATATATATATATATATATATATATATATATATATATATATATATATATATATATATATCTATATATCTGGCAATAATGTTTGATACATCAAAACCCCAAAAAATAATATGTGTGTTCAAATAACATTTGCGGCTCGCAGGCCTCATATATTTGTGGCGTGCAGGCCTAAAAAATGTAAATGCTGGACCTAGGAGCTAATCAGAATGGTGATCTTGGTAAAATGAAACTGCTTGTGCCACATGAATCGGCAGATCTGATCAGATACCCCTACTATATGCCTCTGGTACTAGCATTGGATGTCTCCCACCCAGGCATACTCTAGGATACCATGAGTCAACCCCTCAAGGTTCCTCCTGATCTCCTCCTCATTGTTGCTTCCCTCTTGATAAGGAGTGACATCAAACTGGCGAGCAACACACCTCGCTATCGGGGACATCCCGACAGGATGCTCTGGTCCAACATTTGCATTGATAAAACAAAATGTTATAAACACATATATATAAAAAACAATTAAAAAATAAAAAAATAAAAAATTGATTTTTTACCTTCATCGTCGAAATCCTCCCCATCTGGCAGTGGCATGTATGAATCTCCGTGGAAGTCGGTACCACTGTATGGCCAATCCTCCACTACGATCAGCTATCATCGTAGCCATGAAAAGAAGGCGAGCCTGTAAGACATATGCTGGCCCCCAGTGATCCTATGCATCAAATGACTCCAATGGACCATTCGTGGGTCTCGTGGCATTGGCGGATCTACCTCAGTCAGCTGGTACTGGAACAATGAAACCTACTCTAAGAAGAAGGTCACTAGTATAGATCCGAAGCAAAATTGCTTCAGATTCCCCACCTTAGCTTTTGTCAGCTGGCATTTCATGTTGATCTTCATGGCTTCCACCCAATTGAAGATTGTCGGTGTTGTGCAGTCGATAGCATATAGAAATTTTGACTTGTTAGTCTCGTGCTCTACTTGGGACCCAACCACTCTATTGATAGTCAACAATAGCACTCTCAGTGTCAGATCTCGCACAATGGCAATCTCAATCTTGCTACTCTTGGATTTGAGGGCTTCTGGGCAATGTTTGGCAAGTAGCATGGATATGCTTGCCCCAATTGGTCGTGACCCATATAGGTTGACTAGTTCCCCTCTCTGGGATAGTCCTGTGATGAAATAGATGTTTGAAGTTTCTAACTCCAGCTCTTGGTCACCAATGATAAATATTTCCCGATTTATGTTCCAGAGACTAATCAAGTATCGAATCATCTTAGGTTGAGCCCACATCCCTGGTGTGAGAAAGAACTTGAGGAGCCCACAGTTCCTCAAGGCGTCCAAGCAATTTGGATCATTCATTGCTTGAGTGTCCACATCTTTGTGCTCGCGTTCTTTCTAGTCTACCATTTTCGATGATTCTTTCCTGCAAAAACCATGTATTTAAGTCAATAATCATTTTTGGCAAGTAAAATTTTAATGATGATGGAATTGAGAGGAAAATGGATTTTTCTTTGTTGACGGCACCAACGCGCCTGTTCTAAAAATAGTTGTGCTGATGGTGTGGTTGGGTGTTTTAACAACCCTCGGCTAGCGCGATTCCATGCTCGGAAATCGCGCCGACTGACGGCGATTTGTTTTTGCCAAAACATCCCTCAGAAATCCAAAAAATGGATAAAAACATGAATAAACAGTATGGAAATGGAGATTAGGGACCTGGATCTTACCTGCAACTGTTGGCTCAGTGAATGACCTCCCGAGTCTCCCACGATTTGCTTTGGTAAAATTAGGGCAAAAGAGGGTAAAAAGTTTTTCACAACAAAGTAAAATGGTAAATGGTAAAAAATATTTACTTTTCCCTCCTTTTATTCAGTGTTTCATAAAATGTTAGGGTTTTTGAGTATTTTTGACCTATTTTGCCTCGAGAATTGGATAATGCACTTTACCTTTTTTGTGCAACGGCAGGTGATGGATGTTCGACGATGGTGCTAAGTCAAGTTTTAACTATTTTCTCAACTCATAAAACTCAAATGAAAAGATTGCTGAGTATTTTTTCCCTTTTGACTCGTAAAAGAGAATAAAATGGGGGGGTCCACTTTCAAGCTCTTTTTTGACCCTTTAAACGTGAAAATATAGCTGAGCCCTTCTCATTTTGAACTCGTTAACGGATGTGAAACGTCGTGTGCCCAGTATACATTTACCCATTTTTCGAGCTGGGATGCACTATTTAAAAAAAAGGTGCTACTTGACTGAAATGGTCAAGCGGTTCTCTCAAGTATCGTTTTCTTGCTTTTCAGGCTCGAGAGACACAAATGTACGAAAAGGGACCATGTGGAGTTTTCTTTTTCGTGTCTTTTTCAAACACTCTAAACATGAAAAGGATACCAAGTTGCACCTTTGTTGGACTCGTTAAAATACTAAACAACATTGTATTCGTCACTATGACGAACATGAGCTTCTCCTTCCTAGGGCTCGTTAAACTTACTAGGTCAGATTCGTCTGAAGGATGAACTTACAGTGAAAGCATATGCTATCCCATTCAAGCTTGCAATTTAAAAATAATTAGAGTACCTGCCAGAAATGGTGGGGGGAATTTGGAAATCCAATCAGTTGTGTCGACAACTCATCCTTGAACATGACACTTTCTGCTTCGTGTCGGGTTGGGATATCCTCCTCTTTATCGTTGACCTTCCTGTGTTGGGCCATTTATTTTTTCTTTCCATTTGATCTCTGCCACGTCATCATGACCACCGATCCTATGGATCCAAAAGCTACCAAACTTCTGGTTGTGTCACTGATATGTTCAAGCGTTGTCCTTTTGCAGTTACACATACCCCTGATTCTCTGTATCATCCAAAATCATTTTGCATCCTTTTTGTCTCATGCTAATGATGTGGGATACATCATGGACATCCTTCGACATGGTCTCTCCTTGTGAACTTCAAATCATTATCCGGGATGTTGACCGAGAGACTCCCTTCCAGTACCTTAAAGCTTGCATAACCTAATGGCAAGTTCTTCACACTCGACGACAAGTTCACATCATTGGCTTTCGATCAGGTGATTTCACGGGTGTTCGACTATAGTTTCTTTATTCACATTCCATGAATTATGCTGATAGTACCTTGAGGACCATTTTCATTATTGGTGGTTTCTTGTGCTTGTTAACAGTTTACATCATCGACTGGTAATCAAGTGATTTTCTGGTATGTTCGACATCAACACATCTGTTCACATGTTAGAATTTGTACTTTTATCAGGTCGTGTTGGAGCGCAAGACCTTGGGCTCAGATTACAAAAGTCCAGGTTGCAAGGTGGTGTGACATGATTGTGCTGATATGCATGTCTCTTTCAGATGGGTGGCTGTGACCATACCATGAGTTGTCATATGTGATCCTTCTCATTATTGGATGGCTACAACCATACCTTGGTTTCGATATGATCCTGTTTATTGGATGGCTGCGCCCATACCTGGATCCATTTGCATGATCTTTCTCTAGATGGCTACATCCATACCATGATTCATGTATCATTTGATAGAGTTTTTAGTTATGTATATGTATCTATACTTTCTTGCAGGTTTTCCAACGACAGACTCTGGTTCACCGCACTGATTCATAAAGCATTTCACCCCACTCTAGTTCAGCCTTCACACTTTAGGGGGCATCTGTTACACAACATTTTGTCACTGTCCCTGTACTCCCCGTTCCTTGATCCTCGAGGACCTCTACAGTGAACCCTACATGCTTCCCCTTCATGAAGAAACTCCCATTGTGTCTTTCTTCATGAGAAAAAAGATTCCCTTTTGCATCATTTCCCACAAATATTTTGTTTTTCCTAGTTTACAAGACCAACACTAATGACCCTTGTTCTCCTTGTGTTGATATGCAAGGATTATAACTATCCCTAGCACCAACCGGAGTGACTGAGCCTTGTTCTAGTCACACCGATCCTCTTTTGGAAACTTTTTTAAATAAGGAGCCAAAGCTTCCAGCTCTAGAAGCTTTGTAATGGAAGTTTGGTAAATGGTTGGGCCAGATGGAGTTGAGGATGTCAGTTTGGGCTCTTTTCCCCTATTAGAATGGAACTACCTCAAGAGATAAGACTTTCTCCCATTAGAAGAGGAACCATATCCCATCCATTCATGCTATATAAACCTCCCTTTTTCCCAAGCACAAGTTAGTGTTAATGTTTGTATGCTAATGTTAATTAAGTTTGGAGTAATCAGCAAGTTATTCATAGTTGTACCTCTCTAGTTGTGTGTGAGGGAGAAGTGTGAATTTGATTTAGTGTGAAGACTAAAGGGAAGAGCCTTAAAACTATCATTGTTGAGGGCATCATGGAATGCTAACGGAAGTGTGTGGCAACCCGGATTTGACTGGGGAGAACAACAATGTCAAGACAACAGTTGTAATCTCTTCTTGATTTAATATATATGCAACTATCGATTGATTTCCTACATAATGTGTCATCTCACATGTTTATGGCTTAATGCTTCTTGACTTGTTAAGTAGGTTGAATTACAATTTGTCTATTATCACAATTGTTATTTGCTGTTGTTTACTTGTTTCAGGTGTTCAAAGAAGGAAATGGGAGATAGCTGGGGCAAGCAGGCAAGGTCATCACCAAATGGGATATGCATATTAAGAGGTAGGCCCTATTAATTGGTTCTAACCTAAGGAAATATTCCATAGAATGTCTTGTTTGTGGCTAGACGCGCTATCGGGCTAGAGGAATTGTGTGTGTCCACACTTAGAATTTTAAATCACCACAACCTCTAGTTTAGGTAACTTGTGTCGACTTGATGAGATCCGCCCTTGATCTGCGGGCCATGGGAATGTATAAAAAGGGAGTCTTGGAAGAGTTTAAGGCAGTTTTTAGTTCAGTTCTTAGTAAGTTTTTGGGTAGTTGCTGAATCTAATGGGTCTGTAAGAGCTAAGAGTGAAGAGTATTAGCGTAGGAAGAGGCTCTGCAGCTGAGTGCACAGAGGCCTAGGGTAGAAGTCCACAATTGAGTGCACAGACACTTGTAGCTGAGTGCATAGTTCAATTAGAGTCTGTATTGGAGGTCTGGACCATCAATAAAGAGAATTATTTTGGAGAAATCTATGTATGTGCTATTTTACTTCTGTTATGAATGTTTGCGATTATGTTATGCTGAATACTGGATTTATGATTTAATGTTATAGTGATGTGTGAATCTATGTATTTTGCTTTGTCATATGAACGCAAGTAAGAATATTTATTTACTAGAAGATAATCATAATGCCTATTTAAGTTAAACACTACTTAAGCTAATCGGGGTAGACATAGAAGTAAGAGTAATTACAGAGGCGCATAAGTGTCTAAATTGACTATTTAGGGTCCGTAAAGGACGATTAGAGACCTTCGGAAAAGGTTTCAAATCTGGATAAGAGAAGTACATTGATAAGCCCTAAAGGGCTTATAGATTTGTGCAAAGGAAGGGATAGGGTATAAAATTGACATCACAACTATCTCAGGGTTCTAAAAATTGGTTCCTACATCCCCCCATACTAATTTGGGTGAGACTTCAGTCCACTCTCCATGGATTGATGCTGAAAGGGCTAGTAGTGTAGGGATTTGCTTGGCTAATTAACGCTGAACGTAGGTCAGGGCCCATCAAGTCAACAATATATTTATTGAAGCAACAATCCTCCCTAGTATGGGATTTGATCACTGGCCAATCTGACTTGAGATAGATTTGAAAATGGCTCCTAGAAATAGATAATTAAACTTTGAGAGTTTTTGGTTCCAGAACCTGAACTTTCTTTCCAATCTTAAGAAGTGGTGGCAAGAAATTTTAGTACCTGGGGGTAACTTGATGCAGGTGTTCCAACGTAAATTGAAGGATCTTAAACAAAAAATAAAATCTTGGAATAAGAGTGAGTTTGGGAACATTCATGTAGAAAAAAGGAAGATGGAAGCACACATGGAGGAGGTTCAAGGCTGAATCATAGCAGAAGGAAGATTTGAATCCATGCTTAAAGAGGAAGGGCGCTAGGTCCACAATTTTGAGATATTCCAAAAACAAGAGGAAATGTTATGGAAGAAGAAGTCCCACATCTACTGGTTAAGAGAGGGTGAACGTAATGCTTAGTGATTAAGAATTGGCATAATAATCATATTTTTTCTCTATTTTCTGGAGATAATAGCTGATTAGTTGAACATGAAGACATGGAAGTGGATTTGGTCTCCTTCTACCAGGATTTTTTGTCTAAAGGTGATCATGACAGATTTGAAGCCATTAACAAGGTCACATGCTATGTTCCCCACTTGATCACTCCAGAACAAAATGAAACGCTTATGAGGGAAATGTCATTTGATGAAGTGGTAAAGGCAATGACTAGTAACGAAGCCCTAGGTTTGGATGACTTCACCACAAATTTCTTCAAATCCTATTGGTGCTTCATTGGTTGGGACATTCATGCCCTTGTCGAGGAATCCAAGAGATCTCAATAGGTATGGTTTGGATTAAATGCTACTTTTCTTACTTTGGTTCCATAATCAAATAATTCTGGTGATCCAAGAGGATACATGCCCATTTCTTGGTGTAATGTGGTGTATAGATTCATTTTTTCAATTATAGTAAGGAGGTTTAAACCCTTATTGAAGAATATAATAGGCCCAAAGCAAACTGAATTCGTAGAAGGCAGACATGTCATAGATTTGGATTGTGACTGCCCACGAGGTAGTCCACTCACTCAAGTAGAGCAAGAGGCCTAGGATGATGGTCAAACTTTATCTATCCAAGGCACGTGATAAACTAAATTGGAGTTATTTATTGAGAAATCTAGAGGAATTTGACTTCTATTCTCCATGGATCAAATGTATAAAGTCACTCATCTCCTCGCCTTTCTTCTCCATTTTTTTAAATAGATCTCCTACATACACCTTCCGGCCTTCTAGATGCCTCAAGCAAGGAGATCCTCTTTCTCCCTTCCTATTCATGATTTTTGTTGAAGGGTTAGGAAGATATATATTAAGTCCACATTTCATATGAGATAGATAAAGGGAATTTGACTCTTAGGGAAGGATTTTCCAATTACACATCAGTAGTTTGTGGACGATACTATGCTATTTGGGGAGCCAGTTATTCAAGATATGAGAGCTTTGGATACTATCCTATCATATTTCGAGGATGCATTGGGGACTCTGATCAATGGAGATAAATCTAATATTTACTTTTTTAATATCAATAGGCCAATCCAAAGGGACATGGCTAGAACATTTGGATTTCAGTTGGGCGCTCTGCCTGCCAAATATCTAGGAGTGCCATTGGTGGTGAATCCCTTACGGATAAATTGTTGGAAGGAGACTATTAGAAAAATATCCAAACATATAGAGAATTGGAATTTTCATTTATTGAGCATTGCTTTTCGGACAACCCTATTGAAAGCATTCATGCAAGCCATTCCAATTTACCAATTGTCTGTGCTATCAACTACTAAAGGGGTGTAAAAAGTTATTATCTTGAAATTCTTTAAATTCATTTGGAAAGGGTCAAAACACATCAGGAAGTGGGGATTGGTGTCTTGGGAGAAGGTCTTACTTCCAAAATGGGGTGGTCTTGGTCTAAGGGACCCAAAGATTCTCAACCAAATGATGGGAGTGAAACTTTGGTGTCATTGGCTGCAAAGAGGATTTGAGTTGTGGAAGGTGATTTGAGATAGGAAATACATGTTGGGTTGCTCTAGGAAGCATAAATTTAGGACTAATATCTATGCTTAGGATCCCATATTTGGAACTTGGCTAAGGACAATAAACATGTTATCCACAAGTACACATTCTGGGAGATATGAAATGGAAAAAATTCCATATTTTTGGGGGACTTGTGGCAACAATTTCCATGCTTGGAACGTATTGAGGATCTTCAAAAAATTAGGGACTTCACTATTTCTCAAGGAGAAAAACTAGTTTCAGAGTTTTTTAAAGTGACTATTCTACACTCTTAGTGGAGAGAGTTGAAGTTTGAGGATAATTTCCCTAGAAGTTTGAAACTATTCAAAATTGGCTACTCCTAAAACATTCTCTATGAGAAAGGAGAATTCAAGTAGCATAGCATAACTATATATTAAGATGGAGATACAAATATTTGGGTATGTTTACAACAAATTAGGCATATGGGTTAGTTGCTAAACATTCGATTATCCCTACGGAGACCTTTTGACAGAAGATTTGGAAGGCCAAATTGTGGCCAAATATTTCTCGCTTCCTATGGCTTATTATGTGAATGTGACTATTAAATTGGGATCACCTCTAGTGGAAGGGTTTCATTGGGCCATCTTGGTGCCCTTTATGAAAACATCACAAAAAGGACATATAGTGACTTACTGAACACTTGTGAAGTGGCATAGGAATTGTGGAATCAAGTGAGGACTACCTTTTGCTACATGGACTACATGCCTCATAGTCTTTGGGAGACCATAAAATTTTGGAAAGGTTCTCTATTTAAAAGCCCAGTGGTCAATCGAGCATCGCTCCTTATCGTAGGCCTCCTTCTTTGGAATTTATGAAAGGAGTGAAACAAAATTATTTTTAAAGACTGAAAATATCTAATCCATATGGTTTGGAAAACTTCCATTCACAATGCAAGGGAGTCAATCCTAGCAGAAAAATGGGACATGGAGGATTGGAAAAATGAAGGAGAGGAATCTGTAATCCTAAATAAATTAGGCATATAAAAATAAACGTTGGGACCTCAAGGGAACACCAGTAAAAGTGATCCAATGTCCTCCCCAACTGGATTCATTTTACCTCCTAAAGGATTCATTAAACTAAACTTTGATGGGGCCTCTAAAGGAAACCCTGGCCTAAACAGATTAGGGGACCTCCTCCAGGATGATTGAGGAAACTCTTCAAGAATTTTTTTTGGCTTTTTTGGTCACACTACCAAAAATGTGGCATAATTCAAGGCATTGGAGAAAGGGCTGATATTTGTAAAAGGAATGGGGGCTTTAGCATCCAAATAATAGGAGACTTACAACTGGTAATCAATGTCATCTAGAAGCTTATTAATGACTCTCAAAAGTTGTTCATAGTTGACATCTTGAACTTATGGTCTCAAGTATGTAAGATTTGCTTCTCTCGTTCCCTTATGTTATCACATCCAACACTCGCTGAACAGGGAACAAAGCGAAACATTGGTTAGATAATTGGGTGAATAAGGAGTGCAACCTTGATGTAGCTTCTTCATGGCTGCCTCCTATGGGACAGGGTGACCTAGATCAACTCTCCAGAAGATGATAAAAATTACTTGATGGGGGTGACAATTGGCGATAATGTTGTATTGGTGGAGGCCTCATCCACCTCACCCATGTGACGTCAGTCTTAATGAAGTGTGTCATACATGAAGCTTCTGGAGGTGATGAATATTATAATGCTTAGAGGAGTTTCATTGTTGTATTGTTGGTTGCATGAGGTTATGGGACGAGAGGTGGAAAAATATTTTGGTTACTTTAATTTGCAGGTTGGAATTCTAGCTATTCCAACCCCTGTCCTTCTAGATGAGTTTAGTTACGACGAAGATTATGTCAACTCTGGAGGTGCTATAACATTTAGCAAGGAGATTCAATGATAGTGTGTGTCTGGTCTCGAGGTGACTCCCCTAGTCTAGCCACTACATTTTTTTGGCCTAGTTGGTATCACAGTGGCAAGGTTTGAAAGGTAGAGTGGATCAGTTTGGGTTCACATCGAGCTCTTATCTTCTAGTAAGCGTCATAAACTTGTGTTGAGACTGGCCTTTGTTTATTTGTTCAGTTGGTCTGCGCACATTTCATTCTGGTCTATTGAATTTCTATTGGCATCCTCGGTTGCGTTGTTGAAAGTGAACCAAGTGTGTGGGAGGCCAGAAGGAAATCACTCATCCACTCTCTGTTTTTTAGGCTTCTGGGCATAGTATCTATGGGTGAGTATGTGTTTTGTGGAGGGGTTTTGTTGTGGAGGGTGGTTGTCCTTATAATGCAGCTTGTGTGCTCAGAGTGTGAGGGCCACTTTGGGGAAGGATTTTGGCCTTTGGGTGTGAGAAGCATATTGCATGATGCTAGGTCTCATTTCTTTTATTCTTGTGTTCATTTCCCTGGGTGCTTTGAGGACAAGGGTGTTGTGGTAATTCATGGGTTATAGAGTTGGTGGTATTTTCTAGATAGTCAATGTTATTATGACTTTTTTGACTCCATGCAACAACAATATGGGTGTGCCCATCATGGTGTAAGGCCACAAAGCCATGCAGAAGTCTACCTTGGGGATAACCATGACCTAGGAGAAGAGGTAGTGCCACATCAAGTCCCCTTTCCTAGCAGAATTGAATCCCCCCCCCCAAGCCATTTTATTCTTTAGATGAATTCCTTTAGCAGATTAGAGTGCTCTTGGAACAACTTGCTCAAGAAAAGCATGGAGAAAAGAACAAGGTTATTAGGTTTCTGGAGACCTTCAAGAAAATCAATGGTGTACGATGGACAAGCTTGCCTCTCTTCGTCGTGGACAAAAGAGGATTCATGATAGAATGGAGCAATTAGAAGGAAGATTGGAGCACATGCAAGACCATGTTCATTGTGCCTTTAGTCCACCTCCATCACGAGGCCATAATCAGAACAACCTAGCTCTGGCTCTCCCTCTAGATCAGAGATGAAAGTTGGCTGCTTCCAGGTTCTTGGGATTTTTTGGTATTTATGGGCTATTTGTATGTGGTTCTCTAGTTCATTTTTATTTTTTATCATGTGGTTTTGTTAATTCGTTCTCACCAAAAAGTCTGGTAGGAATGAGGCCAAAAGATTTTTGGCATGCAACCCCTCACGATGTATCTTTGGTTTGAACTAATAGAAAATTTTGGTTTACAAAAGGAATAATTAAACCAACCTAGATCCATATTAACTCTGGATCTACCAAGCGTTGAGAGGGATCAAATATCTTGATATGCAAACCTCTTTTAGAGTGAAAAGATTTGATCCCTCTTGGGGCTTGGTAGATTTGAAGTTAAGATAGATCTAATTTGTTTTTACCACAATTCTAAAGTTACATTCACAATACATGATTTTACTCTTGTTGAGAAATGGCAACAAGAAATTTCAGTTTAATTTGTCCTTAAATTAAACTATGAATTAAAATCGAATTCGATTCTCATAAAAACTTGTAAATAGTTAATTAAGTTTAATTAACTTAATTAGCTCATGAATTTCGAGTTGGAAGTCTTTCTATTGTCATGTATATGTTCTCCCTAAATTTTAGGGGTCCAGGATGAGTTTATTTGAGTTGTAATTAGATAACTCAGTTTGACTGAGTTATAGACAGTTAAACTAGTTCTAACTATTTGTGGAACTAGTAGAGGATTAGTAGTGAGATGGTGCATCCTTAGTGCTACTCCATCTAACTAGAGATTCAATCAAGAGAAACTCATTCATGTCAGTTCAAATAAAGACCCAGTTGAGACTAGACTTCAGGGACACTGATTAGTTGTAGAATGATCCGAGTTGTACAGATCATGCATGCAATAAGAAGAGGACATAATTTTGGATTGCGTAGTTATGGAAGAAGGAATTCCCAATTAAATATGGGCTATTCTTCACAGGAATTGCACAAGGAAATAGGGGCTCAATAGGCAACAGAAATTGGCTAAGTATTGGTTAGTGTGGGCTTGTGAGGTAGCGAGTTGATCATACTTGTGCGAAATTGTTCTTGTGAGAACAAGCTTTGTATTATCACTCAAATTTCTGATTAATGCAATAGATAGTTGGGGTTTTGAACAATTTTTTTCCCCAGAGAAAAAATTGTGTTATGTGTCTTGATTATCTTCTTCTTGCTGATTATTGTTTTCATCGATCATTGGTTTCCGTTGTTTAAAGACTAGAGTAGATTCTTGTCTTATGTTTTAGTACATTACATGAGCTATGATTTTACAGGAAAATCTACACCTCTTAACTAGTGGAAATCCTTAAAGGCTTGTGGATATACATGGTTCAAAGGATCTTATGATAATACGCCCTCCAAAACATTAAACATAAATGAATTTCCATGCTAGGTGACTAGCACGTAGTGATCAAAATTGAATCCTTTCTAGCCCTTCCAAAGGGGTTTGGTCCTTCCATAACTATTTTCCTAAATAACCCTTAAAAAAAATTCAATGTTTTAAATTTCCCATCATTTTAGAAGGAAAATAAATATTTATAAATTTCAAAAGAAGGGTGAGTTTCTAAATAACCCTTCAATATCAAAAAACTATATTAGAACTAATTATTTGAAATTACTTAATTAAATTATTTAAGAAATAATTATTTGGAAATACCTAATTCCAAAAATATAATTATTTGAAGATGGCCTAATTTCAAAAATGAAAATATATCCAAAAATCAATATAATTATTTGGAAACTTGCCTAATTACAAAAACTGAAAATTGCCTTATTTCAAAAATCAAACCAAATGAAAATAAGTTGTTACACTTTAATTGGAAATTGGAATGGTAATATATAATTAAGGTAATAACATGGATTTTTCTTTCTATAAGTATCACATGATTCACATCCATCAATAAATTAAAATGGTAATAAGTTATTAACATGGATTTTTCTATATGTATGGCAGATTCACAAGCATCAATAAATTAGAATGGTAATAAGTGATTAGTTAATAAAGCGAATTTTATTATATAAGTATTGTTGGAAATAATTATTGACTTCATCAATAGGCATGATCAAGAAGTAAGTCATTAACAATAAGTGGTTTGATATAGTCAAATTAGTGGTTTGACAAAGTAGATTGACATGGTCATATAGTTGTGAGATCTTGACATAGTCAAGATAAGATGTTCTTTATATATGTGTGTGATGTAATAGAGAGAAGTGTAACGCCCTCTGGGGTAAATGTGCATAAAAAAAAAACATAATAGGAACAGAAATACAATAAACATATCAACCATAAACATCCATATATACATCAGTACATTTGCACATGAAAATCAAAGGAATGAATTTTTTTCATTAATAAATGCAATGAACCAACTAGAGATGGGACTACCACGTTCCACCCTACCATAGATTGGCTGAGCCAAGTCTCTCTTTACCCAATCACCCCCATGCCATATTCCAAGAATGAATGTGGGATCTCATAGAAGACATCAATCAAAACTCATCTAAGGCTTCCAGAGGCTACCCACCTCAACCCATCAAATAGTGATTCCACCTCACAGTCAGACATCACCAAAAATCATCATCAGATTGGTCTCCATCCAAGCCTTCTAGGCTTCCAGAGTGTTTTTCCAACCAAGGCTTCCATAACTAGTAACTCAACCCACAGCTCATATAGGGCTTCCAGAGTGTTTGTCCAACTAAGGGTTCCAGAACTAGTAACTCAACCCACAACTTATACAGGGCTTCCAGAGTGTTTGTCCAACCCAGGCTTCTAGGACTACTAACTCAACCCACCAAGGGCCTCTAAATCATTTTTCCAACTAGGGCTTCCAGGACTAGTAACTCAACCCAAGCTGTTACAGGGCTTCCAGAGCGTTTGTTCAACCAGGGCTTCCAGGATGAGTAACTCAACCCAAACTGTTACAGGGCTTCCAGAGCATTTGTTCAACTAGGGCTTCCAGGACTAATAACTCAACCCAAGCTAAGGAAACATGAGAACCAACAAAAACAAAGCAATGAAAGTAAACCCATAATCACCATGGCTATCAAGGAAATGGCAAGGCTAGGAAATCCACTGTCGATCTAGGCAATTCTCCATGCCAATGATAGATCACAACCAAGAAACCACATGCATGTGCCATGCACACAAAAACTAGTGAATAAAACATACATGCAACTCGATACCTGCAAGAAAATATGATATAGTTGTTGATGTCGATGCCTTCTTGCGCTATCCTACTCTTCCTTTGCCTTCTTGCTCCAAGAATCCAAGTATGCCACACCCTCCAATAGTGCTCCAAGAAAACTCTAAGTGTTCAAGAGTATGAGAGAGAGATAGAGAATAATGAGAGAGCTCCAAAACTGAAATGACTAAGTCTTGCCCACTGATCCTCATAAGCCTTTTTATTAATGAGGCCTCTATTTTCTTCATTTTCCATTATTTTCCTTCAATTTCCTCCTCACATGAAAAATGTGGCCTTTCACCTTCCTCTCCTCCTAATTTCCATTATTTTCATAAATAAATGTGCCAAAATACCTTTTTTCCTCTTTAATACCTTAGCCATTGCCTTTGCCTTTGCCAATTTCCTTAGCCATAAACAACCAAGTGAACACCCCCTAGGATGTCTTTCCCACCATTCAGTTTGGAATACGTGTCCCATCATCCATGGTATTTAAATATTTTTACATGGAATTTTTACCAGGGCTGTTACAGAACCCTCCCCCTTGGGGGAACACTATCTTTAGTGTTCAATCACACATATACCTCGACAGCCTGCTGAAAGAAGACATACTTCTCATGGAGCTTTATAACCCATCTCGATGCAGTATTTACAATGAAAGATCTACTCAAGACATAACATCATAACAACATGACAACATACCGCATAGTGGAGCTTTATAACACAGCTCATTATGGTATTTACAATGATCATTCTGCTTAAGAAAACTCATATGACATCATAACATCATGATAACATAACCACATGATAGCATAATAGCATTACACCCATACCGCATAGTGGAGCTTTATAACATAGCTCATTACGGTATTTACATCCATACACGGGTGTACATATAACAACATCATCAAAATATATATACCAAAACATATGCCAAATCATATACCAAACATATATCAATCATACACTAATCATCATATAGCATATATCAAAACATCATAAGGCATATATCAAAACATCATATAGCATGTATCAACCAACATAAAGCATATATCAAATCATCATAAAGCATACGACAACCATCATAAAGCATATATCAATCACCATAAAGCATATACTAAACCAATCATAAAGAAAATACTAAACCACCATAAGAAACCACCAAACCAGCATATCAAGCTGCTAATTCTTGTAGTTGATTTCAGCTACCCAACTGGGCATGTTCATGATTCCTGTACCACGCACATAGCTTCCATCAGTTTTAAAATAAATTAAAATAAGTTCACATCATACCTCATTGGTAGCTCATCAATAAGGTACATTTGCAATCATGTTCGCTTCCTATCAAAACAAGTCAAACTAGCATATTTGACCAAATCAACATGTATAAAAATATCACATCTGGTTAGCTCAAAACATAACCATCAAAATCATAAATGACATGTAACCATCAAACCAAAATCATAGATCATAAATCAGAATCATAATTCACATTTAATCATCATATACTAGAATCATAAATCACATGCATAATAAAAATGAAATACAATACCGGTACTTGTCCTTCATTGATCCTTACTTTTGCCTTTATCTTTATCCCGTACGCACTATGGATCAGTTGCCACACTTGACAATCTCTCGGTGCCTTATCCTCAATCATGTGCATAGACACATAGTGTGCATCACACACATACAACAACACGGCATACAACACCATGAAATACATGCATCTACACCTGACATACAACACATACACCTACACCTAGTGTATACAATACAATGCATCCATCTATACCCGATGTGAAATACCGCCAAATGCATGTATCTACATAGAGTACCACACAACAAGTACAGACGCTGGAATACCATGACGACATAATGCACATACATAATACCATATGCCCATAACACAACATGGATGACATGCACACAATACCACATGTACACTAGTACCATATGTACAACATGTACACAGTACCACCGGTACACCACACCACCTGCACAATGCACATCATCACATGTACATGGCACCACCTGTTCAATGTGTACACAACGCCAAATGTACATTACACCACTATACAATGCATACAAAATACCACATGTACACAGTACCACACGAACGACATGTACGCGACACCACATGTACACAATGCCATATGCATGACATGTACATAGCACCACATGCACATAGCACCATTTGTACAATGTGTACACAACACCACACGCACACAGAACCACTTGTACAATCATGCACACCACACCATATGTACACAGTACCAATGTACCACATGCACGCAACACCACTTGTACATAGCACTGCATATCCAACACATACATAGCATCATCTGCACACAACACTACATATCCAACATGTGCATAGCACCATATGCACAAAAAGCTGCATATTCATCATGCACACAGTACAATATGTACATAATACCACATATCCAACATATACATAGTACCATCTATACCCAATATTGAATATGTAACATTCATACAACACTATCTATACCATCCTGTATGTAACATTATGTAAATAACATGACCACATGCTATGTATACACAACACCACAAGTGCACACATAATAGATGCAACATATACAACATATACAACATATGCATAACAATAGTGCCACACATCTAGAACCACATTGACTCTACCAAGCAACCTTGCTTCCGGTATCTTACCCATACCTGTCCCTAACATTTTGCAAACCACTCTGCTTTCACTTGGCTGATGTATCCTTCAACAGTACCTGTCATAACATAAACATAGGCATAATACAAGTATACAATATCAATTCATATCCACATGATACTGACCTCGTATATTTTTCGTGACTACTCTTCCCAATTGATTCCTCGTAAGACCAGGAACCTCTTCATGTTGTTCTCCTGCATAAGCAATCCTTCCTCCACAAGAATGCTCCCTGACAACCTTGTCAGACAGTAACATAGATACATGGATACATACATACATATATAAACGTTAGCATAAAATAATCATGATCCTGTCAGACAATGACATACATTCATACGTGTATACATATATAAACTTCAACATAATCATGGTCAAAAAATAATTACAAGATAACATAAGGTTTAGGTTAAGAGAAATTCCTTATTTATGCACAAGCATTGAGAGAAATAGTTCCCAACATATCCAAAGCATATGGCACCGCTGATCCATTTACTTTACCTTTTCTGGTTACATTTCTTTTATCTACGCTGCTACTGTCCATTTAGCACCATGGACCCAACTAGTCCAACCAATTGCAATAGTCTTACCTTCCGCTGCACTTACTCATGCACAAAGCTTCATCTGGGTCTTATATCATTGGTTGGGTACCACAAATCTCTCCCGATTTCCATCAACTTTCCTCTTTCCTAACTAATTCCCAAGACTCAAAACATAAAAAAGGAAAGACAAGAAACAAACAAGAAGAAGACCACATAAACTCCGCAAGCAAAGTGGTATGGACTTACACTAGACATAAACAAAGACACAAATCAAGCTCAACAATTCATAAAATACCAAAATCACAAGACTAAAAACAAACACCATGACTCAATCCCCATGGTTCCTAGGGAAAGCTCAACCCGAGCCTTCTTCAAGATTTCATGGAAACCTCTCTTGCCATGCAACTCTCTGCATCATGCTCACACATGTCAACCACATGTTCCAAATATTAAGACAATCATATTTATCAATTTGAAATCAACTTTTACAAATAATCATGTCATAATCCATAGTCATTAGACATAATGCTACAACTATCAACTACATTCAAGTACATATCAACTATCTCAAGTCATACATGTTAGTACCATCATCTTAAAACAAGATCATTGGAGCACACACTCATATTATGCAATTCATCAAACATTCAACCAACTCGCAAACATACCATGTTAAATAAATCAATTAGATGACATAATAGGCACTGGACACTCAAATACCAAATATACAACATAATCAACTATGAAACACCAAGTATAATACATAAGAAAACACACACCTTAGTGTACCTTAGGGGAGGCTATCTTGTTTGCATTATCAATCTAGTTAGTGAGATATAATTTTACAACATGTCAACTCAAGCACTCATAAGGTCATGATATCCATAACAATATTTAACTAACATGTTCACATCGTAAACTCATACACAATTATCATTCACACATATGAAAATTAAATATAGAGATTACTATGACACCATCTCACAAATATGTTGGTCCATACTTGAATATCGCAACCATAACCATTTGCATAGGTCAAACTAGGTTAACACAATACATATAACATCAATATTTTTAAGACAGTGAACATAACCATCACTCAGATGACCAATCCAAATTATAACATCAATATCTCAATGAAATAAACCTAATCATCAAGTTAATAACATATAACAACAATAAGCTATATATCATACTCATCAACAACATACAACATAATCATCAGGTTATCTAATATAAAACAACAATAGAAATGTATACAACTACATGTTACTATCATTCATGACTATCTGACACATGTGGATATAACCACACTAATCATCTAACATCTATCATGAATGTAACCATAACATCAAATACATGTTCATAAACCTAATGTATATAAACCTAATGCTTATAAAATCCTTAACTTACATACCTGCATGTAGAACATACAATACATGTATGACGATCTACTCTTACCCCAAAGTTCAATGTTTCAACCTCAAAATATTGATCTGCATCTCCTGCTCTATCTTACTCATTTTTTACTTACTATACATGCATAATCATAACGAAGCCATACATGCATAAAAAATGCATATACACACATAAAAAATGAGTACAAAACCATATACACATCATTCTAGCTAGAGTTCAGTCATCAATGCATGACCATATCAAGTACACAAACCATGACCTCATGCACAACAACAATCATTACTCCATTGTACACATTGCCACATGCAACCAACAATATGCATAAGCAATGCCAAATCAACTACACCTACGCATAAATATATGTAGTCGAACATAAGCAGTCAATTCTTGTAATCAACCTACAAGACTAATACACGTAATCAAAATATTCAAAAATGTCACCTAACATACAAGGATGTAAGAAGGTATCATGAAATCGACATGTAAGCGACATATAATTCATACACAGTCAATCACATGTTTTAAAAAACAAGACATTATGTCTATTAATTTGAAATCAACATTCACTAATACTAACAACCTATAAGCATACCACCTTACTATCGATGGTCCACACTAAGGTAGAAGGAGGAATCTACTATAATGGTCTGATCTCCAATGTCCAATTATGGAAATGGGATCTCCAAATATCTATTAAATTTAACCATACTTGAAAGGAAATTGATTTTTATTTCTCATACATTTGTATGAGACTAAGTCAAAAACATTTCACTTATTCCACTTGTAACATAATAACTAAAAACATGCCGCTCTTCCATTTCCTTACATGCAACTTTTCAAATTCCTTGCGTGCAACCTTTCAAATTCCTTACATGCAACTCTTCAAATTATTTGCATGCAAATAGGCATAGATAAGCTACATCCATATTATCATAATACAATACTATGCCATCCAAGAAAAAAAATAACATTTTCTTCAAACAATTACCATACTTATACATTTTCCACAAACAACTACTATACTATTGCATTTGCATGTAAGCATTTATTCAAACACTTTACATGCAAACTAATATAGAAAACTATTTGCATACAAGTAAGAATATATCAACTACAGGAATACTATTACACATCAATACTATCCCCAACCACAAACAACATACTCATTGGGGTATTTTATCAAATAGTTTGTATGCAATTAATCATTGAACCATTTAAGCATTTCATCAAAAACTTTTCATGCAAACTAATATAGCGAATGATTAAATTCATATATCCTAAACTAAAGTAGTACAAGTTATGGAAACTGAACCATATGATCAGTGGTATTATTCCTAACTATGGTTCAAGTTTCAGCTTCTGAGATTTCATAGATGAAAAGTTATAACAAAATACCAACACAACCCTATTTGGTGCACAATTCTGGGAGTATCCAGAAATATCGACTTCCACATGACATATATCCTAAAATATAGCAAATAAATGTTTGTAGTTTTTATCACAGTATCAGTGGGATTTTTCGTCATTGTGGAAAAAATTTCAGCTCTTGAGAGTGCCCAGAAGAAAAGTTATAACAAAAATTTCAGCATGACCTGTTTGAGACCTGATTTTAGGAGCATTCAGAAGGCTCGACTCCCTCTGTTCATATATAGAAAAATATTGCGACCCAATATCTGAAATTTCTACCACATAATCATTGGTACTTCCGCTCAATGTGGACATTTTTTTAGCTTCTAAAAGCCTAAAGAAAAGTTATTACAGAAATTACAACATGGCTGGCTTCAAGGTGCATTCAGGGAGGTCATCTTCCTTAGATCATAATTCCTAAAGTGTTGTGAACCAATATCTGAAATTTTTACCAGATTATCAGTGGGATTTCCCTTCAGTATGGACAAAGTTTCAAATTCTAATATTCCACAGAAGAAAAGTTATAACAAATATGATATAAAGGTCTAAAATTTAACCTTTGTTCTTCATTTCACCTATGGTAGAGCCCATCCAGTCCAAGTGTTTGAACCATGCTCTGATACCACTCTTTAACATCCTCCAGGGTAAATGTGCATAAAAAAAACATAATAGGAACAAAAATACAATAAACATATCAACCATCAAAATCCATATATACATCAGTAAGTTTGCACACGAAAATTAGGGGAATGAATTTTTTTCATTAATAAATGCAATGAACCAACCGAAGATGGGACTACCATGTTCCACCTGACCATAGATTAGCTGAGCCAAGTCTCTCTTCAACTAATCACCCCAGTGCCATATTCCAAGCATGAATGTGGCATCTCATAGAACACATCAATCAAAACTCATCTAGGGATTCCAGAGGCCACCCACCTCAACCCATCAAACAGTGATTCCACCTCACAGTCGGACATCACCAAAAACCATCATCAGATCAGTCTCCATCCAAGCCTTCTAGGGCTTCCAGAGTGTTTGTCCAACCAAGGCTTCTAGAACTAGTAACTCAACCCACAACTCATATAGGACTTCCAGAGTGTTTGTCCAACCAAGGCTTACAGAACTAGTAACTCAACCCACAACTTATACAGGGATTCTAGAGCGTTTTTCCAACCAAGTCTTCCAGGACTAGTAACTCAACCCACCAAGGGCTTCCAGAGTGTTTGTCCAACCAGGGCTTCCAGGAATAGTAACTCAACCCAAGCTGTTATGGGGCTTCCAGAGCGTTTGTTCAACTAGTAACTCACCCAAGCTATTATAGTGCTTCCAGATCATTTGTTCAACCAGGGCTTCCAGGACTAATAACTCAACCCAAGCTGTTATAGTGCTTCTAGATCATTTGTTCAACCAGGGCTTCCAGGACTAATAACTCAACCCAAGGTAAGGAAACATGAGAACCAACAAAAACAAAGCAATGAAAGTAAGCCCACAATCACCATGGCTATCCAAGAAATGGCAAGGCTAGGAATCCACTGTCGATCCAGGCAATTGTCCATGCCACTGATAGATCACAACCAAGAAACCACATGGATGTGCCATGCGCATAAACACTAGTGAATAAATAATACATGCAACTCGATACCTGCAAGAAAATATTATGTGGTTGTTGATGCCGATGCCTTCTTGCACTATCCTGCTCTTCATTTTCCTTCTTTCTCCAAGAATCCAAGTATGCCACACCCTCCAAGAGTGCTCCAAGAAAACTCTAAGTGTTCAAGAGTATGAGAGAGAGAGAGAGAGAATAATGAGAGAGCTCCAAAACTGAAATGACTAAGTCTTTCCCACTGATCCTCATAAGCCTTTTTATTAATGAGGCCTCTATTTTCTTCATTTTCATTATTTTCCTTCAATTTCCTCCTCACATGCAAAATGTGACCTTTCACCTTCATTTTCTCCTAATTCTGATTATTTTCATAAATAAATGTGCCAAAATACCTTTTTGCCTCCTTAATGCCTTAGCCATTTCCTTTGCCAATTTCCTTAGTCATAAACGACCAAGTGAACACCCCCTAGGATGTCTTTCCCACCATTCAACTTGGAATATGTGTCCCATCATCCGTGGTATTTATATATTTTTACATGGAATTTTCACCAGGGTTGTTACAGAAGTATGAGTGGAAAAGAATAACATGAGCTATAGTTTAGTGTGTGGTGTATTTCTAGTTTATGTATTTTGAGAAATAAAGAAGAGATTTCAAGCTCCACATGTTTTAATCTTTGCATTTTTAGATCTATGTGTGATCTGCCTCTATAAAAATACTTTCAAGTATAAAATATTCACATGCATGAATCTATGTAACACATGGATGATGGATCTATCCAAAATATATATTTGTAGAGAGAGAGTGGAATTCAAATTTGTAGAGCCCCTTGCAACCATGGAAGTTATTGCTTCTTAATGTTTTGATTCGTTGGAAAATGGTATTGTGTATAGAATAATTTTCTAAATATTTTTCTTATGATGATGATAAATTGATAATTATAGTATGATATTTTTATGTTTGGATTTCATGACATAATCTTGGTTGATATTGGTAATCATGTTTATTTTGTAGATTTTATAAAGTACCTAAAAATTGGGATAGCTAAGAAAGAGCTTGATCATTTTCTTTGGAGAGTTTTTCATCAATTTTTTTGCATAAAGTGGGATTTCCAAGATCAGAGGTCGATTGACATTTGTTGGAAAGGTACATTACATTCAAGTCCATAAATATGTTCTCATGGTTATGGAGTTATCTATTAACTCAATCATTTCTTCTTGTTGAGTATTTTACTTTTTCAATCTAAAACTATAATTTTGATCATTTGAATGAATTTAACAACCATGAAAAATGGTTAGATTACAATTTTGAATTGTTTAAGTTACAATTTTGAGATTATTACCATTTCAGCTACAATATTTAGGTCAAAACCCTCTCTAAACCATAATTTAGTTAATAAGTAACACATGCCTTTAGTTAATAAGTAACACTTGCAACAACCCATGCCTTCTTAAACAATAGATGTAGTTCAATAAATTTCATAAAATTGACAATAAAATAAAATATTTACATTCAAATTATGCATTTCAATAAATTTCATAGAATTGGTAATAAATTTAAATATTTACATTCAAATTATTTTTGTGATGAACATCATTAATACTCTTTTCTTGTTCTAAGAACTGAGTTGCTTTCAATTAATCATAGCTAAATGAAATTTAAATCTTAGGGACACATGTAAGAGTTTGGATATGGCTTGAACTAAAAATGAATGTTTTTGAGTAAAAAAAGTTGTTGAATGTAGATGATGCAATGGATTCATTATTTTACCTAGATTTGATATGCATCCAAATTATAGGATTCTTCATTGGCCTCATAAATTTCACCTTCCACCACTCAAATAAAGTTGAAATCATTTTTAATGATGCTTCTAATTTTATTAGTTGTTTTGTTTTCATCTTAACACTTAGTTATTGTTTTTGTTTCCATATTTATATTTTTCATTATTTTAATTGATTGAATATGTATTTATTCTAGGAAAATGGTTCCCATTGGTCACCCTAAAAAAGATAAACAACAATTATCACTTCTGGATGCATTTGGAATCAACCAACATTTTGATCAGCCATGTCCTTTCCAAAATGATTTTGATGCTCATCCACTTGAAGACCATGACTAAGATAACATTGAGATTCTCAAAGACGAGCAAGCATCAAAGGAATGTAAAAGAACATTCAAATCAAAATGGAAGACAATATTTCCATGGGATTATGTTGTAAAAGATTGTAATGGGGTTGAAAAGATAAAATTTTCTATGTGTTAAATATAAAAGGGAAACTCCATTTGCTAAAGATGGAAGCACCACTCTTCAAGTTGGTGGTCTAAATGCCCATGATAAATCAAAGCCTCATAAAATATTTGTACAACTTTTGAAGGGAGAAATTAAAAGAAGTAATCTACCGGTTACAAAACATGTAGGGCTAATGGTAGATGCTGAGAAGGAGAGAATTAAATCAGTAATTGAAAATATATATTTTGTTGCCATATATGACTTACCATTAGAAGTGTATAAGTAAATTTGTGACTTGAATATGTATAAATGCACTCCAAACATGCATTTAATAAATGAGTACTTTTCATATGCACATAAAACATATAGAAAAAAATTATACAAGTTTCCAAAGAGGTATATTGGAAAAGGTTAAAATATGAGATTTATCACAGTCCATTCTTTTCAATCTTAGGTGATGAAAGTATAGACAAAATTATGGAGCAACATCTAATTATTTATATTACATACTTGATAAAGAAAAGAAGAGGCCAATGTGTGAAAATATTCATACACTTCAAATTAAGGATGGAAAAACTCATTCTATGTATGATGTTTTGGTAACTCGTTTAACAGAGATGGATACATCATTGATGAAATTAGTTAGATTTGGATCTGATGGGGATTTTTCCCTGAGGTGTATACGTGAAGGTTTATCAACTAAATTACATCAACATGATCCTCATTTATTATATATCCATTGCATATATTACCGAGAAACATTAGGAGCAGATGATTCTTCATCTAATTTCCTAGAGTTGTAATTTATTGATAAATTACAGATAAAGTTTATTATTGGCTTGGAATATCTACTAAAAGATATGGATAACTAAAATACTTAATGGAAACCTTTTAAATCACCAAGTTAGAAATGTTACAAATTCCCTAAATTAGGAGGTTTTGTAGAGGAATGGTCATGGGAAGACTTGTTAAGTTCATGCTTGCTTTATTAAAAGATTAGGAGTTAGGGGAGGAACAAAAATGTATGACCTGGAAACAATATTTCGAGTACAATTTTGCATCAATTTACTCACAAATGTACTTATTGAGTTAGATAGGTTGAATAAAAAGTTCCATGAGGATTAGGTGGATATTACTTCTATTGGAAGTACTTTAGATGTTACGATTAACATGCTTCATAAGTAGTTTTTAGGAGGCATATTTGGAACTGGTACAGTGCACACATCATGATTTTTGAAAAAAATCACAAAAAGGAACTCTTGAGTTTTCAGATAGTGTAGGTATGCTACATGTACATCCATTGAGGTTTGTGATTTTTCCCAATACACATAGATCAGGGACACTCGACAATTGCATTCTTTTGGGCAAGAGTTTTGTCATGAAGGTGATTGATTATCTAAATATGTGGTTCACAAATTCACTAAGATTTAATGCTGCTAATTTTTTTAGTACTCGCCATTATTATGACAAGTTAGATGATAGAGATGCTCAAGCAAGAATATGGTTAACATGCTTATGTAAAAAATTTAGTGTTGGAGATTCACTTATTTTCGATGTTGCTATATGTTTGGGTGAGATGGATGAATTTGTTTTTACTATTTATAAATAATACCAAAAAAAAACATGTTTATGGAGCATGGTATCTATATGGAAATTAACTTGAATTGTTTGAAAGTTTTCCATATCTAATACAACTATGACAAACTATTCTTGTTATTCCAGCTAGTATAACAATATGTGAAATAGACTTCTCAAAATTAAATAGGATAAAAAGTGATGATATATCAAAACTTTCTTTGGACACATTAGAAGTGTTAATGTTTCTCTCTCTCAGTGCACCTCATGCCCTAAATGAGGTAGACTAGAATGTCATTTATGATGTATGGAAATTAATGAAAACTCCAAAGCCACTTCCATTGGGAAAATAACTTCATCCCATCTATGATGTAAATTTTAATGATTTTGAAAAATGTGAATTGAATGGAAGAAAGTTGGTTCAATGTTATTTTTTGAATTGTCTTAATTTATATAAAATGATAATTTTGTGGATAATTCTATATGAAATAAAGATGTACTATTTTAGTAGTTTTTATTGAAATTACAAATTTTCATTGAGTGGTTGATTATTTCTAACATTATTAATATTTGGAAGGGCACTATTTTATTAAACATTTTTTAATGGAGTTTGTAATTAATTTGTTCTTTTCAATTAAAGTACAATTATATTTAGTTGGATGGCACTGAATCCATGTAGCCTATAAAGGTAATTTTTTATGGATATGTTCATGTTGGGCATTTGTATAGATATGATTAGTGGCCCTATATATTTTCGTATGCTTTGTTCTATCGTTGAATGTATTATTACATAATATGTATATATGCGTAGAAGCTTCAAAGCTCAGCATTTCATTTATTGGTTAGGACCCTTATCTCGACCTTGGGAACCTTCCAGTTACAATGCCACACCTACCCTAATGGAATTAATTATGTTGTAGATCTTAGGGTTTAACATTAGAACCTCAAGATTCTTAGCTAGATTCATTATTTTAAGATATGTAGGGTCCTGAGCAGTGGATCAAGCCCAAGAGATTCAATTGTATGCATTAGAAAGAGGCCTAAGACGAGAGAATACATCAAACATCCTCACAAGGGTTGTCCTTCCCTTGGCTAAGGGCAACACATGAGCAATTCAAAACCAAATTTTTAATTGTTGTATTGTTGGGGTTTTGTTTAAGGTGATTCAAATGTTTTTAATAAAATATACCCTCCAATTTTATAGAGTTGATTCACTGGCAAGACCAGGAATATGGGAAGAGAATAGTATATAATTTATGAGAGTGGATTTATGCTATTGTGTATCCCTACATTTTCTATGAGAATGTGAGTAGTTTGTACATTGTTTGATGCAACTATTACATGGATAGGATCTGGAGTCATCTCTCGAGTTTCCCACGTGGTTGTGGTGACCAAAGAGAGGATCAGGGGTTGTATATGCACGAGGCTTGCCAGAAATGACTTGACTTACTCATAAAGCTCCTGGACGCTAGAAAACAATATTTGCTTCTTCATTCCAATGAGTTCTTTGAAAATTAATTTAATATAATATCTGTAATATATTCTCTTCCTTTATGATTAATAATGATTGTAATATATTCTCTTAGTTTATGATTAATAATGATTCTATAGAGCTGTAATGTATATAGGATGGTAAGTTTAGAAATGAATAAGGTTAAGTATTAACGTGAGTTTATGATTAATAATGATTGTAATATATTCTCTTAGTTTATGATTAATAATGATTCTATAGAGCTGTAATGTATATAGGATGGTAAGTTTAGAAATGAATAAGGTTAAGTATTAAAGTGAGCTGGGGTGAGGGGAGGAGGTGGGGGAAATAATAAGTAAAATGTAATTATTACATTTTATCTAATATTTCTGCCTACCTCGATCCACTTTTTACTAGGTTATATTGGGTAAAATATAATACTATAATATTCTATTTTACCCAATATTTACCTCAACTGGTCCACTTTTTATTGTATTTTTTCTTTATATCTGAAGTTTAAAAGTAAACAAACTCAATTATAAAATTACTAGGGGTGAGGGGAAATATTGAGTAAAATGTAATATTTAGGCTTGGGTTGACGGGAAATATTTTGGCAATATAATAATTTTAATTTTTTAAATAAAATTATTCATTTTTTATTGGACTAAGAAGTTCTCTCCAGCCCATTATGCTAGAGATGTGTAGTGTAACGTAATTTAAACATTTTGACTAGGTGAAAATAAAAATAAAAATAAAATATGATAGAAATGTGTACCTTAATGTAACCTAATGTAATGTAAACATTTTAGATTGGTGAAAATAAAATAAAAATAACAAAATAACAAAAAAAAAAACCCTATAGAAATTAAATAATTAAATAATAAAAATGACCCAAGATATTCATGTGGAATATAGCCTGTTTAAGATGGAAATTAAACTAGCCTTAATCCATCATACTTTGATGTTATACCTAGATACATAATTAGTTGTAGCTTTGAATCCATGTAGCCTATAAAGGTAATTATGTTTTTATGAATATGTTCATGTTGGGCATTTGTATGGATCTGTTCAGTGGCCCTATGTCTTTTTGTATGCTTCGTTCCTATGGTTGAATGGATGAATACATACTGTGTATATATGTGTAGAATATTTAGAGATTTGCATTTCGTTTGTTGGCTAGGACCCTTCACGGGACCTCCGGAACCCATCGCTTACAATGCTACACCTGTGCTAATGTAATTAATTATGTCATAGATCTTAGGGTTTAGGGTTACAACCTCAAGGTTCGTAGCTTTCCATTCATTATTTTAAAATATGTAGTGTCTTGAGTAGTGGATCAGGCCCAGAAATTCAATTGTATGCATTAGCAAGAGGAATGAGATGAGAGAATACATCAAACATCCTCGCAAAGGTCGCAAAGTTTGTCCTTCCCTTGGTTGAGAGAAACATGTGAGCAGTTCAAAACCAAAGTTCGAATTGTTGTATTGTTGAGGTTTCGTTTAAGGTGATTTAGATGTTTTTAATAAAATCTACCCTCCAATTTTAGAGAGTTGATTCACTGGCAAGACCAGGAATATGGGAAGAGAATAGTATATAATTTATGAGAGTGTATTTATTCTATTGTATATCCCTACATTGTCCATGAGAATGTGAGTAGTTTATACATTATGTAATGCAACTACTGCATGGATATGATTTGGAGTCGACTCTTGAGTTTCCCACATGACTATGGTGAATGAAGAGAGTATCCCACATGACTATGGTGAATGAAGAGAGGACTAGAGGCTATAGATGCATGTGGCCTGTGAGAAATGGCATGAATTACTCATCGCGCTCCTAGAGGCTATTTGGTGATTTAGGAAGGTGTTTCTAAGAAGCGTAGGGTTAAGCAGGACTGTGCAACGCGCATAAAAAATAGTTTCTTCTTCATCCCAATGGCCTCTTTGATAATCACTTTAATATAATATCTATAATATATTCTCTTAATTTATGTGTAATAATGACTCTACAGAGCTTTGTGGTATCTAGGATGGTAAGTTTAGAAATGAACAAACTTAACTATGAAAGTAAGTTGAGGTGAGGGGAGGAGGTGGGGGAAATATTAGGTAAAATGTAATTATTATATCTTATCTAATATTGCTGCCTATCTCCATCCACTTTTAACTAGGTTATATTGGGTAAAATATAATACTATACTATTATATTTTACCCAATATTTCCTCTCAATTGATCCACTTCTTATTGTAATTTTTCTTTATATTTGAAGTTTAAAAGTAAACAAAATCAAGTATAAAATCACAGGGGTGAGGGGAAATATTGGGTAAAATGTAATAATATTACATTTTAATTAGTATTCCCCCCACCCTTGGCAACATTTTATTGGGTGCGAGTGGTAATAAATATTGGGTAACATATAATACTATAAAGTCACGTGATCCTTTTTTTATTAAAAAAAACCTTATATTTGATGTTCATATGTAAACTTAACTCCTATGTAAACATTTTATCCGATGTTCATATGTAAACTTAACTCCTATGTAAACATTTGATCCTAGTATGGTAAATAAAATAAAAAACATAAAATTAATAATTATATCTATATTTATAATTAATTATAATTAATAGTTAAACAAATCTAGATCCATCTCTGTGAAAATAAAATAAAAATAACAAAATAAAAATAACCCTATAAAAATTTAAAAATTTAAAAATAAAAATGACCCATGGTATTAAGAATCCATGGTATTGGCCCATGGTATTCATGTGGAATATAACATGTTTAAGGGGAAAGTAACTGAACTAAATCCATCTTAGTTTGATGTTATATTTAGATACACAATTAGTTGTAGAAAATGATGGTGTTGAATCCATGTAGCCTATAAAGGTAAAGAATTTGTATGGATATGTCCTTGGTGGGCATTTTTATGGATCAGTTCATTGGCCCTATGTCTTTTTGTACGCTTCTTTTCTATGGTTGAATGGATGAATAGATAATGTGTATATATGTGTAGAAGCTTCAAAGCTCTGCATTTCATTTGTTGGTCAAGACCCTTCACCCGAGCTCGCGAATCTGCCACTTACAGTGCACTAATGACATTAATTATGTCGTAGATATTACGATTTAGGGTTACAACCTCAAGGTTCATAGCTGGATTTATTACCTCACAAATATGCCACTTACAGTGGTACGCCAACCCTAATGTCATTAATTTTGTCATATATATTAAGGTTTAGGGTTACAACCTCAAGGTTCGTAGTTGGATTTATTATTTTAAGATATGTAGGGTCCTGAGCATCAGATTAGGCCTAAGAGATTCAATTGTACGCATTAGCAAGAGGCATGAGACCAAAGATACATAAAAGAATCCTCGTTGTAGGTTTTAACCCCGTACAGAAATTACCTGCATACGAATTCTAAAACACAGAAAAATAAACAATGCGAGAACATAACATATAAAACACATATACATAGAGATTTTCCCACTAGATCCCAAAACCGGGACTACCAGCTTGATTTTTCATTATTATGTTCCTTTCAATGTTAAAATAGATATTTATACATGCCGAAGCATCCAATACCATGGACTGAAAATCATCGCGTCCAATTTTATGGACCGAAAACCATCGTGTCCAATACCATGGACCGAAAAACCATCTTGTCCAAAAAACATATGTGAAAATCATGCACAAAACCATAGGTGGGTCCGCCCAACCTAACATAGGGTCCAAAACCAAAATTTTTTGGGGTGCTGCCATGGACCCCATAAAGTGGGGTTACGGGTGCCCTTCAAACCCCCTGTTAACTACGTGGAAAGAATATAACACAACCCAACATTCTCCCACTTGTTTTTTTCTTTCCATAGGGGGACACAAGAGAGTTTAGTCATTTTCCCAACCCTGAAATGCCCATTGTCTCTCTACACGAAGAGAAATTCTTAGAGCTCACGGATTTTGTCAATGCATCTGCAATATTCTTCAAAGTGTCCACCTTTACCAACAACACCTTTTTGTCTTCTATCATATCCCTCACAAAGTGATACTAAACATCAATGTGCTTTGTCTTTGGATATGCAGGTTCTTTTCCAAGAAAATTTCACTTTGGCTGTCACAGTCTATCCTTATAGCTTCCTATACTAACCCCATACTTGAACACAATCTCTGCAACCAAACTGCTTCCTTGCTTGCGTGAGTGGTTGCCATGTATTCTGCCTCTGTAGTTGATAGTGCCACTACAGATTGTTTCTTACTCATCCAACTGACTACACCTCTAAATAGGTTAAACACATACCCACTTGTAGATCTTCTCTGATTCAGATCTGTAGCCCAGTTTGCATCAACAAAGCCATGAATATCCAACACTCTGTCCAATCCTGGTCTTCCTTGGTAGCACAGACCATAATCACTAGTGCCATGCAAATACCTGAAAACCTGCTTCACTGCTGTCCAATGCTCCTTTCCTGGTTTTGACATAAACTTGCTCAATACTCCCACTGCATGTGCAATGTCTGGTCTAGTACAGACCATTGCATACATCAGGCTACCGACTGCACTTGCATATGGAACAGGGGACATGTCCTCTTCCTCTTCTTGTGTCTTGGGACATTGTTTAGCATATAACCTCACACTTATAGGAATATGAACCTTCATCGGTTTACTATCCTGCATATTAAACCTCTACAGTATTGTCTTGACATACTTCCTCTAGTTTAACCAGAGCTTCCTCTTTGCCTGATCTCTTTTAATTTCCATGCCCAAAATATAGTTTGCAGCACCAAGATCTTTCATGTCGAATTTGGAGGACAATTGGGTCTTCAAATCCTAGATAATTTCTTTATCATTTCCAACCAATAACATATCATCCATATACAATACCAGGTAAATAACACGATCACCAATTAATTTAAAATACACACAATGATCTGCTTTGCTTCTGGTGAAGCAAAGTCCCCGTATAAATGTATCAAATTTCTGATACCACATCCTTGGTGACTGTTTTAACCCATACATAGACTTCTTTAACTTGCATACCAATTCTTTCTTACCCTTCACCGCAAAGCCTTCAGGTTGTTTCATGTAGATCTCCTCTTCCAGATCCCCGTGAAGAAATGTTGTCTTCACATCCATCTGTTCTACCTCAAAATCAAAAGCAACAGCAACAGATAAAAGTAATCTAATAGAAGTTACCTTGGCAATAGGAGAAAAAATATCACCAAAATCAATTCCCGGCACTTGGGAATAACCTTTTGCTACCAATCGAGCTTTGTATTTCTCCACTTTTCCTTCTACATTTGTCTTCTTTTTGAACACCCATTTGCTGCCAATGGGTTTCCTTCCAGCTAGCAACTCCACCAGATCCCAAGCCTCATTTTTGTGCAAAGATGCCATTTCATCAACCATGGCCTCTTTCTAGAGTTTTCCATCCTCTGAATCCACTGCTTCCTTCATAGTTCTGGGACCATCATCAGTAATAGACAAAGAAAAATTTGAACAGAAAGTAGATGGACTATACCTTTCTGGCTGCCTTCTTTCTCGAGCTGATCTTCTCACAACTGGAGTTTGTGGCTCTTCATCTTCTGATTCCTCCTCTGTTGTAGAGTCTGATTCTTCCTCCTTAAGCTCAAACTCTATATTCTCAGGTTCCTTTGGTTGTATTTCATGTTTAATAACATCTTTTACCTCTCTAAACACCACATCTCGACTGTACACAACCTTCCTTGTTACGGGGTTCCAAAGCTTATAACCCTTTAAACCATCCGTATACACAATAAAGATGCACTTTTCAGATTTACTATCCAACTTGGTTCATTTCTCCTTTGGAACATGTACATATGCATCACATCCAAATACCCTTAGATGTGAAAGAGAGGGTTTCTTACCAGTCCATACCTCTTGTGGAGTCTTATCCTCCAACGCTGATGAAGGTGACCTATTGACCAGGTAAGATGCAATATCCACCGCCTCTGCCCAAAATTCCTGTCCTAACCTGGCACCACTAAGCATGCTTCTTGCCCTTTCCATCAATAACTTATTCATTCTTTCTGCAACTCCATTTTGTTGATGTGTATCTGGAGTAGTCTTCTACCGTGCTATACCACACTTCTTATAGAATTCTTCAAATTCCTTACTGCAAAACTCTCCACCGTTATCTGTCCTCAGCATCTTTATCTTCTTCCCTGTCTGGTTTTCCACCAGAGCCTTGAATTCTTTAAGCTTGTCAAAGACTTCAGATTTCTTCTTAAGGAAATATATCCATGTATTCCTTGAGAAGTCATGTATAAATGATACATAGTACACAGACTTACCCAGTGATGGAACCTTCACAGGTCCAAACACATCACTGTGCACAAGCTCTAATATCTGTTTCGCCCTCTTACTTCCAGAGGGGAAACTCACCTGATTCTGCTTCCCATATACACAATTTTCATAGAAATCAAAATCCAAAGAGCTATTACTCATACCTTCTACCATACCTTTACCATGAAGTATTCGAAGGACCTTCTCTCCAATATGTCCAAGCCTTTGATGCCACAGCATGGTCCTCTCTCCAGAGACGACTAGATTTTCTGCACCACTTTCAGGAACCACAGAACTGTTGCACCCATCAAAAACAGTGGTACCTTGCAGCTTATACAGAGTTCCAGTCTGAACTACCCACATCAATACCAGTGCTCCCCGAACCATCTTGCAGGTATCCTTTTCGAACACTATTTTTACACCTGCATCATCCAACTTGCTTATAGAAATCAAATTTTTGGCCAATGCAAGAATATGTAGAACACCTGGAAGTGTTCTAACCCTTCCACCTTGCAACTTCAACTTTACTTTTTCGCGACCAATGATTTTAGCCTTCCTGTCATCTCCCAAGAAGACATCACCACCATCATATTTCTCATACTCGCAGAACTAGTCTCTATGGGGAGTGAAGTAAAAGGATGAACCTGAGTCAATCAACCATGCCTCATGATCTACATGTGTACTTGAAGAAGCCAAGTACACATCCCCACCTTCATCTGAGGTGGTTTTCACCTCTATAGAAGGAGCATTATTAGATCCCTTTCCTTTATCGGGAGCTTTAGATTTACAGTCCCTTTTGAAGTGCCCTTCATTTCCACATTTCCAGCACACCACCTTTACAGGTTTGCTTGGAGATTCAGATCTTCCTCTAGATTTAGATCTCCCACTCGATGACTTATTTTTGTTTCTGTTCTCGGACCGTCCTCGTACAGACATGGCATCACCATTCTGGCTCTCCATATTTTTCCGTCTCATCTCCTCCATCAACAAGGATGAGACTATTTCATCAAAATACAAGGCAGTTGCATTTCTACCTATTGCAATAACCAGACTATCCCATGAATCTGGTAGAGAACACAACAAACTGATGCACTTATCTTCATCTGAAATTTTAATATCAACAGATGCTAACTAACTTACCACAGTATTAAATGCACTCAGATGCTCTGTCACCGAGTCTCCATCTTTCATCCTCAGGTTATACAGCTTTTGCCGCAGGAACAGTTTATTCACCAGAGACTTAGATTGGTACAAAGTCCCTAACTTGTCCCATAAAGCCTTCACCATATCTTCCCCTGATACATTCAACAATACTAAATCTGAGACACACAATCGTATTGTGCTCTTTGCCTTCCAATCCAACTTCTTCCATTCTTCATTAGACACTCCCGTTGGTTTAGTACACGGATCTACTGTGATCAACTGATCTTTATCCACCAATAGATCCTCCATCTTGAGTTTCCACAACTCAAAACTCTGACCATTAAATTTCTCGATCTTTATCTTTCCACTGCTCACCATCTTCTTTCACCACCAGAATCGATCTCACAGATCTCCCACTGAACAGGGTCTACCACAGACCCGAGCGAAACCCCTCAGCAACAAAGGCGTCCCCTTGAAGCCAAAATTGCTCCGATACCAAATGTAGGTTTTAACCCTGTACAAAAATTACCTGCATACGAATTTTAAAACACAGAAAAATAAACAACACGAGAACATAACACATAAAACATATATACACAGAGATTTTCCCACTGGATCCCAAAACCGGGACTACCAACTTGATTTTTCATTATTATGTTCCTTTCAATGTTACAATAGATATTTATACATACCAAAGCATCCAATACCATGGACCGAAAACCATCGCGTCCAATACCATGGACCGAAAACCATCGCGTCCAATACCATGGACCGAAAACCATCGTGTCCAATACCATGGACCGAAAAACCATCACATCCAAAAAACATGTGTGAAAATCATGCACAAAACCTTAGGTGGGTCCGCCCAACCTAACATAGGGTCCAAAACCAAAATTTTCCTGGGCGCTACCACGGACCCCATAAAGTGGGGTTACGGGTGCCCTTTAAACCCCCTGTTAACTACATGGAAAGAATATAACACAACCCAACACTCGCAAAGGATGAGAGAAGCACGCGAGTGTTCGAAACTAGAGTCCAAATTGTTATATTGTTGGGGTTTCGTTTAAAGTGATTCATATTCTTTTTAATAAAATCTACCCTCCAGTTTTACAGAGTTGATTCATGGATAAGACGGGAATGAGGGAGGATAATAATATATAATTTATAAGAATGGATTCATGCTATTGTGTGTCCCTATGTTGTTCATGATAATGTGAGTAGTTTGTACATTTTTTAATGCATCTATTGCATGGAATAGATGGACTCAACTCTGGAGTTATAGTGGCGAGCAAAGAGAGGATTGGGGGTCATGGATGCAGATGGCTGGTCAGAAATGGCCTAACTTACTCATCATGCTCCTGGAGGCTATTTGGTGATTTGGACTCAACTCCCGAGTTTCCCACTTGATAGTGGCGAGCAAAGAGAGGATTAGGGGTCGTGGATGCATGTGGCTTGCTAGAAATGGCCTAACTTACTCATCATTCTCTTGGAGGCTCTTTGGTGATTTAGGAACATGTTTTAAAGAAGAGTAGGGTTAGGTAGGATTGAACAACATTCAAAACAATAACTTCTTCTTCTTCCTAATGACTTCTTTGATAATCACTTTAACATGATATATGTAATACTTTTAATTTATGTGTAATAATGATTCTATAGAGCTATGATGGATCTAGGATAATAATTTTAGAAATGAATAAGCTTAATTATGAAAGTGAATTGGGGTGAGGGGAGGAGATGGGGGAAATATTAGCTAAAATGTAATTATTACATTTTATCTAATATTTCTGCCTACCTCCATCCTCTTTTTAGTAGGTTATATTGGTAGAATACAATACTATAATATTTCATTTTACCGAATATTTTCCCTTAACTAGTCCACTTCTTATCATAATTTTTATTTATATTTGAAGTTTAAAAATAAACAAACTCAACTATAATATTACATTTTACTGAATATTTTCCCTTAACTAGTCCACTTCTTATCATAATTTTTCTTTATATTTGAAGTTTAAAAATAAACAAACTCAACTATAAAATTAGTAGGGGTGAGGGGAAATATTGAAAATGTAATATCTAGGCCAGGGGGTGACGATAAATATTAGTTAAAATGTACTAATATTACATTTTAATTAGTATTTTCCCCCACTCTTGTCACATTTTATTATGTGGGGGTGGTAATAAATATTGTGTAACATATAACATTGTAATATTATATTTTATCCAAGATTTCCCTTCACATTTGATTCCAGTATGGTAAATAAAATAAAAAACATAAAATTAATAATTATATTTACAATTACAATTAGCCTAGATCCATCTTAACTTCAAATCTACCAAGATCCAATTTCCTAAGATGCAAACTTTTTTTAGAGTGAAAAAAGATTTGATCCTTCTCAATGCATAATAGATTCAGAGTTAAGATAAATCTAGATTGGTATATACATATATACAAATATATTTTCTAAATTGATATATACATATACACAAATATATTTTCTGATTTCATATTTTTTTGACTATAAATTATATTATATTATATATATATATATGTTTCATATTTTGATATATATACATAGGTTATCCTATTGTTTAAAAAAATGTTGTGTTCTCATAATTTCTTTTACCACATATTATGGTTTTAGAAATATCTATGTATAAAATGTATTAGGCTCTTTTGCCATTTACCTTTAAGTGAAGTATCTATAATGTAAGTAATATTTGATGAGATAAATTATATTTGATGATATTTATCTTTGTTATAAATTCTTAGATTAAATGTTTATAAGAAATATATATAAATATTTGATGATATAGATTTAGCATAATATCAAGTGATTTTGAAAATATAAGATTTTACAATTATTTATAATGTTTTGAGTTATTTCTTGAGAAAAACTATGTATAACAATGTAAAATGTCTAATTTTTAAAGAGATATTTTGAAATTATAAAAAAAAAATATTAAAAAGAGAATGTTGGGTTTTTTTAAATTTATTTTAAAGTTTTTCACTAATATTTTATATTAGATGTCATTTTTTGGGATTCAACTGCGTTAAGTAAGTCATTAACGTATGATCATTTCCATGAGAGGTAGTCGTAACTGACTAATTTCTCATGATTTTTGAATATTTTATAATTTATGTTGGGTTTTTTACTCATTTTAAAGTTTTTCATTAATATTTTATAACTTATTTTATTTTTCTAATTTATGTTGGATTTATTATTTTTTATAATTTTAAAATTATAATTGAGTGGGTTTAATTATTGAGAATATGTGTTTCTTTAAGAAGTCATAGGTTCAAATCCAAAAGTATGGAGTATGTACTTCTGTATAGACATAGTCAAATCACTACGTAAAGGTAGTATGGAAAATTTTAAGGATAGACATTTAATTTAAAGTTTAGAAATTTTGACGAAACTCACTAGTCCATAATATGCAATCTATAAAATGTTTGGAAGTAATTTTGAAAAATATTCAAATTTTTAAAATGTTTATATAGTATTTATATCAAATTTTGGGGATTGTTAAGGTAAAATAATTTTATACCATAAAATTTTGGTGAATCATTTTTAGAAAAGAATGGAAATTAGAGAATCTTTCTTTTGAAAAAATATAGAAAATTAGTACACCTACTAATATTAGCCCTTAAATTTTTTCCTAAAAAGCAGATCCCTCGTGCCACAAACAAAGGGGCCTCATACCCCCATTTGGTATGACATGACATTAAAATTATATTATTAATATTTTATTCTTATATTTTTCTTATATTTCTCATCTTTCTCATCTTTATTATCTTTCAAATATTTTTATTAATTTCACTAACATCATACCAGAGATCACAAGCTCAAATCCAGAAGGGGTTGGTGTACTACATAATGAAATAGTTGTGATCTGGGATATTTACTTCATTGATGTTTTCATAATTGCATGAAAGAGCATGTAAAAACCATATATGCTAACACTTAAAGAAGAAGTAACATAAAAGAAGACCATAAAGGAAATGCACCCAATGTTTGAGAACTAGGTTAGTCCAATGTGAACTACGTCTCCACACCTTGCTTCAATAGTGGGGAGGCATCTTTATTCATCTCAACAAAAATTAAAATGAGTACACGGTAAACTACAACATTATACCTAAAATCTTGGGAGTGACCTGAAAAATGGGCTGCTCAGGTCCAAAAACGGACTGCACCAATGAAATCATGGTGAAATTTTGAATAAAATGAGTATAAACTCAGCTAGGCTATGTCACCTCTGGACCCTCGGGGAATCTCCAAGATTCCACAATAGAGTTTGTATGGAATATTCTGGGGATATAACCTGATCCAGGATCTTTTCTTCGATGATGTTAGCATAATTTCATAAACAAGTATGTAAAACCACAAATGCAAACACTTAAATAAGAAGCAACATAAAAGGAGACTATAAAGACAATGCACCCAATGTTTGATAATGGAGTTCACTCACAATGTGTGAGCTACGTCTTCGGGCCCAACTACAAAGTGGAGAGACATCTTCATTTATTTCAACAAAAAGAAAGACAATTACATGGAAAAATACATCATTATACCTATATTTCTGAGAATGACCTGAAAATGGGGTGTTCAAATCCCAAATCTGACTGCATTAGTGAAATTCTTGTGAAATTCTAAGTAAAATGAGTATAAGCCCAACAATATTATGCCACCATCAACTTTGATCCTCCCAAAGAATCGTCAAGATTCCACAATAGATTTTGTGTGGGAATATTCTAGGGAGTATACCATGGGAATATTTCCTTGGGAACCACATACACAGGGTTTCAGTCGTCCTGGTTCCTTCGGCCCACACACCATTCTCCTACCCGTCGGCTTGGTTCCTCCTCCACTCTTGGCTCCATTCGTTGTTTGTCAGATGAAATGGCATGATTCTTATACAAGGGCTCTAGCGGTCATTCCAAAGACTTGCCCGTTGGGTGGTTAGATGGCACAATGTATGTTAAGGATTTGGTAATGGAGGTTGTGGGTTCCAACCCTGTGGACCCCCCACTTGCATTTTTTTTTTTTTTATGTTATATAATAACCAATGACAAAAAACAAATTGTTGTCGTTCAACAGTAATCCTTGCTATGTTATCTATATAACCATCGTTGTTAATCTTTAAAAAATTGTTATTCCACCCATTAACCATTAACATTAACCCCCTGCTGATGCCTCTGATTGTGGATTGAATGGTCTTTTTTGGCTACTAACTGGGTACCACATGGCACCATTTGATTGGGCCATGCGGCCCCATGCTAGTTGGCCACAAACTACCACCAATTTTAGTGAAATGCCGCAAGATTTGATGATTTTTCCAACTTTAACCACGATTAAACCTATCTTTAATTTAGTGGAACCGCTGCCAACTTTAGCTGCTGCTTTGGTCGGACCACCAATTTGGCATTGGTCCAAATTTTTCTGGCACCAGCTAAATTTTTTATTTTTTCGAGGTTTGACTAGAGCTTTGAGTGGGTGTAATTTTTTCATACGAACTCAGATTAAGGCATCGTTAGATTCCTTGAGACAATCTCTTGGACTTAGTTCTAGTTTTTTTGAGATTTGAGGACTTTTATTTTTGGACCATTAAGGATCCTCTTGGATCATTCCTCCCCAATGAGAATCTTTTAGTCCTCCAAAAGTATAAATAGGAATTGCAAGTTGGTGTACTCCCCCATTTCTCGATTTGTATGACAAATTACTTTAACAAGCCCCACTTTCCGCTCCTTCATCTTTGTACTTCGGAACTAGAATGATGAATCTGACACCTGCATCCATATGAAAATCTGTAGCTGCTAATGCATGTATCAAACCTTGCAAGATTCCAAGAAAGAGCTTACTTGCCAAGAGTTTATAAAACACTCATGGTTAAGTTTTTCAATATAATCCATATCCCTTGTTATCCATCTAAAGACCAAAATATCACTATGTTGCATACTTAAGTGATGTTATACACTTCATCACTTTTACAAATTTTTTCCCATATATGGGTTCTTTAAAAAACAACATGTGATTTACAATGGTGGTCATACTCAACTACTTAAAAAGGCTACCCATATCTTACCTAACTAGACTAATAAACTTTATTATTGTAGTTGGTTTCCTTGTTGAACTGCTTCACCAACTGGTTCCTTCACAGGTGCTTTCATATTCTCTTGATCCTTCTTTGAGCATAGCTCTAGATGGAGCTTCCAAAATGTAGATTTATTGTGTCCAACCTTATTGCAATGGCTGCAATGGATTTTCTTCCTCCAAACTTTCTTTACCTTATTTTGTGTTTCCTTCTTAGGCGACATATCCTTCCCTGAATGAATGTCTTTGGTGTGGTTCTTGCGAAGTGAACTTGACTTAGTAATTCCTTTGAAATTCTCACTATGGCTATAAGCTCGTGATGTGCTCTCAACATCCTACACCGACTCAGACTTGTCACTTGACGACTCTTCAGTCTCCATGGGTTTGTAGTGTCTTTCAACTTCCTCTCTAACATAGCCCAATCCTTCATATAGAGGTAGTTCCACCACTTGAATGGGATTCACAATGCCCTGACAATTAACTCCTAGGCCCTTTCCTTCATATCCCATCTTCTTCATTAGCTTCGAACCAATGACCTTGGTTTGCATTTCAAATACAACAAAATCATCATCATAAGGGGAACACGAAACTAAAGAATCATTGACACTATTTCCCTCAGTTGCCGATTGTGAAGTTGATGATGGCTTTGCTAAGCCTCCATTGCAATTCAAATTTTTCAAGTCCTCTTCTGTGGCTTGTAGTTGAAGCTGCAATCCCTGCTTCTACTTCTCTACTTCTTGTAGTAGTCTTCTTAGTTCAACATTATTTCCTTGAATGCTTTGGTTGATCTCCTCAAGTTTTTGGAGCCATGCATTCTTTGATGTTCTACCCATCATTGGTCCAACACCTGCAATCCAAATAGTTGCGATCTTCATCTCATCGCCTGAATAAGTTCCTAGGTCATGTTTCACTGTAGCAACAATTTTTTGATTCCCTTTGCCTCCATACTTCTTAGGTTTCAATTCTGGATGTAGTTTCCACCAATTCTCCTCATCATGCCCTTATTTCTTGTAATGAGCACAAGAACATTATATTCATTTTCTTTGTTTTCATTGTATTATTTGCATGGTCATCTAGTTCATGCTTTTCCCCTATTCTCATGATGACTTGCTTTCACACTAGCTTCATCTAGAATAGCGGGATCAAACAACAACAATGAGTGCCAAAGATAACTATGTAAATCACCAATATATTTCTTCAAAGTATCTAGTGAGTCTAAAGGAATATTTAATGCTAATTCTTTCTTCCTAAACTCATCTATAAATTTTTGAACATTCTTACCTTTACCTTGTCTCAAATGTTGCTACTCCATCATGGATTTTTTTGGGTAACCCAATTGGTAAAATTGTCCCCTTAATGCAGATGTAAATTCATACCATGACAAAAGGAGTTTACTATTATGCATACTACCTTTTTGAAGTTTTTTCTCCCACCATACAAGAGTTGTACCTTCCATCTTAACTCCTTTATTTATCCTCTTCAATATGTTGTACATGATAATACACTTCAATCTATCTAATCCAAATTTTTAGATTTTTTGCATTACATTCTCCATTAAACATTAACAAATCAAATTTCACATCTAACTTAAAAAATGGATTTCTAGAAGCATTTCTCTAATGATTATTTGAACAATGAGAATAATATGAAGAAGAAGAAGAAGAAGAACATTCACTTGAATATGGAGGTGGAGATTTAGGAGGGTCTCCTCCATTTTCTTGATTTATCGAACCATTGTCCTCTTCTTTCTCTTTCTTCTTCTTTTCCTTCTTTGCTACTCTTTTCTCATAATTAGCAAATAATTTATCTCTGATGTATACCATCTTGTTGGGATGGGGTCCCTAGGGTTAAATTTTATCAAATTTTGTAAAGATGTAAAGTCTCTGCGATTTGTGGAAGCAGAGCACGAAGATAGTAAGAGACGAAGGGGCTTTAGTCCCTTAGGTGCGTAGGTGATAGGAAGGTTTTGAGACTTGCCTATGGTTCACGGACAATGGTATTATAAAAGAAAAGGCTATAAATAGAAGATTCATAGCAAGTCTAAGAGATGATCGATTGATAGAAATCATTGTATGGGCAAGTAGGCTAAGACAGGAAAAGTCTATTTTCTATACATAGGCGAAGGGGAAGGCTCCTGCATCAGAGTGTGCGGAGACATTTGTAAGTCTGCAGGCTAAGTGCGTAGGCCCTTACAGCTGAGTGTGTATGGAAAAAGAGTCTGTACTTGAATGATTACATCTAATAAAAACTGTTTTTATCCAAAATTGTGCATCTGTGTATTTATTCTTCTATAAGTTTCTGTATTTTCGCTCTGTATTGGAAATTATATGAATGAATGCTTATCTTGTGTGTGGAAGTGGTATATTAGTATAATTTATACATGTTATGAATGTTACATGACCTTCGCAAAGGTATAGATGTTTTTAAAGTGAATTAACCTAATTATGTGTTGCAGAAGCGTTGAGATTCGCGAAGATAGAAATAAGCCTTAGGAGCCACACAATCCTATCACACATGCCTCTAGATGGAGAAACCTGGTTCTATCATCCCCCAATACTGCTTCGGGTGAGACTACAGCCTATGCTATGTGGGTTGTTGTCGGAAGGGCCAGTAGTTTAGGGTTTTGTTGGTTGGCGCAATTAACTTTGAACCTAGGTCAGGCCCCATCAAGCGAACAAATGGTTCCATTGCCGAGATTGATATCTTGCTAAGGGATGTGTGATAAGTGGTTCCCCACTAGTAAAGAGATCAAAAAATGGATTGATTGGAAGCTAAACACATTTGCAGCATAGGAGAACAAAAATCCACTCTTATCGAAGGAAGAATGGTTGAATAGATACCTATTCACAGACAAACACAAAATATTCTTCTGCTCTTTCCCCTGTGAATTGCATGAGTGGTTGTCCAAATTAGCGGATAGTCAGGGTACGTGGAAGCTTGACGACCCTATTGTGTGGACCCCAAAACTGGTAAAGTGCTTGGAGGCTTCAAAAAATAACATTGCGCAGGCTGTCGACCATTGGATCGATCATATTCTGGGAGGATTCATCATTGAGTTCGCGATTGATACGTCCACCAGCTACAGTGAAGCAGAGCACAGGTTCTTCAAAGGACCAAGAGGTAAGTACTTGAAATCTCTGAAGACTTGGATTAAGATGCTATTGTGCGAAAAGTGGGTTATGCCTTTAAATTGATGTTTGGGACTACACGAAGTGGGAGAGAATTCAAAAGGAATGAAGAATCTGGCTCTAAATATAGTCCGCTGTTAGGATCTTCTGATAGCAACGACGAAGGTAATATTTTGAGAACACAGTGAAGCACACTACAAATCGTAAGTCAGGGTATCGCAGGGATACCTCATCCATCCACTCCACCTTCACCTCCACCTCCACCTCACACACCTACACCTTTTCCTCCACCTTCACCTTCACCGCCCCATCCATAATTTAATATGGTGAATACAATGAAGATGCATGTGTTTAAGGGTGTGGGAACTGAAGACCCTTAAATTTTTTGGTTTGTTGCAGAAGTTATATGGACGACACAACAAATCACGATGAAAATATGAAGAAAGTGTAGCTAGTCACAGTGCTGCAGGATAGAGCATTGAGTTGCTACATTAAGTTGTGCATAGATAAGCCCAACACAACTATTCTAGAGACCCAACAAGCATTGAATAGTGAATTCAAGAAGCCCAAATCTCAGGCCCAATCGGTAATAGAGCTCAAGGAGATTCAACAGAGGGTAAATGAGTCTGCGTGGGACTTTGATCAAAGATTAAAATGTTTGATTCAATAGGCTAATATGACCATTACAGATACTCAACATAGAGACTGGTACATTTCTTCACTCCTACTACATATGAGATTACCATTATCGCAGCCGAAAATAGGAACACAAGCAGAAGCAGTGGAGATCACCATGAGATTAGAAGCTTCACCAGTGCAGGATATGAATATAGGGGTACAATAGATTCAATTGCAGTTAGCAAGATTGCACATGGAGTTGTAGAGCCTGAAGAAGGGAAAGGAAGTCTAGCCCGAGGTGCGCGCAAAAGTTTGGTGCTTGAAGTGTAAAAGCCAAGGTCATGACAAGGACCACTATCCTGTTTATCAGAACTACCTCATTGGGGGAGGTCTTGTTCCTCTAAAACCAGAAAACATCGTTGGACCAAGCACGGGGGTAGCCTTATGGTGCGCTATCTGTCAGATAGTAGGGAATCACACGACTGACAACTGTCATCTTGTACAAAAGTTTGTACAGACACCACAACAATTATTTTGTACTTTCAGCAAATTAGTTGGGCATGATGAGCGCAATTGCCATAGCTATGAACTGATGATGGAGCGGACCCCTACGTATAGAATGCAGATAGAAAATCAACCTTAGGATCAGGGCGCGGGTGCAACGCGTGGAGGATTCAAGGTCCGACGAAGAGGACATGGAGGAGGGGCTAGAAGGGGTCACGAACAAGTAATTTGATATCATTGTGGAGAAGTAGGTCATTTTGTGCACGACTATCAGAACCCAACGCATCCATCCTGTCAGTATTTCTAATAGTTTGATCATGTTATAGAAGATTTTTGGGTACTAATAGTCAAGATGTAGGACAAGAAGACTCAAACACCTATGGTGAATATTTAGATGATGAGAGTGGAGCCTCGCGAGGAAGAACCTAGCATTAATATAATGATGCGTAGTGGTATTGCCACTAGAGAAGATAAAGGAAAGCACCCGGAAACTAAAGGATGGGTATGTAAGGATGATGAGAAGGAAATTGGATTCGATCTAAACTAGGCTAAGGAAACCTTTATGGTAGCCAAAAACAGCTTTGCAGAGGCCTCTACCTCAGGAAGTCAGGAGAAGTCTTCCAGAAACAATGAAGCATAGGACATATATCCTTCACTATTAGCTACTGTTCTGAAGACATGTATGACATTGTTACAGGATAAAAAGGTGGTAGAAGGGCTCCAATAGTTAATTGATAACTATATAGGTAAGGTTAAGACTCCTCTATAACAATGTTTTGTATGCAAAGTGGGCAAAAGAAAGAAATGAAAATGTCGTGAAATGAGGTTCACTGCATAGATTAGAGAGTATGAAATGGATCAGGTAATTCTCGATATAGGATCTAATGCGAATGTTCTACCAAAAAAAACTTGGGAAATAATGGGGAGACCTCCATTGTAGTGGTCTCCTATTCAGCTTCACATGGCCAATCAGTAGAAAATCATTCCTATGGGGTGGCTGTATGGGGTTATGGTGGATATTGAAGGAGTGAGCGCCTTGGCTGATTTAGAAGTAATTGAGATAATGAATGATTGTAATCCTTACCCTACACTATTGGGCATTGATTGGGCCTTCGACATGGATGCAATCATTAATATTAAGAAACATAGAATGACATTTGAGAGGAAAGAGCTCTGAGTAATTGTTCCCTTAGATCCAATTGAAGGTGCGCGATACATGGAACCAGTCCATAATTATGAAGAAGAGGATGATCTGGATCAGATATATAAGATCACTACATGTGATGAGGACTGGATCAATCCTACAGCAGATGGATGAATTACATGGGATAGAGATAGCTCCTACACCTCATATTCTGACAAAGAGCTTGAGCATTGGCATACAAATTACATGAAGTCTCCTTGCTACGTTGCAACATGTTGACTAAATCGCTTCACTGCATATCCACAGAGTTACGAAATCTACCTCATTATGATGGTTTAGATGATGTTAATTTGTTTTTGGATAAGTTCAAAAGGGAGGTACTAGAAGAACATCAATTCTAGGAACTAGATCTGGTACTGTGCGCTACGCCAGCACATTGGTGGGGTATGCATAAGGACAAATTTTCTGATTGAAAAGAATATAGGCGAATTATGAAGTTGAGGTTCAGGTACAAAAATACCCATATGATGGAGAAATGCATTGGAAAAGATGATCCACACGAGCAGCTGGCACGATGAACTAAAGCATGGGGAGAGAATCCTCAACCTGAATGGGTACACATCTTTTGTCACACTTTGGATACCATTCTAATGAATTGGTACTGGGAAACTAAGCTAGGCCATGGAACGAATGAGTGGGATATCCTCAAGGAAGGTTTCTTGTTGACCTTCAGCTTTGAGGATGGCTATGAATGTATTGATTAAGCACTCCAAGAAATTAAGGCTACCATCTTTAGAATTCCCGCAAACCCAGTAGAGTGGATTCAACTAGACTAGGGTACGCAGTTGTGCCATGCACTAGAATGCTATAATGTGACCGCAGAAGAAGAAGAAGATTCAAGTACAACATCAAGCCAATAAACGGTTTCATTTCCCTTGTGATTGTGATTTCGAGGTGATTGCGAAGCCTTGGCGATTGACTGTTGGTCCTAATCATCTCTCTCGAATTGAGATGGGTGATGAGCCTACTAGTTTGGAAGAAGGGTTTTCTAATGTGCAAATATTTTCTATTCGTGTCACAGACGATCACTTTGCTGATATAATCCATTTTTTATCAACTAGAATAGCCCCAGAGGGATCTTCTATGCAGCATAAGAAGGAGTTGGCGGTTTGCACAGATTATTTTTCTGTGATCACTGGACACCTATATAAAATGGTGCAACGAAATATAAAATGGTGTCCCATAGTTTGAATGATGAAGGATCCTCGTAGAAGCACATGGAGGAGTAGTGGGAGGCCACTATGTAGGAAGAGCAACCACACAAAAGATCTTGCACACAGGACTTTGGTGGCCAATGATACATAGGGATGTAAAAGTGTATTGTAGGGCATGTGATGCTTGCCAAAGGATGGGGAAACCATCGCTTAGGGACGAATTTCCCTTGAATCCATAGATATCTTTGCAGGTGTTTGATAAGTGGGTGATTGATTTTTGGGTCTGATCCAGCCACCAGGGAAAAATACTGGAGCACAATATATTATTACAACAAAAGAATACTTGACGTGATGGGCAGAAGCACAACTGGTAAAGGACTATAGCACAGCTACCGCTGTGAAGTTTCTTTTTGAGTTTATCTTGTCCTGCTTTGGTTGCCCTAAGATATTCATGAGTGATAGGGGCACACACTTCTTAAACAAAATGATTGTCATGATGCTTGAAGAATTTCATGTCTATCATCAGAAAAATACACCCTATCATGCTCAAGCTAATGGTACGGTTGAAGCTTTCAACAAAATCTTGGAGAGTTCTTTAATGAAGGTTTGCAATGCGAAGTGAAATGACTGGGATGTGTACATACCAGCAATCCTATGGGCATATAGGACCACTTGTAAAAAGTTGACAGGCCAAACCCCTTTCAGGTTGGTCTATGGGTAGGAGGTTGTGATGCCCATGGAATATATTGTGCCGAGTGTACGGATTGCAGAACTCACCGATGTGGCTGATCACGAGAGTATGGAGGAGCACCTTTCGTAGCTGATGAAATTGGAGGAGGATTGATTTTTAGCAGGATTTCACCAACAGGTGCAAATAGGGGGCGAAAAAGCATGGCACGATCAACAGATAAAGTAGGTTAATGATTTGGTCTTATTATATGATAGCAAATTTATGAAATTTCCTAGAAAGTTTCAAATGCATTGGCTTGGACCCTATGTGGTAAAGGAAATTATAGATGGTGGCATAGTTCAGCTCACGAAGCTGAATGGAGAATTGTTTCCAGGCAGAGTCAATGGTAGTTAACTGAAGGTGTACAAGGGTGATATTGCCCCTGCGCAATGACTATATGATGTCGGGATAGTCTTAGTACTCCAGGTAGTTGTAAGGAAGTACAAGACTACAAACTACACTACCTAAAAATTGGATAGACGATGTAAGAAGGTTGCATGATGGAAGAAAGTAGGGCGCCAAGGGGAGCTATGCCAAGGTGGCTACGCCACAGAGGTTAGTATTGCGTAGCTTGGTCTAAAAGTAGTCGTTGGATGCACTGCAGATGATTGGAAAAAAAAAATTCCGTTAGCAGGAGCAGGGAGGGCGTATTTATTGAACAAATATTTGGAAATATGCCACCAAATATGCAATAATGATCGAAATTTGGAGGGAATGATAGGATTCAAATTTGAATTCACCTATAAATCTGGCAGGCTACCAAACATTCGAACACTCTACTTTCAATGAGTTTTCCTTAATCATTGTTGCCATAACGAATGCTATATGTCTGAGAAGGTTTGGGAGGACATTTTAGCATGACCAAAGTTCACCAACTTACCTGATTGGCACCAAGAGCTCATCCTTGAGAGAGGCAACTCCACCCACAACCAAAGCTATGCCCTCTGAAGCTGCAACCTCCGTTGAAGAGACATCTGTTGTTCCTACAAGAGTTCCGACTATGGCACCTAGGTCTCATAGACCTAAGTTCTATGTAGCTAACAAAAAGAAGAAGAAGCCATAGAAAGTTCCAGTGAGGCAATCACCGTGAAAAATTCCCAGAGAAATCTGCCAAAAGGGGAAGATGGATAGAGCGCAATAGCCTCAGGAGCTCCTTGATTTAGATGAAGAAGAACTTCACGGAGGCATTGAGGAGATGGATGCCGATGAGGGTGAGCCTATGACTCATCTCCTGAAGTACATCCCACCGCGCAAGGGCACAACCAAGGTGCCTAAAGACCCTTATAATGCCAAATTCATGATATCTACACCACTGCTACTAGAGAAGGTGGTGTTTGAGGGTGCGTTGTTGGGTCACATTTTTCATTTAAGCTTGAGGATTGGGATTTAGGAGATCACGATAAGTTCATTTAGCTTGTGCAGAACAAATATTTGGCCAAAATATATTATGAGGAAACTGGGGTTACGCACTTAGAACTTATGAAGTGGGTCACGGGAGTTGATAAAGACATCCTTTTGAACATGCTCTGGGTGCCGCACTTCAATTGTAAAATCATTAACGTTGTATGTTTTTGGCAATTACTCACCCTAGTGCACGATGAGTGTCTCTGGCTGGGAGAACCCATCCCTATCACTGATATGTTGATCCACCAGAACACCTTGTTGCCATATCAAGGTGTGGATCTAGCAGAAGAATTTGGAGGAAAGACGAAGGAGAAGAAACTCACAGATTAGATGAAGAGTGAATTTGAACTGGTTAAGAAGTCGTATGAATATTCCATCCACTCCATTTCTGATCGCGTGGTGCAGTTTTCCGTGTAGATATTGGCACACAAAATCATGTGAAAATGCTGCGCGGATGAGGTTCTGGCGCCAGTGATCTCCTTAGCTGTGCAATGTGCCAAAGGAGTCCAATACAACTGGGCTTAGTACCTATGTAAGGAGTTCTTGGAAAATTTTCAAGAGTTTCGAAATGAGGACAAGAAATTTCATTATGCCTAGTTATTACTTTTGATAGTACTAGTGGCATGGAGGATGCCGAAGGACAGTCATATTCCTCCTCAAGAACTAGACCTTTTGGAGGCAGCAAAGTTTGCTTCACTCTAGGCAACAAAAGACACAATGCAGGTCATAGAGACCAAGTGGAGATGGATCTTCACATGGTGATCAACCAAAGGCTGAGGTTGTCACCTACCTTATACGATCAACTTGCGCCCTATGTAGAGTTCAAGGTAGACTTCCATAACGTATCTATTTGTGCATGCAGAGATCCGAAGAAGATATGGAATAAGTTTCCTAATCTTGTTGGCGAGACAGATGTCCAATAAATTGTCAATAAATGGCCACGGGAGTGGATTTACCCATCAGATCTAGGCACAGGAATAAGCAAGGAAATGAAAAGTACCACTGTGCATATCTCAGCAGTAGAAAAATAGAAGGAGGCCTAGTAGGCTACAACTCGGGAGAAAGCTACGCAGTAGAAGGCAGTTGCTACTAAGGAAGATACTGCCAAGGAAGCTACTACTAAGGTAGCTGCTGACAAAGAGCGGGCAACCCAGGAAACTATGATAGAGGTTGAGGAGTTTGACTCTCATCACACCCAGGACCAGGAAGGGTCAGATGTAGAAGGAGGTGGGGGTGGGAAGTAGGGAACCCCCTTTGTGGTAAGGAAAAGATTGAAGTAGACAACGTGAGGGCCGTGAAAGAAGCAGAAGTCGACCAAATTATCACAGGTGGATCCGTTAGTCCTCACTGAGGGGGACTTAGATGAAATTAGCAACAAGGTTGAGGACACGATGAAAGATTTATGGACCTAGTTTTAGCAGCAATACTAGCAGGCATTGGGAAATGTAGAGAAGGATCTGCGTGATCTGCATATCCAGACAGGGCGACTGCAAGCGAGCGTAGGTCAAGTGAGCGAGATTTAGGCAAACCTGCATTAATCGAGCATGATAGTATAGGACACATATCGAACTTTGGATCTCCATGTGATTCAGTTGCCATACAGGGCCTTATGTGCGCAATCAGAAGAGGACAATGCCCAACTTTCACAAATCAAGGATATAGGCATCAACCTCGCAGCACTCCCTATCCAAACCCTACATGAGCTACACCAAGGCATTTCAGATGAACTGAGGGTTAGGGAGTAGCGCATTCTATTGGTCATTAATGAAGTTAAGACCAATAACTAGTAGATATTTGAAGAAAAGGCACAGGCGCTAAAGGAGAAGGAAGAATTTGCCACGCGCAGCCAACACTTAGAAGTAGCAATTACACAGGCATGTAATGCGCTACCTGAGCTCAACATTGTAGCAGATGCAAAATCAATAGAAAAGATCCAAAAGCTGGTTGTGGTGGTCAAGGAGTCTAAAGATGAAATCAACCAAGTCTGATTTGAGCTACAATTGCAAATTTTGGAGTTGCAATTGAAGTTGTAGCCAATGACTCTGCTAGTGGTTCGAGAGTAGCGTGAAGCTACAATAAAAGAGGGAATGACCACACTAGATGAAACAATCAAGGATTGCAAAACATTATTTGAGCAGGTCATGGAGCTCAGACATATCTGTAGGAGGACCCAACTATGCAGAAGATTGACACCGACCTTAGAGAAAAACAACAACAATTTGATGAGATAAGGTTGACTGTATGCACATTGGTCCTAGTATAGTGGTTTGCACAATTACCGGAAGGGAAGCAACTTCAAACTAAAATTGAAGAGCTATGTTGGAAAGAGGCCATTCTTAGGGCCTGAGCACAACCTTGGACAGAGGAAGCCAACCAGCTCACTCTATCAGTAGAAAACAATCTCAAGGGCATATTGCAGATGCAAAGGACGATGGGCCTCGTGGTGGAAGGCCCCACTACGGAGAATTTAGTTGAGGAAGTGCAACAGGAAGCTATGCAGGGAACAACTAATCTGCAGGTTTTGAAGTTGGAGTTACATGAACTCCAAGCAAATATTGAGGTGTCAGCTGGGTGACTCAAGGACGAGTCATCAAATTGTGTTGGGGGCCTATTGGGATGGGGTCCCTGGGATTAAATTTTATCAAATTTTCTAAAGATGTAAAGTCTCCATTATTTGTGGAAGATGAGCGCGAAGATAGTAAGAATAAAAAGGGCTTTAGTCCCTTAGGTGGGTAGGTGATAGGAAGGTTTTGAGACCTGCCCATGGTTCACGGACCATGGTATTGTAAAAGCAAAGGCTATAAATAGAAGAGTCATAGTGAGTCTAAGAAATGATCGATTGATAGAAATCTTTGTTTGGGCAAGTAAGCTAAGGTAGGAAAAATCTGTTTCTTGTACTTAGGTGAAGGGGAAGGCTCCTGTAGCTGAGTGCACGAAGACCTTGGTATGTCCGTAGGCTGAGTGCGTAGGGAAAAAGAGTCTATACTTGAATGATTACATCTAATAAAGACTGTTTTGATCCAAAAATTGTGCATCTATGTATTTATTCTTACTTCTGCAAGTTTCTATATTTTCGCTCTGTATTGCAAATTATAAAGTGAATTCTTATCTTGTGCGCGAAAGTGGTAGATAAATATAATTTATACAGGTTATGAATGTTACATGACCTTTGCAAAGGTATAGATGCTTTTAAAGTGAATTACCGTAATTATCTGTTTCGGAAGGGTTAGGGTTTGTGAAGATAGAACTAAGCCCTAGGAGCTGCAGGAATCTATCACACATGCCTTTGGATGCAGAAACCTAGTTCTGTCATCCCCCAATACTACTTCAGGTGAGATTGCAACCTGCGCTACTTTGGTTGTTTCTGGAAGGGCTAGCGGGTTATGGTTTTGTTGGTTGGCGCAGTTAACTTTGAACTTGGGTCAGGCCCCATCAAGCCAACACATCTTGTAGAAGGCTGTGTCATTGACGTGAACATCTTCATTATCCATTTTCCTTCTTCATGTTGCACGTCCAATCTCGGGGTTAAAATACTTGAGTTCTCCTCCACCCTATTTGAGTTTGGCCCTGGTTATCATCCACACTCGCAATTCACATAAAAACGAAGATTTCACTAATACCAAAATGATCCAGGATTTTTTATTTGGTGTTGTTAGTAGAATTGAACAAAAGAGGATATAAAACCATAAATGCAAACACTTGAAGAAGAATCAACATAAAAGGAGAACATAAAGACAATGCACCCAATGTTTGATAATGGATTTTACTCACAATGTGTGAGTTACATCTCTAGGCTTAACTGCAAAGTGGAGAGGCCTCTTCATTCATCTCAATAAAAAGAAAGGAAAGTACATGGAAATATATGTCATTATACCTCCATTTCTGAGAATGACCTAAAAATGGGGTGCTCAAATCCTAAATTTTACTGCACCATTGAATTCCTTACGTAATTAAGTGTAAAATGAGTATAAAATCAGCCATATTATGCCACCGTAAACCCCAGATAATATTCAAGATTCCACAATAGATTCTGTATGAAAATATTTTGGGAATATTCTAGGGAATATACAATAGGAATATTGCATGGAAATTGGGCCTACAGGGTTTTTCTTTAGGGTTATGACCCTCCTAGTTCCCTTAGATCGCGCACCATTTCGCTACCCATCGAATCAATTCCTCCTATGCTCTTGGCTTTGTTCGTTTTTCATCGAATGAAATGGCTTGGTTCTTATAAAAGGGCGCTAACGGTCATTCCAAAGACTTGCCCATCTGGTGGTTGGGTGGCATGGTGTACGCTAATGATTTGGTTGACGAGGGTTGAGCATTCCAACCCTATGGACCTCCACTTGCATTTGTTTTTTATGCTATAAAATATCCAACGACTAAAAGAAAATCGCGACCATTCAATGATCACCCCTGTTATGTTATATATATAACCATTGTTGTTAATATTTAAACAACTATTAATCTGCCCATTAACCATTAACATTAACCGCCAACTGATGTCACTGATTATGGATTGACTAGGCCTTATTAGCCACTAATTAGGTGCCACATGCCACCATTTGATTGGGCCACAAACTACCACCAATTTTAGTGGGATGTCGTTATATTTGGAATTTCCACCAACTTTAACCATGACTAAACCTATTGCTAATTTTTGTGGAATTGTTGGCATCTTTGGCCACTAATTTGGCTGGATTGCCAATTTGGAATTGATCCTGTTATGCAACCAACTTACAAAATAGAAAAAAATATAGATAAATGACATCAAAATATGCGTATTCAAGGGGGAAACCTCCTTTACATTACACAAATGAATAATTCTTGGATGATTCAAATGATAAAAACTCCTTTCTATATTTAGGAGTCTAAGGGGTCACATTATAATCAAAGCTGACATAACAATAATAATGTAAGGGCACAACAATAACAATAATGGGCTTCTATGGGGCATAATAATAACAATATGGGTACAACAAAGGCAAAACAATAACAATAAGGGGCTACAATGATAATAATAATGGGGGAATACACTGGTATTATAGGGACCTAACATGCCCCTCTCCTTCAAAAAAGTGTTGTCCTCAATGCTTGAGTAGTTTTGGATGCTTTTGTATAAAATTCTCATCCTCCCATGTGGAATCTGCAGCAGGTAAGTTCTTCCACTTGATGAGATACTTTGAAATTGATCGATTTTGTAGCTTTCGAGTTCTTGTTTCTACAACTACTTTATGTTCCGATATTACTTTTCCTTCCTCATGAAGTTCTAGAATTATTGTTTAAACTAGAAACTTGTCACCTATAACCTTCTTTAAGCATGAAACATGTAAAAATGGATGCACTTGGGAAGATGCAGGAAGCTCCAATTTGTATGCCATAGTACCAATCTTTTGCAACACCTTGTATGGACCATAATACTTTGGTGATAATTTATTATCATTCTTAGCTTTCTTAAGGGACATTTGTTTGTATGGTTGTAGTGGTAGAAATACCCAGTCACCTACATAAAAAATTATTTCGCTACGATGTTGATCTGCCTATTGTTTCATTCTATTATGTGCCAAAGTGAGGTTATCCTTTAACAATTGGAGAACATGTTGTTGATGCTCGATGTGATCTTCCATTGCTTGAACCTTAGAATTTTCTCTTAAAGATGATGTGATGGATGGTGGATGATATCCATAAAGTGCCATAAATGGGGTCATTTTTACTGCAGTATGGAAGGAAGTGTTATATGACCATTCAACCAGAGGCAACCACTTGACCCATTGTGTCCGTTTATCATATACAAAGCAATGAAGATATCCTTCCAAAAATTTGTTCACTATCTCAATTTTCCCATTAGATTGAGGATGATAAGGTGAGTTATGAACTAACTGAGTACCCAAACAAGAAAATAATTCCATCCGAAAATTTCCAGTGAAAATGGGATCTCTGTCACTTACAATAATCTTTGGGTTTCCATGTAACTTTTGAATTGTTTCCATAAATGTAGTAGAAATTGTACTGGCTTTAAATGATGAGATAATGCACAAAACTGTGCATAATTGGTAATTCTATCAAGTACAACCATGATGACACTCTTTCCTTCAAACTTGGGTAAACCTGTGATAAAATCCATTGAAACCTCCTCCCAAAGTTGACTTGGAATGGATAATGGTTGTAACAGACCTGAGGTCTTAATTGTCTCAACTTTATTTTGTTGGCAAACAAAACATTCCGCCACAAACTTTTGAATATCATATTTAAGGCCATCCCAAAAAATTTCCTTCTTAACCCTATGGTAAGTTTAAAAAATTTTGAGTGGCCTCCTAAGGGAGAGGTGTGCAATTCTAGAAGAATTTTTTGTTTGAGTTGGGAATTATTACAGAGGTATAAGTGATCTTTTCACCATAACGAATCATTTTTCCAGCTAAATGTATAAAATGAAGTGGGATCTTGCTAAAACTTTTGAATGAGTGCCCACATTCTTCGTCATTCTTTGTTATGAAACCAGCTCACAAAATGATAGAAAAGATAGATGAACGCCTCAAAAATCAGCCTCTTCGAGGGGGAAACATCGTTTACATTACACAAATGAATAATTCTTGGATGATACAAATGACAAGACCTCCTTTCTATATATAGGAGTCTAAGGGGTCATAATATAATCGGAGCTGACATAACAATACTAATGTAAGGGTTCAATAATAAGTATAGCGGGATTCTATGGGGCACAATAATAACAATATGGGGACTACATGGGCACAAAAATATAATACGGGTGTTGTAATAATAAAAATAAGGGGTTACACTAGTAGTATAGGGACATAACATGCCCCTCTCCTTCAAAAAGTGTTGTCCTCAATGCTTTAGTAGTTCTTTATGTTTCTATATAAAATTCTTGTCCTCCCATGTGGAATCTTCGGCAGGTAAATTATTCCACTTGATGAGATACTTTGAAATTATTCGATTTCGTAGCTATCAGGTTCTTGTTTCTATGACTGCTCCAGGCTCCAATATGATTTTTCCTTCCTCGTCAAGTTCTGGCAAGATTGTTTGAACTGGGATCTTCTACAACTTTTGAATGAGTGGCAACACTTCTTCGTCCTTCTTCCATTCATCCCTTGCTTCGTTTATCTAATCTAATTGGATAATAGAAATATCACAAAACAACGCTTCCACATCCTCATCCTTTCTTGAGAGTGCATTTTCCACAACATTTTGCTTCCCTTTTTTGTAGATGATTTCAAAGTCATAACCCAACATCTTTGTGACCCATTATTGTTGCTCTTTAGAGGATACTCTTTGTTCTAAAAAGTATTTAAGACTATCATGATCTGTTTTTACCTTCAAGTGTCTTCCCATTAGGTAGGGTCTCCATTTCTTAAGTGCATGTAGTATTGCCAACATTTCCTTCTCATAAATAGCTTTTTGTAAATACTTTCCTTTGATTGGATGACTTTTGAAAGAAATGGGTATTTCATCTTGCATTAAAGCAACACCAATTCCATTTCCTAAAGCATCATATTCCACAATAAAGGTTTTTGTGAAGTCCGGCATAGCTAAGACCGGTGCTTGGCACATTTCCTCTTTAAGATGTTCAAAGGCCTTTGTTGCTTCTGGAGTCCATGAAAATGAATCTTTCTTCAATAATGTTGTTAGAGGTGCTACTATTCTCACATAATTCTTAACAAACTTGCGATAATACCCTGTCAACCCCAGAAATCCTTGCAGATGCTTTATGGATGTGGGGATTTCCATTCCTTAAAGGATTTAATTTTGCTAGTGTCTACCTTAACACCTTCATGAGATACAATATGACCCAGATATTCCACCTCTTGTACTCCAAAGAAACATTTGGAGCTTTTTTCATATAATCATTTCTCCTCCAATAGTTTGAGCACCCTGTTAACATGTTGAACATGATCATTCCAAGAATTGTTGTAGATTAGTATATCATCAAAAAATACTAGCACAAATTTTCTAAGGAAGGGTTTGAAAATGGAATTCATCAAACCTTGAAATGTAGAAGGTGCATTGGTAAGGCCAAAAGGCATGACCAAAAATTCATAACGAGCCTCATGAGTTCTAAATGTTTTTTTAAGAATGTCTTCATTCTTCATTCTGATTTGATGATATCTTGAATGAAGATCCAACTTGGTGAAGTAAATTGATCCATGCAATTCATCCAATAACTCATCAATGACAGGAATGGGAAATTTATCTTTAATAGTGAGCTTATTGATCTCCATATAATCTGGACACATGCGGCATGAACCATCCTTCTTGTGCATCAATACTACTGGAGTAGAGAAAGAACTTTGATTAGGTTGAATTATACCAGCCTCTAGCATTTCTGCAACCATACATTCAATTTCACTCTTTTGGGCATAGGGATATTTGTAAGGCCTGATGTTTGAAGGAACACTTCCTGGAATGAAATGAATAGAATGATCATGATCATAAATAGGTGGGAGGCCTTTGGGAGTCTCCAATACCTTGGAATGATTATCCAAGACTTTTTGGAGATCTGGAGAAATAGATGATTTCGATGTGGGAACTTCTAGTGAACATAATTGTGCAATTACGCCTCATTTTTATTTCTTTAGAAGCTTTGTCAGTCCATTATAGCTAATTATATTTCTCTATTTCCCTGTGATACCCCTTAATTCAACTTCTTTTCCTTCCGAAGAAAATTTCATGAAAATTAAAAGCTATTGTACCCATTGGACTCCGAGTACAACATCAACACCACCCATTGGAATGGAAAGCATTGGGCTATTTAATACATATTCTCCCATGGATAACTTGATATTATGGAACTTTCTAGAGCAATTTATTGTTCCTCCACTTGCAACCATCAGTTGACACTCTGGTGTTGGATATAGGAAGAAATTCAATTCCTTGGCTATCTTATAATGAATAAAATTATGCGTACTGCCCAAAGCAATCAACACTATTACCTTTTTCTTCTTGATATGTCCTTCTATCTTGATAGTTTTAGGAGTGGTAATTCCGGCCAATGCATTACAAGATATTGTCGGATTCATTTCTTCTTTCTCGATGTGATCTTCCACTTCTTGAACCTTTTTCTTCTTGATATGTCCTTCTATCTTGAGAGTTTGAGGAGTGGTAATTCTTTCCAATGTTTTACAAGATATGTTTGGATTCAATTCTTCTTTCTTTGGGGTTGATTCCTGGTGTATATCCTCTTCTTTTGATTCTTCTTGATCCTTTTCTTCCTCCTCTTCACATTCTATGTAAAATAATTTCTTCTCAGCACACTTATGACCTTTAACTAGTGTATTTGCTATCACAAATGTAACAAAGCCCTTTTTCTCTTTTTTCTTCTAATTGTTGTCGTGTAAACCTTGTAGGTTGTGGAAGGCTAGAAGAAAAAAACTTCCATATTTATAGTTGTGAGTGGTAGGTTTCCTTGTTTCCATAATTCCGCTTTTAATTTTTCTTGCCAACCTGAAAGCCTTCTCCAATGAATCAGGTTCCCAAAGACAAACCTAATGTTGAATGTTATCCTTTAAAGTCCCTATGAAGACATCAATCCTTTTCTTCTCTGGAATATCATTTACCAGGTTATATTCAATTTTTTGAAATCCTCAATGTGCTCTACCATTGAACCCTTTTGTTTGAGATTTATCAATTGGCTAAAGAAGGTGTTACTCTTTATATACTCATAATGTGCTATTATTTCTTCCGTGAAAATTGACCAAGTGACAAGTGCTTTATGGGAACACAACCCTTTATATCATAAAAATTGATCTAGTTCTAAATAGGAAGATGCAATACATACCTTTTGTAACAGTTGAACCTCATGTAGATCAAAATATTGCTCCATCTGTAGTATCCAATTTAGCAGATCCTTGCCATCAAACTTCCTCATATTGCCTTTTCTTGATTTTTGGAGCTCGATCTTGAAACGAATGTAACTCTATAATTTTAGATTTTCCAATTCTGAAATCACGACCTACAGTAGCCCTCTGCATCCTCTTTCCAATGCCACCAGTCTGATTGAAATTGGATTCTCCAAGAAAGAGTTATGCACAATCTCCCAAGATGACCTGATTATATACCTTTTCAGAAGAGCGAACTTGTATGAAGTGCCATGTGTCACTGTTTTGACCTTTGAATCTGAAAAATATAAACAGAAAACTACATTCCATCCTCTTTCTTTAAATTCTTACGAAATTTTGATCTGATGCTCAAAGAGAAAGTTCTGATGATTTTCCCAAGGTCACCTGTTTAAGATGTAATTCGCGAGTCTGCAAAAACCCTAACTTCTTCAAATCATATATCCGAAAATATAGTGAGACAAGATCTGAAATTTGGACTCAAGGATCAAGTCACTTTCTTCTGAAATGGTTTTTTTTTAGATTTTGAAACTTGTAGCGAACAAGTTATAGCAAAACTTCCACGATGATCTGTTTTAAATGAAATTCTAGAGCTTGCAAAAACCCTAACTTCCTATTGTGGCCACCAACAACCCCCCTCCTTATTTAGTATTAGCAATAACACTATGTAAGTGGGGACCCTTAGTCAAAAAATTCAAAAAATCAATTAGTGCTCATATATGTCACTCCTTAAGAAATATCGCATCGCGCAGAGAATGATAGGGCATTTTCTTATGAGTCAAAATGATGAAATGCGAGATTGCGACGCGAACTCCATCGCATCGCATGCATTAAGAAACACTCATGTTGGAAAACCTTAAAAATCATCGATATGTGATATCGCATCTCGCAAAATTGCATGGAGGACACATAACGATTAAACGATTAAGTGATCTGCGATCTTGCGATAGCGCGATTTGCGATCCTTGCGATATCACGATCAAGCAACCTTGCGATAGCATAGCACGATGAAATTGCGGTAATGCAATATAGAGAAATGCGATACTGCGATGCAGATCACAGAAACATTCCATCGTAGATTTTCCTGGCTCAATATTCAAGAAAAAGTTTTCCATAAACCAAGAACTGGTTACGCGCTTTAATGATAATTAATGATTTATATGCTAGTTGTTAATAAAATATGGTTTTGTGTTGTTCGAAGAACCAGTTCATGTCAGGTGGCGTGTTTTTGCATATCCGTAGCATTTAAAGCTTTCCTGTCGTTATTTATTATCATTACTCTCTCCTCACTTGAGAACTGCAGGAACGAAAAACAAAAGTTACACAAAGCAATGTGCAAGAAGCTATGAGGAAAAAGGGTAGAGCTCCAATGTTCAAAGACAGAGTAAAGACGCCCTCATAAATAGATACCGCATGCAACAGAGCCGTGGATTCATAGAATGCTGCTGAGCCATCCATTACAGATCTTTCATATACAACCATGGTTGAATGAGTACTGAACGGTGCTGATACCAACAGGCAGTTTAATGCTCAGAGTCAAGAGCTCACGAGGCCATTATTTTTACAAATTTTGAAGCTTTATACCCGATAAAGATGAAGAGGCGCAAAAGGCAAAAAACGCATCAGAGAAGCCTGGATCAAAGAACGGAGGCAGTTTCCGATGCATCACTGACAAAATTGCTCGAGAAGGAAAGCCTATAACTGCTCAGTCACCTGTAAGCCTGAAAAATGCAAGAAAGCAATGGTAAAAAAAACAAACTGGAAACAGAAAGTTAAAGAAAAGGCAGAAGCAATCCAAAGGGTTAACCAAGTTGAACTGAGATTATTACTGGGCATACGCAGTAAAGCCACATAGTTAGAGGATGACTCTCGAGTATATCATCGATTTTGCTGAGAAGATGGTGCCAGCTCTTACCAATTCTGTTTGCTTAGCTCAACCAAAAGCGGAAGACAGTCAGCCGACTCTATCCAGGCAAATACTGAATGCTTGCAATGTTAAGGAGCAAATGCAAAAATAGTTAGATATTAGATTTTATTTTTAGAAATAGTTTTGTTTTATTTTTTCTTAGAAAAAGGGCGGTCATTTAAACCGTATCCTGAATCTGTGTAATTAAGTTATTTAGTTAGTAGTATTTAAACCCTTCTCATGCATTTAGAGAAGGGTCCAGAAATTTATCAAAAACTTGTCCTCAGAACATGCACTTTTGCACCCTCAGAGGAGGTTTTGGCGAATGAATGGAACAGGATTTGTTGATGTTTGCATTTGATATCTGCTACTGATGTTGCACTTCTGTACTCCTAGTGGATGTTAGAGTAAAGAGAGATAAATCATTGTCGCTTGAAGCTCATGAGTAGGACTAGTCATAAATGGTACTTTTATCTCTTGACCATTTATGCTTATGTGTTAAAGTGATATACAGTTTTTAGTTGTTTATGTATTATTGCATGAATGCCTGAGTTATCATTTGGCACTTTTGTACGGTGATAGCTATTTATTTATGCTTAATGTATGAATAGCTCATTATGCGATATGTTTTTCACAACTGTTTCGTCTAACTTTTTATGCAAAGTGGTTTATCCTTATTGATTTCCTTTCTCATAATAGCTGAATGATCTTTATTACCAGTTGTTATTTGAAATATTTTTAGATCGCATAATAGAATAATTACATCCCGGGTTAGTATAGACTTAGATGTTGCTGCTTATTAGATTACAATAGCATAGCATTAGATTAAATTTAGAGTTAGAATATCTTAATTAGGAACTGTTAGATGAGGAACATCAAATTCTACACACACGCACTCATAGATTGGGAAATTGGTCCCATATCCCCAGTCGAACCCGCTATACCAAACGGATAAGGAGCTGCCAACCAAGGTCCGGACCGGGCGGGTATCCCCCTTGTTGTTGACATGATTTTCGGGGCTTCAACATATTTGGCGCTAGAAGGAGGGCATGAACTATGAATGGCAAGTAAATCTAAATCTGAATACCACTCTGAGAGTAAATTTCCCTCACCATCTCCCCCAACTTCTCCATTACACTTAAATCCAGAGTTAGAAGTCGCTCGAGTATCAACCGCTGCTACAAACCCTGACATTTCATAACAATCTACTATTGAACTTCCTGAAGTCGAAACTCTGATTCACAAACTTCAGCGATTTTCCATTTCTCCTCAAAGGTCTGATAAATCTCAAGGCAGCGTGACTTCGCAATATAACCCTGCTCATCCCCTGACCAGGCTAAAGAGTGAAAAATTTGGCGTTCAACCAACCGAATTACCTCTTCCCACTAGGAAAAGAGCGAGGAAATCACCTAAAGAGTCTGACAGTGAGACTCTTTCGTCAGCATCATCCATCTCAACTTCTTCACCGCGAAGTCAACCATCCACTCCGCCACTTCAGATCATCGTCCATTCGTCCACTGGAACCCCCACAACTCTTCCTCAATCATCTACAATCGTAGTATCCTCATCTTCCCAACCACAGGGATCATCTTCTGCACTTTCCACTATTAGTAGTACAACAATGGCCCAGTCTCCATGGAATAACCCTGGGGCAGTCTTAATGCCTGCACCCTTGAGTCAAATACCGGCCCATCCTGAGAAATGGCTGCCTAAATTTAATCCCGAGGTAGGCATGCTAGCAGAAGAGCACATAAACAACTTTATGCTATCCATTAACCTCAATGGGGTTACTAATGAAGATGTTGTTGTTCGACTCTTTCCTTATACTCTGCAAGGAACAACCAGATCATGGTATTTTTCATTACCCTTCAGATCTATCACTAGTTGGGATATCTTCCAGGAGCAATTCCTGACCAAGTTTGGTGATGACAGGTCTACAGCAACGTTAATCAATGACCTATCCAACCTTAGGGCCGAATCTAGAGAGCCTATCAAAGATTTCAATTTACGTTTCAATAAAATCCTAAACAAAATTCCTACTGCTTCCCAGCCCAGCGAAGAAGTACAAAGTGAATGGTATATCACCGCTCTACCATCAAACATAGCAATCTTCGTGGATAGGGCTAATAAAACAACCTTAGCCGAAAACATGAAAGAAGCAATAGCAGTAGAGAAACGTATAATAGCCCTGGAAAAGAAATCCGCGATAGAGGAACGTAAATCCAAGAAAGTCACCTTCAAGGAAGACTCCAAGAAGAAACAAGAAAAAGATCCATTCGATTTGGAAGGATTGCGGAAAGTTCTAAAGACCATGTCCAATGAAATGGTCGACATCAAAAAACAAGTAGCAGAAACTTCTTCAAAAAATACCTACAGAGCTTTTAAAAGAGGCCCTTCAATGAATTCAAAGCCACCCAATGCTATTTCAAATGCTGAATCCGAACAAGAGGAAGAGGAAATTGCCACTGAAGGGCAAACTGATGAAGAAGAGGTTGTGGAATTACAAGGAATGTGGGATTTCATCCTCCCACAAGAAGAAGATCAAGAAGTATTCCCAGTTAGCACACGAAGCAAAAATCAACTTGATCCTCCCCAAACTATCCCTAAGCCAAAGAGCGCAAGCTCTGCAATAAAGGATAAAGTCGCAACAAAGAAAACGACATCTAAAGCGACTCAAACTAGCCCAGTCCAAACAGATGAATCAACTCCATCTAAAAAACTGATCGTGTCACTACAACAAAACCAGCGATTAGCGTCCCTTTTTACTTCTTTTTTTGCATCTAGAGCCCATTTTTGGTGCTATTTGCATCCATTTATCAAATATGGTGCAAAACTTGACACAAAATTTGCATCAAGTTTTGCACCAAATTTTACACCAAGTTTAGCACCAGGTATTGCAATAGGTTTTGCACCACATTTTGCACCAAATTTTATGCCAAGTTTTGTGTCATCCTTTGCACCAGGTTTTGTTCCAGGTTTTGCATCAATTTTGGCATCTATTTTTGTTTGACATACTTTTGCATCCTCATTTGCATCCACTTTTTGCACCTACACTTGCATCAACTTTTGCATCGACTTTTGCATCCTTTTTTAAATCATTTTTTGCATCCATTTTTTCATCCATTTGTGCATCACTTTTGCGCCAAGTTTTATATCGAGTTTTGTGTCTAGTTTTGCATATAATTTTGCATCTACTTTTGTTGCATCCACTTTTCCATCTTGTTTGGCATCCATATTTACATCCTCTTTTGCATCTATTATTGTACCCACTAGTGCATCTAATATTTTTGTGCCACAATTGGCGCCTAGTTTGGCACCTCCTTTTGCACCCACTTTTGATTATAATTTTGCATCACGTTTGCATCCTCATTTGCATCTAGGTTTTCATCAACTACTACATCTATTTTTGCATCCCCTTTTGTATCCAATTTTGGACCAGGATTTGCATCGGGTTTTGTGTCTCGTTTTGCATCTACTTTTGCATCGACTTCTATTGCATCCACTTTTGCATACAATTTTGCATTCACTGTTGCACCCATTTTAAATTTCACTTTTTGCATCCCTTTTTACATCTTCATTTGCATCATACTTTGATTCTTTTTTTTCATCTATCATTACATCCACTTTTGTTATGCCATAATTTGCACCATGTTTTGCACTCACTATTGTATCCACATTTTCTTCCAATTTTGCATCCATGTTCACATCCTCTTTTGCATCAAATATTGCATCTATTTTTGCATCCACTTTTGTGTCAGGTTTATGCATTGGGTTTTGCATCTCATTTTGTATCTACTTTTGCATCTACTTCCACTGTATCCATTTTTTTCATCCAATTTTGTTTTGCCTGTTGCATCAATGTTTGCTTCCACTTTTACATCCATTTTTGCATCTTATTTTGCATATTTTTTGTCTATTGTTACATCCACTTTTGTTGCACCATATCTTGCGCCTACCATTGCAACCACATTTACTTCCACGTTTGCATCCACATTTGCATCCTCTTTTGTGTTCAAGTTTTCATCAGATATTGTGTATGTTTTTGCATCCCCTATTGTATCCACTTTTGTTTCATCCATTTTTGCATCTACTTTTGTGTCCGTTGTTGCATCCACATTTGTTTCACCATAGTTTGTGCCAAGTTTTACACCTACCATTGGACCCATGTTTGCTTCCACTTTTGCCTTCATGTTTGCATCCAAGTTTGCATTGACAACTGCATCTACTTTTGCATCCACTTTTGTGTTAGGTTTTTCATGTTGTTGTGCATCTACTTATGTTGTATCCACTTTTCATCCAATTTTACTTCTATTGTTGCCCCCATTTCTATGTTCGCTTTTGCATCCCTTTTCCAACACTCATCATATTTTATACATTGATGATATTCCTTATGGCATTGAAAATTATGAACAATTGATGACAATGTCAATAATATTGACAATGATGAAAATGAAGATGATGGCGATGACATGAATTGTGATTATGATGATAAAGACGATAGTGGTTACAATGACATTAATGATGATGATGGCAATGATTATGATGATGACGATGCTAATGACCTTGGCGAATCTTCCCAATTTTAGATGTTGTCATTGTCATAATCATAAGCATGATTTTTGGTGTCATCATCATCATTTTCATCTAGGTCATCATCAAAAACAATACTGGCATGAATGATGATGATGATTACAACAATGTTGATAGAAATTACATTAATGATGATGATGGGGATGATAAAAATGACAATGACGATGATAATGGTGGTGATGATGATGATCATCGATCATCTCTCAAAAATAGAGTTGTTATTTCTCTTACGTATATCAATGTGTCCTAAACAACCCTTTTCTAGCACTGATCACATTTTTTGGGTTGATGATATTTCTTACAACGTCTATAATTATAAACAATTGCAAACAATGTCCATAATGATGATGATGATGGAGTTGATGATGATGGCATGAATGGTGATTATGATGATAATGTAATGATGGCAATAACGATGACAAGGATGATGGTGATGATGATGACAATGATTATGATAATGAGAATGAACAATTACTAGTTTCACTACCATCTTCTGGATACATATTACTATCATACTTTTTAAATTTTCTGTCTCTCTTGAGGTATCTTACTATAATGGTGTTGTCAACGCTAGAAAGATATCTTGTTGTAATGGTGGTTCTAATGTTAGCACTAGCAAAGTTTTTGTTAAATTTTGGTTAAAAAAATCGATTTATGCAATTATTTTGACAATCTATGTAAAAAAGTAAATAACATCCAATTATTTTGACTGTAGTCCCATTGATTATCATGAATTCACCAGTCTGAAGACCATCTTCTACATAATATTATTATTAAACTTTTTGCATTATATCCCTCTTATATCTTGTTGTAATGGCAATATTAGCACTAGAAAAATATCTTGTTGTAATGGTGATGTTAGTATTAGCACTAAAAAAATCACTAAATTTTGGTAAAAAAAAGTTTATCATTTATTTATTTTTAATTTGGGAAATTTTTGTTTTTATTTTTTTTGTTTTTAATTCTATTTTTATGCAGTAATATTTTTTTTGGTTGAATTTTGGTAGTAACTAGTTTTTGGTCGAATCATATGTATTAACCATGTTCTTTATGCTACAAGTCTAATTGTTGGGACAAAATTGCTCTTTCAAATAAGTTGCAAAAGCTATTTTACATCCATTGTTGCACCCATGTTTACACCCACTTTTACATCCCTTTTTGCATCCTATTTTTCATCTTCATTTGCTTATTTTTTTGCATCTATCATTACATCTACTTTTGTTGTGACAAAATTTGTTCCATGTTTTGCACATACTGTTGTACCCACATTTGCTTCCAATTTTGCATCCATCTTCACATCCTCTTTTGCATAAAATATTTCATCTATTTTTGCATCCACTTGTGTTGTGTTTTGCATCTCATTTTGTATCTTCTTTTGCATGTACTTCCATTTCATCCATATTTTGCATCCAATTTTGTTTCTCATGTTGCACCCGTGTTTGCATCCACTTTTACATCCCTTATAGCATCTTGTCTTGCATCTAAGTTTGCATATTTTTTTGTGTCTATTATTACATCCACCTTTTTTGTGCTATTATTTGTGCCATATCTTATGCCTATCATTGCAACCCACATTTTCTTCCACTATTGCATCCATATTTGCATCCTCTTTTGTGTCCAAGTTTGCATCAAATATTGTTTATGTTTTTTGCATCCCATTTCGAATTTACTTTTACATCCACTTTTGATTTGTCTAGTTTTGCAACTAATTTTGCGTTCACTATTGCACCCATGTTTGGCCCATGTTTACATCCCTTTTTTCATCCAAGTTTTCCTCCTTTTTGCATTCAAGTTTGTGTCCCTTTTTTTTTTACATTCATTGGAGTATCCACATTTGTTTCACCACAATTCATGCTAAGTTTTATGCCTACTATTGTGCCCATGTTTTCTTCCACTTTTTCATCCATGTTTGAGTCCTATTTTGTGTTCAAGTTTGTATGAACTATTGCATCTACTTTTTCATCCACTTTTGTTCAATTTTTCTGTCTTGTTCTGCATCTACTTATGTTGTGTCCACTCTTCATCCAAATTTACGTCTATTTTTACCCCCATTTTTTTGTTTACTTTTGCATCCATTTTCCAACACACATGATATCTTTTGCATTGATTATATTTCTTATGACATTGAAAATTATGAACAACTGATGACAATGTCAATAATTATAACGATGATGATAATGAAGATGATGACGATGACATGAATTGCGATTGTTATGATAATGACAATGATGATAAAGACGATGGGAGTTACAATGACAATGATGATGATGCTAATGACCTTGGCCATTCCTCCTAATTTTTAAATGTTATCATGGTAAAAATCATAATAATTATCTTTGGCGTCATCTTCCAAGTCATCATCATCTGATCATCATTATCATTATTTTCATCTTGGTCATAATCAAGAACAATAATGGCATGAATGATGATTATGATGTTCATGATGAAGATGACAAAAATTATGATAAAACTTATATTAGTTATGATGATGGGGATGATGACAATTATAATGACGATGATAATGGTAGTGATGTTGATGATCATCAATCATTTCTAAAAAATAAAGTGGTTATTTTTCTTTCATATATCATGTGTCCTAAGGTTGGTGATATTTCTTATGATACCTATAATTATGAACAATTGACGACAATATACAAAATCATGATGATGATGATGATCATGAAGAAGACATGAATGGTGATTATGATGATAATGAAATGATGACAATAATGATCACATTGATGGTGGTGATGATGGCAATAATGAAGATGATGACCCTCCCTCTAAACTAGCGAGGTACTCATAATGAGACAAAAAAGTACTCTCAAGTTGAAATATTCATATAAGAAGGGATCTAGATTGATAAGCATCAATGATGATTTACATCATCATAGCCAAAATTTTCAAAATAGTAAGGCCTTGACTAACAAGTTTATATCTCCATTAGATCAGAGCACAATGTTGGGAGGCATAAATTTGGACACCACTGCCTTTCAAGGCACTTACCCCACCAAGATGTTTACCAGGTATGTCCTCACATGATCATTTCCTAATCCACTATCATAATATTTGACACCAGAAAATGTCGATCCTCATGACTATTCTTATCTTGGATTAATGTACTTGACTTATGGCGATTAGTCCTAGTCAATGTCCAAATTCTCAAAGAATATTGGTCCCAGATGTTTATCCAATCCACCATTATCCCTACTAGTGCCTTTACTAGGCTTACGATTGTTAATCCTAGCCATAGTACATGACACATGGATAACATGGTGTCTACCCTCACTCCCTCTCAACCAGGGAGGAAACATCCACAAGCATAAGATTTTCTCAAGAATACCCATCATTTTCGTAGAGAATAACATCATTAATTTGTTTTCATCACATGACGACTTTATGATTAAGCATTCATGGATTTGTGGCAAAATATTTCCCCTTTTGTATTTGTGATGAAATACAATAAAAAAGTGAAAGCCAAAATCATTAAACATACACTATATTGATTTATCTAAGTCTAAACTCTAAGGTTGAAGTGAAAATTCATGTAAATCTTATATCTATGAGTTGTGCCAAACTTATGAAAACCTTATTCCCTAAGTCCTATATATAAGAAAATGAAAAAGAAAGAAAAATAAGGGCCAATAAATGGTAACTCATGTATTCACTCCCTCTTTGGAAAATATATGAATATATACACTCCTAGTCACACTTGATCACATGTATGTGATGGTTAAATCATGAATTCTTCTTTTCTCCTTGCATTTTCACTTCATCATTTAAGCACCTAATTGAGGATCTAAGGAATGTTTGTTTCCTAAGGCTTTCATGTCTACTCTTGGTTTACTTATGTCACACTACTGTCAATTTATGTGACAGAGTGAAATACATAAGTTTGTGGAATTATTATAGAGGTGTATTGAGTTCGTAACCACACACACATGTATTACATCTCATTGGTCCACATGTGTGGGTTGGAGACTCATTTCTTGACAACTTTAATGGAGACTACTTTGTGGCTTTAATGGTATAGCTTACAAAATATCTTGTTAAACATTTCGATTCATTCTTTCTTTTCCTCGAGACACTTATAATATTGAATTCATTCCCAACAATCCATGGAGATGGGGAGTATAAATTACTTGTGCTAGAAATAGAATTGAGAAATAGAGGTTTTTCATTTGCGATATTGGAGTCATAGACATTGGATACATGGTAGTAGTCCTCAATGTCAATTAACTAAAATTGTATTGTCATAATGCGAAAAGAGGTAAACATATTGGTAACCTTGATGTCTTAATCATTTCAAATAATAACCATTCCACCCAAGTATCTCTAAGCATCAATCACTACTACTTGGAAATTCCTCCCCCATTTTCTAATTATATGAGGTTGAACCTCACTTAATATTTTTGCTTCTTATATCAACATTATTTATGGGTGCTTTGCATACCATTTTTCTTTTAGGAGTTTGTTTTCGCTTACTATTGACGCCCCTCATGTTCCAAGACTATTTTCATAAAAAATTTACATAGAAAGAAAGTATAAAGTGACTAAAAAGAAACATGTCTCAAGATTTAAGTGCTTGGACAATTCCACTTCATGACTCCTATATTTCCTTAACCTGGGACCAAATGGTGAACTTGATGGCCTTAAGGGAAATTGATCAATGAAAATCTAAAAAAGAGGTGATTTTTGACTTTATCACATACAATTTAATATACTAAAAAAAATATCCATAACAATTTCATCAATCAATGAATCATTAAAAAAAATATCCAAAACAATTTCATCAAGCAAAGAATCATTGCATTATAAAATACAATCTATAAACATTTTGGGAAAGTTTTGCTAAAACATGCTTAAAAATCAGCATATTTAAGATTAATATTTAACAATAATATGGACAATAACACATTTTGATAAATTAAATAACATATTATCAAGCCTAAAAAATGTCACTAACTGAAAACTACAAAGCATGCAACTAATGGAAGTGACCACTCAAGGCCACCACAAGACAATTAATCTATTAAGACCAAGATTAATGGGGACAAAGATCTATAAAGGACAAAGGAAAACCTATTTTAACTTTATTGTTTTATTAGCCTGGTTCAAGATGAACATTTCAAGATATCATGAAGAACATAATTAGTTTTATTGCATTAAGAAAACCCAAGCACATTCTATAACTTAGCAAGAAAGAGATGTATAACACCTATCTCAGCAACACGACACATGACATTAAGTTACTTTACTATATATAATTTAAACTCCTATCATAAAATCACAAATTTAGCATGAATGGAATGTTTAAAATCCAATTTTTATAAAAACAAAATATAAATTTTCTTATAGAAAAATATACCAAAAACTAAATATATTTTTCTAGAAAAAAAAAATACTAAAACTAAATATATATTTAAAAAAAACTAAAACATAAGCAAACTAGAATTTGAATTTGACATTCTTGGTCACTTTCGGAAACATATGGTGGAATGTAATCTCTTTATCCTCATCCTTAGCTTTTTCCTAAAAAATAAAATCATACAAAAGTGGGAAAGAGCCATAAAGCATGGGGAAGCTTTTTCCTAAGCACAAAAGCATCTAAAAAGTGGAAAATTCCTTTTTTATATGAGGAAACATTATTCACCCAAAAGATTTTTCCCAAATTGAACTAATGAGGAATTTTGGAAATCTTCATAGCCTCCACTTTCCTATATATTAGAGGCTTGGCCATTGAAAAAATGATGGGAATTTTGTATTGTCACGGTCTTGAGATCTGTCTTGAGAGGGAGAGTTTTGGAGCTATGAGTTGGGGGAGGTGATGTTGCAACTATATCTGATTGTTGTAACTTTCCTCCAACTCCTTTATTCATATAGATCAGTTGTTCTTCCTTCCATATGTTTCTATTCATTCTTTACTTCTTCTATTTAACTAATGTATGCATGGGTTTTTGGTTTATATTTATTTATTCAATAATATTTATATGTTTTTTATAGTTTTGATTATTAAGATATTATGTTGTGAAGGTTGCTTTATTCTCTCTCTTATGTGTAGGACCAAGCTTTGGAGCTAGCTAGGAGCGCTTCTTGGCTATACGAAAAACTCCAAGAAGACCTGCATGCGAGGACTCAAAAGAATTCATTCTCTTTTTCTTAATCTATACTCTACATCTTGATCTACTAAGAATCCTAAGCCTTAGAACAACCTTTCTCTTAATTGGTTTGTCCTAGGTTTCTGAGATAAACTGAGAGGGTTTTGTTTTCATCTAACCATGCATTAAATCCTACAGCAAAATGATATTTAGAAAATTTAATATATTTCACTATGTAAATGAACTTAGTAAAATGAACCCATAGAGGTGGTCATAAATGGAAATAAAAGTAAAACTCTAAAAAAGAAGCCAAAAGTGGATTTAACCATGGATGAAAAATTGGGAGTAGAATTGGATGTTAAACTAGCCATCAAAACAATATGCAAACAATGACACAAAAAGGTTTTTAAAGTAAAATTAAAAAAGGGTGCAACACTAGACACAAAGAAGGGAAAAAAATAGGGCATATGAAAGGATACTGAATTGGGTGCAAACAAGGATGCAAAAATGGACACCAAAATGAGGATGCAAAGAATGGTGTAAAATTAGGATGCAAAAAGGATGTAAGAAAAGACACAAAACAAAATGCAAAATGGGACTAAAAAATGGTGAAACCAAGGATGTCAAAGATGATGCATAACTAGATGAAAATTCCAACTAAAATCTAGGTGCAAAATGAGATGCAAATGTGGACACAAAATGTGGCAGAAAAAAGGATGCAAATTTGGAAGCCAAAAAGGATGAAAAACTAGATACCAAAAAGGATGCAAATTTGGACATAAAAAATGGTGCAAAATTGGACACAAAAGAAGAAAAAATGGTGCAAAAATGGGCATAAAAATGGCTCAATTTTGGATGCAAATCGAGATGCAACATTGGATGTAAAATGATGCAACAAATCATTCAAAACTTGGTGCAAAAGCAAATGCAAAAGTAGACGAAAAAATAGCTCAAAAGTGAACTTAACAATAGACAGAAAATTGGATGCAAAGGTGGATGCAATATATGGTTCAACATAGGATGCAAATTTAGATGCTCAAAAGGATGAAAAATTGGATGCAAGAAATGGTGTTAAAAATGATGCTAAATTGGATGCAACAAATGATGCAAAATTAAATGCAAAATATGGTGCAAAATAGGATGCAAAAAAGGGAGATAAATAAAATGCAAAAGTGGATGCAAAAAATGGTGCAAAAATGCATGCGAAATTTGGCACTAAATCAGATTCAACATATGGTGCAAAATTGGATGGAAAAGATGGTGTAAAAAAAGGCAGAAAAATTGGCACAAAAATAGATGTAAAAATAAGTACAAAATTAGAAGCAAAAGATGGCATAAGACCAGATGCAAAAATTGGCACAGATTGGATGTAAAAAAAGGCGCTAAATAAGATGTCAAAAATGGTGTAAAAATCGATGCAAATTATGACACAAAAATAGAAGCAAAGAATTCCACAAAAGAGGAAGCAAAAAATGATGCAAAAATAGATGCAAAAAAAGGCACAAAACTAGAAGCAAAACCTGTTGTAAAACCAAATGAAAATCTTGGTGCAAAATATGATGCAGAAAATGATGGAAAATTTGGCGTAAAAAAAAAGCAAAATTTGGTGCAAAAAAGGACGCTTTAAAAATTGTACAATAGAGCCAGATTTAGCGCCAGGTTGCTCATCCCAATTGAGAAAAAAATGCACTAGAATCTGGTGCTAAATCTGGCGTAAATTGCCTGTTTTGTTGTAGTGTGTCGGATGAAATGGAGTACAATATTATAGAAGATATGAAAAAGACTAGGGCCAACATCACCCTTTACGAACTGAGCAAGTTAAAGCATCAACAGAAGATCATGATGAAAGAATTACATGCTGTGCCAGTTGCAGCTTTGCCTGCCACTGTACTTTCTCAAGCTTCTCATAACATGGGAAGACCTCCAACTAATGCGATCAATAAGATTTATCCAAATGACATCGCTCTAATTAGAGGAAGATCGAGAGCTCATACTCCCCTGTTTCTCCTTACTTATGAAATTTTCAATAAAAATGTGCACAATAGTTTGGTAGATTCTGGTGCTTCATCTAATATTTTACCAAAGTCCATATGTGCCAAGTTAAACGTTCAACCACAGAAATCTGCTGTGTGCATAGTTCAGCTAGATCGATCTCAAGTCAAAGTGATTGGCGAACTAAATCAAGTAACCATAAGGCTGCCATCCAACCCAAAGGTATGTCAAGTTATTGACATTTTAGTTGCTGGTATTCCGGAATTCTATGGCTTAATTCTTAGCAGGGATTGGTCAGAAAAACTTCATGGATACTTCGCAACTGACTGGTCGCACATGTGGCTGCCCTACAATGGTAAACCGAATCAAATAAAAGTTGAACGAGAACTACACCAGAAATACATAGTAACGGAGCTAGAGGGGGAAAATGAACCAGTAGCATATAACAGTAGCATTATTGGCAATTACTCGGTAGATTCTTTCCTTGGCAATTTCAATGCTCATGCGTCACCCTATTTAGAACACTCTGTTTTGTCCCAAGTCGAAAATGTTTCTCGAACTAATAGTTCGAAACGTATCAATTTTTTAGAAAGTCCTGTAAATAAATCTTTGTTTTGGAAATTATTTTTTGATGGTTCTAAATCTAACGAAGGAGCAGGAGCAGGATGCATTCTGATTAGTCCAGAAGGAGATAAAATCATGCTAACATGCAGACTCGAATTTGATTGCACCAACAATACAGCAGAATATGAGGCTTTGGTCCAAGGGTTGTACAAAGCAATCGAGTTAGATGTCAAGTACCTTCAAGTTTTCGGAGACTCTGAGATTGTGGTTAAACAGGTACGTAACACTATACATTGCTTATCAGGTCATTCAAAACATTATCAATCTTTAGTTGAAGATCCGACTGAGCATTTCATAGCATTTAATATCTCTTCAATCCCCAGACTCCAAAACGCAAGTGCAGACCTTTTGGCTAACATAGCTTCTAAGCTTATTCGTTCAAAAAATTTTAGTCCAGATAGATTCTCAATAGAATTAATCTTTAGACCATCCATTCCTGATAACATCACAAATTGGAGAGTATTCAATGATGATCCTGATATTGTAAATTTCCTCACATCTGAAGGATCCTACTCCAATCAAATAATTGACAAAGACCAACATGATCGACAATTGCAACAAGATAGCACTAACAATGCTATACCTAAGTCGGTAGTCAAGTTAGAAGACTTGTACAATTTGAAGGATCGGTTTAAAAGGTCTACCAATTCAAAACTCCAAAGTTCAACCTTGAACTATGAATTAGTAAACCTAGGAACTGATGCCAAACCACAAAACATTAATCTAGATCTCAGCCTAGCCCCTGAAGAAAAATTAGCGTATATTCATCTTTTGAGACAATATAAAAATGTTTTTGCCTGGAATTATGATGAGCTGAAAACATACGTCGCTTCCATCATCCAACATACTATTCCCATGATCGATAATGAAAAACCTATCCAACAAAAGCTGAGAAAGATCCATCCCAATTTAGAAAATCGATAAAAACTAAACTCAATAAGTTATTGAAAGCTAGAATAATATTTCCCGTTAGACATTGCAAATGGGTCTCCAATATGGTACCTGTTAGAAAGAAAAACGGAGATATTAGGATTTGCATTGACTTTCAAAACCTTAACAAGGCCTGTCAAAAAGATAATTTTCCTTTACCACCTATGGAATAGATATTGCAAGTAGTGGCGGGCTCAGAATTAATGTCTTTCTTGGATGGATTTTCAGGATACAATCAAGTGTTTGTACATCCTGATGATCAATTAAAAACCACATTCAGAACTAAATGGGGCACATACACATATCGAAAGATGCCATTTGGTTTGATTAATGCTGGTGCCACATTTCAGAGAGCCATGGACATCGCATTCAAAGGTTTAGTCAATAAATCTATAGTAATTTATTTGGATGATATAACAGTGTATTCCAAGAAACGAAGCGACCATCTTAGAGACTTGAAACAAATCTTCCAAAGGTGTTTAAGGTATGGAATTTCACTTAACCCAAAGAAATCTTTTTTCGCATTAAGTGAAGGGAAACTTCTAGGATTCATAGTGTCAAAATCCGGTATTCACATCGATTCCGACAGAATCAAAGAGATTTCTGAAATATCCTTACCTCATAACAAAAAAGCCATGCAATCTTTCCTTGGTCAGATCAACTTTGTAAAGAGATTCGTTCCAGATTTTTCACGAATCGTCTCTCCTTTGCAAGCCATGATTAAAAAGAACTCAAATTTTAAATGGGGCCAAGATGAACACGAAGCATTCAACCTGATCAAACAAGCTATTATTAATGCTCCATCGTTAGCAACTCCAAATTTTTCAGAGCCTTTTATTTTATATACATTTGCCTCAGATAGGTCATATGCTGCGATACTCACTCAAGCAAATCAAGAAAAAGCGGAAGCCCCAATTGCGTTTTTCAGTTCAAATTTACAGGGCGCTGAATTAAATTATTCAGACGTGGAGAAATAGGCTTATGCTGTTTTCAAAGCGGTCAAATACTTCAGACCTTTCTTACTCAAAACCCATACTAAAATTATAGTACCGTTTCCAGCGGTAAGGAATCTTCTAGTATAGAAGGATGTGGGTGAGAAAAGGGCCAATTGGGTTACTTCCTTACAGGAATATGACATTGAGATTAAACCAGCAAACATTGTAAGAGGCCAAGGCTTTTGCAAAATGCTGGCTGGAGCATCACAAATTTCTGAAATTCCATCTGCAGAGGTACAAATGTGCGAGGTAAGCCTAAATGATGCAGAGTCATTATACGCTGATATCATTTATTATCTTAAGAACGGGTATGCTCCTTCACACCTCGATCATACTAAGAAAAGAGCTCTAAGGTTGAAAGCCAAACAATATCAGCTCATAAATGATATTCTTTTTAGAATAAATTATGATTCTGTTCTTCTTAGGTGTCTTGAGAAATCTGAAGCTGAAAATGTTTTGCAAGAACTCCACGATGGGCCGGTAGGCAGACACTATGCTGGAGATGCTACTGCACATAAAATCTTTCACGCAGGATATTACTGGTCCGTGTTATTTAAAGACTCGCACAGTTACGTGAGGAAATGTCAAGTCTGCCAAACTATTGCTGGAAGACAAAAGAAGCCATCCTTGCCACTACAGCCGGTTAACATTGAGAAACCTTTCAGTCAGTGGGGATTGGACATAATAGGTGAGATCGTTCCTCACTCTTCTAAGCAGCATAGATACATCCTCACAGCAACAGATTATTTTACTAAGTGGGTAGAAGTAGTTCCACTCAAGATGGCTAATGCTAAAAATATCATTGAGTTCATAGATCAATTTATAATCACCAGGTTTGGATTGCCTTCCGCTTTAATGTTTGATAATGCATCATACTTTTCTGGAAATGCAATGACTGAATTTGCACTTAAAAGAGGATTCAAACTTAAATATTCGGCCAATTATTACCCATAAGGCAATGGGTTAGCTGAGTCCACAAATAAAAACCTAATCAGGATTATCAAAAGAACAGTTGACCAAAATCATAAAAATTGGCATAAGGCTTTGATATATGCTTTATGGGCAGACCGAATAACGCAAAAAGCTTCTATCGGCACTTCTCCCTTTAATTTAGTTTATGGGAAAGAAGTGGTTCTTCCGACTCATTTAGCAATTCCCTCTTTGTCTCTAGTTCAATACATTGATGAAGTACCTACTTCCTCCTTACAACTAAGACAAATGGAAATAATCAAATTAGAAGAACAACGAGAACAGGCTAAGAAAATGCATGCTCATCATCAAGCACTAGTAAAATCCTCTTTTGATTCAAACATAATGACCAAAAAAGATTTTCAGATGGGAGACTTAGTTTTAAAATGGGACAAGGCTCATGAAGAGAAAGGCAAACATACAAAATTTCAAAGAATGTGGCTTGGTCCTTTTCAAATTGTAGAAGTCATAGGTCCATCAACGTTTGTGTTACAGGATTTAGCAGGTAAAAGAGACTCTTTGCCTGTTAACGGACAAATTCTCAAGAAATATTTTCCATAGAAGATTATTCTTCTATTTTTTGTAGAGTAGTTATTTTTCTTTTCATAATAAAACTAGTTGTGAGTAGTTACATTAGGCATTTACGAAAAAGACACCAATTCTCTTTCAGATTTTGAACTTTTCACTTGTATAAATAGCAAATCTTTTGGAAAACTGATCTTTATTATTGATAGATACAGTTAAAGACTCTAGCCCAGATATGATACTAGTTTCAACTTCAAAAAGTTTGATGAAAACAACCTTTAGTGAAGAAATTGTTTTATCTCAGTACAATGAAAGGTATCAATCACAAAATAAAGATTCTTTGTAGAACAGTTGTTTCCAAAAAACTCTATTATTGTTGTCTAGAGCTATCTTAAGAAAAAAATGACTTCCTCCCTACTAAGGAAATAACAACTTTCAGAGGAACAACCCAAGGATACACTTTATCTTGAAGAATAAGAGGTCTCATCATGAGCCGGCTTATCATAATCACATATATTATAACTTGCTGACTTTGCCAATACTGTACACCACAATAGGGCAATGACTCAAGATTGTTGCAATCAAAAGACAAGGGGTCTCATCACGAGCCAGCTTGTTCAGCAAAGTTATAAATCAAGTGAATGACTGTGTCATAATTTGGCTACCAAACCAAGACATTGTTCTTTAAGAGTAAAACAGAAAATCAAAGCAATAAGTGTGGATATGGATTTTTCTTTGAAAGTTGTAGGCTACCTTAAGTAGTATACATGATCATTGCTGGGTAACAAGTAACCCTGTCGAGGCTATAAATGCCTGCTGGCAGCAGAGGCTCTACCTACGACAAATGAGCATATTTAAAATTGGTTTACAGAGAAGACTTTGTTTTATCTTTACAAGACCAAGTAATGATTGATGTAAATACAAGGACTAGCCTGAGGAAGCAAATAATCAAAGTTGAAAATAGTTGAAACAAAATATCATTGATAGGTTAGAGCATAATGTACTTTATCTTTCCATAATAAAGTTTAATTTTCTGAAAAATTTTCTGTTTTGGAAGTTTAGAAAATTCAATAGAAAAACAGAGATAACCGGTTCTTCCAAGTGAATCCCAAATTGTTGTGGCCACCAACAACCCCCCTCCTTATTTAGTATTAGCAATAACACTATGGAAGTGGGGACCCTTAGTCAAAAAATTCAAAAAATCAATTAGTGCTCATATATGTCACTCCTTAATAAATATCGCATCGCACAGAGAATGATAGGGCATTTTCTTATGAGTCAAAATGATGAAATGCGAGATTGCGACATGAACTCCATCGCATCGCATGCATTAAGAAACACTCACGTTGGAAAACCTTAAAAATTGCTGATATGTGATATCGCATCTCGCATCTCGCAAAATTGCATGGAGGACACATAACGATTAAACGATTAAGCGATCTGCGATCTTGCGATAGCGCGATCTGCGATCCTTGCGATATCGTGATCAAGCAACCTTGTGATAGCACAGCATGATGAAATTGTGGTAATGCGATACAACGAAATGCGATACTGCGATGCAGATCGCAGAAACATTCCATCGTAGATTTTCCTGGCTCAATATTCAAGAAAAAGTTTTCCATAAACCAAGAACTGGTTACGCGCTTTAATGATAATTAATGAGTTATATGCCAGTTGTTAATAAAATATGGTTTTGTGTTGTTCGAAGAGCCAGTTCACGTCAGATGGGATGTTTTTGCATATCCATAGCATTTAAAGCTTTCCTGTCATTATTTATTATCATTACTCTCTCCTCACTTGTGAACTGCAGGAACGAAAAACAAAAGTTACACAAAGCAATGTGCAGGAAGCTATGAGGAAAAGGGGTAGAGCTCCAATGTTCAAAGACAGAGAAAAGACGCCCTCATAAATAGATACCGCATGCAACAAATCCACATATTCACAAAATGCTGCTGAGCCATCCATTACAGATCTTTCATATACAACCATGGTTGAATGAGTACTGAACGGTGCTGATATCAACAGGCAGTTTAATGCTCAGAGTCGAGCTCACGAGGCCATTATTTTTACAAATTTTGAAGCTTTATACCCGATAAAGATGAAGAGGCGCAAAAGGTGAAAAATGCATCAGAGAAGCCCGGATCAAGGAACGGAGGCAGTTTCCGATGCTGAGAAAATTGCTTGAGAAGGAAAGCCTCTAACTACTCAGTCACCTGTAAGCCCGAAAAATGCAAGAAAGCAATGGTAAAAAAAACAAACTGGAAACAGAAAGTTAAAGAAAAGGCAAAAGCAATCCAAAGGGTTAACCAAGTTGAACTGAGATTATTACTGGGCATACGCGGTAAAGCCACATAGTCAGAGGATGACTCTCGAGTATATCATCGATTTTGCTGAGAAGATGGTGCCAGCTCTTACCAATTCTCTTTGCTTAGCTCAACCAAAAGCGGAAGACAGTCAGCCAACTCTACCCAGGCAAATACTGAATGCTTTCAACGTTAAGGAGCAAATGCAGAAATAGTTAGATATTAGATTTAATTTTTAGAAATAGTTTTGTTTTATTTTTGCTTAGAAAAAGGGCGGTCATTTAAACTGTATCTTGAATCTATGTAATTAAGTTATTTAGTTAGTAGTATTTAAACCCTTCTCATGCATTTAGAGAAGGGTCTAGAAATTTATCAAAAACTTTTCCTCAGAACATGCACTTTTGCACCCTCAGAGGTGGTTTTGGTGAATGAATGGAACATGATTTGTTTATGTTTGCATTTGATATCTGCTACTGATGTTGCACTTCTGTACTCTTAGTGGATGTTAGAGCAAAGAGAGATAAATCATTGTCGCTTGAATCTCATGAGTAGGACTAGTCATAAATGGTACTTTTATCTCTTGACCATTTCTGCTTATGTGTTAAAGTGATATACAATTTTTAGTTGTTTATGTATTATTGCATGAATGCCTGAGTTATCATTTGGCACTTTTGTACGGTGATAGCTATTTATTTATGCTTAATGTATGAATAGCTCATTATGCGATATGTTTTTCACAACTGTTTCGTCTAACTTTTTATGCGAAGTGGTTCATCCTTATTGATTTCCTTTCTCATAATAGCTGAATGATCTTTATTACTAGTTGTTATTTGAAATATTTTTAGATCGCATAATAGAAGAATTACATCCCGGGTTAGTATAGACTTAGATGTTGCTGCTTATTAGATTACAATAGCATAGCATTAGATTAAATTTAGAATTAGAATATCTTAATTAGGAACTGTTAGATCAGGAACATCAAATTCTACACACACACTCATAGATTGGGAAACTGGTCCCATATCCCCAGTCGGACCCGCTATACCAAACGGATAAGGAGCTGCCAACCAAGGTCCGGACCGGGCGGGTATCCCCCTTGTTGTTGACCCGATTTTCGGGGCTTCAACACTTCCTCAGATCATATCTCTGAAAATATAGTGATACAGGATCTGAAATTCGGACTTGAGGTTTAGACCTATTTATTCTCAAATGGGTTTTTTGTTTAGATTCTGAAACTGTATATAAACAAGTTATAGCGAAAATGCCACGATGGCCTATTTTGAGCAGCGAAACCCTAGAATCCAAAGCTTTGATACCAAATGTTATGAAACCTGCTCACAAAAAGATAGAAAAGATAGATGAACGCCTTAGAAATCAGCCTCTTTGAGGGGGAAAGCTCCTTTACATTACACAAATGAATAATTCTTGGATGATAAAAATGAAAAAACCTCCTTTCAATATATAGGAGTCTAAGGGGTCATAATATAATCAGAGCTGACATAACAATACTAATGTAAGGGAACAATAATAACAATAATGGGCTTCTATGGGGCACAATAATAACAATATGGGGACTACATGGGCACAAAAATATAATAAGGGGGTTGTACTAATAACAATAAGGGGTTACACTAGTAGTGTAGGGACCTATCATTCTTCCATTCATCCCTTGCTTCATTTATCCAATCCGGTTGGATGATAGAAATGACACAAAGTAATGCTTTCACATCCTCATCCTTTCTTGAGAGTACATCTACAACAAAATTTTCCTCCCTTTTTTTGTAGATGATTTCAAAGTCATAACCCAACATCTTTGTGACCCATTTCTGCTTCTCTCTTAAGATAATCATTTTTTCTAAAAAATATTTAACACTATCATGATCTGTTTTTACCTTGAAGTGTCTTCCCATTAGGTAAGGTCACAATTTCTTAAGTGCATGTAGTATTTCCAACATTTCCTTCTCATAAATAGCTTTGTGTAAATACTTTCCTTTGATTGGACAACTTTCAAAAGCAATGGGTCTTCCTTCTTGCATTAAAACAACACCAATTCCATTTCCCGCGTCATCACATTCTATAATAAAGGTTTTTGTGAAGTCCAGTGTAGGTAAGAGCGGTGCTTGGCACATTTCCTCTTTAATATGTTCAAAGGCCTTCATTTCTTCTGGAGTCTAAGATAATGCATCTTTCTTTAGTAATGTTGTTAGGGGTGTTGCTATTCTCCCATGATTCTTAACAACCTTGTGATAATACCTAGTGAACCTGAGAAATCCTTGTAGATTCTTTATGGATGGGGATTTTACATTCCTTAATGGCTTTAATTTTGCTAGGGTCTACCTTAACACCTTCATGAGATACAGTATGACCCAGATATTCCACTTCCTGTACTCCAAAGAAACATTTGATGGTTTTTTCATATAGTTGTTTCTCCTCTAATAGTTTGAGCACCCTGTCAACATGTTGAACATGATCCTTCCAAGACTTGTTGTATATTAGTATATCATCAAAAAATACTAACACAAATTTTCTAAGGAAGGGTTTGAAAATGGAATTCATCAAACCTTGAAATGTAGAAGGTGCATTGGTAAGGCCAAAAGGTATGACCAAAAATTCATAATGACCCTCATGAGTTCTAAATGTTGTTTTCAAAATGTCTTTAGTCTTCATTATGATTTGATAATATCTTGAACGAAAATCGAACTTGGTGAAGTAAATTGCTCCATGTAATTTATCCAATAATTCATCAATGACAGGAATGGGAAATTTATCTTTAATAGTGAGCTTGTTGAGCTCCCTATAATCTAGACACATGTGCGATGATCCATCCTTCTTGTGCACCAATACTATTGGAGTAGAGAAAGAACTTTGACTATGTTGAATTATACCAGCTCCTAGCATTTCTGCAACCATATGTTCAATTTCACTCTTTTGGGTATAGGGATATATGTAAGGCCTGATGTTTGGAGGAACACTTCCTGGAATCAAATGAATAGCATGATCATGATCATGAATAGGTGAGAGTCCTTTGGGGGTCTCAAATACCTTGGAATGATTGTCCAATACTTTTTGGAGATCTGGAGAAATAGATGATTTTGATGTGGGAACATCTAGTGAACATAATTGTGTAATTACACCCCATCGTTCTTTCTTCAGAAGCTTTGTCATGCCATTAGTGCTGATTTATTTTCCCAGTGTCCCTGCGATACCCCTTCATTCAACTTCCTTTCCTTCCGAAATTTTTTTCAAGAAACGTTCTTGAAAATTAAAAGCTATTGTACCCAAAGATTGTAGCCATTGGTCTCCTAGTACAACATCAACACCCCCCATTAGAATGGAAAGAATTGGACTATTCAATAGATATTCTCCCATGGATAGCTTGATATTATGGCACTTTCTAGAGTAATTTATGGTTCTTTCATTTGCAAGCATCACTTGACACTCTGGTGCTAGATATAGGAAGAAATTCAATTCCTTGATTATCTTACAATGAATAAAGTTATGGGTACTACCTGAATAAATCAACACTATTACCTTTTTCTTCTTGATATGTCCTTCTATCTTGAGAGTTTGAGGAGTGGTAATTCCTGCCAATGCATTACAAGATATGGTCGGATTCATTTCTTCATTCTCTAAGGTTGGTTCTTGGTGTATATCCAGTTCTTTTGATGTTTCTTATTCATTTTCTTCCTCGTCTTCACAATCCATGTAAAATAATTTCTTCTCAGCACACTTATGATCTTTAGTGTATCTTCTATCACAACTATAACAAAGCCCTTTTGATATCTTTTATTCCAATTGTTGTGGTGTCAACCTTGTAGGTTGTGGAAGGCTAGGGGTAGCAACACTTCTATCTTTATAGTTGTTAGTGGCAGGCTTACTTGTTGCCATAATTTTTCTTGCCAACCTGAATGCCTTCTTCAATGAATCAGGTTCCCAAATGTGAACCTCATGTTGGATATTATCCTTTAAAGTCCCTATGAACACATCAATCATATGCTCCTATGGAATATCATTTACCCCTATGTTCAATTTTTGGAAGTCCTCAATGTGCTCCACCATTGAACCCTTTTGTTTGAGATTTATCAATTGGCTAAAGAAGGTGTTGCTCTGTGTCCTCATAATGTGTTATCATTTCCTCCATAAAAATTGACCAAGTGACAATTTTTTTATGAGAGAAAAGCCATCAATACCATATATATTGATTTTTTTCCAAATATAAAGTTGCAATGCCTACCTTTTGTGTGTTTTTCACATTATGGAGATCAAAATATTGCTCCATCTGTAGTATCCATGTTACGAGATCCTTGCCATCAAACTTCCTCATATCGATCTTTCGAACATGGTGAGTCTTCAATCTAATGTTAGAGTCTATGAAATCATGATTAATTTTTTGTTGTTCTTATCATGAGTTTCCTCTACTACCTTTTTGCCATTAGGAAGTCTTTCTTGTAGCAACTTTGTCAAACCTTCCATGTCTTTCTTCAAATCTTGCATGTTGCCTTTCAGTTTTGCTTCTATACCATTAACATTACATTCCATGCCATTCTTCAAACCATTCATCTCAGTTTCAATTCCATTCTTCAAAACATCCATCTTTTCTTCCATTTCATTTTTGGTTACTCTTTTAGAGAGAAACTTGTTGCACTTGGTCGCATAATTTTGATATTTCATGTTGCATTTCTTCCTCTTCTTCATGTGTCATAGTAGAGATTTCGGGTTTCTTACTAGGTGTTTCCATTTTATTTCTTTAGGGCATCAACGAATGATAGTTTTCTTCACTAAGCCCTTTTAATCACTTCAAACTATTTTTTTGAACAAAACTTATGCAAATTTTTAAAAAGGCTACATACTTTTTTTCACTTTGTAGGAGCTCGATATTGAATATGTTGTATCTCTATAGTTTCGGGTCTCCAAGGTCTGAAATTTCATCCTTTGGTATCCATCGGAGTCCTCTTTCCAACCTCACAAGTCTGATCAATATTAGATTTTCCAAGAAAGAGTTATGCCCAATCTCCCACAATGACCTGAACAATGTAAACTTTGAAACGGGAACTATAAACTCAAAATATGAACTCTAGCCAAAAAACCCCGTAAAACGTCAAAAACAGTGCTAAAAACGAAAAGTGTTGATGCTGGAAGAACACCTTTTTTTTCTAAGGTAAATTTTCAACATGTTTTAAAAATGGCGGTGAAAACCAAATTTTTGTGCAAAAATTGTCCAAAAAACACCCTCAAAACGAAAAGTATTGATGTTCGAATAACAATTTTTTTTCAATGGTAAATTTTGTCCAAAAAACACCCTCAAAACAAAAAGTGTTGACACTGGGATAACACTTCTTTTTTTCAAGTGTAAAATTTCAACATTTTGAAATAATGGCGTAAAATATTTTATCATGACCACGAAAAACATCAAAATTTCAAAAAAATAATGAAAACATAAAAAAAATAAAATTAAAACAATGAAAAAACACAACAAAAAAAATAAAAAAAAAATAACAAAACATAAATTAAAATATATACCCAAAAAAAAAAAAAAATTAACCAATAAAATATAAGAATTAAAAAGCTAAAAAAAGAAACTTAAAAATTATAAACAAATAAATAGTAAGAAAAACATATTTGAAAAAAAATGGAAAAAAAAGTTATCTTATAAACCATAAAAAAAAATTGGCAAAAGAAAAAAAATATATGGAAAAGAAAAAAAATAAAATTAAAATAAACTATAAAATTAAGTAGGTAAAAATAGAAAAATTTAAAAAACATTAACAAAAAAAAAAAAAATGAAAATTAAAAACAAATTATATTTGAAAAAAAATAGAAAATTAACATAAAAAAAATTTAAAAACTACTAAATTTAAGATTAAAATGTTGATTACTTAAAAAAACAAATATAAAAATATATATAAAAAAGAAAAGAAAAATGTTAAAAAAAAAAATCTCATAAACCATAAAAGAATTTGGAAAAAGAAAACAAAATTATATATATATATATATATATATATATATATATATATATATATATATATATATAGATATAAGAGTAAAAAAAGAAAAAAAAATTAACAAAAACTAGAAAAAAAATTAAAATTAAAAACAAACTAGATTAAGAAAAATAGAAAATTAACAAAATAAATAAATAAATAAACGAGTAAAATTATTATTAAAAAAATTAAAAATAAATTAAAAAACAAAAATAAACTCAAATTATATAAAAAAAAATATGAAAATTAAAAAAAATATATCTTTTCAAATAAAAGAAAAATTATAAAACATTTAAAGTTTAAAAAGAAATATTTATTTTTTATTTAAATATTTTTTTTTTTATTAAGCCTACCTTTTTTATTTAAAAACAAAAGACTAAAAATTTAAAAAAAATTAATTAATTTATTTTTATTATTCTTTTTTTTTTATCCTCCACCTGCTCGGCCACTCGTGGTGGCATAGCCATGGGTGGAGGGTTTGCATGCAGACCCTCTACCCAGGGTCGCACCACCACAAGAAGCGAGGTGAGCAGAGAGGCAATTCAAATCTTTATTGGTTTGTACATTTATTTATTTTTTTAACCAAATATATTTTACAATGATTTATTATTTTTAAAAATAAAAAATAAATATTCCTTTTTAAACTTCAAATGTTTTTTATTTTTTATTTTTAATTTGAAAAGATATATATATATATATATATATATATATATATATATATATATATATATATATATAATTGTCATTTTTTTTTTGTTTATTGTTGTTTTTTTTTCTTTTTTTTGATTTTTTTTTCTTTTTGAATTTGAGTTTATTTTTGTTTTTTTAGTTTATTTATTTATTTTTGGTTAATTTTCTATTTTTTAAAATCTAGTTTGTTTTAATTTTTAAATTTTTTTTTTTTCTAGTTTTTGTTATTGTTTTTTTTAATTTTTCTATTTTTACTTAATATATTATATATATATTTTTTAAAATTTTGTTTTTTTTTTCCAAATTTTTTTATGGTTAATGAGATAATTTTTTTTTAACATTTTTTTTTTTGTCCTTTTTATATATAATTTTATATTTGTATTGTTAAGTAATCAACATTTAAAAAAATAAAAATAAAACAACTTGAAAATTCATTAAGTAATCATAATTTCAAAAAAAATTGGACATAATAAATTTTAAAGTGTGAAAAATAAATCCTCTAAAAAAAAAGTATGCTGCATCAACACATTGCATCAACATGTTTCAAAATCAGCATGAAAATCAGCAACATTTAGAAACAAATATTTATATTTGATAGATAAGAAAATTTAAAGTGTCAAAAATACCAAAAAAAAGAAGTGTATTCTACGTCACCACTTTTCAAAATCGGGTCACGTTTTAACTACCCCTACAAAATGGGTAATCATATCGGTTATTTAAAGTGCCAAAAACTATGCTCTAAAAAAATGTGTGTGTTCTGCATCACCCCTTTTCAAAATTGGGTCAAGTTTTTGCTATATCTACGAAATGGGTAACAGTATCAGTTCCTGTTTTAAAGTTTACATTGTTTCTGATTATAGACTGGTTTAGTGGAGTGAACTTGTATGAAGTGCCACATGTCACTGTTTGGACCTTCGTCTCTAAAACGGATACCCAACCAATTGCAATCCATCCTCTTTTTGTCACGTTTTACTAAATTTGAATCCGATGCTCAGAGAGAAAGTTATGATGTTTTTACTGAGGTGACATGTTTGAGATAGAACTCAGGAGCCTGCAAAAACCTTCAATTCCTCAGTTCATATCTATGACAATATAGCGAGGAACGGTAAAAAATTCGGACATGACGTTCACCATGATTTCATCCCAAATGGGTTTTGTTTTCAGTTTCTAAATCTTCGTAGAAGACAAGTGATAGAGAAAATTCCACGATAACCAGTTTGAAGTAGGAAAACCCTAGAATCCAAATCTTTGATATCAAATGTTATGCCACCAACTCACAAAATAGAAAAAGAGATAGATCAATGACTTAAAAATAAGCCTCTTCGAGGGGGAAACCTCATTTACATTACACAAATGAATAATTCTTGGATGATTCAAATGACAAAACCTCCCTTTTCTATATATAGGAGCCTATGGGGTCACAATATAATCAAAGTTCACATAATAATAATAATGTAAGGGCACAAGAATAACAATAAGGGGCTACAATGACAATAATAATGGGGGAATACACTAGTATTATAGGGACCTAATAGATCTAAATTTGTATGGCACCAACTAAAATTTGTCTTTTTTTCCATGTTTGACTAGGCATAAATTTCGAATACAAACTCGAATTGAGGCATTGTTTGCATCTTTAGATTCCTTGCGATGAGCTCTTTGACTTGGCCATGGTTTCACTAAGATTCAAGGAATTTGATTTTTGGGCCATTAGGGATCCTCCTGAATCAAGTTGGTAAGAGGCAGGTCCCTTGTCCCATTAACAAAAAGGACTCATACACCAATTTAATATGACTTGGTCATCATGTTAAAATTAAATTATTAATTCTAATGTGGTGTAGAACAGACATTGATGGGGTTCAAAATCCAACCATGTTAAGGCTTGGTGTGACCTAGGGTGAGCGTGATCCTTGGGTGATTTTGATGGTTTGGATGTCATCGGGTCAACGATTTCTCAAGCCAAATGTTTAGTGCCCTTAGAATTTATTATTATTATTATTATTACTTTATTATTATATTTTTCATTATATCTTTATATTTCATATTTTTCTAATCTTTATTAGCTTTCAAATATTTTTATTCTTTTACCAATGTTCCCTGCAATATATTTTACAATGCATAGTCTAACTAATAGATGAAATGGATTTTACTAGGGTATTTTTTATTAGTTAATTTTAACTAAAATCGGATAGAGGTCATTAAAAACTTGAGTTTAAGTTGTTTAATTTGTAGAATTCAAGGGTTTTTCATGGTGTTGAATCCATTTATGCATTCAAAATATATTTTAAACTACAAAAAATCACAGTTTGCTTGAAGTTGTCACATTTCGTCTATAAGTTAGACTGCACCTATTTTATAATGACTCATTATATTGTCTTAATCAATTTTTCTCAAGACTTTTCATAGTAGCGATCAACCTTTCTTTATAAATCAAAACCCCAACGCTTTCTTTTGTAATATTTTTATTACTTTTGTCCTTGACCATGGGTGAAGTGTCTCTTTAAAACTTTGGAGGTTTACCTGTATCTCTATAAATTTTAGTAATATATTGAGATAAAAAGTTTAATATAATGGGTGAGCACTAATAACAAGATCATAGGTTTGAAGTTATTCTCTCACCAATAATTAAATTATTCCATTTTATCACTTTTTTAATAATAAGAGTTTTCAATTTTTATTGGGTGGAGAGGTGTATTTTACAACCCAATATGAAGGTGATGTGTGATTCCGTAAGTGCTCAACCTCGAATTGATACACGTTCATTTTAAAACAATAATATTTTTTTCTCCAAATAAAAATAAAAAGTCGTGTATAATAAAAAATAATGATGAATATACATTTTGGTTAGTTTTTGTTATCTCACTATGCTTGATGGATTGGTTAATATTACAACCCAATATTGAAGAGATGTAATTAAAATTAAAATTTAAAATATTATATTTTCTCTTTGAATGTACACACAACTTAAATAAATTATTTGAATCTCAATGTCAATTGATTTATGTTAATATCAATTTCATTCATATATATATATATATATATAAAGAGAGTATATATAATATTTATTACAATAAAATATTTCAATACACAAAGAGAAGAAGTAAATGAAATTTAAAATATTTGAATTCAAGGTTCTGTGAGCCATAGCATAATGTATAGAGAATTTTTTAGAAGAAATCACATTGAAGATTTTGGTCTACGCGTTTTGAACCAGCGAGTGTGGTCCATCAGGACACGACGAAGAAACAAATCTAGGAAGAAGGTTAAATAGGGAGACAGGTCAACCTAACAGCTAGAAGATAACAACTATATTTGACCAGAGGAGGAATAGGGGACTGTTTAATAATATTTAAATAAATTATATATATATATATATATATATATATATAAATATAATTTAACGGCTATATTTGTTAATGGTTTTAATTTATGAATATAATACTCAAAGAATAACTAACCACATTTTGATTCAACTATATTCAATCAAATTATATACAATATGGTTATTTAAAACCATATATACAATATTAATAATAAGTTTAATCTAAAAATAAAGAATTAAAATTAATTATTAAAAATTATCTATATATGAAAAACTAAAGATTATGAATAAGAATTATATATGAAAAACTAAAGATTATGAATAAGAATTATTTGATTCTTTGTATATATGTGGTGATGGTTTTAATTTATGAATAATAATAAAAGAATAAAAATATTAACTACTCACTTTTGTATTAAACTATATTCAATTAATTTATAATATATAAATATTTAAATTAATATCAAAATATATATATTTATGTTATGGTTATTTAAAACGATATATACATATATGTATGTTTAATTTAAATATAAAGAATCTAAATTAATTATTAATAACAATCTATATGTGTAAAACTAAAGATCAAGGTTTTAGAAATATTTGATTCTTTTTATTTTGTTTGTATATAACGATATAATCAAGGATTAAACTAATAATTAAGATTAAATATATAAGTGTGTGTATATATCTATATATATATAGATATATGCCATTGTATAGTTAAAATTTAACATTTAATAAAAAAGGATTCTAATATTACTAAAACAAAAGAATAATTAAAAATAATGTTAATAATTATATTATTAATAATAAAATATTGTTCATAATAAATATAATAAAAAAAAAAAACCAAAGGGCCTAGAAAAGGATGGAGAAAACTAAGAGGAGAGGGCGGGAATCCAGTAGCTGCTAATTTTCTAGCCATCATCCCTATTAATATTACTCGAAGACCTCTTAGACAAGATTGCTAGGATCCTGAAGAAGCATAATATTCGCTCGACCTTTAAACCCCTCAGCACCATTAGAAGTTCCCTTAAGTATGTTAAAGACCACGTAAACCCTATTGATATGAAATGTGTTTATATCATCCCTTGTTCCTGTGGTACCTCATACATCAGCAAAACTGGTCGTTCTATAAACCAAAGGAATAAGGAACACGCTACTGATATCAAGCATGGGAGGACCAAATCTTTACTTTTGGCCGAACATGCAGAGAAGACCAAGAATCATATATTAATTGAGGAGGCTAGGGTTATCGCTAAGATTCCTCATTTCCACCATTGTAAATTTAGGGAAGCCATTGAAATTGAGAGGTCTTCCAGTAATATTAATAGGGATGATGACTGGAAAATTAGCAACTGCTGGATTCCTACCCTCTCCTCTTAGTTTTCTCCATCCTTTTCTAGGCCCCTTGGTTTTTTTTGTTGTTGTTGGATTATTATTATTATTATGAACAATATTTTATTATTAATAATATAATTATCAACATTATTTTTAATTATTCTATTGTTTTAGTAATATTAGAATCCCTTTTTTATTAAATGTTAAACTTTAACTATACAATGGAATATATATATATATATATATATATATATATATATATATATATATATATATATATATAAATATAAAATTAATCTTAATTATTAGTTTAATCCTTGATTATATTGTTATATATACCAACAAAATAAGAAGAATCAAATATTTCTAAAACCCTAATATTGTTATTAATAATTAATTTTGATTCTTTATATTTAGATTAAACATATTATGTTATATATATATCTATATATATATATATATATATATATATATATATATATCATTTTAAATAACCATAATATAACTTTCTATATATTTCGATATCAATTTAAATATTTAAATATTATTATGAGTAGTTAATATTTTTATTCTTTTATTATTATATTCATAAATTAAAACCATTACCACATATATAAAAAAATCAAATATTTCTTATTCCCTAATCTTTAGTTTTTCATATATAAATCATTTTTAATAATTAATTTTAATTCTTTGATTAAACTTATTATTAATATTATATATATTGTTTTAAATAATATATTATATATTGTTTTTAAATATATATAGAGAGAAAGATATATATATATATAATTTATTAATATATTATAATTTGATTGAATATAGTTCAATAAAAATGTGGTTAGTTATTCTTTGAGTATTATATTCATAAATTAAAACCATTAACAAATATAGCCGTTAAATAATACACACACCCACACACATATATAGATATATATATATATATATATATATATATATATATATATATATATATATATATAATAAAATAAGCTAATAAAATTTATTTAAATATTATTAAACATTCCCCTGTCCCTCCTATGGTCAAATACAGTTGTTACCTTTTAGCTGTTAGGTTGATTTCTCTCCCTATTTAACCTTCTTCCTAGATTTGTTTCTTCAACATGTCCTGATGATGAACCACACTTGCTGGTTCGAAACACGTCGACCAAAATCTTCAATGTGATTTCTTCCTTAAAATTCTCTATACATTGAAATTTAAAATGTTAAATTGCTTCCTAATAATAGTAGTAGGAGAGAGATGTGTAATTCATTCAAATTTTTAATATAAAATCAATATGTTTCATTTAAAATATTAATTATAATAAAAAAATCAATGTAAATTATAAATAAAAATTTCAATATAAAAGGTTAAATAATATTAACATATTTAAAAATATATTAATACCAAAAATATATTTTATTGTATACAATGTAATTTGTAAATAAAATATCTCACTACCCATATTAAATAAAAGTTTTCAATGTCAAAAATATATATTATATAATATAATTAAAAAAAGTATATATTATATAAAGCAATTGAAAATAAATAATTCTTATAATTAAAAAGTTTCAAATAATCTCACTGTTTTACATTTTAGCCCCTTTTAAGATATAACTTTTTTGGTTAATTTTGTCTAAAATCGAACAACTTTTTAATTTATGTAGATTACATTATCTAAGTGGTCAAGGGGATTTTCAAGGCATTAAAATCCATTTATGCATTCAAAATTTCAATTTAAACAATGAAAAATTTGACATGGTGTTTATATATATATATATATATATATATATATATATATATATATATATATAAAGAAAGAAAGAGAATGACTATAGATATATATTAACCACAGATCTATTAAGCACTAAGCATAGATGTAAACATTTTTTTCAAGTTTTGCACTAAAAAGTGTTTTGCACTTCAAGAGATTTGATCCCTCTCCACACCTACTAGATACATGGTTACGATGGATCTATAGTCGTGATATCATCAATCACAAGCACATAAGAAATTCTTGTCGATACAAACCATAAGTACAAGGAAACTCTTACCACAACAATGATACAAATCATAATAGCCATAACAACCATAATAATTAGAGAAAAGCATCCGCATAAGAGAGCTTGTTTCCTCTTCTTCCCTAAAAATAATTCGCTAATGGTAATGAAGAATACATGGAAAAGACAACTTGAAACATTTTATTTTATGATGCCTACTTTATTCTTAAATATGTGTCATTTATACATTCATCTTATAGAGAATTTAAATAAGAGTAGTATAATGAAACCACAATTTTGCTGAGAAAATAGTAGAAATTTCAACAAGATTTTGATCAAAACCCTAGAGAAATTTTGGGAAATCTAGATTACAACTATCAAACTTCAAGTTTTTTTGTGCCATAGAGGTTTTTGATGGTGCTCAATCCATTTCCACCATCAAAAAATGATCTAAACTCTTGTTGTTGAATTAAAAAAACAAAATGACTAGATTATGATGAAAAATAACTTTCTGAGAAAAAATATAACCTTGGTAAACAATATTATTTAAATAACTCATCGCATTTGAAACTTCCAATAATATTTTTATTTTTTTTTAATAATTAAATTCCTCCAAGTAATTTTTATTAAAAATAGAAATATTACATTCACTCAAAAACCAATGATATCTCTCCTATCAAGTTCACTCAAAAATTCAAAATTACAAGATATCCCTTCCAATACATTCATTACCTCGTATATATATTTTTTTCATGTTCCAAAGGTTCTTATTTTTTTTCAATCCACAAACATAGATATAATCTTTGTATTTGTATATTTTAGCTGTAATAAATAAGTTTTTACTTGGTTAATTGAGTCACACTATGCATATTTTTTAAATAAAAGTTTAGCATAAAAAAAGGCACATTATTGGTATATAATTTTTACAATTTGAAAACAGTAGATGGAGTTTGGCAATTTTTATAATAATTGCATTATTGTCTTTTATTAATGGTATATAGTTTTCACAATTTCTTTAGAGTGAATGGATGTGTATTAATTGTGTAAGAGTAAGTAAAGAAATATTTATTGAATACATTTATATGAGTGGAGATAGATTAAATTTTTTAAAATAAAAATATATATTTAAATTTATATGGATATGAAAAATAAAATTTTTATTTTGAGAAATTTAATTTATTTTTTATAAATACAAAATTAAAATGAATTTTAATTAAAATATTTTAATAATATGTATCTTTTTTGTTAAGTTTGATAGTTTTTTAATTATTATGAATTATAGAGTAAATTTGCACTACATAGATTGGTTAGGTGGCCTCAATTTGTCCAGTGGGAAACCAACTCTGTTGGTCACTTATCCACATTGTATGTCATCTAGTAACAAAAGATTTTCAGTCTTTCTATCAAAGCTATATAAGTCTCAGATTCTTGTTCATACTCTAGAGATCTACATACATATATATTTACATAAGGAAATGTAAACGTTATCGGCATATATAAACAAAACCATTAAAAATTAGGCTTGCTAGTCATGTTATTCAATAGAAGCTGATTCCACTGGCGCTGGATCCTTGGCATTTGTCCCCTGCAGCTCAATCTAGACCAAGATACAGGGAAAGTGCCTCTCAATTCGGCCAAGTCGAACATCTTGTTTGTGTAGTTGAAGTGCACCTTCTGAAATTCCTATTTTTAATTCGGCATGCCTTGGACAATAACAACCATGCCCACCAAAATCTATTCCATCACCTTGCCTAGCAAGATTTTCATCAACTAGTACAAGTAGAGGGTTTTCTTGAATTGAGTGATTCTACCCCTTGTATTTCTAGGATCCGAGACAAGGATTATCCAATCCACCAGTTCTTTGTCCATCTCACTCTCCTACTTCACTTCTTCCCAATCATCTAACAATTTGCGAGTTTCCTCACTAGTTCCTTCTTGGTAGGCAACTATCGCTTCACTTATTAACCTTTCAATAGATTTCCTACCATTGCATCCCTTTGAAGGACTCGGTTCCATGTCCTTTACCAGCCACTTACTAGCTATTAGCGGACCCTGGATAGCATGCCATTTACCCTCTTCCCAGGATGCGAATGGAGGACTCGACCTGGTCATCCACACATTTGTAAGCCCCATGCTCGCCAATATTCCTTACATAGCCAATTCCACTCCCTTTCCAGACTTCCTGCCCATAGTTCTCAACCTTCTCCCTCATTCCAAGGTTTCTACAGACCTCCCTACAGCTGTGCATGGACCTAAAGCAGAGGCTGCCTCTTAGAATGCAGGTGGACTAGCTGACTCTATCCCCAAGGCCCATCTCCCTAGCTTTACCAGCAAGACTCCTACATGCTGCAAAACTAAGCCCTCTGCCTAGTGCCATCAAAATTCCCATGTAGGAAAGGAGAAATTCAAAGCAAAGAGAAATGGAGAGGATTCCTATTGGGTGTTAAAGACAGAAGCAAAACCAAGCAAATGCCACCAGCCTACACCCCCTATGCTTCTCAATTTTGCAGTCCTCCCCCATAATTCCTTCCCTCTCCCTCAAACGAGAACCAAAGCAGGTCAACATTACGAGAGCAAAGAAATAGCTAAGAACATTCCTGTTAACCTTCACACACAGTTGATAGAATTATTACTATTGGTGGTGTCACAGAAGTAGCCCGCTACTCCAGTCTCCTTGTCTGCAGTTGCTTCGATAGAGACCAAACTTCCCTCCTTCACAGATACAAAATTCAACACTTTCTTTACTACCGCTTCCACCTTTCCCAAAAACAATGCATGCCTTCATGTAAGGGGCCACCGCACCCATCGCCTCAAGTGTGTGGGGGTAGGTGGTGGTGTATGCTATGGTATAGATCATTAATACCTAGATTGAGTGCTTAACTACTTGCTTGCACCCTGATCAACACCTTGGCCTACTGATTGGCCATGTTGATGAATTTTCTTCTGATCCTGCACCAAGATTTCATCCAGGGCCCGATACCTGTCGTTGCAGGGTTGAACTAGCCATAGTTTTTCCATAGGGTCATTTTGGTGGTTACATCCCCAATTATCTAGGAAACTTTATTCCCTTCTCTTATGACATGATTGACCATGATGTAGTAAAACTTATGAATCAACTCTCCTATTTATTGGATTAATCTGGAAGTTCGCCAACCATGGTTGAGCTTGTCCCATTTGGATCCATGGTTCAATTTTGTCAGTGTGTTGATGACCAGGCTAGAGTCTCCTTCCACCACTAAGTTTTTGTATCCCATACGAATGGCTATTTGCAGGCCTTTCTTGGTTGCAGCAAATTTCGCTTCATTATTGCTGGCGAACCCACAAGAGTCTACATAAATTAAATGAGTGTTGGTCTGGGAATCCCTGAAGAGACCCCCTAGTCCAGCCAATCCTGGATTGCCCTTTGAGGCCCCATCGAAACTCAGTTTTATAAATCCCTCCCCTGGAGCTGTGAAATGGTCCAGAGATGTCATACCCACCCTACATTTTTTCCAGGTAGAAGGAGCTATCATTTCCGGTGATAAATTTATTTTTTGTAGAATTCAAGCTTCCTGAGGGGGTACCTACCAGTCCTCCTGATTCCATTGCCCTTTTAAGATTGTTTCCCTGATGTTCTGAATGATTCCTTCCCATAATTTTTCTTGGGTTAAGGATTGATTCTTGAAAATTTGGCAGTTCCTCTCCTTCCATAGTGTTAGTCCTAAGGCCAGTCCCCAGGCTTTGTTTACCACCGGGCTGGAGAATATATGTCCTCTCCAAAGGGTAATTGTTTCCTGGATACTATGGTGATCCCGATCCATTCTTCCAAAAACTCCTTGCAGCTGTCTCCATTTATGTTATGCAAACATGCATGTATTGAGCATATGTTCAAGGTCTTCACTGTGATGTTGGCATAACCAACAAAATGAGGGTCCATGAAACCCCCTTTTTTGGAGCTGATCCCATGTTAATATGCGCCCTTTACTTACCAACCATAAGAAGTGTGTCACCTTCGGCCACCATCCTCCCTTCCATATATTTTTCCATATTATACTCTTCCCTTCCTGGGCTTGCCCCATCTGTAAATCGTATGCCTCTTTTATGGTAAAGGTACCTTTTGTAGTATGTCCCCATCTCAGAATATCAGGGCCATTTAAGACAGTTAGTTTTCTAGATCATAGATCTTTAGTTAGTTGATTCCATTGCTCAGTCTCAGGGGCCTGTGGCCAATCTTCTTTCTTCTTCCATCTTCTCCATTCTCCCTCCCCTTGTTCTTCTTTCCAGAATTTCTCTACCAAATGGATGTTCCTGTCTCTAGTGTATGTGAGTATGTCTCTCAAATCCCGCCTTTCAATTAATCGCTCTCTTTGTTGCTAGGAGTCGTGCTAGAATTTTGTTGTTTTGCCATTGTGAATTTCCCAAAAAGCATGCTGATGGATGAGATTCCTATTTTGGGTGGCCAGGTTCCAAACCGTCAATCCTTTGGGAGGGTCCCTATATTGGAGAATGTCTTCAGTTCTCTCCGGCATGTTATATTTTCTTGTCCATATTTGTTTCTAGAGGTCCAGCCCTCCACCTATCCATCTCCACCATAATTTTTCTCCCATAACTTGGTTCAAAATGTAAGGGTCTCTGAGGCCTAGTCCCCCTTCCATTTTTTTTTTCACAAGTGCTGACCATGAGACCAAAGCCCATTTCCTAACTTGTTGCGCACCACCCCAAAGAATTTTTTTAAAGATGTCGACCATTTTGGATCATGCCGTTTTCGGGGCAGCCATTCCAGAGAGTTGATAAATTGGGATAGATTGAAGCACAACTTTGAGGAGGATTGTCCTACCTGCTAAGTTGAGGAATCTGAAGGCCTAACTACTGATCTTTCCCTGAAGATTTTGTAGGATAGTTTGCCAGTAGGAAGTCTTCAAAGAATTCTCAGATAGGGGCATTCCTAAGTATTTAGACAAGAGGGAGCCAATGCCAAATCCCAGGATCCGAGAAAGGTATGCTCGAACATTCCGTTGGGTGTTAAAAAAGAAAATATATGATTTATCATTGTATATATTTGTCCCAGAAGCCTCCATGAAGGTGAACATAACATCTTTTATTTGGTGAGCTTATCTCAAGAAGAACTGACAAAAGAGCATGATGTCATCTACGAATTGCTGGTGTGTGATGGATAGTCATTGCCACAAATCCTCATACCTCGAAGCCTTGATTTCTGAACTTCATTCTTAATAAAACATTCCAGCCCTTACGCTGCCAAAATAAAGAGGAAAGGAGATATAGGGTCTCCCTGTCTTAAGCCACGGGATTGATTAAAGGTAGGGGTGGGAGAACCATTAAGCAGGATGGAGATAATAGGGGAAGATATTGTTGTCTATGTGGGGCCTGACCCAAATTTAGAAGTGATTTAGCCAAGCAAATCCTAATACTACTGGCCCTTTCGACAATAGTGCTGGAGCGTGGACTGAGGTCTCACCCGAAGTAGTATGGGAGGGTGCTGGAACTAGATTTCCGTACCCTGGGGATGTCTGATATGTGGCAATAGGTACGCGATTCAACCTTCACACTTAGTAGGTTACGCACACCTATGAGCTCCTTGTGCCCTATGGTACTATCTTCGCATAGCTCTAACTACAGTGCGACCAGTGTTAATTACCCAAGTTTCCCTTAATTAGGTTTTGTTCGCTAATGATTTAGAAGGCTTTTATACATAAGCATTCATACAAGTGTGCGCATATAAATAAATAGATACCATTAACGCATAACATCAAAATACAGACCTATGAAATAGATGCACAATATGCCAAATCAACTTAGCTTTATTAATATTCCTTTTCAAGTTCAGTTCAATACAGACCTGACTCCACCTTGCGCACTCAACTGCAGAGCCTCTACCTACTACTACGACCCAATACACTTCAGATCCAATTCTATCCTCTAACCATGCATCTATCTATTACTTCCTTCTCTAAAAAACTATCTTTACACTTAGAGCCTCCCTCTATTTATACAATCCCATGGTCCGTGGACCATGGGTAGGCTGACACAACTTTACATTAAATTACATTATTTTAAGGTGGACAACCCTATGACTCATCCTAGACTCTCGTGCTCTACGCCCGTACTTCGCGGAGTCTTTACATTACATCGACCAAAACTCTGGCTTTAAGCCCCAAAACCCTGCTGTGGGGGGATCTGCTGCCCAACAGGCCCCCAACACAATCATCGTGACTTGTCTCGAGTCACTGTGCTGGTGCGACGATCTTTGCATGAAGCCCCTCCAAATGTGCTTATGCTACGCGAAGGTCTACAACGCTCTGTTCTGCTGTTTGCTGAATCTACTCCAATCCTGCTTCTAAATCATCTGCTTCTGACTCGTGTCTTTTCATTGGTATTGGCTTCTAGTGCTTGTGTATATAGTCTCACACCCCTGTCTAGCTCCGTGGGTCACGAAGATTGTGTCTCGATCGGTTAGTCAAATAACTGGCCCACCCGTGTAAGGCTTCAGGCAACTGCCATTTAATTTTCCTGGGAAGGGTTCTCCATTAAGTTTGACTAGCTGGACCGTGCCTCCGTCTGTAACCTCCTTTACCAAATATGGTCCCAACCAGTGCATTCTGAATTTTCTAAGAAATTTTCAAACTTGCTGTCATACAACAACATTAAGTCATTTACTTTGAAGGTGCGCAACTTGATATGGCAATCATGCCATGATTTCTCGTGCTTCTTTTGTACCTGTTGAAGGAATCCCACCAGAAATCATTCTTCCTCGAGTTCTTCTAATTGCGCGAGCCTTTCTTCCAGAGCTTCGTGGTCCAACATGCCTGTGAGCACTGCTATTCGCAGACTAGGTACGATATATTCCATCGGCATGACTGCTTCCATACCATAGACCAACCAGAATGGTGTCTGTCCCATTAATTTCTTACATGTTGTCTTGTACACCCATAACACAGCAGGTATGCACAAGTCCTAGTCGTTCCGCTGCACGTTACATATTTTGGTCAACGCAGTCTCCAATATTTTATTGAATGCTTCTACTGTTCCATTATCCTGTGGGTGGTATGGTGTACTTTTCTGGTGATAAACCTGGAACTCTTCCATGAGCACACTGATGGTTTCAGTCAATAAATGTGTTCTGCGATCACTCTTTAAGATTTTCAGGTAGCCAAATTGCGTCAACATGTTTTTTAACAAAAACATTGCAGTCGTGGCAGCTGTGCTGTCCTTGACCGGCTGTGCTTTTGCCCATCGTGTCAGGTACTCTGTCACAGTGATGATGTAGTGCACACCTGTCTTTCCCTAAGGTTTGATCGGCCCCACAAAGTCAATTGCCCATTTTTCGAATGGTTGCAGCATCATCTGTGGATTGAGTGGAATCTCATCCCTTCGTGATGGTTTTCCAGTCCTTTGACATATGTCGTAGGCCCGACAATGTGCTTTCGAATCTTGGTGTAGGGTTGGCCACCATATCCTGGCATGAAGAATCTTCTGTTTAGTTGTGTGTCTTGCATAGTGTCCTCCTACAGCACCCCCATGTGCTTCCATGAGGATATGTCTCATTCAAACTCTAGTATATATCTTTGCAATATCTCGTCGTTTCCCATTTTGTAGAGGTGCCTCGCGATGACAGAAAAGTGCGCCGCGTGCACCACCAACTCCTTCTTCTACTGGACTGAATATTCCTTCAGCGCAGTCCCTGTGGTTAAAAAATGGATTATATCTTCGAAATGGCTGTCTGTGACGCACACTGCAAAGAGCTGTGCATCAGGTAGTCCCTCCTACAAATTTTTTGGCTCCTCGCCTGTCTCAATTCGTGACAAGTGGTCTGGTCCTGCGTTTAAGTGTCCCGGCTTAACTATGACCTCAAAATCATATTCTTGTAATAGTAAGAGCCATCTGCGTATGTGACCCCCCCACATAGGCTTGTTCACCAAGTATTTCAATGCGGAATGGTTGGTATACATCTTGAAATGTCCTCCAAGTAAATAGTGTCGGTATTTCTGGAGCGCGTACACCATTGCCAACCCCTCGCGTTTAGTGGTAGAGTAATTATTTTCTGATTTGGACAATCTTCGACTCGTAAATGCGATCAGGTGATCCACACCCTCCACGCCCTCCTACGTGAGTTCGGCTCTCAGCGCGGTACATGATGCATCAACATGTACATGAAATTCCACGTCCCATTTCGGGAAGACCAAAATTGGTGCAGTGGCCATCTTCCTCTTTAGGACATCCAAACTCTTCATGCAATCATCATTCCAGCAGTATGTCACATCCTTTTTCAATAGATTTTCCCTCGGCGCGATTATTTTTCCGTAACTCTTGATAAACTTCCTATAGTAGCCAGTGTGCCCTAAAGTAGTGCGTAACTATTTGACACTACGCGGTGCTTCCAGATTCAGAATAACAACAATCTTTGTAGGGTCCACCATCAGGCCTTGTTTGGAGACCACATGGCCTAGCAGGTTGCGAAAGGGAGTGTCGGTGGCAAGTATCCAACATTAACCGTAAGATTGCTACATGGTACTTAACTAATCCAAAGACATTCCAATAATCCAGATAGACCTCTAAGAATTTGTGGATGTATTCTCTAAATGCCACCACCACTATGCATGAGAATATCGCTAGCACGTTCTTTAGTCCAAAGGGCATAATGGTGTATTAAAAGTAGCTCCATTCTATTGTGAAGGTTGTTTTTCTCCTATCTTCCAGTGCGATCTTGATTTGATGGTACCCTGAGAAGACATCCATGAATGAGTAAGCTTCCTAACTGCCAACATTCTCCAATACTTCATCTATGAATGGTGTCAGGAATGGATCATGAACACAGGCGTCATTAAGCTTCCTGAGGTCCACACATATTCTTATTTTGCCCTTCTGGTTTTTCTCCTGCACTACCATAGGACTCACCCAGTCAGATTCTTCCATTGGTTCAATAATTCTGGCTGTGAGCATTTTTTCTAACTTGTCGCAGACCTTTTCTTTATACTTTGGATTCAACCGATAAGGTTGTTGCTTAACTGGCTTTGTGTCTAGTTTCAAAGTGATCTTCATCATCCCTAAGTCGCCAATAATCCCTTTTAAGTCCGTGATTTTGGTCAGGAACAAGTCTTGATATTTGCAGAGTAACTTGGCGACCTTATCTACTGTAGCATCGTCCCAATAGTCCCCGAGCATCGCATACTTCAGCTCCACTTCTGTGCCAATGTTTACCTACTTTGTTTTGAGTGGTGCAGTGATGTCGGGATCCTCAATTGATGGTCCTCGAACCTCGCGACAGCCTTCAGTTTCTGGAATATCAATATTTCGGGGGTCATCATCATCCTCCTCCACTTACATGTTATAACACTTCAATGTGCTACTTAACTGTACTGCCCATTTTGGCTGCAGCATTTCCAATGGCTCCTATTTAATTTTGAAGATGGCGGCCTTTACTACTTGCAGCGCATCGTCAACAGTATCCGACCATCGGTCTTCAAATGTGAATGTTAACAAAAATCCTTCATGCAAGACATCCCATTTGCCCATACCATGTCAGAGTTCTATCTCAATATACCAGTTCATGGGTATTACATCCAGGGTATGGTAGAATAAATGTACCCATTTAGGCTGTGGTTCTTCTCCATAGGCCTTGGCCCATTTCGTGAGGTGCGTGCGCAGGTCATCTTATCCATTGTATTTTTCTTGTAATCGTAGCTATAGTTTCCCAAATCATAAGCGCATCATCCTTCTACATCCGTGCTAGTCCTCAAAACCTCTTTCATGTGTTCCCCACTAGCGCATAGGTGTTGCGCGCAACACCCACTTCAACGCATTGAACCACTTTTGTTCCAATACTACGTTTTCAAACTTGCTCAATTATTCATCCACCGCTGTCAATCCATCATATGTCAGCAGATCTTGGGCCTCTGTTGTTATGCAACGCATTGATCTAATAATCACATTGCAATTCAGCGTTGTTACTTCGTTCAACCGATTCTACCAGCGCTCTACTTCTTTATCTAAATCCGAAGTGCAGGAGCTTTCACGCTCCCACAAGATCCTCCCATCTACAGTCGGATTCACCAAATCCTAGTCTCGCGCAGTTATCTTGTAAATACAATCAAGATCATTGTTGCTTCCATCGTGACACATTGGTTCCATTTAGTGCGCTCCTTTGGCTAGGTCTAGCGAGACTACTACACGTAGTGATTTTTTTCGAATATCATCTTCGGCTTCTTCAGGTTGATGGCTCCATTCATATCAATGGCCTAGTTTTTTCCTAACAATGTGGGATAGGGATTGCTATCATCAACAATCTCTATTACTTCAAAATCCGTTTGTGTGGTCGCACCTTCAATATCAACTGTTACCCCTTGTAACCTCCCCATGGGAAAAATCTTCTGTTGGTTCACCATTCGTAATTGAATAGGAGACCACTGTAATGCAGGCCTACCCATGCATTCCCATGTTTGCTTCGGTAACACATTTACGTCTGATCCTAGATCTAGGATGACCTAATCCATTTCATACTCACCAATCTGCGCCGTCAATCTCATTTCCCTCCCGGTGTGCAATGCATGCTTTCCCAGTTTCCAGACTACATGTGGTTCTCCTGACCCTGCGCACTTGGTGATCAGCTCCTGTAGTCCCTTAACTACCTTGTTGGCATGCAACAGTTTCATGCATGTCTCCAGAAAGGTAGTGAGCATGGAAGGATCCATTCCTGGCTCTGGTTGATCCTTACTACTTGAAGTGGAGGCCTCCGTGAAGCTCTTCTTAGCTTCCATAAACGTCTCCTTTGTGCATTCTAAGTCAAACTCAGGTTCCTTTGCAGGAGCCTTGCAAACCCATGTACCTTCCTCGAGCTGCTTCCCCTTATCTTTCCTTGTGGTCACATCACTTCTAATCATCATGTTCACATTTGGGTCTTCTTCACGCGGTTCAAACCTCATCATTTGGATATTCTAAGTCGAAGGAGGCTGGAGTACCCATTTTTCACGCATTTGTGTGATCAACGTAGGACAATCTATCATTTCATGATCAAACTAAGCATACTATGAACAGGATATCCTCGTCGGGTTGGTACAATTGTGGGCATAGTGCCCCGGTCCTCTGCAATTGTAACAAATTAACTGTCCACGGCCCCTTCCTGGTGCCATTCATCCTCGTCCTTGACCTCGCCCTTGAAATCCAGCGCGTGCCATCCCCTCAGCTGGGTCGAGGGCTTGCGTTTCTATCTGCATCCTATAGGCTAGGGTCTAATCCATCATTAGCTCGTAGCTACGACAAGTGCGCTCATCATGGCCTACTGACCTACAGAAATTATAGAACAGCTGCTGAGGATTTTACGTATACTTCTGCAACAAATGACAATTATCTGTCATGTGCTTTCCTCCTATCTGACAGATTGCACACCATAATGCGGGTGTCGCACTCAACCCTTCCTATGCCTCTCGTCTCAATGGCATTGGTCCCCCTCCTGCCAAGTAGTTCAAAAATACTGGATAGTGGTCCTTGTCATGGCCCTCGACTTTGCATTTTATGCACCATACTTCCTCGCGCGCCTCTGGACGTGGTGCCCTATCCTGCTTCAAACTCTACATTTCCAGGAATAGATTCTATAGCTGCATGTGGATTTGTTGAACTCCTAACCCAGGGTCTTGTATCGGGGTCTCATGCAACCTCATCGCCATTTCCAATGCTTCAGCCTCGGTGGAAAGTTTCTGTTGTGACATCACAGTCCTCAAGTGCGGTGTCAGGGATGCCACAAACCATGCGCGATGCTGGGCATACATTAGCGTCATATTGGCCTCGCGGATCGTACTCTTCAGCCACTGATCCAGATCCCAGGGGGTCTTGCTTGGAAGCATCATGATCTCTTTAAGCCAGATGATTGACTGTGTCTCTAATTTCGGCCAGCTAAATTCTCTATTCAACGCATTCTAGATCTCTACTATACTTGCATTTGGGTGGTCATTAAAGTGCTTGATATACCATGTCAATGCGCGATCCTGTAGCGTGCTCACCAATGTAGCCTTCTTAATGTTGTCATCCGTGATCCCTTGCGCTTCCCACACTACTCTTACCACGAACCAGAACTGGTCCAGATCTTCATTCCCTACAGCTCTAAATATGGGTAGTTTGATCGCACTTGCCATGCTAAACTGTGGGGGTGGTGGAGGTGGAATGACTAGAGATGGAGGTGAGGGAGGTGAAGCAGGTGGTGGTGTGGGTAGAGTTGGTAACTGCGGAATGCACTGCCTTAGCAAACTGACTGCAATTCTTGGAGAGACCCGAGTGAGCTCTTCCTCGCTCTCTCGTGAAGGTGAAATTAAGGGACTGTTTCCTAATTCCCCACTACCTTTGTAGATCTTTCCGCTCCGCGTCGTCCCAAACATTAATGTATTCACATAACCCGCTTTTCACATAACAACATCTTAATCTAGGTATTCAAATATTTAATATACTTACCTCATGGTCCCTTGAGAAAACGTCGTCCTGCTTCGCTGTAGCTCACGTCATGTCCACCGTGAACTCAGTGATGAATCCCCTTATTATCCGATCGAGCTAATGGTCCACAGCTCATGCGATCTTATCTTCTGATGTCTCTAGTCTGTGCACTAATTCTCAAGTCCACACTATCGGTTGTTCGAGCCTACACCTTCCCTGGCTGTTGGCTAACCTCGCGATCCACTCATATAGTTCGGGAGGAAAGGATGCAAAGAAAATCTCATGGATTTCCGTATACATGTATCGATCCAGCCACCTTTTCTCAGATACCTACGGAGTTCTGTTTTCCTATGTCGCGAACTCGTGAATCTTCTTGTCCAACCACTCTTCAATTTCCTTCTTTGTTGGGTTCCAGTGGCATGACATCAGACATCCCTTAGGCAGATCCCGGTCCTGGCAACAGAACCATTTGTTGGCTATGTGGGGCCTGACCTAGGTTCAAAAGTGATTTAGCCAAGCAAATCCCGGTACTACTAGCCCTTTCGACAAGAGTCTACGGATCACGGATTGAGGTCTCACCCGAAGTAGTATGGGAGGGTGCTGGAACTAGGTTTCCACACCCTGGGGATGTCTGATATGTGGCAATAGGTACGCGATTCAACCTTCGCGCTTACTAGGTTACGCGCACCAGTGAATTGCTTGCACCCTATGGTACTGCCTTTGTGCAACTCTAGCCACAGTGCGACCAGTGTTAATTACCCAAGTTTCCCTTAACTAGGTTCTGTTCACTAATGAATTAGAAGTTTTTTATACATAAGAATTCATACAAGTGCGTGCATATAAATAAACAAATACCATTAACGCATAACATCAAAACACAGATCTATGAAATAGATGCACAATATTCCAAATCAACTTAACTTTATTAATAATCCTTTTCAAGTTTAGTTCAATACAGACCCGACTCCACCTTGCGTACTCAGCTGTAGGGGTCCGCGCAATCAGTGACGGACTCTACTAAACCTTTGCACACTCAGCTGCAAAGCCTCTACCTACTACTACGACCCAATACACTTCAGATCCACTTCTATCATCTAACCATGCATCTATGTATTACTTCCTGACACAACTTTACATTAAATTACATTATTTTAGGGTGGTGTTAGGGCCTAAATCTACCTCAGGATGAGAAAGGTAGGATCTAGGGTAACATTAAACCAAGATTAACCTGGTAGCTAGCCCTACCAGGTCGGGAGAGGGCTCTCTCCTTTCAATCTCAGCAAAAATGATCAATGAGGTTTGAGATGATTTGAATGAAGACTGATTTTAGGCTAGGTATTTGTGCAAAAGGGCTTGATTTAATCTGATGATGTTTTGTTGGCTCAAAGGAAAAGGCATTTTTTGGGTCTTGGGAATGAGGCTCAGTTTTGCAGAGGTCTCAATGGGGCAAGGTAGGCAAGTGATTTGATACTTCAAATTGAATGAAATGGAAATATTTAGATAGGTGGGGAGTTTAAGAGGGCAAGAAAACCTCAAGGATCCTCTTGAAACAGATGAAAATATCAATAACTAAGCAAACCCTAAGTAGAGCACTGCAATTTCAATGGATTCTACCTTTATCCTTTTTTGTTTTAGTTAAGAAGAATCAAGAGAGATAGTGGTATATGTAAAACACATATAAACTTACAATTTACAGAAGGAAACACAATATCAAAGCAACATGCCACATGAATCCCATAGAGTGCTGCAAACCACTGGTCTATTCCTTAGCCAAAACTACTGAAATGAATATACAATAAGCTCCAAGCTTTCCCAAAAGTCCAACCGTGCTAATGACTGAAAAATTACAAGATATAGACCCAACCAACAACTAATCCTAGCCTCTAGGGGTCAAGCTCATAAGTTTAGGAGCTGTTTCAATAAAGTCTAAACTGAGAACTAAAAAGTAGGCAGTGGAACAGCTTGCCTCTAAAAACTAGGAAACTGATTCATTCAGTTACAAACTACCTTTTCATGGATGAATCTACCTCTATGAGTGAAAATTTAGCATAATTACATCAAAATAAATCAATTCACATTAAATTACATCATAAGTTTGACTATTAGAAGGAGAAAAGTCAAACTATGAAGAAACTAGGCAAAAAATAGAGTTTTTCGGCCAAAATGAGCAAATTTCCTCCAATGCATCGCACTGATTTCCCTATGCATAGTGCCTTTTTGTAGCTGATTTTGGAGGCCTTCCCAGTGTCCAAATTTTCTCCAAGTGGTCTTGTTGTAAAGGTATACCTGTCTACTTTCTATAACAAGTGGAATTTCTAAATTTGACCTCCATTTACCCCTCCAAAACTAAGTTCTCCCAACACTGCTTCCTGTGTGTCCAAAAAGGGGCAGAAAGGTCATTTTTGAGGTGTTTTTGACCTTTTTGGAAGCTCAAAACCTATCAAAATTTCTTGGACATTTGTGGGCATGAATATTTTTCCATGAAAAATCCAAAAATGTTGAGTTTTCCTCAAAAGGATGTCCCCATCAAAAGGGCGTTCCAGGTGGCGTGGCGCATCAGGCAGAAAAACCTGTTTTTTAACCCAAAAATTTCAAAATTGCAAAAATTTTCCTAGATTTCTTGAAATTAGGGTTGAGTTTCCTTCATCAAGTGTTGTGTTGGGCTAAGGACGCCTTAGCCAAGATCTAGAGTCTATTTGTCTCTTTTCTCTTCCTCATGGCTTTCTTCAATTTGGCCTTCAAATTCCCGATTCTTGCTTTGCACACCATGTTTCTTGACAAGTAATGATATGCCATGTTCCTCAACATGTTTTTCTAGTTGTTGGCCTTCTCTAACATCCTTTCTAGGTGCATGTTTGTTCTCTCAGGCCAAGATTCATGATCAGCTTGAATTTCTTGCTCAAGTGTGGTCAATTTGATTTTCCTCCTCTTGGCAGCTTGCTGATTTTGCCTTCATGTTTTTTAGCTCCATGGATGAGTGGGACTGATAAGGGGAGGATTTGATGCTAGCTGTAGGGTTTTAGGGAATGAAAGGGTTTAGGGGATGATATTTAGGGTTTGGGATGGAAATTAGGGTTTTGGGGATATTTGACTAGGGTTTGGGATAATGGGATTAGGGATATGGGAAATGTGGAATGTGTAGATGAGAATGTAAAGAGAGGGAGAAAATGATTGAGGGAATGAAGGAGTGAGGGAGTGAGAAATGGCTAGGAGTGGAATTAGCAGCAAGAAATACAACTCATAAACCCTATGCAATTGTTTTTTGAGAAAAAATGCAAGGAGGTAGGGTTTTAATTTTTATCCATTAAATTACCATAAGCACCAAGAGAAATTCATTCATTGGTCATGGAGGGATGTTAACTTACTTGGGCAATGAAGAATTTAGCAATTTGAGAGTCTTTGGAGGAAGATTTGAATGGATTTCAGGCTTTTTTAGTCCAATGCGCCACGCCATCTCAATGTGTTGCGCCAGTTCATTTTTTACATTGCAGAGGGCTGCCCAATGCGCCGCGCCATCTCAATGCGTAGTACCTTTTTGAAGGAGACCCTTGGAGGCCTTCTTGGTGTCCAAATTGAGTTTAGGATAGCTCGTTGGAAAGATTATTGAGTCTAATTTCCAATCCAACTTTAATTTTTCAATTTGGAGTTCATTTTCCTTATCAAAAATCAAATCTCCCAAGACTAGTCAAAATGTGCAAAATGAGGCTGCCTCAAGGCAGAGTGCAGTTGTAGTCAACTTTTGAAGGTCTTCCTCAACCCAAATTGAGCTCATGATAGTTCATTGGAAATATATTTGTGTTTAATTATCACTTGACTCATCAAGCAAGTCATTTGGCCAACCAAGCTAGGAGAAAACTTGATTTTCCCAAGGTCACTTTAGAGGTGCATCAATTCTCCTGAGGCAACTGTATTTTTGACATTTATTTAAAACCATGACACCTATGTAATTGAAGGAGGTTTTTCTTCCTTGGAATATTTTCGACAGAAAATCTCTCAGTTTTCCAAAATTCATCTTTTCTTGCTCAGAAAAATCATTGGAGTAAAACCTATCCCGATGTGTGGAATAGGGGATTTGTCGAAATGAAGTGAAATGAAGGGGATAAAGGGCTTCTAAATTCTTGAGAAAATTTTTGGAAGTAGGGAGGGATGTTAGGAAGTAGGGGAAAGTGGAATTTCAAAGATTAAGTGAGGGGAAGGGGTCCAAAAGGGAAAAACACAGGCCTAGCCTAGAAAATTGTCAAATTGTAGCAAGAAACTAGGGTTTGTGCGAAAATGAAGAATTTGAGGGATATCAGTGATGGGAAGTGTTTAATAAGGTACATTAAGGATAGGGGAAGGTGTATGAATATCAGGATACAAGTTTTGCTGATGATTTGACCATACAAGAGAAATTACCTTCAAAACCCTAGGAGAGGGAAATGAACCTTACCTAAGCACAACTGAACAAGGTGTAAAATGACCCATTGGAACCTAACATGATGATGAAAACCCTCTGAATGATGGTACACTCAGTTTATTAGTGACATGGACCGACAATTGGACAACTTTGATAGGAGTAAAAGCAAACCCTAGACCTAATACCTAGTGACAAAATTTTGCTTGAAGACTCACTGAAATGATAAAATTTGATCTTGACACTTTAAAATCACTTTGTAAGAGCATGTTTGATCACTGGAGGAAGGCTACAAAGACTGACACTAATAGGTGTACAACCCTATGACTCATCCTAGACTCCCACGCTCTGCGTCCGTACTTCGTGGAGTCTTTACATTACATTAACCAAAACTTGGGCTTTAATCCCCAAAACCCTACTGTGGCGGGATCCACTGCCCAATAGATATCATGGCATATATCCAATTTATCCATCATTGTTCAAATACAAAATATTTGAGGATGTTATTGAGGTAGGCCCAGCTTAACCGATCATGGGACTTGGAGAGATCCAACTTAATCATCATCCCTGTGAACTTTCTTGTCTTTAGCGAATGCACTATTTCCTAAGAGGCTACAAACCCATCAAGTATTTGTCTACCTTCCACAAATCTAGTTTTCTCTGGAGATACGAGTTTGGGTAGGGGAGGTTTAAGATGCTTTACAATAACCATAGCAATGATTTTGTATATAACATTACATAATGCAATGGGGCGAAACCCTTACGGATCTTCAGATTTCAAAGTTTTAGGAATAAGAGCAATGAAAGTGGCATTAAGACTAGGGCATACCTTCTGGTTGCGACGTGATTCCTCCACCACCTCCAGAATGTCCTGTCCCATGAAGCTCCACGTTGCCTGGAAGAACTCTGCTGTGAACCCATTTGGGCCAGGGGTCTTTTTTTTTTGCATTCCTTTTACACCCTCTTTGACCTCCTCCAGTGTGGCTACTCTCATCAGTGCTAGATTCTGATCCTAGGATACAAGTTGTGGAATGTTGTTCATAATCCTTTGGATAGCTTCAAATCGGTCCTCCGTGGTTCTGTAAGGAGGTCTTTGAAGTGGTTCACTAGTAATTCCTCCATTTCCTCATGTTGAACCCTGTGATTCCCCTCCGCATCTTTCAAAGAGTATATTCGATTGTGCTGCCTATGTTGGACCATGGATTTGTGAAAGAAATGAGTATTTTGTTCACCTTCCCATAGCCAGTTCACCCTTGATTTTTGTTTCCAGAGAATTTCCTCCTGTTTTCTTCTTTCCTCCAACTGATTGATTAACTTCCCTTCTTCTTTCACTAGGTTATCTGATCTCCCTTCTTGTATAATTTGTTGTTGCAACTCCCCCATTCTCTTGTTCAACTGATGTTGGGCATTCATAATATGTCCAAATTCTTCCTTGTTCCATTTCCTTATTTTGTGCTTGAGTTCCTTCAACTTTAGTTGGAAGGTGTGCATGCAGTTCCTCCCTTGCTCTTCACTCTTCCCCACCATTCCTCAATTTTTTTAGATTAATAATATGCATTTTAATATAATGAAAAACATATATAATTTATTATATATTCAATATGAATTTGAAATGTTAAAAAGATATTAATAACTTTAACATTTGAAAAGATATTAAAAAAAAACATTTAATATATATATATATATATATAATTCATTTATAGTTAATATAAAATTGGTTTTGGTATTTTAAAAATTAGATATTCTTGTAAATAAAATATTTCAATATTAAATATTTTTATATAAAATAAATTAGATTAAAATAAATAAAAAAATACAAAAAAATTATGGTTAAAGAATTTCAATGTTGTTTGTGACTCAATTTGAAGGAGATAAACAAATATCTTTTTATACCTAACATGGTGTTAAACCTTAACATTTACAAAGTTATTAATAACAAAATATTATTTTAATAAAAATCTTGAATACAACATTTTAATATTAGTTATAAATAAAGTATTTAATATTTTTTTAAAATAAAATATTTTAATATCATTTTAAACAATGCATGGTAGCCATATATAAATATATAGATACACTTAATATACCCAATAATCTATATTAATTATTAGTATATATCTATTTTAAATGGAAATTATGAAGTCTAAATAGATCAAATCTCTTGTGCATATATTTTTTAAGAGTGTAACATGAAAAAATGTTTGAACCTATACAGATTTGATCTCTTTTATTACTTGATAGATTTGGGTTTCAAGTGGATATTTTCTAGTTATATACATAGATAATGAAATATTTTACTCAATTTGGTCATTGAAATATACTAATTGAAAATTTTTGTTTTCAATTGCTTTATTGATATCTACATAAAATTGATATAAAGTTACGTTACTTAATATTCATATTAAAATATTTTATATTAATATTTTTCTTAAATACCACATATTAATTATATATTGGTATGGAAGGAATTACACATTTCCTATATAGGAGGTGCTGAGCTACAAAATGAACCATTTTTGCTACAAAATTAACTCTTTTTGTTGCAAAATCATTTCCCCTTTTTTACCTTTGTTTTCCTTTCCAAATTTTCTAAAGCCTATGGTTACCATGAGCTATTAAGGTATAACACATGTCTCATTAATTTTTCTATTTTATGTTATGAAGAAGCTAGAAATTAGCTAAATAGTGCTTATATATATATATATATATATATATATATATATATATATATTATGAAATAAATGGAGTCACTAACTCTCGATGTTTGAGACCACAGACATATATCTCATAAGCATATATCATTTGGACCTGACACATATGAACATACAAAGTGTTCAAAGAATGGAGCAACTAACAAACATCTCTCTAGGGCGTTGGCATGTTCGTTATGAATTAATATTGGCATATCTTTTGGTTGTTGCTTGTAGCCAATCAGAAGAGTTCATTATTCCTCTTGATCCTGTTTGAACCGAGGAAAACGCTTTGTGCCTTGAATATTTATTAAATCAACAATTTAGATGCCTTGACGTGCATAAGTTGATGCATTTCCAAGGATCTTTATGCCAATCAATATGTAACTATGTACAGTATGAATTTATAAAGTTAGGTGAAGCCTTTGAATAATGTTTGTTAGTTGTTGGGGTCAAGATTCCTCCCCCTCATACTTATAAATATGTATGAACTTCGATGGATTGGGGGATGATTGTAAAAAATATGTTATAATTTTGATAATAAATATTGCTCATGGATGCATATTTATCTCTGTTGAATTCATTTGTCTAATTAAGATTTGGGCGCAGACAAATCCCCCGATTTTGGACATGCTCGAGGCAAGGCTTGCACACATTTACCTTTTGAGTTATTTATTTATGTACATGCCTTTTATTTTAACCTTTAATTTGGTTAAAGTTATATATATTTGTGATCAGATGAATAGATTGAATGGTGTGCTTAAGCATAGTTGGTGTGGTTTTAATACCGATTTGATTTTTGGCCTTGTTTTTTCCTTGAGTGTGCTTTTGGAAAGTAATTGCATTATTTCTGTGAAATCAATAGTCTCTATTGCGAAATCAATAGACTGCAGTAGAATTGTAGAACTGCTACAAAATCAGATTCAGATAGGAAAACCTCATGAATTAATGATCATGCTTGTAAGACCTTCACTCCAGTAATTGGGTAAACTTATGGCTAGACCAATCATAATAGTTTGACTTGTCTTAATATTGATTACCACCACGTGTAGGTTTCATGCACATTCATACCCATTAATAGGAATTAAGGTATTATCCATATAATGTATAGGCCCCATAGGTTAACAAGATTTGGTTGACAATTAAATGGACATGTGAATCATTTTAAAATAAATATATACATATTCACACCATCATTTTTGGTGTTGTTACTAGGGAGGTGCTCAAAGTAGTAAGAATTACTGTCTAATATGAAAATACATTGATAGTATAGGTGACCAAAGCGAGGCAGTTAGTGACCATTTCAGTAACCTACAACCTGAATGTCCTGCATTTATAGCATTGCAATTAGATACAATGGGTAGAAGAAATAAAAAATCCATAAAAACCCCAACACGTGGTGCAATAGGATCCAATCATGCTAACACTTTGGCAGACAAAGAAGGGAAACTTGAGAGGGTACCTATTCCACAGAATAATGCAATAGGGAAACCACCGAAAAGTGGGAAACCAATAGGGGAAGGAACTTTATTTCATGAAGGAACAAAAATTTCTTCCGCATATAAAAAAATCCAAACCCATGAAACTTTAGATGAGGAAAGGATGTTAGATAAAGAGGTAAATGGACCACAAGGTCTTGTTATATTTGAGTTCCCCATCCAAGATCATGATGCGATGGTAAAAATGAAGAAAATTCCTCTCTCCGCCCCACCCAATTTTTATGGCCTTTAAGGAAGACCTTGACACATTTTTTTTTGAGTTTGATGTCCTTTTTCGTAGTTATAAATACTCCATAGATGCACAAAAATTGAATTTGTTTCCTTCAAATTTAAAATATTAAACACTCCATTGGTTTATGGGAATTGGAGGAAATTCCATTCAAACATGGGCTGACATGAAGAAGACCTTCTTGAAGAAATATCATGACTATTGTAAAGTTTGAGATATTAAGGAAGAAATCTTCAATATGTCCTAAGATGATGATGAAACTTTGGAAGATTATGTGGAACATTTCTGATATACCTCATAAAGGAAAAAGAAAAACTCCCTAGATCTCGACAGCTTGCATATCCTCTTTCTTAAAGGGATACAGGGAGATTGCCTTGAAAACCTAAATATTATGGGGGTAGGCGACGTCTCTCAATTGAGTTATGATAAGATCTGTGAGCTATGCAGAAGATATTTTAGAGGAAGTTCAAGATATAATCGAAATTCTCATGATGTTACTTCCAAAGTTAATAAATCTAGTGGACCAGGGGTGACAAAAGCTTAGTTAGGTAATTTATTATAAAATTTCAAAATTGATATCCTTTGCACCTTAAGCTCCCAAGTAGATGTTTTCCAGGCTAAGAAGAAGAAGGAGGAAGTTGACTTGGCACTTTCTATATTCTTCTCTTAATGTCACAAGAAGCATCCTCTACGAGAATCAGAATAATTCAACTCAAGAACTCCATTCTCTTCTAGAGATTAAATCTATATTTCTAGAGGTTGGGAATGAACAAAACAAATCTATTTTTTGGCCCAAAAGAAACCTTGGCCCTTTCTACCATCTGGAAACACACCCCAGGAATCATCTTTACATCCTCCTCCTCCTCCAACCTTTGGATGGTATTCTCTTATGTCTTGGCCACAGTGGCCACCATAGATGAAAATCCAAGGGTGGGTTCCAGGGTGGAGAGGACCCTCTTCCTACAGGAACATGACTTCTCAAGCACCGTCCCAGAATCTTCCACAACAACTTCAATTACCTTTAAATCAACCCACTCAAGTTCAAACTCAATAGAGACCTCAATTTCTAGTGGAACCCATGCCTAACCCAAATAATAAAATACCTTAGCCCACCTACAACGCTGAGTTATCCCTTTTCCCTAAATATAATTAGTCATTGATGGATTGTGGAAACATTCATTTACATTCTGGAAAGGTGCTCCAAAATTAGACCTCTCCCATCATTCAGTAACAAGATGATGAGGAAACCTCTCCAAAACTAGGATTGCCTCCTCCTACCATTCATGATACAACCACTAAAAAATCTCTTAAAAAGGAACCTATTCCTTTTCATGACATAATAAGTTTGGAAAAACCCCCTATACAACCTGAATTTTATTTTCTAGGGGAGTTGAAGAATTTGTGTAAAAATTCCATTACTCCAAGCCATTAGGGATGTTCCTATATATGCGAAATCAGTATGGGAACTATGTTTGAAGAAAACTAGAAGGAAAAACAAGGACCCTAAGACCGTTCAAGTCATAGGGAAATTATCCGACTTAATGTCTGGAAAGGTGGTTATAGAAAAATATGGAGATATAGGGAGCCTTGTTGTGACATTTAAAATTAGTAATGCCCCTATAGTAAATACCTTGATCGACCTAAGGGTATCTATTAATGTAATGACCAAAGAAACTATGGAGAATTTGGGCTTATCAGGCCTAAGATGAACTCCCACTATCCTCCAATTGGCTAATAATTCTACTATCAAACCAAAAGGAGTAGTGGAAGGCATAATAGTCTCCATAGATTCATGGAATATCTAGCTAATTTTATAATCCTCCAACCAAAGACTAATCTTGGGGTTATACATTAATCTTAGGGAGACCTTGGTTAGCTATAAGAGATGCCTATATTAGTTGTATGTTAGGGAATATGACTATTCCACATGGAGTCTCCATTAATAAGCTTACCTTGTACCCACTGGCTAAGCCTTCATCAAAATTCAAAAATTAATTCATCATAATTCTTTTTAATATATATAGATATATATAATTTGGGTTCAAATAGAAAATTGACCGCGGAAGTTTTAGGGTTCACAGGAAAAATCAAACAGGCGAAAAATTTGACATTTTTGTCAACTGTGCAGTGCTAATTTATTTCTTGGTTAGCTTCTGCCAAATTTAGTGGGTTCCACCAGATTTTGCTGAAATGCCAAATTTATTGAGCCTCCAAATTTAGCCGGCAACAAAAGTCTTGCTCTTTTGACTTGAAACTTTGACTACTAAAAACTTGCGCATACAAAGTTGGATTTGAGTGCCATCTACATTTTTTGAATTAGGATGACGAGCTCTTCGATCTGGTCCTAGTTTCGAAAAAATCTAAATATTTCAAATTTTTAGCCTCTCCAGAGCCACTTGAATAAATGATTTTGGAGCTTCCTCTTTCTGGATGTAGTCATCAATTGATTTTTTTAAATGTTGGGATAAAGGTTTTCAAACAAGTAAAATTTGATACATATAATGACCATAATTCTAATTCTCTTATTAATGCATATACACAGAGACCTATGAGTATGGAGCACCTTTCATTGATAGAAGCTACTAGATCTTGTTCATATGAAAAACATTGCCATGATGAGAAATGGTTACCATGAAATAATGCAACCATTGTACAAGTCTTTCCTAAGTTTATTTCAGTTCCCCCTCGCAAAAATGATAGGTTTGTGGAGTTTTGTTGGTCTAAGTTGGTATTGTACAAGCCATTTCATGATTTTCATACAGATATTGGAGCTACAAATGATGACATCATACGAAATTTGGAATTTTTTTACTACAATCCTTGGCATATTGATTGTAATCCAATACCTTCAAAGGTTCCAACTCAATGTCCAGATAAGGATGAATATTTTTTACATGTACACAATGTTTCTAAGAAACATGAGTAGCAAAATATTTCAGGTTTGTATAGGAATAAGTTTATAGATGACAGTGAATTTGACATGATTGGATTTAGGGATTGTGATTTCCTGAAAAAATGGAGCTCTAGGTTGTTGATGAAGAGACATCAAGACATGCAATGAAATTCATATCTAATAAGAAAAATGTGAATGCAATTGTTACTACTGAATCTTTAAAAAAAGATTCATTTGAAATTTTAGAAGAAAAGAAAAAATAGCATATAATATAATTCTTGAACATTACAAAGGAGATGGAAACAAAGAACCCTTGCGTATGATTATCCAAGGGACAACAGGAATTGGAAAGTCTTACTTGATTGGTGTTATTAAAAAAACACTTGAAATTGACTATCTTCCTCATAAAAGCCCAGTACTTCTTTTGGTCCCTACCAATGTTGCAACATTCAACATATCTACATCAACAATACACTCTACTCTTTATATACTAGTAAGGAAATTCACTGATTTACAAGGTTCAAGTTTTCTTACCTTACAAGAGAAGATGAGACATGTTAAGTACATCCTTATTGATGAGGTGAGTTTTATAAGGAGAAATTTGTTGGAACATATTGATTCTCAGCTTCGTCAAGCTTTTCTTGATAATAAAGAAGTTTCTTTTGGAGGTAGATCAATTATATTGGTTGTCAATTTGGGACAAATACCTCCTGTTATGGATAGACCCACATATGCATGTGAAGGTCATGCAAAAGAATTATGGAATTTATTCACAAATATTGTAACTCTTGATGTAGTATTCAAGCAAGATGGATAGAGCAATGATCAAAGATGTTTTCTTCATCTATTAAAGAACATTAAAGATGCGATTCCAACAATAAAAGACTACAAATTACTAATGAAACATACAGATTCCAGTTTGGATGCTTCAACAAAAGAGTCATTTAATAAGGTTATACATTTGTTTGTAACAAATGAATATGTTCATAATCGCAACAAGCATTTCTTGATATCCCTAAATCACCCTGTTGCACATAGTGTTGCTACAAGATTAGATAAAAACCACACCACTAAAGTAGATGAGGAAAATTTGGATAATGAGCTCCTTCTTTCTGTTGGAGCTAGGGTTATGCTTACTTCAAATTTATGGACTAATTCAAGACTTGTCAATGGTGCCCTTGGAATAGTTAAAGATATTGTTTATAATACTGGAACAACCCCTCCTAACATTCCAACATATGTTTTTGTAAAATTTGATAACTATGTTGGAGTTCCATGGGATGAACTATTACCTCATACTATTCCTATTATAACTATTAAAAGAGGTCATAATAGACAAATTTCATTGAGGCTTGCTTGGGGATTAACATTCACAAGTCTCAGGGATTGACACTAGAGAAGACAACTATTGATATTGGAAGGACAAATCAACAAGGTCCCAATTTTACTACAATATCTTGAGTTAAATATTTGGATGGTCTTTGATTTGAACCTCCTTTTCCATATGATCAATATGGAAAGAAGGAAAACTGTGCTGATGTGTCTAAGAGAAAAATAGAAGAAGAGAGATTAATATCAATTACTAACTAATTTATGTGTTTTCCAATATTTTCTTCATATCACATCTGTTAGCACCTAAATCTGCCTTAGGCTGAAGGAAGGCAAAATTCAGGGTAACCACAAACCACGCTCAGTCTGGTAGCTAGCCCTACCAGAATAGGAGAGGGCTCTCTCCGAGTCACGCTCAGCGAATAAGTAAACAGAATGGTCTGAGATGACTAACAGTGAAATATTGATCTTAGGCTAGTAAGTAAATATGGATACAAGAAGCAATTTTTTATGAATGACTGAGTTTCTGGGATGGTATGGGACCAACGGACAACAATGAGCAGAGAATTTAATACAAAGGCACAGATTACTTCGTGAGGCAAGACAAGCGGAAAGTCTAGCAATTTAGTTTGAAATAACACGGAATGGAGGAATTGCTTAGGAGGGTTAAAAGGGCATAAATACATGAATACTTTTCAATAGAAGAAGAACAATGAACATGAAATTTTCCCACAAGCAGAGCAATAAAAATGAATTCTACCTTATCTAACTTAGAAAATTTCACTAGAAATGAATATGAAATGAACCGTGAAACATTACGAAATACATATGAAACATAAGAAACACATTTGCTACACTCACAACCACATGAATCTCATGAAACAGAGCTGCTGCCTTTCATTAATCCTCTGTCAAATTATACAATGAAGAACTGAGTTTCTCTCCCACAGTCTCCCAGAAATTACAAGCCAACCAACCCTTTGCAAATAGTTTGCATACAATATATAGAATGTGCCATGAAGAGATAGAACGCCCAAGGGTTGGGGAGTTACTCGAATCATTACAAAATGGAGGTGGAAATCCAACCATTAGCTACAGGTGCAGCATTACAAACATGACAAAATGGCTTGGGTGACTGTTTGCCTTCCTTTGCCACTTGGATAGAAGCCAATCTGGAGTGAAAATACTTTAAATGCTGCCTTAGGTGCCGAAAAATTGAAATGTAGATGAGCGGGCCCACTTGGAGAAGTTGCGAATCGAAATTTCGTGAAACGGGCACGATTTTGGCCTTTTTCTCTATATGCACCACGCCCAATTCTATATGCGCCACGCCACTTTGGAGGCTTTTTTGATGCACTTTCAGGAGTCCAAAATGTGCCCAAGTGTGCTTTCTGGAAGGCTTGGCCTGTCTACTTTCCAACCCAAGTGGAATTTCTGAATTTGGTGCTCATTTTCCCCTCCAAATCTTCATTCTTCCAAGGCTGCTTCCTGTGTGTCAAAATAAGGGCAGAGAGGTCTTTTTTTGAGTGTTTTTGACCTCCTGGAGACTCAAATCATGCCCAAATTTCTTGTCCAAGCACCAGTAGTCGTGATTTTTCATGCTGAATCCAAAAATGCAAACCATTTGTGATTTGGAGCTCCCAATCCTAAGCGCCGCGCCAGTGGCGCGACGCACAGGGAGAAAAAACCTGTGTTGTGACCAAAAATTTGCCATGTGACCAAAATTGCCCCAAATTTCTTGAAATTTGGGTTGGAGGTTCTCTATGAAGTGCTATGCTGGGCCAAAGAGGCTTCAGCCAATATCTGAAGTCGATCGAGCTCCCTTTGCCTCTTTTGCTTCTTGATTGCCTTCCTCAATTTAGCCTTCAAATTCCTGATTCGGGCCTTGCATACTTTGTTTCGCGCCATGTAGTGGAAAGCCATGTGTCTCAGCAGTGCATGGTCCTTATCGGCTTTTTCCAACAGCCTCTCCAAGTGCATGTTAACTCTCTCGAGGTTGGCCTCCCGGTCATCATTAATCTCTTGCTCCAATGACGTGAGCTCAACTTTTCTCCTTTGTGCAACTTGGTGATGCTCACGAATGTTTTATAGCTCCATGATCACTTGCTGATCCTCCAGCTATTTGTTCCTCTACTCCAGATATTTCATGTTCCACTTATCCCTCTCCAAATCAAGGGACAAGGCTTCGATCTCTGATTGCTGCTCTTGGATGATCTCTTTGAGTTGTGCACTTGTCGGTTTTGTATTCGTATCATCATCATGAAGGAGAACGAATTCGGTCTCTCGTTCACCTGATGGCTCACCTTAAGGCCCCTCATCATGCATTGGCTCCTTACCTCTGTCCTGTACCTGTAGTGCTGATGTCGGAAGTGAGGCCCCTTCCACCCCAGGTGGAGATAACACTCGCTTTGCTACCGTAAACAAATGTCTAGCACCCCTCTGATATGTGATGAAAACCGGCACACTAGCAGTCTCATGGCGCTCATACTGATGAGAAGGACCACCTATCTCATGTTCAACCTTTGACTCTACCTGTGAAGTGCTGAAGAGGTCATGGGAGATGAAGTCATCCCAAGTAATGCCCTGCAATCCCAACTGATGATCCACCAAAATCTTAATAAGAGCAAAGTGATAAACACTGTTAAGTTGCTGCTGAGGGGTCTTGTGCTGCATGAAGGTGTTCATCCTCTCTATGTTCCTACAAATGAAAAATGGGATGTTCATCATCCGTACCCTGGTAAAGTGCATGAGCAACCTGATGTGATAGGCATATAGACGAGAGAACCTCCCCTCACAGCTGAAGTACTTCATGATCAACTTCATGAGCAGAGCATATTCATCTTTCAAATATCTGAATGGAAAGACTCTTGTGAGATGCCTCAAGCAACTGGCCTTAATGTAAGGCTCATAATGCTGTCGATCAACTTTCTGTTTCTTGTGCCATGGTTCTCCAACATTCGGTATACCGGTTGCTAATGAGACAGTTTCGGGTGTTAGTGTGAAGGTGACCCCAACCAAGATAGAGTGATCTCCATGTAGGTGAAGCACAAAAAGACGGGCCAACTCATGATGAACTCGAACATTAGCCACTCTTTGACAAAACTCAAAACATGATAGATGCTGGAAACATGACATAGCAAGAGGGCATGCCTGCAATTCTGTGAGGGTGGTTGGCTCATCCCTAACATGTTTGCCACTCTTGTGATGTCTCCTAGGAGCCTGCTCTTCCGAGGATGAGTCACTTTGTGTCTCCATCTCATACTCTGATGAATGCTGTGATGCCATGACTGTTGTGTGTACTATATTTAGGCTGCCCTTTGATGATGGTGTGAAGCTGGGTGCTTTTGTGATATCTGCCACCAAGGGGAACAATGAAACAAAAGGGAGTATTAGGAGGGGAGTAAAGTGATGGGAATAGGGTTTATGGGGAGAAGTTTGTTTAGGGATATGTAGGGGGTTTGGGTATTTGATAGGGTAGGTTTTTGGGGTGTTATGTTGACAAATAAGAGGAGGGGAAAGAGGATAGGGTTTGGTAGTATTTTAGGGTAGGGATAATAGGAAAAATGAGAAAGGGAGGATAGGGAAAAATGGTAGGTGAGGGAAAAATGGTGGGTGAAAATGGAACCTTGGCCTCAATACCACAATTATGCAACCCTAGCAACAAGGGCCTTTGGTGTTTTCTTGTGGTTTATTTTATGAGTTTTGTTGCATTCAAACATAGCCATAAACCACCATATCATTTATAAACTTTGATGAAAAATTCATGTCATAGAGCCTACCTTTCAATTTGAGGGGCTTCACAAGAAATTTGAGGTGATTTGGCACGGTTTTGGCCCTTTGTGGGTGTGCGCCGCGCACAAAACCCAGTGCGTCACGCCCATTATATGCATCGCGCCTATTGAAAAAATACACTGAGGGATGGCTTTGTGTGTGCCGCACCCTCTGTGTGCGCCGTGCCCCTGTGTATATGCGCCGTGCCCTGAAAACTGCCTCCAACCTTGCTCCAAACACGCACGATGCACACTCAAACACTTTGCAATGTTTCCCTATGCACTTGATTTGCACAATGACTTTGATTTTGGTGGAAACTTGTATATAAATACTTGGAAGTCATGGGTTAAATTTTTTCTTCTTCAAAAACCCATTTTTCTAATGTTATGTTTTGACACTTTTTCACTGACTTAAAGCAACACTAATTTTCACTTTCCCTTTGAAATTTTAGCTCAAATGATGAAATTTTCAGCACTCTTTGCAGGGATTGCACGATAGGACATTTGGCCACGGAAACCATGACTACATCTGAAAAAATCAATTGGCGAATTTTTTGAAAATTTTATCACCAATGACACTGTTTGACTTTTCTTCAAAACAGAGTTTTGAAGAACAGTTGAAGTTTATCAATATGACGATGAAACTCTCTGAATCATTACTTTGTAAGGGCCTCACTCTGGCTTGCATGGATTTACTGGACGTATTTAAAGACCAAATTGATTAATCCCTAGACCTAATGATCGAAAATGACTTTTGTCCTTTAAAGGACTAGACCTTGGCTGTCATGGACTTTGGTGATCATTGACAAAAGACCTAGCGAGCAGGAGCCAGACATGGGGGGAATGACAAGCAATGACCTTTTCCGTCAGATTATGGCATGCCCCTAGCGGAATGCAGCTGGGTAAATGGAGCGGGACTCCTAAAAATGAAATGCATAAAGAGTTTTGATCTCTGACGGAGGACTGCCCAGACCGACTCTAACAACATCTAAATGATATGATTAGTATATTTGTTATTCAATATATTAACTATTTCGTTTTGTTGATCAATAAACATCATTACCTTGATACCATTTGTTACTATTTATATTTTTAATCATGTAAATTTCAAAGTATGATGTACATCTCAAAAATATACATAATAATGATAATATGAAAATGTGACATTGCTGCCCTCAATTGGAACTAGCCTAGATCCATCTAACACTGGATCTATCATGCACTGAGAGGGATCAAATCCCTCGAGGTGCAAACCTTTCAAGGGTTGCAACTCGACAGGTTTAATCCCTCTCGACGCATGATAGATTCGGTGTTAGATGGATTGAGGCTAGTTTTAGTTAAATGTGATCATTTATAATTGATAATAGTTTATTGTAGTGATATATAGTTAGCATTTTTACTATAACTTGTTTCTTGATAATTTTAGCTAGTAGTATTTTTGGGAGACTGAGAACAAATATTAGTGTAAATGTGGTTAAAATGTAATGATATAGCTCATTACCCTCTCTAGGATATAGCCTATGGAATTTATGATTTGTGAGTAGTTTGGGAATTAATTTCAAATGAGTCATTGTAAGGTTTTCGATTTAAGTTTTTCACTTGGAAAAATTTCATATCATGAAATTCTCAAGGTACTAAGAAAACATAGAAAAGTATTTCTCATAAAGATTTCAACTTTTAAATAACTATATTTTATGAGATATATCTTGTGGAAAAATACTTTTATAAAAAAATATAAATATTGTCATTGAAACATATACAATCTTGGCCATGCATGGAACCTATTTAAAAAATTTATTTGTACTAAAAAATAAGGTTTTCATTGGTGGTTTTCACTAGTAGTTTTATGTGGTTTTCAATGGTGGTTTTATGTGGTGGCTTTCCTATGGTGCTTTTCAATGGTTAGCTTTTGTGGTGGTTTTGAATGGTGGATTTTTGTGGCGTTTTTCCTGTGGTGGTTTTCATTTAAAATTAATTAATTTATTAGGAAATTAACAAGTTTTCTATATGCATTTTTCATTTGCAAGCAAAAAAAATTATAAGAAGCATACAATGGTAGAAAACCTACCTTGATCACTAGACAATTTACAGTTGTTTTTACAACCTTTGTTTTCCTTGGTTGAGCTATTATGTACGCAGTATGTGCAAAAAGTGATTGTGCATACTCTGGCAATGAATATAAATAAATTAAAAAGGATCAACTGAGCATTTTTTTAAATATTCCATGCCATTATGGTTTGGATGGAATTTTGAAATAATAGCTTGATTGAGTGCTTAAGTAGTTGTGAGTTAGACATCACCTCGATCAATGGTTTGTTTTATACCTTGATTGAAAAATATTTAAGCACTCAAATAGCTCAACTGAGGGATAAAATATTGCTCGATCGAGCACTTGAAAATCACTCAATTGAGTTGGTTTTCTTCCCCTTCCACCCCACGTGCTTGCCAAAAGATGTAAACGAACTTTGTGGGTTCACCCAAACATGTATATTAATTTTGTTTTTTATCATAGCACGGGCACACACACACGTTTAAATTTAGTGATTATTTTATTTTTATTTTTAAAAGAGATAGAAACTCAGTCATCACATGTGCTTCTAACAAATATGATTTTCTTTTACATTTAATTTTGCACTATATATATATGTGTGTTTGTGTGTTTTATTCAACATTGGTTATCACATCATCATATATATATAATAGCAAAATAGTTTTGAATATTGAAATTTTATTGTTATTGATATTATTTTAATATCACATATCATGTAACCCCGATTGGGATGTGTGTTGGAGGTTGGAAAGGACAGCGGGCAATCATGACAGTTATGAAGATTAATGGCAAGGTACTCTTCACCGCCCCCCACATACTCATGGCGATGGGTGTGGTGGCCTCTCACATCCATACAGGCAGAGATGGTAGGAAAGGTTGCAGGCATGACAAGGACAAGGTGGGAGGCACTGTAGGTAAGGAAGGACATGGGAGAGGTTATGGCATGATAGATTGTGGAGTTAAGGCAGTGCAGGGGAGTGATAACTACATTGTTGCGAACGTTGGTGGGAGCTGGAGCATTGGAGCAAGGAGGCAGAGGTATTGTCGAGGACATCAATGGAGCGAATTTGGGTATGTTTCTTGGTCCTCCAATCGTCTTGCTATAGCAATAGTGTTTATGTATGGATGGAGGGCTTGGGAGAAGCTGGGGGAGGGGAACTGGGGGGCTAGCCGGGGAGACTACTGCAAGCTTGGGTTTGTTGTTGTCTAGTTTAGTGTTCTGGCTTGGAGAGTCCTAAGTGTCGACCTGGTTAGTGGATGGGAAGCCTCCCTTGAGAGCAGCAGAGTGAATTCACATGACTGTTTGGGTGGAGTGGAAGAAGCATTGCAATGGGGAAGGGTAGGCATAAGGGAAAGCCGAGGAGTGGCACAACTTAACTAGGTAGAGGGGAATGGGAAGGCTCAACCATGCTGGGGGACCCTTGACTGGGCAGAGGGGAATGGGAAGGTTCACCTGTGCATGGGCACTCTTTCTTGGCCGCGCGCAGGATGGGTCAACTGAACTATGTATGAGTGGCAGCGGGAAGGGAGCAGAGAGCAGAAAGACAGGACGAGGCGACCGACCTCATTCCTAGAATGGCCTGTCACCCAACCTGCGTTGGTCTCCGAAATCATTAGGGATAGGTAAAGGAACAAGGTTAAAGGTGGTATCTAAATTCACAGCCAGAGGTTAACTCATCATGCCTTTGAACATGGTGTGGACAAAGCGGAGATGGCCCAACCGGCAAGAGGAAGAGGGTGTGGAAGACGTGGGAGGGAGCTTGCATGGGAAAATGGCTCAAGCACCTCAGAACCGAGAAGAGGAAGAAAACCGGTAGAGCACCTCATCAGCGAAGCTGCGACGACTTACAGGGAGGGAATGAATGCTGGTATCCATAAGTTGTTGGAAGAATGGGAGGGATAAATTAAATAGGAAGGAGAGACTGAAGAGGAGATTGAGAACTGGAGGACTGTAATCCCGGATCTCAGGAATACCAAAGGTAGAATAACCCAATTTAAACAAACCCTTTATCTATATTGGCTTATGAAGAACTTAATGGGGAAGGTGATGGAGCAAATATCAGTGGGGATGGCGCTGACCATCCAAGATATGCTCAACTATAAAAAAGATTTGTAGCAAATTCAATTTAAGCTTCACAAGTAGGACATCCGCCTAGACAGAATTCAAAGGCACATCCCTTGCATCATCAAACTAGTTGAGATGCCTGGTGATTTTGGCAAGGACCCAGCTCCGGTCGAGTCAGCTTCAGAAGAGCATCAGGAATAGCCAGTTAATCTGGGATATTTTTGTTTTTACGGGTAGAATTTACTTTAAAAATATGCATGCTTATGATAGATAGACATATAGAGTCCTACCATGAAACTGAAACTTATCTAGCTTGGTTAAAAGGGCTGATACTTTATTGTTTTTGGATGGCGTATAATGAGGATAGGTGGCCAACAGACTTGGTTTCCCACTGGGCAAGTTGAGGCCACCTATCTCACATAAGTGGTGTAAATTTGTTGTTTATAAATAGAAAATGAAGGACCTGCCAAGCTTAACAAAAAAAAAAAAAATCACATATCATGTAATTCAATATTTAAGCATTAATCTAATTCAGGTTCACAAGTAAGAAGATAAAATATGAAATCTTTCTATATGTAATTCATTTCTTTCCTAATATTAATTTATTTAAACTCCACATTAAAAATGTTTTTTTTTTTAAATATTTGTTTTTGTTGTGTAGACTGGATATGTGTAATTACTTTCATGTTCAACATAGAGTTGGTACATATCCTTTGTAAATTAAAAATAAAATACTCACTTCCATGCTCACTCAGTTGCAACAGAGCTTCTAAGAAAAAAATATTGCAAAAACTTGGTTTTTTTTTGTATTTTATCATAAGATAACATGCTAAATTATTTTTTTTACACTATTCAATTTTTGTGAAAATAGTTGTTCTAGGATAGAGATTGATAAAATTATTTAAACTGAAATTAATAGATAAACCTACAAAATTAAATTCAATATAAACATAATGTCCACTAGTTTAACATTTAAAACAAGAAAATAATGTTTTCTTTACCTTTAGATAAATATTAAAAGTTAATGAAACCTAGCATTTAAAATATCAACATAGTGAAATTAAAATTTCATGATAACACTTTTATTAATCAAATATTGTTACAATATAAATACATGAGAAACAATCTTCATCACAGAATTTGCTGTGTTGAGAAAATCTCTCAACCACACACCAATATACACAAAACTAGTTAGTTAGAGAATATCTCTCAAACTTAACTAAATCAAATAACCTTTGAGTTATGAAGATAGAAGATCAATATTCATAACACAATCAACTTGGTTGAGCAAATATTTCAACCACACATCAATATATAAAACTAGTTAATTAGAGAATATTCGTCAACCTATCTGGTTCTAATAACCTTCTAAAGACTATGAACAAACTCCCTAACTAATAAACACAACAAAGACCAAAACAATGAAATACAACAAAGACCAAAACAATGAAATATTGATAGTAAAATATGAAAAATAAGAATAACAAAATAAAATAGAAAACAATGGAATAAGAATAAGTATAAGATTTAGATAAAATAATGAAAAAATAGTAATAGTAAAAATTAGTAAAGAGAATAAAATAAAAGATGTATAAAAAAACAATAAATGTGCATAATGAATTAAAAAATAAGGGAAAAAGAAGGAAAATATTAAAAAAAAAAATTAAAATGTAGAGATAAATAATAATAAAAATCTTATATATAGATATATATTCTTATTTTAAATTAATATATTCTATGTTGGATTATTTTTTTTGTTATTAATTAATTCTAAATTAATATGTTAGTTTCTATTTTAAATACTCATTTTATGTAAATGTTTATTAAATTAATTAAGTAGAAATTAATGGATAAACTCACACAATCAATGTTAATATAAATTTATTGACTATTTGTTTGAACACATTAAAGAAAATAATATTTTATTTACAATAAGATAAATATTATAAGCTAATGAAATCCAAAATTAATAATAATAATAATAATTGTAAAGGTAGTAAATGTGAGAAAAAAAAATTAAAAAAATAAAAAATAAATATTTAAAATATTTGTTTATTTTTTTGGAAAAAGAATAAAAAACATATCAAACCTAAATTGGAAAAAGTAAATGTAAATGAAAGAGATTTATTATTTTTTTATGTTGATTTGGATACATATAGAAGTGTATATATCTTCATCTATTCCATTTACAATAATGCATCTCTACCAAGATCATTTTTAATACAATGTTTATAAATAAAATATTAGTTGATACAATATTTCTCTCTTAACCCCCTATATAAAAATGAAAACTATTTTGTAAAACTATTTTGTAATTAGGGTATGCATGCTTTTTCCTATTTGAAATCTATTTTTAACCTAAAAATCCTAAATATGATATTTTTTAGTTTATTTTAATGAATAAAATGCATATTACTTTAGTTTTATATTATTTATATGCATTGTACATATATTCAAAAACCTATCTTTATTTTTTGAGCGGAATACCTTGTTTGGCATTCAACTTAAATATTTAATATGTATGATAAATATGTATATTTTAAAAATATAAATTTATTGAATATTTTATAAATCTATCAAAATGATTAGAAAATATAAAAAATAGACTAGATAATTCTAATTTAATGTTTCAATAAATAAGGATGAAATGCCCATTAAATTGTTCTATGATGAAATTCCCAATAAATTGTTCTAACTTAATGCTTCAATAAGTAATGATGAAATTCCTATTATATGTGGAAAAGTACTTATCACAAACTCCCCTAAATGCAAAATATGATGATGAAAGGTGCTTTGAAGTGGGACTTCAATTCACTATTTTCTTTCAATTATCTTTTAATTAAGAGAATGTTATATCAAACTTTTGGTTTAAAATTAACTTTTCATATATGACGTGAGAAATAGTAAATTTTTAAAGTAATTTTTTTTGAATATATGACTTTAAATATATAATACATCATGTGTTGTGTGTATTTTTTTCACTCTAACTAAATAATTAAAATCATTTAAGAATTACATTTAATAGGCACTACATTAATCCATATTTATAATTAAGTTTAAATATTAGTTACACTAATCTATATTCATAACTAAATTTACCGATAATATTTTTTCTACAATTATATTTACTTATAAATAACAAAATTTAAAATTGAATTTAAACCATGAATCATTTTAAGAACACTATTTTTATTATCTTTATTATATTATATATTTTTTTTTAATAGAGAAGATACTCCATCTCCATTTAAATCACCTCCTAAAGAAAGATATTCGGTGTAAACAATTTTCCAGAAAAGAAAATAAAAAATTTGTAAAGAGCATTATAAATTAGGAGGATTTTGTCGATGAAGTATATTACATTTAGGAATATATTGTCATATTTAGGAGTATATTGTGGTATTTGAATTTCCATTTTTATTATTTTCAATGTAAATTAAAATCACCTCTTAGATAAAGATACTCATAAAATTATAAAATGTATATATTTTTTTAGTAAATTAAAGTAGTTTATATTATCAAAATAATTTAATAAAGGAATTTTTTTTTCTTTTACAGGAATACCTATATTCCAAAATTTCTATGTTTATTTCAAAGTATAAAAACACAATTTAAATAGTTTCATATTACAAAAAGACTGTTTATGTTGAAAAATCATCATAAAACATGGCAGAATTCTAAATAAACTAATAAGCATGAACATCATTTATATATTCAGAGGAAGAGATAGACCCAGGGTCAAGCCACTCAATCTAGGAGGTGGTGTCCGAATCATAGTGAAGATACCCTTCTACATAAACCAACCTTGCCTGGAGCTTAGCATCTTCTTGATGTCTTCCAAAAAATCAAACAAGTTATACCTTTCCACTTGTTTATCCTTGAAAACCAATTCAAGTAACCTCTTCATTTGCCAATGTAAAATCATTAAGCTTAAATACTAGTTTTTGAATCCTTTAATGTAACTAAAGTTTAAAACCCAATTAAAAACGTCTTCAAAAATTTCATTCCACTCCCACCTAAATCTACCCTCCTCTTACTCTAATAAAAAAATCACTAAACAATTAAATAAACATTTATAAATACCCATATATAAATATTTATAATAAAATATATTAACACAATCACTATATTTAAATTGCAAATATCATATTTACTTCACAAGATGGGAGAAACATCAAATACTATATCACTATATTTAAATGGCAAATATCATATTTACCTCACAACATCGGAGAAACATCAAATACTGCATAAAAGCAATGCATTAAATACTATATAGATTATAATATATGCCATTACATCAATCAACCACTAAATTGCAAACATCACATTTACCTCACTCACACAATATAACTAACACCAGATATATTAGACGAACAATATGCAGTTACAAGCAATGCAATATACACCATTACACACTGTGAACACACTGTTTGCGAAACACACCATCTCTCTTACCACGCTCTCAGGTTTGGTCGTGTGCCCTGTGATGGTTAATGAACCCGAAAACGAAAACGTGACAGGATTTCATTGAAGGCGTTGGCGTTGTCTAGCGAGGTTATAATTTCGTTTGGGTTGTTTTTTGAAATTAATAATAATTGGAATATTTTTTTATAATGGAAATAGATTAATATTATCAAAAATAAAAAAATTATAAAGTACTTAAGCATTATAAGCAAAATTTCTAAAAATTTCAGCTAAATTTAATTAAAATCATATTAAAAATTCCATTATTTTCCAAAAAGAAAACGTAGTCTCCCTGCACTACGCGTCACCAAACACTTGCCCGAATTTGAAGGCCAGTTGTATTCAATGGCGAGTAATTGGATCTGAATTGGCACGTTTGGGGCCGTTGGTAACTTGCGAGTTTTAGCCTTTCATTTTCTTTCTCATCGTATTCTCTTCGCCGCGTACCACGCCGAGGAATGTCCAGGCGGCCTTTCGGTGGCGATAAAGTCACTTGTCCTCACAATTCCAACTCTCAAGTTAACTGTTCAAGAGAATCTTGGTCGTCCGAAAGGGCGGAAATGAAATGGGACCCGAGGGTTTCAGACCCCTTAAAAAAGGACCACCTTCGATGCCATTGCAACATGTCCATTCATTTCGGCATATGCATTCAATTCCAGTTTTTGTTGTTCTGCACGCAGTGATAAGTGGGGTTTTCTGCAACTTGTTCCCTCTGGAGTTTACTTTGCTGTTAGGTAAGCAACCATACAATTTTCCTCCTTTTTCTTTTCAGAATTTGGAAATTACAAACATCCGATTTAATTTAAACTGATGGGTTTGATTTATGCAGAAATGAGCTCTATGGTTGAATTTGTACTGTGGTGTATCATGGTGATTTCGTGTTCAGTGGCGTGGGCTACTGCAGGGGTGCATTTCTCTTCGTTGCCCAACACTCTGGAAGTCACAGCAGCCATCAATTTATCAACAGCAACACTGCCCAACGGCGGTAGGAAGCATAAACTCTATCTAAATTATTATAATTTTTTAAGGAAAACTTCAGGAGAAATCTAATTATGGAACCTAATCCAAGGATGTTGTAAATTGTTAGGTTTAATTTAAAGAATTTGAAATGGAATATTTAATACAACCACTTGAGTTATCTGGCTTTTTATTAAAATTATTTTACTTTGTTAGTTATTTAGTTGGAATAGGTCTGAACTGAGGTTTTGAAACAATACTGCAGCGGCCATGGCAGGGACAGACCAGCTGGTGGTGTCATGGTGGGTAAAAGAATTATCATCTTCATGGGAGGATTCAGAATACAAGACTGTGAAGGTGAAGCTGTGTTTCGGTCCAGTGAGTCAAGTGGACAGACAATGGAGGAAGACTGATGAGGATCTGAAGAAGGACAAGACGTGCCAGTTTGATATGAGTGAGCAACCCTATCATTCAAATATCAAGAAAAACACCATCAAATGGACTGTGGCGAGGGACGTGCCGAAAGGAATTTACTTCGTGAGAGCATACGCATTGAACCCTTTGGGGAAAGAAGTGGCATACGGGCAGAGCACCAACAAGAAGAAGACCAGCAACCTATTCATGGTGGAACCCATCTCTGGGAGGCATGGTTCCCTCGATATCGCCACAGTTGTTTGCTCCGCTTTCGCCATTGTATGCCTCTTCGGGTTTTTCATTCTGGAAAAATGGAGTGCCAAGAAGGCTGAGTTGCAGAAGAAATAAAACGGACAATGTCTCAATAAATGCAGAAGAAGGTAGACAAGGAGAACGGATAGCATGGACAGTAGACGGGAAACCACTAAGCTGTCATTTTTTACTTCAACAAGTCAAAACTTTGTTTGTAAATTAGAGCAAGGCTTCAATGCACGCTGGCGTCCACCGACAAACTTGAAAAGTACCGGTCTATTCGGCCATGGAGAGGGCTAGGTCGGCCTTTTATAGATACAGAGATATGTGGTGGTCTCATATTTCTTTGGCTATGCATTATAGTTTGACAAATATATTTGTATAAAATGTATTAGGGTTTCTTTTCATTAACTTTTTCAGTGATGTATTGATAAATTTTAGGAATATTCAATGACTGTAAGATCTATTATATAAGATAGTGTTATAAATTTGTAAAACTTATATTAAAATTTGTTAAACTTTTTATAAAGTTAAAATACTATAAAATGTTACAACAAAATATCATAAAAGGGTGTTGGAGCTTTTTATTATTTTAAAATGGTTCATTGATGTTATATATATATAATTAATATTATATTGAATTCATTGGTATTTTATATATATATATAAATAATATTGAATTCACTGGTATTTTATGATTTTAAAATTATAATTAAGCGAGTTTAATGATTCAATTCAAATCCATAGACATAAAACATGTACTCTATCAATTTTATAAACTTTAAATACTTTTCTTTCTGCCTTATGTTTCATATTTCAAATCTTTATTGGTTTGTACATTTATTTATTCTTTTTAACCAAATACATTGTAATATATTTTACAATGATTTTTTATTTAATTATTTTAATTTATTCAATTGGCTCAAAAGTTATTTGTGAAAAACTTTTCTTTATAAATCAAAATTGTAGTTTTTTTTATAGCTTTTTTAATTCGCGACAAAAGGTGGAATGTCCTTTCAAAAAATTGAATGTTTCACATTTTTACACAAAATTTATATCTAAAAATAACTCTAAACAATATAAAGTAATTTTAATGATTATTGCAAAAATTATATAATTAATTTAAAAATAAAAAAATAAAAATTAATAATAACATTTTTCCCAATATCCAAAATTTGTATAGATTTTATTAATATTTTGAGATTTAAAACATTTCATTTTAAGGTTAGTTCATGAAAGCTAATAATAGGATCACAAGTGAAGGCAAGTAATTGGGGATTCGAAGGTGGGATTTTACATTTTTACGGGCATGCCAAGTGAGCTCTTAGTGGGGGAAAGGTGTGCATAGGTCATGAAGCCATTTAATATGGTGGGCGGGGAGGGTTGAAAATAAAGAGGAGGACATGGGCTTAATCCTCTTATATGTGTAGGTTATGAACCATTTAATATGGTCTCTCTAGGTGCCCACATGTTCCATCACCTACTCGAAGGAGCCCCCATTGCTCCAATTTAAGCCCTCATGAGAATTGATTCTTGCATAAGGAAAAGCGTTATTGCTTTCTACTATTTCATTTTCTTCCTTTTTAATAATAATATTTTCTTATTTTTTATGATCTTATTAGCCACAAATACATTAAAAACTCTTGCCACAAACTCTTGCCAAAAACCAAACATCTTTGCAATATGTTTCTATAGAGCCAAAGGCATATTAAAGAAAAAATATGAGATTTAGCTATGTTTATTTACATTCTTCATGTAAGAGAGAAGTCCTCAAGATTTGAAAAAATCCTTTGGCTTCTTGAATAGTTGAAATGTCCATAACCAACATATCATCCACAAATTGTTGGTGTGACTTGTCACCAAATAGACACAATCTTTTCCAAAAGAATCTCCTTAATTTCTGCATTGAATGTCCAATCCAGACCCTTTGCCACTATAATAAAGAGAAAACATGACATCAAATCTCCTTGTTGGATACCACAAGAGATCAAAATGGGTGCATTAGGTGATCTATTTAGTAAAATAGATAAGAAGGTTGAAGAGATAAGGCTCCCGACCCAACAAATTTAGTCGATGTCAAATCCAAAGGTGTAGAGAATCTATGGTTTTGAGGTGATTCACTATTATTTTGGTGATTACTTTGTAGATTACATTATACAGAGCAATGGGAGGAAGTCACTAGAGTCTTTGTCTTTGTGCTTTTGGGAACTAAAGTAAGGAAGGTAGCGCCAACAACTTTTATGATGGTTTTTGATCTCCTTGGTTCCTCCACCGCTTTCCAGATATCACATCTAATTGTTGACTAGTACACCTAAAAAAAGTTAGTAGTGAATTATTTTAATCTAGGGCCCTTGTTTCGGGCCATATACTTTGCTACCTCTTCCCCTTCTTTGATAGAGATCTCTCTTAAGAAAGCCTTGTTCTATTCTTTGGTAACTGAGGCATAATATGTTGAACTATTTTGTGTATACCCTCCAAGCCGTCCAACTAGAGGTCAGATAGTATCTCTTTAAAATATTGAACTAACACATTAGCCATGTCCTCATGATATTGAACCTTGACACCCATCTAGTTTTTTAAGGAAAGAATATGATTGTGGTGTCAATGTTGAAGCATCATTTTGTGGATGGAAGCAATATCTCACTCTCCTTCCTTCAGCCATCTAATTCTATATTTTTTTTGCCAAAGTAGTTCTTCATATTTTCTTCTTTCTTCAAGCAGAGTGAGAGTGCATGCTTCCTCTTTTACGAAGTCCTTCAATCTTCCTTGGCGAATGGATTCCTGTTGGATGTGTTCCACTTGGGTTTCCAAGTTTTGTTTTTCCTAAGCAATGTTCTAGAAATTTTCCTTATTCCGAGTTTTGAGTTGATAATTAATGTGCTTCAGCTTCCTTTATACGTGGAACATGGTCAATCCTTCCAAGTTGGCCAGCTTGTCCGACCAATTCTTGATGATGGATTAGGAAGTAGGATGCTAGAAACACTCTTGCCAAAAAAGCTTATTTTTGGGGTGGGACTTGATTTCAATGTCTAGTTTGATTCGCCAATGATTTGTGCTTTGACTAGGAAGGATGGAAGCCTCCATGAAAATTTATCTTGATAGAGATGAGATACCTATCCAGATTTGAAGCTATGGGTTGGGATCCACCTTTGTGTTTGTTCCAAGTATAAGTGTCACTGATGGTGTTGAGGTCAAACAAATGAGAAGAATCCATGACATCTTGGAAGAGGCTGGATTTTGCTTATAACATTCTAACACCGCCCATTTTTCTTCTGAAGATTTTATCAAATTGAAACCCCCCAAGATCTAAGATTTCAAGGAGATGAGAATACTTAGCTTCTTAATGGAGTTAAGGAAATGTAGCTTATCTCTGGGAAGTGAAGGGCCATAGATGTTTGAAAGAAAATGGGTGTTTGACAATACTATGAGATGAATATGCATAATAAGAATCCTAAAAGAAGAAAACATGTTAATGATGGATACATATTAAGATTTACAGATGATAATCATACTTTTAAATTGACCTTAGGCATCAAGAACTATTGATTAGAATTCGACCCCATTTTCTTTTCAATTTGCATACAACTTCACACGAAGTTTTAATTTCTTTAATCATAAAGAAGGTTGGATGTTCCATGAGACACTTTTCCTTGAAAAGCATTTGCTTTCCTTTGCAATTGACACCTCTAATATTCCAAGAGATTATCTTCATAGGGGAGATGAGTTGGTTGAGGGGTAAACCTTTGAGATCAACTTTATTCTATCCAAGTTAACAATAATGTCACCTAGTGCTTCCAAAAATTGTTGATTTCTTTTACAACCCTTTTTCTTCTCATCATTATGCTTCTTTGTAATCTGCTTCATAGGTTGGGCATGCACCTCTAAAGGATCGACACTCGTTTCTCCAATCGACACCTTTTGGGCTTGTTGCCTTGATTTGAGAATAACTATGCTTAACATTTTGACTTGATGCTATGGGAGTGAATTTTGGTCATTATCTTTTGATGCCTTAACAATGCTTGGGAGATCGAGTCTCTAAATATATTTCTTTTGTTCCCTCATTATTTTGAAACAGCTTGGAATGTTTCTCTGAGGGTTCCTCATGATCTAGGTTTTGGGGTTGTGAGGAGGTAACACGAGGAGCCTCATAGATTTTTTTGAAATTTCTAGTATCAGGCATGTCTATCTCTCGGTGTGACAAGTTCAAAGGAGGGGTTGGGGATTTGAGAATTGCAGGTGGTTTAAAGTTGTTGTAGGTAACAAGGACTTTTTCCAGAGTCCATCTATGAGAGTGGAGGCTTAGGTCCATGATGATGATTAATTAGTCTAGACAAGCCATCATGATTTGTAGCTTGGCCTTGCTTTGGAGTGCTATAAAGAACTAGGATGGTGAAATTTCTATAGAGATGCATGTATTTTGACATCTACAATAGAAAAACAAAATTTGTTCATAGTCCAAAATTTCATTCCAAAGTTCAGCATGATAATACACACACACACACATGCACACTCATTGATACGCATATATACTTGTTTAGTGGCTTCCAAGACTTCGAAAAAAATGACCTAGATCATTTCCAATGCTTGGTAATATTTCTTCATCTCATAATTCTCTAGGAAAGGAGTACATGCAAATCCAAACTAGGGCTTCCATAAAATCCTCTTTTTTCTAGAACAAATGCCTTCATCCAAAACCTAAGATATAATCTTATAGAGTTGAAGAAGTATGAGCCATTTTTAAAAACCCTCATGTGATATTGCACATTAGCAAAGATAATGGTGAAAAAATCTTTTCCGCCCAACTCCATTTTGACTTCTCCCTTTGGCTTCCACTTGTGTTGAATATAATAGGTGAGGGTTTTTTCCAAGGGAAAAATGCCTAGTAATTTGCCACTTAAAGCATGATCTCTAATGTATTGAATGTACTCCCCAATTCAATTAGAATGTACCTCAAATTTTGGATCTATGGTTGCTTTTGGAAGGCTCCAAAAGGTTGAAACTTGCCTTAAGGATCCTTGTTCTTGATCTAAGCCTAGATTTTTTGGGACGTCATCCTGGCGAGGATTAGCTGATTGAATGGGGCGATGGTACCCTGCTATAACTTTCATATAGGAAGTACCTTTGATCCCTCCTACAATGCTGACCATGGCAACAAGAATTGTAGAGATGGTGTGAGCAACAGGGCAGTCGATGACAACGTAGGGTAGGGTTTTTCCAAAGACCTAGAACTAATTAGACATTCAAAAAAATTCTAGTGTTGAATCAATAATAATAATCATAATAAGTTATAATTTAGTTAGTTTTTATTATCTTTTTTAATATTGGCAATGTGAGATGTATCATGAGTTAAGTGTTTTGATGCTTAATTTAATGGTAGTCCTAAATAAATTGAAAAAAACTTACATAACTATTTTTGACATAAATCTTAACCTTTATCATCACCACTATTAAAAATATTCAGTGAAAATTTTGTAGAACTTAAATCCTTAACTTCCATTTATTAATTATTGATAGTTAAATTAAAATTTTAAAATATCAATATAAACCTTTTTATATATTTTGGAGAAATTAAATAAAAAACAAAATTATATAAATATATAAATTATAAGAAAATTCTAATTTTTATAAGAGAAATCTAATTTATACCAAGTGTATTTAAGAAGTATGTATAGCATATATTTTGTTTTTAAAATTGATCTAATTTCACTTATGTTAAGTACAAGTTTATAAGTATATAAATGTTAGTTATATTAATAAGTATGTGTATTTTGTAATAGAATTTTTAGAGTTTAGAATTATTAATATTATTAATTGAATGGTAAGATTTAATTTTTTAGAATATTTATAATAGTTATATAAATTAAAGGATGAGATTTGTTATTAAATTAGTTATATATATTTTTAATTAAATTGATTAATCAAAAAAATTTCATATGAATAAATATTATACGAGTGAGTTATGGTTTTTTGGGCATGTGGTATTGATAAATTGTGGTATTGTTCCAAAACCTATATACAAATTAAAAATATCCAAAATAAAATGGGTGTAAATATCTATGGTTAATAATCTTGTTCTATGTACTCATCTTAGCTCCTACAGCCATTACCTTCCCTCATCCAGCTCTTATCGGAGAGTTTCACCGCTACATTTTACTTTCCCCCTTCACAACCTCAGGCCCTCTCTCATATTATCTATCTCAGCGACAATATTCACAGCAACACAAAAAGTTCAAAACAGAGGCCACCAAATCGGAGCAACGATGGATCAAGGGAGCGCAGGCAGCTACAGCAAAGCAAGGGGAAACAACAGTCAGATGGAGTTTAACCCCAGCACAGGCAACTACAGGAAAGCAAGGGGAAACAACAGTCAGAGGGGGTTCAACCAGAAGGCAACTAGGAATGACTCATGCCCAACATGCAAAGGAAACAAGGTCATGATACATTGGCTGCAGCAGTCTCTCAAAGATCTAAGAAGTGAAATGAGAATGGAGTACAGCTTTCAGAAGCAAAATATGGCAGTGCAACAACATGAGATAAATGATCTGAAAACCAAGTGCAAGCATCTACAGGAAGCAGTAAAACACTACATGAGCAACACTATGAGCAATGAAGGAGAAAACTCAGCCAACAACAACAACATAACTAAAGTAGCCCAAGAACACTCAGTCAACAAGCCATAAACCCAATGAGAATTTATGTTATGTAAATTTGTTTTCTTAGTAGGACAATACTTCCGGCAGTATTCTAGAATAGCTAAAAGAATCTATGAAGTTTGGAAATTAAGCACAGGAGAAGGGACCGTGCTCTCATCTCGTTGCTTAGTCTACCATCGTAGTATAGCTGAATGTAATTGGAGCTTGCTCTACACCCTTTTTTGGTAATATATCATCTAACCGATCTTGTTAAAAAATAAAAAATAATCTTGTTCTATGTCTTTCTAAATGTACATATTTTTAACTTATATATCAATTCTTTTTATAATTAATGATAATAATAATAATTTAAAACAAAGAGTTTTCATGTTTTTTTAAGTGTTTTGATACTTAATATGAATTGATTCCTATTGGTGTTTATCATCCATTTAATTTATATGGTAGGTAATGGTGGATGGTAATGGTAGGTATTTAACCTTCACGAAGTATTCTAGAATATTCTTAGTAGTATTCACAAATCGATGGTTGAGATTTATCTCCAAATAGTTAGGTTCTCTTTGCCCCTTTAATGAAATTGAATAATTAAAAAAATGCCATATGAACAAGTTCTATATAAAGTGAGTTATGGTTTTTTTGGGCACACAGTATTAATAAGCCATCATATTGACCCATGATATTGTAACAAGCCTCTTGACACATAAGTTAAAATAGAACTAGTACCAATAGATGAATATGATGTATCAGAAACAACAATTACTAGATAGAGTGGTCTGGTTTCCCTAAAACTAAAACGTTTTTTTTCCTCTCATCCCTAAAACTAAAACTGGAACAATATAGGATCTTTACGAACAATATACTATTTTTACGAAATAGTATAGGAACATTAATAATCTTCATGGTAAAGTGGATGTGAACCTCCATTACTAAGAATATTGTTACATGCTTCTATAAAAATATACATATATTTAACTTATATATTACTTCGTTTTTAATAATAATAATTGTTTAATAAAAATTTATAATTTAATTAACTTTTGTGATTTTTTTAATTTTAGAAACTTGAGATGTATCATGAAGTAAATGTTTTGATACCTATCATGAATTGATTCCTATCAGAGTTCACAAACCATTTAATTCTAGAATATTCTTAGTTGTATTCAGAAATCAAAAGTTGAAATTTATCTTCTAATTTGGTATGCTCTTTCTACCTCTTTAATTAGATTGATTAATTAAAAAATTACATTTAATTTATACGGTTACACTAGTATTCTAGAATATTCTTAAAAGTGGTCATAAATCAAAAGTTGAAATTTATATTTAAAGTTTTTATGCTCTTTCTAGCTCTTAAAAAAAAAAAGTCACATGAACAAGTGTCATGTGAATGCGTAATGTTAATGTTTTTTTTGGGCATGTGATATTAATAAACTGTGGTATTGACCAATATTGTAACTTATAGATTTGTTACATGTTTTTTTCTAAATGTATATATGTATAAATTTTATAATTAATAATAATAATAATAATTTAAAATAAAGTTATATTTTATTTTATTTTTATAATTTTCTAATAAATTGTGTTTTAGTTAATTTTCATGTTTTTTTTAAAGTATTATGAGATTTTTTATGCTTATTATTATGGATTGTTGTTTATTTCTTTTAATAGTCATTTAACTTATATGGTAGAGCCATTTATGAGTTGGACTTGTCTATATGTGAGATTTTTTGGAGTTTGTTGTGAATTTTTGGTTGGCAAAAACAATTGTGTTGAAATCTTGATTTGTGTTGTTTAAACTAGTTTTTTTGATTGCATATATGGATTCAACACCCTCAAAAACCCCTGGGGCACTTCAATTGTAAAGAGTTCACCCACCAAACTTGTGATTTCAATAAATTCCTATGAGATTATAGACAAATTAGATTTTCAAAAATCTCACTTATAGACAAAAGTGGCTTCCCTAGTTTACATGGCTATGCTAGTTAACTTATATTTTAAAACTTACAACTTAAAAAATTAAGAATGATAGAGTGAGTTTGTAAGTTTTCAAAATGGATAATTTTATAAACTTACACACTTATAAGTATATGTGATGCCAATTATCTCTATGTATTCTTTGTAAACACTTTTTTGATCGATAAAATCTTTTATGCCTATTTAAAATATATATATATATAGTATTGGCCAAAAACATTGAATATTTAAAAAACTCCTTATAATTTACCTCCAATAAAATATTTAAAAATCATAAATTTAATATATCTCACATAAAATTAGAATTTGCTATATTTTTAAACATTAACATAAAATTATAATTTCCTATATTTTTAAACATAAAAAAATATAATGGGGTAAATAAATAAATAAAATTAAGAACTAACCACTCAAATTTTAACACATTCCATTTGATCTAATTTCAAGTAAAATTGATGACAAAATATAACAAAAAGAACAAAACATAAGTAGTTCAGTCAAGTACTGTTATCAGAAATAATACTACATTACGTTATGGACAGCACAGTCAATAAGGCCGTCTTTCTTATAAGTTAATGAGATTTGAAACACCACGATTAAGTTACATCAACCACTGTATTCAGAGTTGCTAACATCATACCCATGACACAAGGGCTGACAAATGCGGAAATATATCCACTTCGGCAACATCTAGCATTTCTTCGTAAATCACATACGTGGCCGTTTTATATGACTTGATGTCGAATTCCAGTTGTATTTAATTAAGGAGGCTTCAAATGGCGAGTAGTTGAATCTGATTTTGCACGTTTAGGGCGGCCAGTGACTTGCAACTTTTAGGCTTTCTCATCCTAGCCTCATCGCCGCGTACCACTCCAGGGAAAGTCCAGGCAGCCTTTGGGTGTGGATGGAGTCATTTGTGCTTACAATTCCAACTCTAATGTCATCCGGAGGGGCGAAGATGAAGTGGGATCCGAGAGCTTCGTCTCCCTTATTAAAGACCAACCTTCAGTTTATTTCAGCATATCTATTCCCGTTTCCGTTTCCCTGTAGGCAGTGATACTTTGGGTTTTCTGCAACTTGTTCCCTCTGGATTTTGTTCTGCCATTAGGTAAGCAAACCATTCAATTCTCCTTTTTTTTTGGTTTTTTAATGAGTTCTATAGTTGTAATTACAAAGCATCTGATTTAATTTAAACTGATAGGCTACTTTTATGCAGAAATGAGCTCTGCAGTTGAATTTGAACTGTGGTATATAGTGGTGATTTCGTGTTTAGTGGCATGGGTTAGTGAGGGGTGCACTTCTCTTCCTTGCCGAATACTCTGGAAGTCATAGCAACCATCAATTCATCAACAACAACAGTGCCCAATGGTAACAAGTATTAACTTCATCTAAATTATTATCATTTTTAAAGGAAATCTTGAGGAGAAATCGAAGGGATGTTGTAGATTATGGAACCTAATCAAAGGATGTTGTAAATTAGCGTGTTTAATTTAAAGAATTTGAGTTGGGAAAACATTAAACACAACCAGTTGAGTTAACTGGCTTTTCATTCAAATCATTACTCACTTTGTTAGATAGTTGTAATAGCTCTCAACTGAGGTTTTGAAACAATATTACAGTAGCCATGGCAGGGAGAGACCAGCTGGTGGTGTCATGGTGGGTAAACGAATTATCATCATCATGGGTGGATTCAGAGTACAGGACTGTGAAGGTGAAGCTGTGTTTCGCTCCAGTGAGTCAAGTGGACAGAAGGTGGAGGAAGAGTAACAACGATCTGAAGAAGGACAAGACGTGCCAGTTTGACATCAGTGAGCAGTTACCCTATAATTCAAACATCAAGAACAACATCATCACATCACATGGTCTTTGCAGAGGGACGTGCCTAAAGGAACATACTTCGTGACAGCATACGCGTTGAACGCTTCAGGGAGCAAAGTGCATACGGGGAGAGCAGCAAGAAGAAGAAGACCAGCAACCTGTTCACCGTGGAGGCTATCTCTGGGAGGCATGCTTCCCTCGATATCGCCACCGTTGTTTGCTCTGCTTTCGCCATTGTATCCCTCTCCAGGTTCTTCATTATGGAGAAATGGAGTGCCAAGAGGGCTGCGTTGCATAAGAAATAAAAGGAACAATGCCTCAATTAAATGCAGAGGAAGGTAGACAAGGATAACGGATAGCGTGAACAGTAGACGTTCGCTCATGTGAAAAGCACTATGCTGCCATTTTTTACTTCAAAACAAACTTTGTTTATAAATGACAGCAAACCTTCAATGCATGCTCGCGCCCATCGACGATCTTAAAACCACTGGTCTATTCGGCGATGTGAAACATATAGTCGTCTTTCTCATATACATATTTATATACATAAAGAGTCTGATTATATATAGATATATAAAATGTTATGTTCTCATATTTTCTGCTTTATATTGTGAAGATATATTTATATAAAATGTATTAATATGCTTTTTCATGGTCATTCTAGTGAGGTATTCATATTCAACGACGTTCAAAGGGATTTTTTTTTAAGAAAATTATAACAAATTGATTAAATAAAGTAGTATATTAAATATATTAGTTTAGATCTATCTTAATCTTGGATCTATCAAGTGTTCGAGGGATTAAATTCCTTGACATATAAATCTTTTTAAAGTGATAAGAGATTTGATCCCTCTCGACCCTTGATAGATCCAGGGTTAAGATGGATATAGGTAGGTTTTTATATACACACATACTATATCTAAGCTGAATCTATTTCTCCCTTCCTCTCTCCTCTCTCTCTCTTCCCTCCTTCTCTACTATCTTAATCTCTCTCTCCTTTTCTCTCTCAAGTCCTCTCTCTCTTCCTTCCCCTCTCTCTCTTTCTCTCCCACCTCCTTTTCTCTCTCCCTTTCTACCCTCCAACTCTATCACTATCTCCCTCCCTCTATTCTTCTCTTTCTCCTCCTCCATCTCTATGTATCTCTCTTTCTCCTCCCTTTCTCTCCCTCTCTCTCCCTCTCCTCTCCTTCTCTCTGTCTTCCCTCCTCTCCTCTCTCCCTCTCTCTCCATATCCTCCTTGTCACTCCCTCTCTCTCTACCTCTATCTCTCTCTATGTTTTGTTATTCCCTCCCCCCCCCTCTCTCTCCCCCCTCCCCACTGCTCTCTCTCTCGCCCTCTCTCTCTCTCTCCATCCATATGATGAAGAATTTTCACTCTATGTAATCAATATTATATATAATGTCTAAAATATTTTAAAAGCCATGGTATTGTAACAAAATCTATTTACAAGTTAGTAATATCCATGGTAAAGTGGGGGTGGATAGTTATGGTTAAAACTTGTTAGGTTTGTATGTCAAGAGATTTGATCCCTCTCAACTCTTGATAGATTTGGGGTTAAGATGGATCTAGGTTGGTTTTTATATACGCACATACCATATCTCTCTCTCTCTCTCTTCCCCCTCCATATCTCTCTCTCTCTCCATCTCTCCCTTGACACTCCCTCTTTCTCTACCTCTATTTATCTATGCATTTTTTTCTTCCCCCTCTCTCGCTCCCTTCCTCTCTCCTCTCCCTCCACTCCTATCTCTCTTCATTTCTCTCTCTCCCTCTCCCTTACACCTCCCTTTCTCTCTCTCCTCAACTCTCTCTCTCTCTCTCTGCCCTCTAGTTCTATCACTATCTCCCTCCCTCTCTCCTTCTCCCCAAAAAGATATTGGAAGAGCATACATTGTACACAAATTGCTCACAAAACTATTCAGCGATTTCACATCAAAACTAAAATACAAGCCACATAAATATTGCTCATGAGATCCAACAATTTCAGAACTAAGATATTGTTGTTGAGAAAATATCTCAACAACATAATCCACTCAACACAACAATCTACCTATTTACTAATGTAAGCATTATATCCAAGTTCCCCCTTTAATGCTTACATTACATTCTTACAAATATTAATACAAAAAACACAAATTATAGTTCACATATAGTCACATCTATATCAATGGTCTTCATCAACACTCATATCCACTTTGGAAACTCGCAAACATTGCTCTCTCTTCACCACCTCAACTTCAAGCTGTTACTTGAACTCCATTTAAAATATAAATGCCTCTGACCATATTTGATGAACTTGCGTGATCAACAATGATGACATACTTTATTATGTCAAATTACATAACTCATTGTAACTGTGAGAAAAAGTAGCCAACTAATGAACCATCCTATGGACAAACTCCCATCTATCAAATGACATAGCTCGATGTATCTATCAGGTAGCTGTCTGGGTACTGAATATGTTCAAAATTTGACCATACAATTTGACCTCTCTCACACACATGGATCTCATAAAAATAACATGTAACTGATGTTCTTGATGCCTGAAGCACAACGAGACCCATCAAGGTATAATAGACTCACACAAGTTAATTATATTCCTATATTTATGAAATGATTTTTCACTTTTACAAACAAAATGGAAAACTACACAAATAACAAAACAAAATTAATAAGCATGAAACTATCCGCTGTCATTCGAGTAGAGACATGTCTCCTTGTCCCTACTCCGACATAATCGTCTCTTCTCCTCTTCTTCTGCCTTTATGGGGATCTCCATTTTTGTTGTATTCTAATTGAATAGGGTTTAAGTTTGCCAACAAGAAATGAGTCGACTGTTCCATAGATGTAAGAAGGGAGTTACCAAGATCGATGGTACGATTGTTCTTCGGAAAGCATCTCTTCTTGATGATAAGGATTTCTCTGTTTTCATGCGTTGCTACAAGAAGTACATCTTCTTTAGGCTAGCTTATAATCCACATAGGCTTAGTAGTGAAGCAATGTCCACACGATGCACAACTATAAATGCTTCATACAATCCATAGTAGCTCATATGATGCAAAGGAAATCAATGCAGCCCGAGATCCTGAATTGAATTTAGTCGCAGCAGCAAGCAAACAATTTTTGTGAGGGAAGCATTTTGGGAGAAGAGAATGATTTCTTGGCCTTCGTTCGGATTGTTTCTGGCCTTCGAGAGTTTGCATTGACAATTTTTGTTTACCAAATTTTTTGTGACCATATTATCCCCTTGAATGTAGTTGTAAGAAAAATCACTAGAGGAGGTCAAATGACCCATAAGGAATTCTGTTGACTTCTTTGAATTTCCAAGGTCGGCTCACAGATCTAGGTTTATGATTGTGATGTTGCTAAAGGAAATATATATGATGGACGACTGGGGATTTTCTTTCTAGCCACTCCCACACATTGTCTGTCACTTTCGTCGCATCTGCTCGGAGTCACGTGTCACGGGGATTACAATAAAACTCACTGAAAAACAAATTTGATCCCACACACCTACATATTTACATGGAATCAGCTATTACGACTCTCACATATTTTAGGCCCTCCATTAAGGGAGTCAAGCTTAAAGAGGTTGTGATACCAAAAGGAAAATTGGAAGAGCAAACATTGTACACAAATTACTCACAAAGCTATTTGGCTATTTCACATCAAAACCAAAATACAAGCCACATAAATGGTACTCATGAGATCCAACAATTTCTAAACTAAGACATTGTTGTTGAGAAAATATCTCAACAACACAATCCACTCAACAAACCAATCTACCTATTTACTATCTCCAAGTTCCCCCTCCCTCTCTCTCCATTCATATGATGGATAATGTCTAAAATATTTTACATTTTAATTTTTTTATTGTGAAGCCAGTTATGGCTTTTGGCCATGTGGTATTGATAAGCCATGGTAATGTCCCATTGTATTGTAACAAAACCTATTTAAAAGTTAATAATATCCATGGTAAAGTGGGGGTGGATATCCATGGTTAATAAACTTGTTATATTGTAAGTATTAAGTTTTTATGTGCTTATTATTTAAATTTAAAATTTGGTTATGGAATCATTATTAGTGTTTACCAAGACAAGAATCTAACAATAGATTTGTTGGATTACTATTAGTTTAGCATTTTCTAGTGCAAATTATAGTGTTTAACTTTCAAAAATAAATATTTATTTTTCAATATTATTAAAAAAATTCAAACATTTCATTGGACCATAACTCGAAGGTTTGATTGGATCCTTTTCACAATATAATGCCATGTGGATCAATGCCTTACATATTTTATGCCATAATTTATGGATATTGTTGCAATACTCATGCATGATTTTTAGATGTTTGTGTAGTGATTTTTTAGTCTTAAGCTTTGCAGGAAAACCATCCTAAAATAAAATGCTTGAAAATAACTTATACTCAAGTAAATAACATATCCACCGTCAATTACTTCCCATGATAATTTATGTAAGTCTTTGTATAAATAATGGATGAGCATAAGATGTAAACAATATACTTACAAGAGTTACTTCCCACACATCTCAATTTATTAGTTACTACCAAAGCAAGACTAAAGGATGATTTGTTTATCAAGCATTGTTAATTTCTAATTGACCAATGTAACTTATAATTATTTATGCATTTTTTTTAGAGCGTAATTTCTAATTTGAGTTGGAGGGCCGAAGCTCACTGCACAATACAATTACAATATAACAAATTAAATTTTATCATTTTTATTAATTTTGATTTTTTATTATTAATTCAACCAAGATTTAAATGTTTATCTCCACGATACTTGTCTCTATATTACTTTTAAGTTTTACACTTACACATCCACTCCTATAAAAAATTGTAAAAAACCTTTCAAATCAATAATGATCAATTTATCTTTACCAAAATAACCATAAAATCAATGATCAATTTATCTTTACCAAAATAACCATAAAATCAATGATTGCATTTTTTTCACATGTTTTAAGAAAAAATATTTAATCTTAATTTTTTTTTTGCTTTTTCCATATATTTTATTTTCATGATCTTATTAATAAAAAGTATATAAAATGCTTTCGTAAAATTCTACATAAATAATAATAACCCAAATGAAAGATGGCTATAATGTAAAATATTGTCTTTTCAACTTTTATGCTTTTACTAACTACATTTAATGTTTTTACTAACTACTATTGTCTAGTGTTTTTCAACTTTTTGTTTTTACTAGCTACAAGTACGTTGATAGTTCTTCCCATAACAATAATATAAATCATAATAACCAAAAGAAAACATGGCTGAACATAAAATATTCTCTATTATTATATTATATTCTCTATTATTTCTCCCAATTAATAGTGCTTAATTATAATTGTACAATACATGGAGAAGACAACTTCACACAATTTATTACATGAGTCTTACTTTCCTTTTAAGGATATCACAATTGTACATGCATCTAATGGAAAATAACCTATCACATGCTCACCACTGCATTTATTAGTGGAACCCTGGTCTTAACGTCACACTACGTTGCATTCACATATTCAAAACGATTACGTGTCAGTGTATATATATAATCCTAGATAGTCATATAAACTCAGTCACAAAATAAGATATGATTTATTACACACTAGTGTATATCCGTGAGGTAGGGCCTCAATCTTGTAAAAAAAGGAAATTTGTTTTATATATATATTTATATATATATATATTTATTTATTTTAACCATATAGGCATAATATAAACAATTTGTTATATGATTATATTTAAATGAATTTAATAAATAACAAGAAAATATTTGATTTTTTTTCCCTTTTATTGTGTTGCTCTTTTTAATACCACCTGATTTAATATGTTATTTTGCTAAATAGGAACATTTTATCTGTCCTCCTAACCCATTGAGCCTCCACAGGTTTCTTAGCCCTCTCTTTCCAAGTCTAGAACCACAACCATAGTATATGTGTCTAACGACTAAGTGTCAAGATCCTTCTTGGATCCACTATATCCACTTCCATATACAAAATATTGTTGCCAAGTTTCCAAAAATCCTCCTTTACCTTCCTCTACTCCAACATAAAATCCCCCATGTTAATCCTCTATTCCAAAAAAAAAAACAAGACATCCCGCTCTCCCCCATCCCCCCCCCCTCGAGGGATCCTTGTTCCACATTTCAAACCTTCCCTTTATCTCTCCCCTCCAAGTCTGCACCTACTCCCTTCAAGTTTCTACCTCAACCCTTCCCTTTATCTCTCCCCTCCAAGTGTCCACTTACTCCCTTCAAGTTTCTATCTACCTCATTTATGAAATCCCCTTCAAAATCTCTTGATCCCATCCTCATATCTCTCTCACATACCTCACTATCCCTAAATTAAGAATCCTCGAGTTGTTATAGCATCCATTTGACTACACTCCACCATATCATAAAATAATACAATCTGAAAATTCTCTCACATATCCCCACGTGAAAGAGCCTTAGTTGGTCAAATGATTCATCTAACTACACTCCATATAATAATTATTACAATATCAAATGTCTAGTCAAAATCAATGGATTACATCAAAATTCCATTTAATTATAATATTAAATTAATCATAAGAAAATCTATGTCACTAATTAATTATTAATCAGGATTAAAGGATAAACATTAAATAATCCCTAATAAGATCAAGGACTAATCATAATGTTACATCACAAAGATGATGGCCCTAAAAGTGGAAATGGGGCCATCACTAATGTGTGTGAGTTCCCATGAATGTGGACAGGTTCTTGGGCATTCAAGCTCAAGAAGACATGAGATTCCAACTAGGATTCTAGCCAGGTTGCCAACTCGACATGGCTCAATAATGCACAAACGTGTTTGGAGCAATCATTATTTTATGCATATTTGACCCCATTTTTTATATTATGGGACAATACAACACATTTTTTAGGTGTCATTGGGAAAAAATATTTTTTGTTAGTCTATGTTTAGAGACAACTCAATACCATATGTTGATTTTGAATTCTAGGTAAGCATTCTAATGAACTTTTTTCCTTTTTTTAATTTGGTTTAAAAAAATATGCTTAAATAATACCCTAAACACAATCACCCTATTGAATTGTAGGGAAATTTGTTATTATGGAACCTAGCTGGAACCCAAACCCACCATCACCAAACAAAAAATTAGAACAACCAATAAAAAATAAATCCAAACGATGAAAATGATGGATGCTTGGCTACTTTTAGGTCACTAATACAGGATCTCCAAAACACTAGAGATTCATCATAATCGTCTCTTGCAAGTTCATTAAACTCAATTGGGTCATTGATATCTAATTATTAAAACCAGTTAACCAATATTTTTTTTTACACGGATAGAATTTATGAACACTATAAAACTAGTCTAAATGAAGATCGATTAGAGACCTCAAAAATATCAAACAAGATTCTTATCTTTGTTCATTGACCCAAGAACCAACCAACCTTTACTAGTCAGTGCAAACTGCATTTGTATGGATTGGTGCACCTACCAACCATTTCAAGACAATTGGTTAGGATAGCACTGCATGTCAACTAATTTGACATGGGAAAATTCCAAAGGGCGGGTTGTGGATCTCAACAAAAGAAACAAAAGGATTGGAACAACCCATCAACAAGTCCTTACCCACCTAGAAAAAGGTCTAACCTCCTACCTAGCATTCCCTAGTAATAGATAGCATTATTGAAACCTAGATGACAATAGCCGCATTGACTCACACCCTAGTGCAATATTTCAATGTGATATCATTGTTGCAGTAGGAGCCGCCAACAAGTAATTTTGTGGGAGGGGTTGCACCATCTGACTTTGCATCAGAATGTGACCAACAAAGGCCATATCGAGGCTCAATTGAGGCTGATAAACGTACTAGCTATAGAGATATGTGTTGTGGGTAGATGGAGGAAAATTTTATGAGGAGGTTATTATTTTGACCATCATTACGATATATATATTATTGTGTGTTTTCTTCAAATATCTAATTATATATTTCTTGTTGTTTTTACACCCTGATAACACCCCCCACACTCATATATGCATCAATGCCAATTTCGATCACTAATGTTATAGTGGATGTTTCTTGCTCATTTGGTGTATCACATACTTAGGTATGGTGAATTAAAACTATCATTCATTGCAAAAAACTTCATATGTTTGCAATCCATATTATAGATTATGCAATGGTATATGGGTGCGACACAAAATTTTCCATATATAGATTTTTTAGAATATAATACGGATGACTTTAGAATCCAAATAATTTATTTTTAAAATTATTGTAATAGAATACATGTTGATTTCACTAAAAGGCACTTTCTACAAGCCAATATGAAGCATATTTGTAATTTCTTCCATGCTCAATATTAAATTGATGCATGCCATATTTTAGTTCATTTTAAGTATCAAAGTGACTTGCATCATAACAAGATTGTACTTATATCATGTTATGAGTAAGATCTTGTAGATGACATCAAAATATATAAAATTTAATAAACTTATTTCAATTTCATTTGTTTTTTTTAATTGAACCATGAGATAGCCAAGTAAATTTAGGAAAGTTCATATTTAATTATATATAAAATTATAGATGCATATATCATTTCTTTTTTTAGTATATATTAAATTCCAATACATATGAGTTAAATATCATGTTATGACTAAGCTCTTGTAGATGACCTCAAAAGAAATAAAATTGAATAATATTTGCTTGTTGTTTACCAAACATCTTTTAAAACTGAATTTAAAACTTATATCAATCCTATTTGTGTTTTTTTAATTCATATATTTTAGTTTATTTTAAGTATCAAGTTGACTTGCATCATAACTTAATATTGTACTTATTTTCTCAGTCTATGAAACTAGAAATAAAAGTTATACTATATAGATTTTTTTTAAACTAGCAAAATAATTTTAACAAATCCATAAACTTCAAAAATTAATGAACATCCATAAACAAGATTAACAGAAATCCATAAATTGAAATAATAAATGTACATCAATAAATTTTCCATATGAAAATATATACAAATTACAAATGTTACATGAACATCCATAACATGTATGAAAATATACAAAGTTTGTATCACATGTGAATGTGCCTTATGAAATGGGGCTGAAAATATACAAACTATCCACTCTGAGTACCACCAAAACTCCAATGTGAGTTATGTTGCGCAAAGTAAGTGTCCATAATATAGTACTACAATATAACACATTCAAATTAAAACTAATTAGATCATTATTTGTACAAAATAAAAAATATGTAAATAAATGGTTTTGAACCACATTTTTAATTACATATATGAATCTAATAATGTCACTCAAGTCCAAATGAAAGTCATCTAGGATGGGGGTCTGATGAATCTGGGTTTGGTACTCCCCTGCCTGTGACTCAAAGATTGGGGCCTACATTAATGGACTTCCATCGTTAATTCCTCTATACCCATCATCCCACTCATGCATCCACATAACTACGACATCAACAACACTCTACATATGGGCCTGTGTACACAATATAAATGACAAATTATATTTAGTCTACAAATTAATTAGCATGAATGAAACTTAAAAAAAGAAAATGTTGAAATCTTAAGAATAAAAGAGTTTACCTCAATTGTTGGTCCATGTGGTTGTACATAGTGACTCTCCTCCACATGAGTGTTATGAGGTGGAGGAGGAGGTGGAGGTGGAGGAGAATCCATGTAAACATGCATTGGTAGAGGTTAGTCTGGTTGGTCAAGTACCCCCTTGGATGACCTCATAAGCCCACCCAAGTAGATGGTTTATGTCTACATATTATCATGAGATTATTAATATAAATGCAATCTAATACAAATTAAATTAATATAAATAATTATGCATAATTTAACGATAAGAGTCAAAAGTTTCATGTATATGTACCTGGTTTGTGTCACGTGAGTCATGCACCCTCCAAGTGCTACAAATGGCATCACGACACATACATGTATATGAAAAACTTTGGTCAATGGGTAGACTCGCGAGAAATGAATCATCATATAGTGGAATTAGTGGGTCATGAGGCAATGATGGTGGTCTTCTCATCTCTCCATTTTTAAGTGCTCATAGGAATCCACCAAATTAATTCTAGATTGGATCGATTCCTAATCTCAGAGTAGACAATTAGCAGAGATATATTCATAGAAGCATCAATTCTCCCTGGAATGGGCTCAGACCACTGGCCGATTCAACTATGGATCTGAAAACAAGCCTGAAAAATTGACCCTTTAGGTTTGAAGCCTTTTGGCTCAGAGACCCAGCTCTCATTAAAAAAATCGAGACTTGGTGGATGCAGAGCGACCATCAAGGGAGGAAATGTATGCCCCGTTCCAACTAAAACTCAAATAAATGAAAAAGAAGATAAATAAATGGAACAAAGAAGACTTTAGACACATCATGAAGGATCAACAACAACTAAACCAGAAGATGATAGAAGTGAAACAAAAAATAATATAGGAAGGGAGACCAAAAGAGTTAGCAGCAGAGGAGGGTCAACTAGTAAGTCAGCTGGAGGAAAGGCAAAAGCAAGAAGAGATTTTATGGAAACACAAATCGAGGGTTAATTGGTTAAGAGAACGGGAGTGAAATACCCAGTTCTTCCATAAGGCCATAATTCAACGCTATTAGAACAACAGAATATTCTCCCTCAAAGATGAAGAGGGGAACCACAAAATACAACATGAGGAGATGGATAGGCTCTTAGTAAATCACTTCAGAGACCTCCTAACAGAACCATAAGAAGATAGAATCGAAGAAATTCAAAGAATCTCCCAAAATATACCTCACAAGGTCACACAAGATCAAAACTTAGCTTTGATGAGAGTAGCTACACTTGATGAGGTGAAAGAAATCGTCAAAGGCATGAAATGAATAAGGCCCTAGGCTCGGATGAGTTTACAACTAAATTTTACCAAGCCACTTGGCATTTTATGGGAAGAGAGATCCTGGATGTCATGGAGGAATCAAGGAAAAACCAAAAGGTATGCTCTGATCTTAACTCGAGTTTTATAACTCTTATCTCTAAGACTTTGAACTTGGAAGATCCCCAGGGATTCCGACCTATAGCCCTATGTAATGCCATTTATAAAATTATAGCTACTCTTATAGTCAAGCGACTAAAGCCTCTTCTCCCAAATATCATATCCCTGGAGCAAACAGGCTTTGTTGAAGGAAGGAAAATTTTAGATGGGTTGGTAACCTCCTAAGAAGTTTTTCATTCCCTCAAGGAAAAAAAGCTAGCAAGCATGATGGTGAAGCTGGATCTATCAAAGGCTTATGATCGATAGAGCTGGGAGTACCTAAAGAGTATCCTTAGAGCCTATGGATTTAACCCCAGATGGATCAACTAGATCAATGCTATGATATCCACCCCTGTCTTCTCTATCATGTTGAATGGGACGCCTACCCAAACCTTTAACCCTACTCGAGGGCTATGACAAGGTGACCCATTGTCACCATTTTTGTTCATTATAGTTGTGGAAGGTCTGGGTAGATACATTAAGAAGGAAGCACAAGAGTCTAGGATCAAAGGCCTAAGGATTTGGGGAATGACCTTGTAATAACACACCAACAATTCACGGATGATATCATGATTTTTTGCTAGGTATCGCTAAGAGAATCCCGTAGGATCAAAGAAATCTTGAATACCTTCATGTTGGCTCCAGGGACCTAGATAAACAATGAAAAATCCTATACCTTTTTCTTCAATACCCGAGGGAATGTTAACAACTATCTGGCTAGGATTCTAGGGTTCAGTACAAGTAACCTCCCCACGAAATATCTGGGCATTCCTCTATCAGAAAACTCCCTAAAACTAGTAGGATGGAAATAGATTCTCCAGAAGCTACAAGGAAGGCTGGGAAGTTGGGCCTTTCGTTTCCTCTACCTAGCTGACAAAATAGTTCTCCTCAAAGAAATATTGTAGTCAATACCAATTTACCAACTGTCAGGCATGGCAGCCCCTAAGGGGGCCTGCATCAAAATGGTTGATATCTTCAAAAATTTCCTATGGGGAGGAACTCAATAGAAAATGAAATGGGCCCTTATATCTTGGCAGGGATTGACAAAAAAAAAAGATGGAAGGGGGGTTAGGCCTCAGGGATCATTACACATTAAACCAAGTAATGGGAGCTAAATTATGGTGGAGATGGTTGGGGGGTGGAAGGGACCTATGAAAGAATATGGACAAGAAAGTATAACATGCTAGAGAGAACCGGAGAAATCCTGCAATACAAAGACCCACCCAAGGGTTCGACAATACGGAACTTGGCAAGCCAAAATCGAGACCTCATTACCCTACATGCTTTCTGGGAAATCTAAGATGGCATAACAATAAGATTTTGGCAAGACTCATGGCAGGAAAGAGAATGAATTATAAATAAGAAAGACCTCCGAGACATACATCAATTTACCAATGATAACAACATCCAGTATGTTGAACAATTCTGGATAGAAGAGCAAGGGACAGGAAACTGGAGAAGATGGAAGAAGAAGGAAGACTGGGGCCATGGTATAGAGATAGAGCAATGGGTTGAATTCGAAAAAGAAATGGGATCTAGACAAATCACAATTAAGAATGACCCAAATATTATGAGATGGGGCCATTCAACAAAAGGAACCTTCACCAGCAAAGAAGCGTATGCATTAAATGCAAAACAAGGTAACGATGGACAAGGACTTATTTGGGAAAAAATCTGGAAGGGAGGATGGTGGCCAAAGGTAGCCCGTTTCCTATGGCTGGTATGTAAAGGGAGGATCCTCACCTGGGACCAACTACAGAAGAAAGGAATTCAGGGACCGTCCTTATGCTGGATGTGCCAACATAACAGAGAGGATATAGAGCATATGCTGAACTCATGCCTGTTTGCAGAACAGAAATGGGGACAAATGCAAGGAGTCTTTGGAAGGATGGATCGAGACTGTCACAGCATAAAGGAAACAATCCTTCTATGGCACAACAATATCTTCTCAAGTCCAGTACTGAACCAAGCTTAGGGTCTAGCCTTGGGCTTAAACCTATGGGCCATATGGAAAGAAAGAAACAGTAGAATTTTAAAAAATAAAATCTCAACCCAGGAATAGGTATGGGAAGGAATTTTTAGAAACATCAAGGAAACTATACTAGCAGATCAATGGAGCCCTGAAGATTGGCAAGTCCCCCCCAAGAAGCAAGAACTATATGTAAACTTAACCTAACAATGGAAATGGTTCTTGGAAAACAGATAGGACGAATATAGACTCCTCGATGTAGTTCACTACCCCTAGGGAAGGGTTCATAAAACTTAATTTCGATGGGGCCTCAAAAGGAAACTTGAGAGTAGCAGGGCTAGGTGGCATAATCCGAGATACCCAAGACAACACGCGGCTCATTTATGCAGACTCATGTGGGATAGCAAGCAACAATGAGGCAGAATTCGAAGCAACTATGTAAGGACTCCAAATAGTTGTAAGAATGGGTTATCGAAATGTGGTGGTGGAAGGCGATTCTAGTATGGTCACAAACACCGTGAGGAAACTCAACAATGGCACGTCATGGGACAAATTGAGCCAAAGTTGGAGGACAACTTGCCTTATACAAGAAATAGGGGAGCTTATTCACAAGTTTAACTATATAGTGGTCTGATATGTAAGAAGGAAAGGGAATAAAGAAGCTGAGTTCTTGGCCAGTTAGGGTTGTAACTAGGAACATGGTCCACCAGAAACATTATGGCCATCACACCCCAGGGATGACAGACTCAAAGCCCTGGGGGACATTTTGGGCCAAGACCGCCAACAAAGCTAGGAAAATGGGAACACAATTAACCATAACCCTGATCGGGGTGCGTGTTAGAGGTCGGAAGGGACGGCGGGCAGTCATGACAGTGATGAATATTAATGGCAGGGTACCCTCCACCGCCCCCCACATGCTCATGGCGATGGATGCGATGGCCCCCTGCATGCATACAGGTAGAGGTGATAGGAAAGGTGGCAAACATGGCAAGGACAAGGTGGGAGGTGCTTCAAGTAAGGAAGGACAGGGGAGAGGGCATGGCATGACAGATTGTGGAGTTAAGGCAATGCAGGTGAGTGATAACTGCATTGTTTCGAATGTTGGTGGGAGTTGGAGCACTGGAGAAAGGAGGTGAAGGTATTGTTGACACCATCAATGGAGCGAATTCGGGTATGTTTCTTGGTCCTATATCCCTCTTGCTATGGAAACTCTATTTGTTTATGGATGGAGGGCTCAGGAGAAGCCTGGAGAGGGGAACTGGGGGGCTAGGTGGGAGAATACTGCAAGCTTAGGTTGGTTGCTGTCTGGTTTAGTGTTATGGCTTGGAGAATCCTGAGTGTCGACCTGGTCAGTGGATGGGAAGCCTCCCTTGAGAGCAGCAGAGAGAATTCGCATGGCTGGGTGGGTGGAGTGGAAGAAGCAATTCAATGGGGAAGGGTAGGCATAAGGGAAAGTCGAGGAGTGACATATCTTAACTGGGCAGAGGGGAATGGGAAGGCGCAACCATGATAGGGGACCCTTTACTGTGCAGAAGGGAATGAGAAGGTTCACCTGTGCATGGTCACTTTGGCCTAGCCGCGTGCGGGGTGGGTCAACCGAACTATGCATGGGTGGTAGAGGGAAGGGAGTAGAGAACCACAAGATTGGGCAACACGACCAACCCAGTTCCCCAAACGGGTTGTCACCCAACCTGTGCCTGTCTCTGAAAGCATTAGGGATAAGCAAAGTAACAATGGTAAAGGTGGTATTAAAATTCACAGCCTGAGGATAACTCATCGTGCCTTTGAACAATGTGTGGAAAAAGTAGAGATGGCCCGACCGGCAAGAGGAAGAGGGTGTGGAAGACGTGGGAGGGAGCCTACATGGGAAAATGGCTCGAGCAGCTCGGAACCGAGAAGAGGAAGAAAATCAGTAGAACACCTCATCAGCGAAGCTGCAACGGCCTATAGGGAGGGAAGAGATGTTGGTATCCATAAGTTGTTGGAAGAATGGGAGGGAGATATCAAATAGGAAGGCGAGACCGAAGAGGAGATTAAGAACTGGAGGATTGTAATCCCAGATCCAGGGAATACCAGAGGAAGAATAAACCATTTTAAAGAGACCCTTTATCTATATTAGCTTATGAAAGGCAATGGAGCAAATATCAGTGAGGATGGTGCTAACCATGCAAGATATGCCCAAGTATAAAAAATATTTGCAGCAATTTGAATTTCAGCTTCACAAGCAAGATATCTGCCTAGACAGAATTCAAAGGCATATCCCTTACATCATTGAGCTAGCTGAGGTGCATGGGGATTCTGCTAAGGACCCAACTTCGATCGAGTTAGCTTCAGAAGAGCAGCAGGAATAGCCAGTTTATCTAGGAGCTTTTTGTTTGTTTTTATGGTTAGCATTTACTTGAAAAATATGCATGCTTATGATAGATAAACATATAGAGTCCTACCATGAAACTGAAACTTATCTAGCTTGGTTAAAAAGGCTGATACTTTACTATTTTTGGATGGCGTATAATGAGGATAGGTGGCCAACAGACTTGGTTTCCCACTAGGCAAGTTGAGGCCACCTATCTCATATAAGTTGTGTAAATTTGATGTTTATAAATATAAAATTAAGGACCTGCCAAGCTTAACAAAAAAAATAATAATGTTTTTTTAATTTTAATATTAGATTTAATGAGGTTTTTACATGACATGATAACAAAAATTATAATAAAATTACATCAAATTAATATTTTCAAATATGACAACTTTTATTACAACTTTGACTTGGAAATATTTTGTCTTTAAAAGTTTTAATATATCCATAAGAGATGGTTTTTCCTTTTAAAGATTCATCTTATAAATATTTAATTAAAAGAAATATTAAAATATTTTGGAGCCATTTTATATAAAACTTAAAGGATTTTTTATTCTTTGTGTTAAATTAACCTTTTTCTTTTGATTTAAGAAATGGTATTGACTTTAGTAAAGAGTAAAGATGTTTAAAATTTTACATAATTTGGAATTTTAATGTGGTAAAATTTTTTGTGGAAGGTAAATTTATGATCCATTCAAATTCAAGGTATATGATAAGGTATATTTTGAACATGAATAGACATACTTACACTTTTCCCCCATATTGTGCTATAGAATGCGCCACTTGGCGCAATAACATAAAACATTTCTAACATTGTTCATAACCTAGAGCTCGTTGAATTCTCATTTTTAGTAAAATAATATCATATCAACTTGGTTAAATTATTAATGGATTAAATTTTAGATCTTTCTTGATTCTAAATCTATGGGATTCACATAAGGATCCTATCCTAAAATTTTTATTTTTACAAAGGCTCGATCAAGCACATGGTTAACCATGAAAATGGCTCGATTGAGGGTTTCTTAAACCCTTGATAAAGATATTTTAATTTATAATTTAAGCGCTCGATCGAGCTTTCGAGGTATTAAAATCCACAATTTTAATACCACTTTTGTATATTTCTTTGCAAAACCATTTTGTACCCTAGCAGAATTAGGGGAAAATTTGTCCTTAAGTGGTGAAGTTAATCATGTTCGATTCATGAAGGAATCCTTTATAAAATTGAATATGAGTTTGTCATTTTCCAATTCATATGATATTTTTCATCTAATTTCTTTTAAACATAATGCTTAAATTTTTTTGGACAGTTTCAAAGAGTCTGAATAAAAAATCAATAACATAAAATATACACAATGGAGAAATTTCAAAAAATACCACTATATTCGTGTACAAGTCCTCTTCAAAATGGTACTCTTGGTTTTTAAATTTATTTAAATAGTTAAAAAAAACTTACACGAACACATGTGTCTGCAAAATGCAATTGAAATATTACTTCGCCAACTTCGAAAAATAATAAAAAATATAATTTTTCATTAAAAAATATTTTTTTATTAATATGATAAACTTAGGTTTCTCCATGTATATCTATCTATCTATCTATCTATCTATCTATATATCTATCTATATATATATATATATATATATATATTATATATATATATATATATATATATATATATATATATATATATATATATATATAGTAGACTAAGTTATGCTACACAAACACAAACATACCTCTTAAGATGTGAAATTATTTGCAAGGACAAACATTTCATTTAATGGAAAATTGACATATTATACGACACTAAATTCTTTTGCAAAAAATATCATTAGGACAACAACATAATTCTCCACAAATTATTTTACTACTCTGAAACAAAACTCACAATGTTTATATGAGTTTTGAGGGCTTCAATTCGATAAAAGAGTAAAATTTTGAAATTTCATCACCACATTTGGCCCAAAAGTATAACCCATATTCATGCATTCACCCATATTATCCCCTTCCTAGGTATCATGTGTCTGTTGGCATTATGATACAAGTGTTGTCCTTGATGGCAACTCACTCACAAGTCAATTCAGTTTTGATAAAAGGCAACTCACAGTACAACAGGAATATTCAGAGGTAACAGGGCAGTGGTACAAAAGAACAGGAAGATGGAACTAAGGTCTACTAATCAAAATAAAGAAGGTGAAGGAAAAGGTTGATGTAAAGTAGTTTAAGAAGTACACACAGGTCCACTTAGTCAAAACAGCGTATACACGCCGGTACACATAATAAAAAGAGCGTATATGTATACACACACTATCACAAGAGGAAAAGCACGTACAGGTTGGAAAGTCAAGTTTTTGGTCCAAGGTATTTAGTTCGAGGTATTGGTTCGAGGTATTTGTTCCAAGGTATTGGTCCTAAGTGGTTTTTGTCCAAGGTATTGAGAAAGGCCTAAAACTATATAAGGAGGAGACAATCATTAGGCCACAGTGTGTGTAAGTGAAAAGGGTTTCTAAGGAATACTTCTATCTGAAGTATATTTTATGTTGCAGGGGCTATCTTGGTGATTTGATCTGAAATATTTTGTGCACCTTGAATTCAATGTTGGATTAGGATCATGAGATCTGGAATGATTTATCATTGAATGATCTGATATTGGCTGGGCTAGATCTAATTGTGTACACCTATTTTATTCTTTGAATGTCATGATCTGGGTTTCTCTGAAGTCTGGAATAGCAACGCAGTTATGAGTTAATATTTGTAGATCTATAAGCTAGTTCGCTTTGGTGAAGTTGCATACACACGCTGGTTTGGCTCTTCCAAGTAGCGTATGCAAAATAAAAAATATGTTGTTCAGAGATGATTGATCTATTTGATTAGTACTGCTGTTTTACTACTGTCTGTCAATGAAGTCTTCTTAGATCTGAATGTACAACTGAATGCATAAGGAGTTTGACATCTCATTGATTGATTGTATAAGTGAGAAGGGTGATCTCTACTACTCCCTGTGTAAGGCTATATAAATTGATAGTAGATGTTCAATATATTGTTGGGTGGTACAAACTTGATTCAAAAGTTTCATGTTGTAGTAATTTTTAAGGTATATGCAGGTTTGATTAAAGGAAGTAGTGTATACATGCAAGTTGGGTTCAACAAAGTAGCGTATACACTCTAATGCATGATTTTTGAGGTTGCAGCTGGTTCTGAATGATGATGCAGGTTTCTAGGTTCAATACAGTGATCTGGTGACAGTGATCTGATTGTTCACTAATTTTTGGTTGATGCAGTTTGAGTTTAAAAGTTTCTGATGGGTCCAATATGAAAATTTGATGAAACAAGGCCATCATGTGTATTGTTGTGTACTAAGAGCATCCAGTCTGAAAATTTATGAAACGTGGTCCCTAGAGGATGAGAGAAGGTCATAGCCTTCTGTAGGCCAATGCCTATGTACTAGTAAACACATTGGCTAGTACAAGAGCTAGGGGGTTGTAGCTCCCTTCCAATAGAAGCTGGAAAATGAGAGAAGGTCGTAGCCTTCTGCAGGTGGGTGCCTGCGCACTAGTATGAGTCTGCACCAGTACAAGATTGTAAACAGATTTTCTTATTATTAAAAAAAGACAGAGACGACATCAGTAGGTGGTTTTCACCCACATTGGGTTTCCACCTTAAATCTTGGTGTTCATATGTGTTGCTTATGTGTGATGGTTTATTTTATTTTTACTACACTATATAATAAGTTACAGATGCGCTGGTTATATATCATCACATGATAAATTAACTAAATCACAAGTTCTCTGGGTATACGTTGGTTTCACTAATCACAGTAGCATGTACATGCTAGTTCACTTCACAAAAGTAGCATTTACAAATATGTTTGGGAAATGAAAAATTATTGATCTGATAATATTGATTCACCCCCCCTCTCAGTGTTATTTCCAACAGTGTCGATTTTTTTATAATGTTTATTTGATTATTTTATTTTGGTTAACTAATTAATATATTATAGATGTGTATGAAAGTTCCTTCATTTTCTTAGTTCTCCACTATGTCCCCTGCATATCATTCACCACTATGTCTCATTTTTTGTATTGAGCATGCTATGCCATTTTGTTAAAAGTGTATATTTGAGACAATTTTTTGTGTGTGTGTGTATTTCATGGCATATGTTCTATGAACTGGAGTGTTTGTTTATTTGATGTTGAAATGTTAGATTGTTAGGTTAAATTTGCATGCATGTGGTGATGATGCAATATCACCTATGGTGAAGTGATCACTCTGACATGTGGTATTATTGAAGGTGTTTGGCATGATTTTTTAAATACATGTTAGTTAGGCATGATATTCCTAGTGATACATGTTGTTGATGATCATGCAAAACTAGCAAAGTCATGACATTAAATTTTAAAAATATACATTCACACAACTATTTATTGATAAGGTAATATTATTTTATTACCCTAGCCATTACCCCAGACAAAAACCATGGTTTAATCCCTTATATTGGTTCATATAATTTATTATTTCTTTTAACATGTATTCTTTTCTCTTAGGGATGTCACTGTTTTTTGTGGTGTGTATAAAATAGTATGTTTGACTTAAAACATAAGGGCACACCTACCAAAAAGGATGCATCATCAATCGTGACTCCCATTAAGGATGTGCTTACATGATTGTATCACTCTCGAGATTTAATTTCTATATAAATATCATAATTCATGTATAGATAGTTGCATATTTCAACCTTTGAGTTACTTACATATGCAATCTAAGGGCAGCTAGCATTTTTATCATTTGAACCACACACAAGCAGTTAAATAGTTAATTTATGGACAATTTGCAAAACAAAATACACCTTTTGTGAGATAAATAAATATGGTCAACTAGTTCTGATATCACATTCATTTTTTTATTGTTGTTGTGTTTAGTTGTAAGCTATAATTTTCTCCTCATCATTTCATACTAGAGTATTTTAGTTAGGTCTTCTTTCTACTCGAATTTGGTTCATTATCTGAAATCCTTCCCAACATTCAATAACATTATTTTTCTTGAATTCCACTCTCCCACACAACACATCTTTTAACTTAATTTCATTCCATTCATATAAACCCCCCACCCAAACCTTTCTTAGTGTGAAACCAAGAAAAATATCCATTTAGTACTTATTCTATTCAATTTTGGTTCTATTGGGTCAATGCACACCAAGTGTACCATATTTTAGCAATGTTGTAAGTACTGTTTAAGGTTTTTGTCAAACCCCACATGCCCCCTCTTGTAGATTTGTTTCTACATATCCATTAACTACATTCTAACAACAAGATTGCACTTCCTTGAGACTACCCTACCACCTGAACACTTCCTCAACTTATATCTATGTCTTTGGATACTACCTTCACCAACACTTAGCCTAGTGATTCGTCAATTTACTATTTAAATATTTTGAGTATTATATCCCTCTACTTGGGATCATGTGTCTTGGCATGATTGATATTTTCATAAATCAAATAAACCCCTTGTTTTATCCCAAACAAATTGAAATAAGTTTTATCCTTAAGGGCACACTTCTCCAAGCGCATGCCAAACTTGAAAATCACTTTATTACAATAACTTACTTATGTAATAGAAATGTTTTTTTTTATCTTCAAGTTCTATATTAAGTCACTTAATAATTTCAACCTTATGTTATATCAAATCAATACAAATTATAAATATTAGAAATTACTTAATCATGAATACAACACAAGATGAAAAATCAAATTTGTAATCACATAATTTTGGATGGCAAGATACTTTATACAAATATAGAAGAAATTAAATACATGTGAATAAATTTATCACAAAATTGGTACAATCTCTAGTTCTGATGGTGTAGACCATAGGGCTTGCATTTAAAAATCTACAAACACATAAAAATGCACACAACTAACGCACTCCAAAATCAAATAAATTCATTAAAGAATAAAATATTTACAAGAGAACTATTGGATTAATAATTGGCATCTCATTCCTATCTCTCATTCAAAAACACCCCTTCACATGAATCACTGATTTATACAAATGGATCTAAACCCAAAGTTGGTTCTAGATCCTAAACAAACTCCTACAATTTCTCTCTAGATTCCCACCTAATCCCTTATGTCTAGATGAGATCTAACTAATCCTCAAATATCTCTAACTCTCCCAAATATTCTCAAACTCTCTCCTATTTTAAATAATTATCATTCTCTCCTAAATCTATAGGAAAATAAAATAAATAATTAAATACTAACTTAGGGAACCAACTCCCTTGGTAAACATGTAACCCTAGGTTAGACTCTCCTGCATCAAGTTCTCCAAAGTCTGACAAGGTAAAATCATAAAAAACATATCCCACATCAAAGATTGACAACAATGTAGAATTAACAACACCATGTCCTCCCTTGGCTTCAATAAGCTTGTGTCGTATATGCTCTTTACACTAGCATTATTTCCTTCCTTGGGGTTTACAAATGCTATCCATGCTGCATCACATAAGTGCATGGAATGATAACTGTATTGCCAGTCTCCATATATACTTGTCCATTCTAGGGTTTGCGTACTCAAATAATTTAAATTCAACTCTTACATCAACATAAACAACAACAAGTCCCTATAATATCATGAAAAATATAACAACCAATTTGTCTTCTAAGAATGACATCATGCCATACTTAAGATTCATCAATTAAATCTCACCATGATCTTTTCCTTGCCTCACCTCCTATAAGAACAAATTTTTAAAATCTTTCAATTTGTTAGCTCCACCACTAATTTCATCCACTAGGTTCGAAAATATAGTAGTACAACAAGATCAATCATAGTCTTAATCATGAATCACACCAACTCAATGTTCTTCTCTAGGGTCGACAAGCATAGCATAAACCCTAGCATCACATGAGACAACCTAAAATTCATACAAAAGAAACCTCGCCATGAAATATAAAAGGCATCTCTCTCCCCTTTTATTATTCTATGGTTTCCTCATGCACCCTAATGTCATACTACTAAGTTTTCCTCATGAACTTAACTCCTTTCTCCCTATAAGACATCTCTAAGACAATACAATGAAAAGAGTACAATGCTGACAAAATATAAAACAACTTTATCCTCCCTTATATATACAATAGGCGAGGGAGGCTAACATAATAAAGACATAATTACATACAATTCAAATGCCCTCCAAGCATGATCCTCCTTAGGATCGAAGATGGTGCTTTCTCTATCAAGTTGTTGGTCATAAGCTTCCTCTTCCATATTTTACTATCCAAGTGTCCTCATGCAAGATTATTATCCTCTAACTATGTGCCACATGTCCCCAATGCTATTTTTATTTGATTAATAGATGTAAAACCACACTTGAGCACATCATGAGGGCCCCCATTGTATTGGGTAGCTAAATTATGTTTCTATATGCTTATATTTTCACGTTACATTACCATTCTTATTGTAAACATATATTCTCATGCACTAGCTATATTTGTCAACAAATACCCAAATACATGTAAGATAAATCCTTGGGGTTAGATATGAGGAGCATTACACTTATTGAATCTCCCCTCTAATAGTGGATTATTATCATTGTTTCTCAAATATGATCATTAATGTACCACCATAAATCACTTAATAAGAAGTTGCAAAAAATTACACCATTGTATGCCCTTAAAAGAATGATCATGTTGTTGTTATCTTCTGTGTAATAAATTTCCCACTTTTGTTTGTGATATTTGTACATAAAATATTTTCACATGGGTACTCACATATTATTACCCATGAAAGGTATCTTATACAATCCTCCATATCATATTCATTCATGACCGATCTAATGATTCTACCAACCAATCAACTACCTCCTCTCTCTCTCTCTCTCTCTCTCTCCATCTATCTATCTATCTCTCTCTCTATCATGCTCATGCCACTTCTCTCCCTCTCTCTTCCCCTTTCTGTATTTTTCTCTACCTCCCTGCCTCTCCCTCACTCCCTCACTATCTCTAACCCTCTCTCCCCGATTACTCTCTCTTTATCTCTTTTCCTCTCCTTGTCTCTCTATTTCTCTCTTCCTCCCTTTCTCTCCCCCCACCCAAGCTGGATCTCTTTGTCCCTCTCTATATTCTTATCTATCTCTATGTCTCACCACCCCCCTCTCTCTCTCCATATTTACCTATCTCTCTCTCCATATCTACCTCTCTCTCTCTCTCCCCCCCTCAATCTTCCTCTCACTCTATGGATCTCTCTCCCCCCTCTTTCCCCTCATGCCCTTATCTCCCTCAAACTCTCATCTCTCTCTCTCTCTCTCTCTCTCTCTCTCTCTCTCTCTCTCTCTCTCTAGTTACCTTATGCTTTCTCTTCCTATCTCTTCCTCATCACTCACTTTTCATCTCTACATCTCTCTCTCTCTCTCATTCTCTCTCTACCTCTCTTATTTACTCTCTCCCATTATCTCCCCATCCAACTCTATATCTATCTCCTCCCCTCCCTCCTTATCTCTCTCTCCCCCCCCTTCTCTATATATATCTACCTCTTTCACACACAATCTCCCTCCCTCCCTCTCTCCCTGCCTCTCTCTCTCCCCCTCCCTATATTCCTTCTCCCATCTCTAATTCTACTTTTTTATACCCTCCATATCTCCTTCTCTCTCTCCCTACATAACTACCAACCCCCTCTCTCTCCCACCTACCCTCTTTCTTGATTCCCCCCTCACTAACTCAATCCTTCCTTCACAACAACCCCCTTTTAAATCTATTTCTCCCTCTCTCCCTCACCCCATCTCATCTCCCTCCCTCTATCTCTCCTCTCTCTCTCACTTTCTATCTATCTCTTCTCTAATCACTCTTTCTCTATACATCTCCTACCTTCTATGTTTGTCTCCCTCCATCTTTTTATTTTTGTCTCTCTCTTCTCCTGTCTTTCTCTCCCTCTATCTCCGACGTCCAAATTAGCATATACCTCCCTTCTCCTCTCTCTCCTCCCCATCACTCTTTCTCTCTATCTATCTCTCTATATTGTTGGGTGTGTGTTATATTCTTTCCATCACTAATCACACGCATGCCGGGGGGGGTGTGTGACAACACCCCATGTTTGTTGCATCAGGCGCAATAGGGGGTTCACTAGGGGGCACAACCCCCCCTGACTGGGTGTTTTAGGGTGGTGGTAGCCCCACTACACAGGTTCTTGGGTAGTGCCTCAATTTGTCCTTTTCGGACCCTATATTAGTTGGGCGGACCTACTTATGGTAAAATTTTGCATGGGTTTTGCACATGGTTTTGGGTGTGATGGTTTTCTACCCATGGTATTTTGTAGATCCGGTCAAGGGAACTACAATTATGTTCTAATCCAGGGTTAATGGATTTGGGTTTGTGAATGATTCAACATGTATATATATGTATTGTAACATTGAAAGGAATATAATGAAAAATCAATCTAGTAGTCCCCATTTTGGGATCCAAGGGAAAATCCATATGTATTTGTTTTATATTCTTGTCATTGTTTATTTTCTATTTTTAGAAGTCACTTGCAGGTAATTTCTATACAGGGTTAAAACCTACATATTTCCCTATTTTGATCTGTCTATTTCCCCTCCATTTGTCTCTTTCTCCCTCCCCTTCTCTCTCTCTCTCTCTCTCTCTCTCTCTCTTTCTCTCTCACACACACACAGACACGCATACACATACACACACACATTCTGTCTCCCCTCTCTCTACCTCTCTCTTTCCCATCCAACTCTTACTCTATCTTTATCCCTCTCTCATTCTCCCTCTCCATCCTTGACAACAACCTTTCTCTCTCTCTCTAGCCTCCAACACTATCTCTATCTCCCTCCCTTTATCCTTCTCTATCTCTTCTTGCCTCACTCTCTCCCCCTTGCCCACTTCCCTTATATCATTCTCCCCCCCATCATCTCTCTATTTCTCACTTTTCCTCTCTATTTCCCCTCCAACCTCTCCCTATCTCTCTCTTCTGCCTCTCTCTCTCTCTCTCTCTCTCTCTCTCTCTCTCTCTCCCCATTTCCTTTCTATCCCCATTCTATATCTATCTATTTATTCCTCCCTATCTCCTTATCCATCTCTTTGTCTCACCCCCCTATCTATATACTCCCCTCACCCTGATTCTATCTTCCCCTATCTCCCCTTCTCTCTCTCTCTCTCATATATCCCTCACTCCCTCTCTTTCTCCATATCTTTCACCTCCTCTCTCTCAATATTCCTCTCATTTCCCCTTCCACTCTCTCCATCCATCCCTCTCTCCTTATCTCTCACTCTCTACCTCCACCTCTCTCTCTCTCTCTCTCTCTCTCTTCTTCCTTCTATCTCTTTCTTCCACTCTCTCTCTCTCTCCCTCTCTCCCTCCCATCCTTCTCCCTCCTCCCTCCCTACATTTGTCTCCCACATCTCTCTATCTCTCTATTTCCATTTACATATTTCTCTATGTCTCTCCCTCTCTTCTTCCATCGTTGTATCTATCTACCTCCCTCTCTCTCTCTCTCCATCTCTTTCTCTCTTTCTCTTTCTCTCTCTCTCACACAAACACACTCTTCTTTTTTAACTCTCTTCTTCCCTCTGTATCCCCTCCTCTTTCCCCCTAACATTTCTTCTCTCCCTCTCTCTTTTCTTCCCTCTCGCTTCCATCCATATCTATCTTTATCTCTCTCCCTCCCTCTCCCACTCCCTCACTATCTCTATCCCTCTCTATCTCTCTCTTCCTCCCTCTCTCTCCTCCATCTAGCTCTATCTCTTTTTCCCTCCCTATCATATTATCTTTCTCTATATCTCACTACCCCCTCTCTCTCCATTTCTATTTTTGTCCCCCCTAGTCCTTTTATCTCTCCCTTCCCTCTCTATCTCCATATATATCTATATATACCTCACTCCCTCTTCCTCACACTCTCATCATCTTTATCACTCTCCCTCTCTATATCTTCCTCCTCCCCTCAATCATTCCCTCTCTCCCTCCTCCAATTCTAACTTTTTCTCCCTCCTTCATTGACTATCACCTTCCTCTCTCTCCCACTTACCTTCTTTATCTATCCCTCCCTAATTCCCTTCATCCTCCCTTCACCACAACCCCCTTTCAACTTGTCTCTCAGTATCTCCCTCACCCCATCTTCTCACTTTACCTCACTCGATCCTCCTCTCTTTATTTCTCCTCCATCACTATTTTCTCCCCCCTTCACACTCTCTCTATCTCTTCTCCCATCATGCAATCTTTCTCTCTACCAAAGCCTCTCTATATATACATACATATTTCATATTCCCTCACTCCCCCCTATCTCCCCCGCACTCCATCTCTATCTCCCTCTCTCTCATTCTTTGGGTCTCTCTCTTCTCCCCTATTTCTATCCCTCTATCTCAAACCTCCATATTTTTATCTCTAAATCATTCTCTCATCCTAACTCTCTCTCTCTCTCTCTCTCTCTCTCTCTCTCTCTCTCTTTGTGCTTATATCTCTCTTCCCATTACAGATATATCTCTATCTCTATTTCTCATTTTGTCTCTCCCGCTAACTCCCTCTCTCCGCCCCCCGTGTGGGCCCCCCCCCCCCACCAACTCTCCCTCTTTCCTTCCTCTCTATATTTGTTTATATCCCCCTCCATATCTCCTTCTTCCACCCCCCCTTACCCCCTCTTCCTCTCTCTGATCATTTCCCCTCCTTCCTCCTTCTATTTATATTTATAGCCTTCCAAGGGTGTCCAATTTTCTTTAGGGCCGACCTTATCAAATATGCACATGTGGGATTTTCTTCATAAGTACAATTTCCCTTGTCTGATTTGAGTGATCTTTAGGTCAATTTTGGTCGTTTAGAAAAGAGGAATTCAATGCAATAATTATCTCCATCAAATGAGATGTCCAAAGTGGAATTTGACCGCATATTCATATATTAACATCCCTTTCAACTAGGGAGAATTCCACCTGCATCATGTCACATGTATCTGGTCATCAAATCATATCCAATCACAAGTTTCTCATCACCATATATTGTCACTATTCATCTCGATTCATCTCTTGGTTATTCCTACTTATCTCTTGATTGTCCCTGCTCATCTGTTGAACATTATTGAATCTAAAAGAAGAATAATTTGACATTGGAGGGGAGCTCAATCTACCACCCTCTATCCATCGGGGAGCCACTAATACCACCAAGATTTGCTACCAGCGGGGAGCCCAATGCTACCACCCAGGAAACATTAACATGGATCTAAATATATGACCAACATCATCATTAGAGAGCATATCATCATGGAGCACATCTAAACCTAGAACGACATCTGGGAGCATATCGCAACCTAGAATCTCATGGGGGACCTAAACATCTACAACTGTATATCGATCAATAAGTGATATAGGGGAGCTACTAATCAACCCATCCTATTTCCTACCGATATTCCCAATAATGACCCTCAATAGTCATGTGGTAGAACACTTGCATCATAATCAGCTTGGGTTGTACACCCAAAGGACACTCTCAACCCGTTGGCTAGACAGGAAGTGGTAATACCAACAAGCCCAGCTTGGGGGTATGATGGAAACTGGGGTATACTATGCGAAGGCCAATATAGGGGAGAAACATATCCAAACCTATGGGTGACATATATGGGAGAAACATCTATGACCCTATTGTCTAGAGATACCTCAACCCCGGGAGCCCTTTATCTCAATTCCTCACCCTGGGAGCTTAGACAGGGGGGAAGTGTTGGCTCAATGTTCTCGAACAATGATGCTCTCTATAGATCAACAACATATCATCATGCTCATATATGATATTCATCATGTATCAATAGCAGTTGCTTCTTGTTCATATAAGACATCAAATCAAATATTATATTAGAACAAAATATACATATCATGAAAAGGATACCATAGTCATCCTCCCTCTTGAGGAGGTGCCAACTAGAAGCCTAAGCTTCTATCATAAAAAAAAATTGTCTCAATGAAGGTATCTCTTTCCTAGCTATATATATGGGATTCTCTTCCAATAAATTCCCAATATTTGTCATCACAATGTATTCATGTCATATCTAGAACTTGCTCAAACATCTATCAAAAGGATTTCTATATCCTGCCTCATAGCTATTCATTCTAACAACATTGTACTCAACCGCGGTCGTGCTTAAAGCTACACACCTTTCATCCAAAAACATCATTTTATATATCATACTAAGGAAACACTCAGATGTGCTCATCTTATCAATAACGATCTGAATCATCATCAGTATATCCATGCAGTCACATATGACAAGAAGAATATTTCAGATCAGAAATAGTTTATGCCATGGAAATATCTCGAAGGGTGCTTGATGACAACTCAATGCGTATGAATCGTCTCAATTATGAATTCACTCAGGTTCTATGCTCAACATATGCAAACGAGTTTTCAAGGAGAACATCAATGCTTCAATCAATTATGAGGTGCCAAGTCAAGTTCAACAATATCTCTTCACAACTTCTTGAAATTCAATTAGAGTTTCCAAGTATTTATATTTCCACTTTTCAAAAACTCTTCAATAGCTTTGCAATATAGATTTTCTTTTCCAAACTTCAAAAATCAATTCATCATGCCATGATTCATTATTTTGAGCTTTAGAAGCCATCTCCCTCTTACTTTGATCATCAGAGGCTTATTACCTATTAAGAGTAGACCATCAGTATATAAAATCAAAATAAAAGTCATACGTTGGACCCTTTTGAAGTAGAGGTTTAGATCACCACATCATCTTGGCTTCACCAGATAACTATCAATGCAGACATATTACGATCGGGGATCATGCTTCATACAATTATTTCTGCAATCATAACACTTTACCAAACCAACATGCTCAGCCTTACATAAATCAAATTTGTGTAATCAAATTAACTAAGCCAACTTTTAAATGTCGAACCAAAATTAATATCAAACTCATCAATATCACTGTAAGAAATTCTTTAGACCAAGTGGCAGGTAGAGCTCACATCCAAATATCAAGTTATGAATTTATCTATTATCATGCCAACACGTTGTCATCTACCAAGAAATATTAATCCAAACTTCATCAAGTCATCCTCATGATCATAATATAAGTCACTAGATGCAAATACATACACCAAGAATAAGTCATGCAGGTTCCATCCATTTATTGTGATATTACTTCATACTGAATCACAACTATCAATACTTCAACCATTGAATCAAAGCTAATGATGTCAACACAAAATACCAATATAAGTCATTGAAAGTGACTATGCCCACATAACATTGTTTTCAAGTCAAATAAAATATTTAGTCATCAGGTCAAATCCCAAACTTGCTATCATAGTGAGATTTATAGCCCAAACATATCTCAATCATGAACTCAAACTTCTAAATCATTATCAAGCATCATGTTAGAATTCCAAATACTAGTTATTTATATTAATCAACCAAATTTAGTGAAACCCTTGCAACTGTTATCAAATACCATCATACACAAGCCTTAATGGATAGATCACAATATGCATATCCCGGTCCCCTGCAAACACAAGTTTAGTCAACATATTTACATTATAGAAAGTCAAACATTCAAACTTTCCTGCTCATAACACTTCTTGTTTTCTTCTCAATGTCTATAGTACTCACATCCTTCAGGTGTGCTTTTGATTTTATGCACAAAGCTTCACTCTTGTGTCTTATAGGTGTAGTCGGACCCATAGGACTTCCTACAAGAGATGGGAGGCTATAGTTGCACCCTTGAGCTTACTTCCATGCAAATGAGAGCTACAATCACACCTGTAAGCATGCTTCCATGTGACTAAGGTTTGGAGTAAAGGAAAACTCTCTCTTTTCAGATCAGATCTTTGTTGCAGATCAATCAATATCAGATATTTATCAATTCATGCACATAAATCATATGTTAATAGTAAAGGATATAATAGGGATGAGGATATTATGGAGAGATTCTCCCTCTGAATTGGAAGCCACTTCAGTCATCTTAATTCAAGTGATCAATTTGTCTATAATACTATTATGCATCAGCAGATCTGTTAGATCGCAAAGTCAAACTATATCAGATATGCATCATGGTCATATATGTTAGCATCAACTACTTCACCATTACACCATGACATCAATTAAGGGATAAAGCCAAATGATTAGGGCAAGTGACAAGTGTAACATCATACTTCAAAGATCAATATTAAGTAGCTTCATAGAATTAAGAAATTCATTATGTCTAAAAGGTAAGATACTTGTTCAATACCAAGTGAATCATAAATCCAAAACATTTTCATATGCATGAGCCATTTGTGCATGAGACAATCTCATCATGCCTTAGGGCTTACCTTGCCATTTAATATTATAGTTGAAACATAACATTGAAACAATATACCATGCAAAACTTGTAGTATTCAAATACCTATGCACCTTCTTATTTTACATAGGAAACTTGTAGCAATTTGTCACATTTTAATCAAGTGTCCCTTTACCTTTTACAACATTAGTTCTTCTCTTCCTGCACTAGCCATCTTTCCCACATCTCAAATGATCCTCAAGTGGGATCCACTTATCATATATCATCAACAAGTTAGAAGCATCCAAATACTCAAATATACATGCAAGAAGTATAAGTAATACAATAATCAAATCAATAAGTCTAAACAAATGTAAAGACATAACAAAGAATCATAAATTGAAAAGTACTTATCTTTAATGAGAGGTGATCATCTCCCTCTTGAACTAGCCTTCAAGAACCATCACTATCCATAGTCCACTTGATTACTTCAATATATATTCATCAAATTCATCAGTAATCAAGCCTAATAGAAACCATCCCATCTAGGGATTGTTCAAATCTATCATAAGTTCTTGAACATCTTGATATTGACCATGCTAGGGTTTCTAGATCTCATATCTCATATCCTTTTATAAACTAGGGTTTCTTTCAAACCCTAACCTCATAATATCCATCAAACCCTAATACACAAATGTCCTAGGGTTTCCTTCTAACCGTAGAATTATTTTAGGTCTCCTCCATCCTCTCTTGCATCAATGGTAGCATCATAGGGGTGATCTCCTTGAATTTTCTTCAGCCAATTCTGATACCATGTTAATTTTTCTTAGGGCTATATTGTTCTTTGCTTTGATAATTGCATTTATTCATTAATACGTTAAGTTCACCCCATAAGATCATAACATCATTCATACTTACATCATTATTCATAAGCATATGAAACTCTATATAAAGAACGAAATCATCATCATTAATGCAGTGGAACATAATGAAACAATAGAAAAAAAACATTCACACATAGAGACACCACGATTGGTCGAAGACCAGGGAAAACCCTACTATGGGGAAAACCCTTTCAAATTATTCTTCTTATTCGAATATCATCGAATGATTCAACAAAAGAGAGTACAATGATGCATATCTTAATCTATACAACTATCCATCTCAAACACAATAACATAATATCCATGAAATGAACCCAACAATGCTTATACACAAAATTATGATTCTGAAGCCTGTAATGAATTGTCCTTGGCTACGGTCAACTATCAAAGACTACGATCACTGAGTGAAATATTCATACAACTGAAATTTCATAATTTGGGTCCCAGTTTCACGGAGGAGGAGTCATGTGTGAGACTGGGAAGGTTCCAGTCGCTCCTTGGACCCTATAAGCTAGTGACTGTAGTCTACAACTAAGACTCAGAAACCCTAGATGTCAATCGCATGGAAGAGGCAATGAGCATGTGACTAAAAGCCTCAATCGCATGTTTGATTTGGTTAGTGTGTGATTGTGGTCGAGTTCTTCCTATGTCGTTCTTGCGACTGAGGCCCAAAACCCTAAAACAGAGATGCGAGCTTCAGACCCTGCAATTTCGGCTTCGAGTGAACCCATTCCTTTGTAGATGAGGCTCAGATATGTGTGAGCCAATGTTGGCTATGTGGGGCCTAACCTAGGTTCAGTAGTGAGTTTAGCCAAGCAAATCCTGATACTACTGGCCCTTTCGGCAATAGTCCGCGAAGCGCGGACTGAGGTCTCACCCGAAGTAGTATGGGAGGGTGTTGGAACTAGGTTTCCGCACCCTGGGGATGTCTGATATGGGTGATATGTACATGATTCAACCTTCGCGATTACTAGATTACGTGCATCAGTGGGCTCCTAGCGTCCTGTGGGATTGCCTTCGTGCAGATCCAACCGCAATGTGACCAGTCTTAGTTACCCAAGTCTTCCTTAGTTAGGTTCTGTTCGTTAACTACTTAGAAATTTTTCATACATAAACATACATACAAGTGCACACATATTAATAAAAGGATACCATTATCGCCGAACATCAAAATATAGATCTATGAAACAGATGCACAATATGCTGAATCAACTTAGCTTTATTAATGATCCTTTTCAAGTTTAATTCAATACAGACTCGACTTTGCCCTACGCACTTAGCTGCAGGGGTCCGCGCACTCAGCTGCAGACTCTACTAGGCTTCTACGCACTCAGTTGTAGAGCCTTTAACTACTACTACAACCCAATACCTTTAGATCCACTTCTATCCTCTAACCATGCCTTTGCATCTATCTTTTACTTGCCTAACACACAGAACTGTCTTTACACTTAGAGCCTCACTCTATTTATACAATCCCCTGGTCTGCGGACCATGGATAGGCTGACACAACTTTACATTATTTTAGGGCGGAAAACCATATGACTCATCCTAAACTTTCACGCTCAGCACCCGCATTTCGCGGGGTCTTTACATTACATTGACCAAAACTCGGTCTTTAAGCCCCAAAACCATGCTGTGAGGGGATCTGCTACCCAACAGGCCCCCAGCACAATCATCGTGACTCATCCCGAGTCACTCGGCTGGTGCAACGATCTTGGCGCGAAGTCCATCCAGGAGGTCATGTGCAGCTTGGGTATTCACAGCACACTGTTCGGCTGTCTGTTGGATCTGCTCTACTCACTTGGCTGAATGCTCATTATCAGGGTCAAATCCCTATTTTAAAGCATGCATAGCTTTCATCTGTGCGAGTTTTCCTTCGATGTCGGCCGTGATCAGGAAGGCCTCATCAATCCAGGGCTGGACGTGTGCTTTAAGTATTGCCTCTTTTTAGGGTGCGACATCCACTTGTTACTTCAATGCCTTCGCCTACTGTAGCTTCACGAGCCACTAGGTCAGGACTATTATTTGCGCCATCCTGTGCACACTATCATATTGCATTTGAAGCTCTTGCGCCTCTGTTTCCACCCGCTATATGGTGGGGTCCTCCTGTAACGCTGTGAGGACCCCGAAGGATTCTTCCAACAAAGTGGTACAGCTCTGTACTGCCTGTTCAATTTCTTCCAACCCTTTTTGGACATCGCCAACGCACTGTTCTCAAACTTCTAGGGGCGTGGATGAGTGCGCCTTTAATCGTAGTTCAACAATTTGCGGGTTGAGATCTAGCTGGATCCTCGTAGCTTCCTCCTTTGCCTCGTGGAATCCATTGGCCAACTTGTGGATCCGCATTCCTATTGGTAGGTCTATCATAATTTCCAGCTCTGGGGTGCAATGACATGCTTCCTCTACAATCTGCTCCAACTGCTGGTTCTGTGCCACCGCTTCATCGCGTTGTAGGCTAAGCTGCTCGATGTTGATTCACTATTCACTTAGCATTTGCACTGCGCATCCTTCCCTAGCGCGAAGTTCTGCTATCGCTCCATCCTGCAGCTGGTATAAAATATCCTGTGGAAGGGCAGCCAAGTTTAGGTCGAGTCCCTTGATTTGTCCTACTGCGGCTCTATCCTCCATGTTGTCTGCTGTTAGTGCTCCTTCTGGCAGCGTGACGGTGTTGGCCATTTTGGCCCGCAACAACTGCTCTATTGCCGATGTTCCCATGGCACCGTAGATGGCTACCATTCCCTCTTGTGGGAGTCACACCTGAAGTCCCTGCAGTTGTGCCCTGAGTGCCCCCAACACATTCTGCTACTCTGACATTGCCTCCTGCAGCGCTTCCCTAGTGACCTTGCGAACGGTGTTGCTGATGTCATATAGGTCACCCTCTGTTAGTGTAATAGGTTCCCCATCCAATTTGGAAGCCTTGGTCTTCTTCCGGGGCCCTGTCCGTTCTGTACCGTGTGGCCATTTCAGTTGTGTCGATGATGTGTTTGGGTCCACGCCTTTCGCCGTATCGTCTGTCTTGTGGTCAGGTCTAGGCCTCTTCCCACCTGCGTCGTGGTTGCCCCAGTTGCCAGTGCTGCTGCTGCTTTTTCCGCAGCCTTGGTATGCTCCACGGCGGCCTTCGCTGCCTCGCAGGAAGCCCTTACCTCCTCGGCAAACTGCTCGTTCCGCTTCTGTTGTGCTAGCAGCTTGGTGGTATCCTTTTGTCTTTGAATCGTAGTCTCATGGTGCGCTGCCAGATCCGGGGCACACCATTTGGGTGGTCATGAGTCGAGGACTGCGAAAATAGCATCATCAATCATGAGGAAGGGGAGTTTGGTCCATTTTTGCTCCAGATCCTTCCACACCCTGATATACACATTGTGCATATCTACCTTAAAGTCTGCAAAGCTCCGCAGGCTGTCGTATACCATGGGGGATAGGCATGGCCATTTGTTGATTCACATCTGTACGCTCACCTCCATGAGTATCCAAAAGATCTTGGTCTCATGGATTCGCGTACCATCCCTTATTGCCCAAAGCGACGTGTATTTCCCTGCCTCTGGCAATTCCTAGTTAGGAGGAGGAAACTGACTGTCCTTCAGAAATTCCCCTGCAACCAACAAGATGGATAAGAGCAACCACGCGTAGTGGAAGGTCTTACCCTGCTCCTGGGCCTCCTTGCAGTTTGTCAGGAACTCCTCGCAGAGGAACTGCGCCCAGTTGAACTGTACCCCCTCGGCGCATTGTTTGGCTAGTGCGATGACCATTGCTGGTACCTCATTGCCGCGGAATTTTCTCATCACTTTTCCTGCCAGTAGCTGGGTGGCTATGCACACCCCTTTGTCTTGAATGCTAGTAATGACGTAGCCCCTCTACTTTTTCTCCAACTTCTATTTCTTCTTCATGGCCTCTGCAAGCGCCAAGTCTCCACTTTTTCCTGCTATTTTCACGGGGTCCCTTCCTATACAGGGAAGCCAAGAAATCCTATGAATAAGCTTCGCCATGATGGGAATATGCTCCTCCAGCCACAAGTACCCATCATGTACTAAGAAAAGTAGTTGCCTGATGAAAAATATTGTGATTGGTGCCTGGTGAAAGTGTTGAATCCATAGTATGTGGAATAGCCCAACCTCCTCCACACCGCGCAACCATTTTTGCAGCTTTAGCACTGTAACTGACCCTTCCTTACTCTGTTTCATGAGTTGGTTGGTCTCCAAATGTGGGAACTTTTCGCTGTCCGTGAGGTCCCAATATTCAAACTTCATCGTGGGCACGCGGCACAAAATCAATACTTCAAAAAGAATTCCATCTGGGAGAAATGGGGTTTGGAGTGCGCTCTTAATGACATCCAAATCTTTGGTTACTTTTACTCTCCCTTTCCGTGGAGGGACATACTTGGGCAGTTTTGTTGCAGCGCGCACTGGCTGAATGTCTTCCTCCATTTCTTCATCCGCCTCAATTTCTTCTACGAATGCTTGGAGATCCTCCTCCTCGTCATCTGTCTCAAGATTAACAGTCTTGCCCTTGTCTTCCATAGAAAATTTACCAAACCACAGATTTCACAGAGACATATGGACTGATCCTGCTGCCTGTGGATCCTTTTTGGGCCTCAGCGTCTGGGGTGATTTAGGAATTTCCGATGCATCCCCCACTAGCGGCATCGGGCTCTACGTGGCTCCCTTAGTTTTTGACATCATTCTGTTAAGAAAATCCTATGTCTCCTTCGGCAATGTCTCAAACACTTAACTTGCTCTCAAAGCCTCCAAAATTGTCAGGTCCATACCCAATTGATAGCGAAACAACTAAATTCTCAAAACACCAAAGGTTGTTTGGGGGAGAGCCACGTGTGATTTATAAGCCTTTTTGAATTCAAATTTGACCATTCCCCCCTTAGTTGGCTCATTAATGCGGGATTGGCAGCAGATAGTCCCAAATCTAGTTTTGACTTCGTGTCTTAATTGCCCACTTCCTGCTCCTCGTTGCCTTAAATTGGACCTCTTGTCATGAACAATGACACCAACGGTCACCTCCTAGCCTACTCGCACAGCAGTGCAGCCCCCTATGCGTGGCTGCTACCCTTGTGACATACTGATCCTACACACAACCTCCGTATCGCGCAACTCCCATACAGACTCTTTTATAGTCCCGTGCTCTCTTTCAACTACTTGGAGCGTTGAGACTGTGCTTTCTACAGATAGTCAAGTGGTCGCACCACCAATGCGAGGCTTCAATTCACCTTCTAGCCTGGTCCGCGGGCCCTCCTCAATTACCCTCATGCCAGTCATCACCTCACATTCTTCCTTATGCTGTGCACTCCCCTTTTGTCTGATAAGGTGCGGTCGCAGCCATGGTAGTAGAGCCAGAAATTCTCAGTGACAATCTTCTAATGTGGTGGTATCGCTGCCCATATCTTGTCTTGTCCTTCTATCGACGCGACATGCTTGCGCGATTTTGGTTTCCAGTTTTTTGATTTCCACGTCCATTAACATGCTTTTCTGCCTCAGTTGTACCCGATCTTCTTTGAGTTCATGAAGCTCAAGGTTTCCTCGCCGAATGGCTTCTTGAATCTGCATATGTTCATCCTCGCGTGGCTGCATAATTCCTTCATTTTGGTCCTCGCGTCCTATCCCAATTATGGGAGCTATTGCGTGAGGATTCCTTTCCCCCAAAACTATGGCCTTGACTCTGCTCGTCGTCTTCAGAATCATTTCTGTGCTTAGGTTTTCGTGCATGGCCCTATAGGCCCATCGGACTGCTAGTACGCGCAGGTCCCAATTGGTTCGGCTTGCCTGGTGGACCTTTTTCAGGATTCCTCATACCTTCTTGAATGCTTCTACGTGGAACCTCTGTGGGGCGCATCACTTTTCCTGCTACTGCGTCCTTTTCTGATTTTTGATTCCTAGTTTGGGGTGTGTTTGTGTGGACTGCATAGCACACATCTATACCCATCGACATAGGTGGGTGAGCAAGCTGCTCTATCCCGTCTGCCCAATTCTCATTCGAAACTAGGGGCTTCCAAACTGTAGGCACATCATCCTTCTACATCCACGTCAGTCTTCAAAATTTACTTGATGGGTACCCCACCATCGTGCAGGTGTTGCGCACAATGCCCACTTCAACACATCGAACCACTGTTGTTCTGGTACTATGCTTTCAAATTTGCTCAGGAATTCATCCACCGTTGTCAGTCCATCATATGTCGGTAGCTCTCATGCCTCTGTTGTCACACAACGCAGTGATCTAACCATCATGTTGCAATTTAGCATTGTCACTTCGTACAACCGATTCTGCCAGTGCTCTACTTCTTCGTCTGAATTCGAAGTGCAGGAGCTTTCATGCTCCCACGAGATTCTCCCATCTGTAGTCGGATTCACCTGATCCTGGTCTCGCACAGTTATCTTGTAAATACAATCCATCTCATCATTGCTTTCATTGTCACGCACTGGTTGAGTTTAGCACGCTCCTTTGGCTGGGTCTAGTGGGACTACTACGCGTAGCAACTTTTTCTTGAAGATCATTTTGCGCTTCTTCAAATTGATGACTCCGTTCATATCAGTGGCCCAGTCGATTCCTAACAACACGAGATAGGGATTGCTATCATCAACAATCTCTATCACTTCAAAATCTGTCTGTGTGCTCACGCCTTCAATATCAACTATTACCCCTTGCAACCTCCCCATGGGAAAAATCTTCTGTTGGTTCACCATTCATAATTGAATAGGGGACCACTGCAATGCGGGCCTGCCCATGCATTCCCATGTTTGCTTCGGCAACACATTCATGTCCAACCTTAGGTCTAAGATTACTTGATCCATTTCATACTCACCAATCTGCACAATCAATCTCATCTTCCTTCCAGTACACAAGGCATGCTTTCCCAATTTCTGGACTACCCATGGTTCTCCTGACCCCGCGCACCGAGTGATCAGCTCCTATAGTCCCTTAACTACCTTGTTGTCGCGCAGTAGTTTCATGCATGTCTCCAGAAAGGTAGTAAGCATAGTAGGATCCATCCTTAGCTCTGGTTAATCCTTACGTCTCCTTTGCGAGTTCTAAGTCAAACTCAGGTTCCTTTGCAGGAGCCTTGCAAACCCATGTATCTCCCTTGAGCTGCTTCCCCTTATCTTCCCTGTGGTCATGTCGCTTCTGAGCATCATGTTCACATTTGGGTCTTCTTCGTGCGCTTCAGACCTCATCTTTTGGATATTCTGAGTCGGAGGAGGCTGGAGTACCCCTTTTTCATGTATCTATGTGATCAATGTAGGACAATCTATCATTTCATGATCAAACTAAGCACAGTATGAACATGATATCCTTGTCAGGTTGGTACAATCACCGGCATAATGCCCTGGCCCTCCGCAATTGTAATAAATTAACTGTCCACAGCCCCTTCTTGGTCCCATTTCTCCTCGTCCTCAACCTCACCCATGAAATCCAATGTGCTCCATCCCCGTAGCTGGTCGAGGGCTCGCATTTCTGTCTGCATCCGATAGGCTGAGGTCTAATCCATCATTAACTCATAACTACAACAAGTCTGCTCGTCATGGCCTACTGACCTGCAGAAATTACAAAACAATTGCTGGGGAGTCTGTGTATACTTCTGCAACAAATGACAATTATTTGTCGTGTGTTTTCCTCCTATCTCACAGATTGCGCACCATAACGTGGGTGTCACACTTGGCCCTGCCTGTGCCTCTGGTCTCAATGGAATTTTCCCCCCTCCTACCAAGTAGTTCGCAAATACTGGGCAGTGGTCCTTGTCATGGCCCTGGCCTTTGCATTTTATGCACCATACTTCCTTGTGCGCCTCTGGCCATGGTCCTGCTTCAAGCTCTGCATTTCCAGGCAGAGATTCTGTAGTTGCGTGTGGATTTGTTGAACTCCCAACCTAGGATCTTGTATCAGGGTCTCATGCAACCTCATCGCCATTTCCAATGCTTCGACCTGGGTTGAAAGCTTCTGTTGTGATAGCGTCATCATTAGGTGCGGTGTCAGATATGCCACAAACCATACGTGGTGCTTCACATCTGTTAGCGTCATATTAGCCTCGTAGATCGTACTCTTCAGCCATTGATCCAGATCCCAGGGGGTCTCACCTAGAAGCATCGCGATCTCTTTAAACCCGATGATTGACTGTGTCTCTAATTTTGGCCGGCTAAATTCTCTGTTCAACGCATTCTGGATCTCTACTATCCCTGTGTTTGGGTGGTCATTAGAGTGCTTGATATAGCATGTTAATGCGTGATCGTGCAGCACGCTCACTAATGTAGCCTTCTTAATGTTGTCATCTGAAACCCCTTGCGCTTCCCATACTACTCTTACCATGAACCAGAACTGGTCTAGATATTCATTCCCTACTCCTCTATATACGGGTAGTTTGATCGCGCTTGCCATGCTAAACTGTGGGGGTAGTGGAGGTGGAGTGGGTGGAGATGGAGGTGAGGGAGGTGAAGCGGGTGGTGGCATGGGTGGAGGTGGTAACTACGGAATGTGTTGCCTTATCAAACTGACCGCACTTCTCGGAGAGACCCAAGTGAGCTTTTCCTCGCTCTCTCACAAAGGTGAAATTAAGGGACTGTTTCCTAATTCCCTGCTACCTTTGTAGATCTTTCCGCTCCGCGTCGTCCCAAACATTAATGTATTCACATAACCCGTTTTTCACATAACAACATCTTAATCTAGGTATTCAAAGATTTAATATACTTACCTCGCGGTCCCTTGAGAAAACGTCATTCTGCCTTGCTATAGCTCACGGTCGTGTCCACTGCAAACTCAGTGATAAATCCCCCTGTTATTCAGTTGAGCTAATGGTGCACAGCTCGCATGATCTGGTCTTCTGATGCCTCTAGTTTGTGCACTAATTCCGGAGTCCACACTATCGGTTGGTTGAGCTTACACCTTCCCTGGCTGTCAACTAATCTTTCAATCCACTCATATAGTTTAGAGGGAAAGGATGCAAAGAAAATCTTGTGGATTTCCGTATACACATAGTGATCCAGCAACCTTTTCTTAGATACTTGTGGAGTTCTGTTTTCCTATGTCGCGAACTCGTGAATCTTCTGGTCCAACCACTCTTCAATTTCCTTCTTTGTTGGGTTCCAGTGGCATGATATCAGACATCCTTTAGGCAGATCCTGGTCCCGGCAACTGAACCATTTGTTGGCTACATGGGGCTTGACCCAGGTTCAGCAGTGAGTTCAGCCAAGCAAATCCCGGTACTACTGGCCCTTTCAGCAACAGTCCGCGGAGCGCAAACTGAGGTCTCACCCGAAGTAGTATGGGAGGGTGTCGGAACCAGGTTTCCACACCTTGGGGATGTCTGATATGGGCAATAGGTATGCGATTCAACCTTCACGCTTACTAGATTACGTGCACCAGCGGGCTCCTAGTAGTCCACTTGGATGCAGCAGTCACAACATACAAGGTAAGATAAAACATACAACACTCACATAACAATCCAAACGAGTGCAACAGTTGTTACAATAAGGTTCATGTGAAAGGTTTGTCTGATGTCCAGTAGAGCAGTCGACATGGATGAGACAACATTAACAACATATACAACACATTCCCATTAATATATTATGCATTAAAACAAATGAATCAGTTCAGATGTAGAACACAGGTTAAAGAAACATAAATTACAAGTGTTAAAGATCAATCTTACAACAAATACAATACATGTGTGAAAACATGTTGGCCTGTTAATAGGCTTCTGAATTAAGCGAAAGTTCCAAAACACATAGGTACACCATACATCACTAACCCTGTCAATGGGGCATTGGAGCCACTACTTACTCCTCAAAGAAAAGATTGCAGACTCTCTTGGCTATGTGGGAGGAGTTGAGGTGAAAAGTCCTTTCATGTAAAAATGAGGGGGGTATTTATAGCCAAGGGTGACACTGACCCTTATGGTTGTTTGATTACCCTCATGATTGTTTGACTTCCATGAATTTTCGACTTACATGACTTTATGTTCAACAAGTGGGTCTCTTGGACTTACATGTTACACACATTGATTGACAACAATCCCATATTGGAGATGTGGGCAACATGACTCATGACTTGACTCAACATGACTTGACATGACAATGCTACTACATTCGTGCTGTTGCTAGAGTGCATGTCGAGCTATAGTGTTGCTGAGTGATGGATGTCTTCATGGTGTATCATAGCTTCACCTTCGAATGGCAAAGTGCACAGAGTCTTCGATGGTCCTTGGTTCGCTTGATGAAGCTTTAGCATGTTGTTCCTTGCTTTCATGCTAGAAGGCTTGACAGGCTCACTTGCTCGCGAAGGTGCATGTTCGTTGCATTCGTCTATTTCGCATGCTTCATTCATTCATTTGTTGGTGAACTTGTCCATTTGCATGTGCTCCCTTCGTTCATCCTATTCGTTGTCTTGACATGTTTGTTGGTGTACCTGTACCTGCAGTCACTCATGACGAGACAACATCAAATCCAAAACGTCCTAGTCTACCATGAAACATGATCATTTGAAAGCAGGTGGCTAGGAGAGGCCACAAGGATGCGATGCGGGATGATGGCTCTGGGAAGTTGGTGATGAAAACTGTGCAAGTGTCACCGAGATATGGAGACAGACAACCTGAGTTGACAGTGACTTTTTGCAAGGTATGGCTCGGTTGGGAGGAAGAATTGCACAAATTTTTGGAGGGACGGTTCGGGCTGCAGGAGGGCAAGGCAGGTATGCTCTGCGCAATTTACAGAATGAACAGTGAGCAGGGGTTGGACAACAAGATTTGCACAAATTTCCAGAGGAACGGGTCTGGCTGCATGAAGGGTTAGCAGGCAGGGATTGTGTAGTTTTTCTGGGGAACTGCCCAGGAGACTAGCATCCAAAACTATGCAATTCCTAGAGGGAACTACCAGTTGGCTGCTGGGGTCACTGGCAGCCAGAACTGCGCAATTCCCAGAGGGAACTTCCAGTTGGCTGCTGGGGTCACTGGTAGCCAGAATTGTGCAATTCCTAGAGGGAACTGCTAGTTGGCTACTGGGATAACTAGCAGGTAGATTTGCACAATTCCTAGAGGGAATTTCTAGTTGGCTACTGGGGTCACTGGCAGCAGAAACTACACAATTCCTGGAGGGAACAGGTAGTTTGCTGCTGGCTGGGAAAACTGCACTAAGGCCGGAAGGCCAACCTGCTGATCATCTCTGCACAATTTCTGAGATGAACTTACTGATGGGCAGAGGGAGGCCTGCTCATGAAAACTGCACAATTTCTGAGATTAACAGTCGGTTGACTGTCCGAGTAGCCAGCATGAGTGCTGCTTAAGTTGCTTACAGGCAGCTCAACTTGGAAGAACTAGCTTGGTGCTTCTGCACTGTTTTGGTTGATAGTCAATCAAGTCAAAAGGAGGGTAATGGTCTAGCTGTCAATGAGGAGTCTGGTTGTCAAAACTTCAGCAAAAATGACTAAGTGTGTGGACAGTCGAAAGACGCTTAAGTGATCACACGAACACACACTCGCATGACTTGACGACGAACGACCAAACCATCTAGACACACATGTTCAACATGATCGACCGATGGTGCAAGCAACAATCGCAACACTCGTGATTGATCGTTCATGATGGAGACAATGCTTGCACGACAGTGAATGTGACTCTGTGTGGTAGTGTGACAGATGCTTTCATGGTGAACACAACAAACACATATGAAGTAAAGACTTTGAGCATAACCAGAACATGGTCGTAGGAATGACTTGGACATTAGCATGCAGAGACTTGGATGGAATAAACAACCAAGGCGAATGTAAAGGCTCACACAAGCTCATGGAGTGAACCCGATTGTGTGCAGTCATCAAGTGAAACTCTCCAAGGGAGGCTCCAAAATTGGTGCAGGCCAAAATTTTGGAGGGTGGTTGTAGCCGCTACAACACTTGGTGATACATTGGTAGAAATCCAGCTTCTCTATTTCGGTTCATTGCTATCATAGGACCTTGGCCCTTCGGGGAGTATTGAATCGATGAGTAGGTTACTTTAGTTTCCCCACTTACCCCATGGACATACATGGTTCACCCTTTTCCAACTCATTCAAACACAAAAAGTTCAGCTTAGATCTTAGTGTTTCAAATCCAGGAAGGTAGTTTAGCTCACGAGTTGAAGATTTTCAAAGTATAAGTTTTCATCTCTAGTGTTGCTCCACTACCAACAAGATTGTATAGTACCCCGGTGGAGTCACACAGGAACACACACATTGCTCCACTACCAACGAGCCTGTTCAGTATCTTGGTGGAGTTGCATGCATCACCTCTTTGTGCAGGAAGCTTTTCTCTTTTTTCGTATTTGTATTTTTTTAAGAGAACTGTGCATAGGAACTTATTTATTTTTGGGGCAGAAGAGGGATCCCGAATTATTGAGAGAAGAAGAGGTTGTTCCTTCAGAGAAGCATGTAAGACCTCTGACATAGGTTTGCTCGTTTAGATTTTTCCCCTTCTCCATTTCTACTAGTTGGATTAGCTTAAACACACATAGCAGAAAGCTTAGTATAGGCATGGGGCTTCCTAGTGTGGACACAGGTTCATGGTTGGACCAAAGATTTCCTTACAGATGGTTTGTATTTTCTGTTATGACTTCATCGGTCGAAGGTTGTAACCAAGCATAGAGAAAATGGACATAAGATGGGCCAAGTGCTGTAGTGTCACAAGTTTCTTCAAAATTTAGCCACATACTCTATTCAAAATCTAGAATGTAGTAGTTGGCAACACTTATTTCTAGAAATAAAAATAGTAATATATCAAACAAAGAAAATGAACATGAACAAAAATAGTGAGCAGAGTCAAACACAACGAAAGAAAATATGATAAGCAAAACAAACCAAATGAAAACAACAATTAGCAAGCAGACTACGTACATGGCAGGGCGCGACTTGGCCTATTGAAACTAGTGTTTGAGGACTTAGCCATTGACAGGAAGATTATCAATCCTCCCGTCAAGTGATTGCAAATGATACATGTGTGAGCCAAGTTTGTCGTGGACCAGTGCCAGTCCACCAGGCTCCGCTACTGGAACCCGGTGGAATTCGAGAAGACCTACAAGTGAAGACAACACCATTGTTTCAGGTATTGTGTGCAACATGGGCTTGGATGATGGCATGGGGTAGTTGTTTTTATTCCAGGAAAGGCTTACATTTCTGAAGTCAATGAATAAGCGGATCTTCTGAGATTTCCTACGTGCAGGATTTAAATTAGAAAACCATGTATGATCTCGAACTTTTCAAGTAATCCAAACACTTAAAATGTTAGTCAATCTTTTCGGCAAAAGAAGAATAAAAAACATGCATGTGATACCTGTTCTTAGCTACAATGGATTGTCTCCACCTTTACCTAGAATCTCATGTTGGATTTCTCAGGTGCAATGGGTACTCAGGTCATCATCTACTCATGCAGACCCATATTGGTACTGTTCAATCAAGTGGTCAACAATTGGTTGCTGATGCAGTGTGTAACTTGTACCAAGATTGGCCATCTTGGGATCATGGTGGGTTCCTAGGTTTCTCTGTGTGTTCATGGTGTTGTTCCTTCGTGTGTTCAGCACAAGTGCTTCAACATCATAGTTTGTGACTTTGGACTTGAAAAAACTTGAAATCATGCATGGTTCATTATTTTGGATGGCTGAGATACACTCAGTCCTTGAGCCATTATGTGTTCCTATTTTTCCAAGACTCATGGCCCATAGCTTGTCTGTATATGGATCATCTGGTGTGCTGGTACTACTGCTACTGCCATTGTTGCTACTACAGCTACTACCAGGAAAAAAAGAAAAACTGTACAAGTGTCATTATCATCAGTTGGGTGAGGAAGGAGTCCCAACTTCTTGTCTGATGAGGTTGGGGTTTTCCATGTAAGATAACACTCCAATGTCTTTTCCAGGAAGCAATTGGAAAACATGAGTTCTACGAAGGCCAATGGTTTGTTCTCGTTGTTAAGGGGAGTTACATTGTGTTTCATATACCTCTCTAATAACACCCGGATTTTATTACATCTACCCTTGTACGAAAGCCACATGTGAGACCAATCCGTGGCAAAGTATTCATCTAGCTTGTTGGACCAGTCTTTGTTGAGCAGCAGACCATATGCTTCCGTTATGTCTGTACAACAACTATGTTGATGCACTGGTGGACACGACTGTCATGGGATATTCAGATGATCACGTCTCATAGTTCACCAATGGATGGTACTGACATTCTATCAAGTTGGATGATTCTTGCGGATGTTTTGCGCCTTCGTGCATTGATCTTCTTAGCAATGGAGAGCGACATGACATTGGCTACCGCACCAAAATGAACCAAGAAGTTGTGGACATTGTAGTTGAAAACTTCAAATAAAAGTAGGAATGTGGGGAAACCTGAGTTTGATTCTTCCATTCGGAGTGTATTGAGCATAGTGGATAGTGATCCAGGAGGTGTGCTTGCTCCCTTGCTGGTGGAGGTCATGATGTTGGTTGTTGTTTGTCCCAATGTGCGCAGCAGGATATCTCGCTGACTCTGGACTTTTGCTAGCTTGAACAAACTAATGTTCGCACGAGTTTTCTTCATGTCATCGACTATGTTGTAATCCAGAGGTGGTAGACTCATTGAGGTGTTCAGGGTGGAACGAATGCTCGTGCTGTTCGACAAATTGTTTTGCAATTTGTTGCCTATGGACGTGCTCTTATCCAATGTTGTCTTCCAAGACTTGCTTTGTGTTTGTTGAGGTATCTCGTGGGTTGGCCTTGTTTATAAGCTATCTCACCTTCTCTTGCATCTCCCCAAGTTTAGGGGGATCCCCTTTACTCCTAAGATGGTAACGATCATTTTGCTTTTGGGGCTACTTCTTGATGTTTGTCTTTGAGACTACTTGCAAGCACTGGTATGTGTTCACCACATGTCGAGAACTTGGTGCTTCATCAGATGCAACCTCTTCGTTATCATTAGTGTCTTTCGGCTTCTCCTGTATGTCACAATCCACATCGAGTGTATGAGTACAGATAGAGGTAACAACTCACTTCCAATCTAAACAAGAGTTCTCAGGGTGAAATTCTTCATGGAAGGAACAATACTTAGGATCAACACATTGATCGAGTTGAAACATAGGCTTCTGCTCAAATTTGGAACTGAACTGGCTATTGGTTGATGGGCTGGTTGATGAATTGCATGCCTGTCTTTGTTTGGGTGGATGACTATTCGTGAATGTGTTCATCTTCTGTTTCTTGAGTTCGGACATTTCGGTGCTCAGGTTCTTGACAAGGTGAGTGAGGGTCTCAATGTTAGTTGCTTCCTTGTCTCTACCCTTACTCGCCATTACTTGGGGCTTTTTTCTTGCATCCTTGGAGTCTTTCGTTGATTCATCATCCTTGATGAATCCAATGGCACGCAAGTCTTATCAACAACAATAGCCTCTTCGTATCTTTCTAAAAGTCTTGGATTTGCAGCTCGCTTGACGAACTGCGCAATGCTGGTTGGAAGTGCAGACATGTAATAGTCGATAGTGATGGAGTCATGAGGTTTGGTGTCTGTTGTAAACTTGTTCAAAATACACATAAACCTCTTATTGAAATCTTTCACTTTCTCTTTTCCCTCCATCCTGAGGCTTCCCAATTCTTTGAGTAGCATGGTTTGGATCTTATCGTCAGCAAAATTTTCAAGGAACATACGTTTGAAGGAACCCTAGTTCTGTATGGAGTTGGGTGGAAGGCTGTGATACCAAGTAGCTGCGCGACCATCCAAGGTACATGGAAACAATCTACATGCTATGTTGTCGTAACGTACCTCAAGGGTCTGCAGCTACAGGTAGAAGTTGTCTAAATGGTCTTCTGCCTTCACCGCACTATCAGGGTTGAACTTGATGTTCATCCTCTCTGCTCGCTTTAGCATCTTGTGCAGAACAACCGAGAGAGCCAATGGTCCCTGAGTCATCCATTCAAGATTTTGGTTAGCCATCTCTTCGTCCTCTTCGTCCTCTTCATCTTCTTCCTCTCCTTTGGAATCTGATGGTTTTAGATCTCAGTTTGTCGGTTCACCTCCGCCTCCACTTCCTTCGCTGCCTTCCCTTCTGCCTCCTATACCGTATTTTGATCCCAAGATCATAAGAGTGCCTTGTTCAACTTCAAAGAAGATTGGAGGTTCCTCTCCATCTTCAATAGCTTCTTCCAAACCTTCAAGAGTATCAAGGACGACTTCTTCCACTGATGATACAACAAACCCTGTGGGAGTGGCTTTTGGCTTCTTAGATGTGCGTGGAAGGTACTGTATGCCTGGGATCAGTCCAACTGCATTCATGAACTAGTGAGTGATGGGATGGATGGAGCGAAGATGTTGATATGAAATCTCGTGTTCAATTCTTAGAGGTGAGGAGAAACCAACTGTTGAGCCATGAGAGAGGGAGTGTGAGTTACTACCTTGACTACATGGTTGATGAGTGAGTGTGAGGGGAATTTCAGCCATGTAAAACTCGCTACCCTCCTTCTAGCACCAGTAATGTTGACAGTGCTGGACCCGTCAACATTCAGGGGATCACCCTAGTATGAAGTCCCAACTAGACCTCACATCGTTTGGTGTGGGATTCCCATCTAGTATGATGGCTTGGTTGCCATTATCTTAAGTATTTTCCTCAGCTATTACTTGTTAGCACAGGAAAGTAGTTCGCTTTGTCTTCGATAAGTGAGGTTTGCATGCCTGGTGAGTTTAAGTGTACTTGTGTCAATGGTTCTTTCACTATGAGGGGAAGAAGGTGAAGGTGAGTTCCAGATTGAAAGGGTTCAGTCCCAACTCGGCTAGGAGCACACAACACAAAGGACATACAAAGCTTTCGGTGGAGCAGTCTGCTCGGATGCGGCAGTCACAACATACAAGGTAAGATAACACGTACAACATTTATGGAAAAGTTCGAAAGAGTGCAACGGTTGTTATAACAAGGTTCATGTGAAAGGTTTGTCTGATGTCCGGTAGAGCAGTCGACAAGGACGGGACAACATTAACAACATATACAACACATTTTGATTAATAGATTATGCATTAAAACAAATGAATTAGTTCAGATGTAGAATATAGGTTAAAGAAACATGCATTACAAGTGTTAAAGATCAGTCTTACAAAAAATACAATTCATGTGTGAAAATGTATTGGCCTGTTAACAGGCTTCTGAATTAAGCGAAAGTTCCAAGACACATCGTTACACCATACATCACTAACCCCGTCAGCGGGGCATTGGAGCCACTACTTACTCCTCAAAGAAAATATTACAGACTCTCTTGGTTATGTGGGAGGAGCTAAGGTGAAAAGTCCTTTCATGTACAAATGAGGGGGGTATTTATAGCTAAGGGTGAACTGACACTTATGGCTGTTTGACTACCCTCATGACCGTTTGACTTCCATGAATTTTCAACTTACATGACTCTATGTTCAACAAGTGGGTCTCTTAGACTTCCATGTTACATCACATTGATTGACAACAAGCCCATAATGGAGATGTGGGCAACATGACTCATGACTTGACTCGACATGACTTGACATCACAATGATTCTACATTCATGCTGCTGTTGGAGTGCATGTCGAGCTACATTGTTGCTGAGTGATGGATGTCTTCATGGTGTATCAAAGCTTCACCTCTGCATGGTGAAGTGCGTGGAGTCTTTGATGGTCCTTGGTTCGCTTGATGAAGCTTTAGCATGTTGTTCCTTGCTTTCATGCTGGAAGGCTTGATAGACTCACTTGTTCGTGAAGGTGCATGTTCGTCACGTTTGTCTCTTTCGCATGCTTCATTCGTTCGTGGGTTGGTGAACCTATCCATCTACATGTGCTCCCTTCGTTCATGCCATTCATCATCTTGACATGTTTGTCGATGTACCTGTACCTGCAGTCACTCATGATGAAATGACATCAAATCCAAAACCCTTAGTCTACCATGACACATGATCATTCGAAAGTAGGTGACCGAGAGAGGCAACAGGGCTGTGATGAGGGATGATGGCTCCAGGCAACTGCTGATGAAAACTACGCAAGAGTCACTAAGAGATGGAGACAGACATTCTGAGTCAGCAATGATTATCTGCAAGTTTTGGCTTGGCTGGGAGGCAAAATTGTGCAAAATTTTGGGAGGGATAGTCCAGGATGTAGGAGGGAAAGGTAGGCATGCTTTGTGCATTTTCCAGAACGAACAGTCAGTAGGGGCTCAACAACTAGATTTGTGCAATTTTCAAGAGGAACGAATCGGGCTGCATGAAGGGTCAGGAGGCAGTAATTGTGCAATTTTTCTGGGGAACTGCCCAGGAGATTGGCAGCCAGAACTACACCATTCCCAGAGGGAACTACCAGTTGGCTGCTGGGGTCATTGGAAGCCAGAATTGCGCAATTCCCAGAGGGAACTGCCAGTTGGCTGTTGGGGTCACTCGCAGCTAGAAATGCGCAATTCCTAGAGGGAACTGCCAATTGGCTGCTGGGGTCACTGGCAGCTAGATCTGTGCAATTCCCTGAGGGAACTTCCAGTTGGCTGCTGGGGTCACTGTTAGCAGAAATTGCACAATTCCTGGAGGGAACAAGCAGTCTGCTGTTTAGAGTTACTAGCTGGGAAAACTGCACTAAGGCCGGAAGGTCAGCCTACTGATCATGTCTATGCAATTTCTGAGCCAAGCTGACTGATGGGTAGAGGGAGGCCTGCTCATGAACACTATGCAATTTCTGAGATGAAGAGTCAGTCGACTGTCCGGGTAGCCAACATGAGTGCTGCTTGAGTTGCTTGTGGGGCAACGCAGCTTCAAAATACTAGCTTAGTGCTTCTGCGCTATTTTGGGTGATAGTCGATCAATTCGAAAGTAGGGTGATGGTCTAGCTATTAGTGAGGAGTCTAGTCATCAAAACTTCAGCAAAAATGACTAAGTGTGTGAACAGTTGAAAGATGAATAGGTGATCACATTAACGCACACTCGCATGAATTGATGACGAACTACCAAACCATCCAGAGACATGTGTTCAACATGACTGACCGAGAGTGCAAGCGACAAATGTGACAATTGTGATTGATCATTCATGATCAAGACGACGCTTGCACGAAAGTTAATGTGACTCCATGTGTGAGTGCGATAGATGCTTTCATGGAGAACACAACAAACACATACAAAGCAAATACTTTGAGCATAACCAGAACACGGTCGAAAGCATGACTTGGACATCAACATACAGATACTTGGATACAATAAACAAGCAAGGCAAATGTAAAGGCTCACACGAGCTCACAGAGTGAACTCGAGTGTGTGCAGTCATCAAGTGAAACTCTCCATGGGAGGCTTCGAAATTGGTGCAGGCCAAAATTTTGGACGGTGGTTGTAGCTGCTACAACACAAGGGTGTCCAATTTTCTTTAGGGTTGACCTTATCAAATATGCACATGTGGGGTTTTCTTCATAAGTACACTTTCCCTTATTTGATTTGAGTGATATTTAAGTTGATTTTGGTCCGTGTAAAAAGAGGAATTCAATGCAATCATGATCTATATCAAATGAGTTATCCAAAATGGAATTTGACCGCAGTTGAATATTTTAATCTCTCTCTCTCTCTCTTTCACACACACACACACACATCCACCTCAGTAGTAGAAATTTACATGATTTTTTTCTACTATGAATGCACATGTGTTGTTGGTGCTATTAAACATTCACACATTTTTAGTCCTAAGAATACACACACACTTTTTTCTAATTTAAATTTTCACGGTGGTAATATTACATGCATGATGACTTGGTTGCTTCATATATATGTTGGGGATCATAAACATGGTGGTTTGGGTTGAAAATACATAAAAATATCAATTTTTGAGAAAAAAACATATATATCTCTATCTTTGACATTATTTTTGTATAACATAGACAAATCTGTTATCCATGAAACTATGTACACATATGGAGTTGACATTGTAAATTATATATATAATTTAACAATTTTTACTATTTTTAACACATTTTCCTCTTGACATATATAAAAATCTTAAAATACATCCATTGTTTATTTCTTTCATAACTCTTTAGGGCCTTAACCATTTGGAAAATAAATTATATGATGCACTAGAGGACATTAAGACATAAAACCTAAAAATATAAGGAGTGTTTGATAATTTAAGACTCTTTCAATGGTCATTCAAAAACCACTGCATTATTTAAATCTGACTAGTTAGTGGTAAACCATAAACCACTAAATTCGATGGAATATGCTTAATGGTCAACTAGAAAAACCACCACCTAAAGAATCCAAAGCCCTAGCTTGGATCATTTCCGTAATGAACTATTGCAAACTTCTCACCTTGTACCTAACACAGGGGAACCTCATATATCAGGCTTCAAATCTATGAGTATTATCAACTATATTTCAATCAAATGTCAATTATTAATTGGGAATTGCAGCATAGCAACTAGTCTCCTCAACAATCATTTCAATTATTCAATGAAAATATTTAGACAAAGTAGTTGTTCACTTCCATATACTTAGATATTGGTATTTTTTCAGGAAAATATTCATTGAATCTTAGTTCAACAATTTCAAATTGAATATAACAAAAGTTATTGGTAGAGGTGAATTGTGATTGAGTGGGGTGGGGGGGAGTGGGGGCCGAGGGGGAGAATCTTAGACTATGAGTCTCTATACCATCATAGAGTCTGAGACCATGAGTTGTAACACTTATTTTGATGAGGTCTTATCATGATCCACTCATTAATTGTCAGTGAGATCTAAAATATATAGAAGGTCAATTGATGTATTATAAATTCACATCTTGAGAACAATACAATACAATGCAAAGGAGTCAAGCCTTTTCTGTCAATTTGCTTGTCTTACCTCTTCTTAGCAATTATTAACATGTTGCACTATTTCAAGGCCTTGTAATTTCAAGGATATAATAATTTTCATATATAATTAAGATAATAATTTTTGGGAAAATAGTTGTGCACAAGAACAAGTTATTCCCTACAACTCCACAAATTTTATCACAAGATTCCTTCATTTAGATACTCAAAGGTTGCATTGAAAAAACATATGTATTATATTTTAATGAAAAATAACATACCAATTTAGGAACACACAAAATTCACATAGTCAAACACAATTTCTATAAATAAAAGTTATATATTTAGAAAGGCAACAATTGTTTCTACATTTCATCTTTTCACACTACAAATTCATTGTGTAGGTATCTCTAATCATCATTGCAAGTTAGCATATTGATCTTTTTCTAGGTTTACATTGTCACTGGCATGTCAGGAGAGATCACCATTAGTTTCCACCTACCCTTAATTAATCTTAACCAACCTGAAAGATGAATCTTAACATTACATTATGATTAACTATGACAATCTAATCAACTATGAATGCAATGTTATTTATCCCGTGTATAACATTAGAGAGTAGAAAACTATTTAATAGCTTGTCAATAAAATCTTTGGAGACATCTTAGAAAATAAAATGTTTTATAAAATTAATTTAAATTTTTTAAAAACTAAACTTTTTCATTTTTCCTTATTTGACATTGGATAATAGAAAAATATTCAAAATCAAAGGCAACACCAAGACCACTTGCATTTAACTTATGCGCACACACACATATATTCCAAGCACAAATAAAACTAGCATGTGAACAAAAACCCACATGCCTACCAAAGTGTGGATGGAGGTTCTCTCGACCTTCCGTGAGGAATGTTTATCAAAGTTCTATGATGAGATTCCATTGAAGAAATTATTTAAACCTTATGAAAACATATCCTCTATAAACAAGCTCAAGACTAAGCCTTACTGAGATAATTAAATTTCTTATGTTTGAAAACATTTTCACCTAAGATTTAGGTTGTAAATAAAGTCTTACCAAGATGTGGAAATAATTATGAGTAATATGTAATAATATACTATTCTAGGAAAATATGAATCCTAGTAAAGTCACGCTCTTACCTATAACTAATAAACTTAAAGATAAATACTAGGTTATCAGTAGAATTTAGTTGAGGGCATGTTAGGGTCCCACCCTAACCCCCTTATTTATGTCATGGGATCACGTCATAGTCAAGAGTCAATAAAGCCCATATTAATATTTGTAAGTGGTTAACCCGCAATTAATGACGGGACCACAGTTAGTTGCAAATGGGCCGTAGTATTAGATAGATGGTATTAATAAAACCCACGGTATTGGCCCGCAGTATTGCATGTATGAGTCATATATAAAGGATAGAGACTCCCTGCGAGGAGCATTGTGTCTTATTTTGTAGTCGAGCTCTGCTCTATTGGAGGTTGCCCCCTCGAAGAGGCAAGTGAACATTACTCTCTGAATAATAAAATCATTTCTATTCTGTGTTCTAGGTATCTTTTCTTCGCATATTCTGTATTTGGGTATCATTTTGCAGGTTAAGAGCATAACAAGTGGTATCATAGCACTTTCCAGGGCCGGTGGGATCTCCAATTCTTAGCAAAAAAAATTTCGGCTAGAGACGTGTTCCGGCGTCTTTAAACCACGGGATCTGTCGTTGAGCACATAAACCTGCGGATTTGGGGAGGCATGCACGCAGGAAATACAAGAGGTGGCCACGTCTGTTGGACTCCCTTGTAACCCCTGTGGGTACCCCTTTGAGTAGTAGCGCATTAGACAGAACCGCGCACGTATTGTCTTCCACGTACCCTCTGGGTATATCGGAAGCCCCCTAGGCTCCCTTGAAACCTCACCATAGATAAATCGTCGGCCGTCTTGTGGCTACAGTACACCGAGAACAACACTCGGAGAGATTACTCACCCATACGATAGGGAAGTCGGGTTGTACAGCTAAGGGTATGGTCGATCCTCCTTAGTTAGAGCCCTGAAACATTGGGCCGAGTACTACTGCCAGACCCTTATGTATATTGCGATCTGTAGCACCTGACACTCCTCACGACCATAGTTCCCTTTTCTATCGGGGGATCACACATCATCTATTCCTGATCCACGTGTGCAAAGAGGTGCAGCAGCAGCAGACATCAGTCCCACAGATCCATCAGATCCGCAGCAACAGTTGTTCCGCCATTTAGATCTCTCAGATCCACCAGATCGGAGTTGTTGTGAAGGGTTCCTATACCGGGGTATACTTTTCGCAGGACTTTTGGCAGCATTGACATTTTGAGGATTTGGCGACTGCAGTATTGATCAAGGAGTAAAACTCCGTTAGGAGTTTTCAAAAAAAAAAAAAAGTCTGAGATCTTCCGGGGCGCTTATTGGTGATCTAGCCCATCAGAATCAGGACGACAAGCTGAGCAAGGTGGTACCATTCAATTTATTAGTAAAATTTTTTCGTCGGTCCCAATTTTTCATCAGGTTGGTGTATGGTAGAGACTAGAGCTCAAGCGATGGCAAATGAAAGGATGGACAAACTGGAAGACTCCGTGCAATCCCTCAAACATGAGCTTCAAGGACTAAGTATCCAGATACAACAATTACTTCCGAAGGGCAAGGAGCAAGCCCATGAGGAGGCGTATAATGGAAATGAATACAATGAGGGTGAGTCTAGCCACTCTCCTCACGTCTGGCACACCCATCCACCACCCAGTCAGCGACCTCCCAAGTTGGATATGCATAAATTTGATGGTCCTCACCCGTCCGCATGGCTAGCACAAATGGAGCAATATTTCAAATTGAATCATATCCTAGATGATGCGACTAAGCTTATGTTGGGGAGCATGTACTTCGACAATGAACAGTGGCAATGGTGGGAATGGCATCAGCATTGCAATAGACCTTTTAGGACTTGGACCCAATTTACCAAAGCTCTTCGAGATCGCTTTGAACAGGAAGACTCTTTTTTGGGACGTCTCACTAAGCTCCGACAGACTGGTACAATGGATGAATATATTACCGCTTTTGAAGCCTTAGCCTTCCGCACTAGGGGTCTCACAGATGAGTTCTACACGGAATGTTTTATCAGTGGTCTTAAAGAAGCCATCAAAGCTCAAGTTCTACTTCACCACCCTCCCACGTGGACGGAGGCTTGCTAGGTAGCTCGTAAGGTGGAACGTGCATTTGCACCCCAATACAGTCGCCCAAATTTCCCCGCTAAAGGTCGTCCCCCACAGGCTCACAACACGACTCAAAGACTTAAGGTCCAAAAGGTGTCACCTGCGGAAATGGTCGAAAGAAGGAAGCAAGGACTATGTTACTACTGTGATGAAAAATACTCCCCAGGTCATAAATGCAATGAGCCCAAATATTTTCAAATAGATGCCACTGACTACAGCTCAACAGAGGAAGATCCACCACTTGAGGAACATGAGGCGCTAGAAGAAAACAACCCAAAGGAGAATGTCTTTGACGAACCAGTTATTTCGCTGCATGCGTTGGCAGGGATTTCTTCCCCTCAAACTCTCAAAATTCGGGGTTTTCTTAAACATCGCCCAGTAGTAGTCTTGATTGATAGTGGAAGTACCCATAATTTCATCCATCAAAAAATCGCAGAAGCAGCGCATTGTTTTGTACGAGCAGTTTCTAACTTCCAAGTCCAAATTGCGAATGGGGGCACAATGAAATGTGAAGGCCGCTGTGAAAATGTCAAACTTCAAATGGGGGATTATCAGTTGAAAACCCACATGTTTGCCATACACATGGGGGGTTGCGACATTGTCCTCGGCGCTGAATGGCTCCGCACTCTTGGGCCAATCACAATGGATTTCCAGGAGTTATATATGAGTTTTAAGCAGAACAACTCCACACATACCCTCCGTGGACTACAGGCGGGAGCCCCCTCTATCATCAGCTCGCAGAGGATGGAAAAATTGTTAAAAAAGGGCCATCATGGAGTGGTAGCTCAATTTAATGCCATCCAGGTAGTCGAAACCATGTCTCTGCCAATTCATCCTGAGATGCAACAGATTTTAAATAACCATCGGACGGTCTTTCACAAGCCTCATGAGCTTCCACCCTCGCGAGGGGAACATGATCATAGCATCACCTTGGTTGCAGGGGCCCAACCCCCAAATGTGCGGCCATACAGGTATCCGTTCACCCAAAAGAATGAAATAGAAAAAATCATCAAGGAACTTTTGGGAGCAGGTGTCATTCGTCCCAGCATTAGTCCTTATTCATCCCCAGTGGTCATGGTGCTCAAGAAAGATGGGGAGTGGCGGATGTGTCCTGACTTCAGGGCCCTCAAAAAGTTGACAGTCAAAGATAAATTTCCCATCCCGGTGGTTGACGATTTGCTGGACGAACTCAATGGGGCTCAATTCTTCACTAAGTTGGATCTTCGCTCAGGCTACAACCAAATTCGCATGAAGGAAGTCGACATTCCCAAGACGGCTTTCAGAACTCATGAAGGCCATTATGAGTTCCTGGTCATGCCATTTGGTCTTTGTAATGCCCCCTCTACTTTTCAGAGCCTTATGAATCACATTCTCAAACCATATCTCAGGAAATTTGTCCTTGTCTTCTTCGATGACATCCTCATCTATAGTGGCACTTGGGCTGCACATCTTTAGCATGTAGATCTACTCTTGCAACTGCTCCACAAGCATAAATTATTTGTCAAGATGTCCAAGTGTTCGTTTGGCATGGAAGAAGTTGAGTATTTGGGCCACATTGTGGGGCGTGAAGGTGTCAAGGTGCACCCCAAAAAGATCCAGGCAATGCAAGAATGGCCTCAACCTAAGACCTTGAAGAGCTTGAGAGGATTTTTGGGTCTCACAGGCTATTATCGTAAATTTGTCCGCAACTATGGCCGCATAGCGAAGCCCCTCACTCAACTCCTAAAGAAAAATTCCTTCTTCTGGAGCGAGGAAGCACAACAGGCATTTACCGCTCTCAAAAACGCCATGTGTTCCACTCTAGTCTTAGCACTACCTGACTTCACCAAATCCTTTGTCATTGAATGTGATGCTTCGGGTACAGGTATTGGGGCGGTCTTAATGCAAGAAGGGCGACCGTTGGCCTTCACAAGCCAACAACTCAGTGGGAGGAATCTGGGCCAATCTACCTACGTGAAGGAAATGATGGCCATCTTACATGTAGTCGAGACCTGGCGACCTTACTTATTGGGGCGACGTTTCCAAATCCGCACACATCATCACAGTCTTAAATATTTTTTGGAGCAACGCCTATCCTCCCCACAACAAAATAAATGGTTAGCCAAAATGCTGGGATATGATTATGAGATCATTTACAAGAAAGGGAAAGACAATAGTGTAGCAGATGCATTATCTCGCCAATTTGAGGAGGAAAGTACTCTGCTCGCAATTTCCCTCCCCATTCCAGACTGGATTGAAGAGGCTCGCAGGAAATGGTTTTCACACCCCGGGCTCTCCCAACTCATTTCTCAATTGCAGGTAGATCCAAATTCCACCAAGGGCTACTCGTGGCAGAATGATATTCTTCACTACAAGGACAGAGTCGTAATATCACCAACATCCACCCTCAAAAGTCGCATTTTGGCAGAATTGCACTCATCTCCCATTGCAGGACATTCGGGCTTTCAGAAGACGTATGCTTGCACCATAAGATCATTTTTTTGGACAGGCATGAAAAAGGACATCCTTACTTTCGTAGCAGAATGTGATGTCTGTCAATGCCACAAAGGGGAAACCGTCAACACACCAGGCACACTACAACCATTGCCCATTCCGGCATCAATTTGGACGGAGGTTTCTATGGATTTCATTACAGGTCTTCCAAAGTCAGGGAACAAGTCAGTCATCATGGTGGTTGTGGACCGACTGTCGAAGTATGCTCATTTCTGCGCCCTACCCCACCCGTTTACACCAACTTTGGTTGCTCAATCTTTCATGGATCAGATCTTCAAATTGCATGGCATGCCCACTTCTATTGTGTCCGACCGCGACCCGATCTTCACCAGTAATTTTTGGCAGGAACTCTTCAGAATACAAGGCACTCAACTCAAACTCAGTACTTCATATCATCCGCAAACAGATGGTCAAATCGAAGCCGTCAACAAATGTCAAGAAACCTACCTTAGGTGTTTCACTTCAGAAAAGCAACACCTTTGGGTACAGTGGTTACCTCTGGCTGAATGGTGGTATAACACCAACTATCATGCCACCACCAAAATGACTCCCTATGAAGCAGTATATGGTCAACTTCTGCCTTTCCCTACTTCTTATCTCAAGGGGTGCTCCAAAGTACAAGTAGTGGATCAACTCCTACAACACCGCGCAACCATGCTCGCCCATCTTAGAGAGACTCTTCATCAAGCTCAGAACCGCCTGAAGCAACAGGTCGACCAACATTGCTCAGAGCGCCAATTTTAAGAAGGGGATCAGGTCTTTTTGAGACTGCAACCATATAAGCAAACATCACTCAAAGACAAGGGTTGTCAAAAGCTCTCTCCAAAATTCTACGGACCATACCAAGTACTTCAGCACATTGGAGAAGTGGCTTACAAGTTGGCTTTGCCACCTACTGCAAAAATCCATCTAGTTTTCCATGTATTGTGCCTCAAGAGAGTGATTGGGAACAATTGCCGAGTTCAAACCAGTCTACCTGAATTGGACGAAGAAGGGTCAATCTGGCTTCAACCCGAACAGGTTCTAGACACACGAGACAAGCACCTGCGCGGCCACATGATTAAGGAAGTCCTCGTCAAATGGAAAGAAACCTCTCCAGAAGATACAACTTGGGAACCAGCCACTATTCTTCAGCAGTTTCCGCAGCTTCAGCCTTGAGGACAAGGCTAGTCTTAAGGGGGAGGGCATGTTAGGGTCCCACCCTAACCCCCTTATTTATCTCATGGGATCACGTCATAGTCAAGAGTCAATAAAGCCCATATTAATATTTGTAAGTGGTTAACCCGCAATTAATGACGGGACCACAGTTAGTTGCAAATGGGCCGTAGTATTAGATAGATGGTATTAATAAAACCCATGGTATTGACCCGCAGTATTGCATGTATGAGTCATATATAAAGGATAGAGACTCCCTGCGAGGAGCATTGTGTCTTATTTTGTAGTCGAGCTCTGCTCTATTGGAGGTTGCCCCCTCGAAGAGGCAAGTGAACATTACTCTTTAAATAATAAAATCATTGCTATTCTGTGTTCTGGGTATCTTTTCTTCGCATATTCTATATTTGGGTATCATTTTGCAGGTTAAGAGCATAACAAGGCATAAGATTTGTTTGATATTTAGTTAACAAATTTTAAGTGAAAATTGTTACCCTATCTGATTTGATATAATTTGAGGCTTCTCAGAAGTCCATTACAAATTACACGTCAAAGCCAAAGTACTAGCCTTAATTCCTTTGAGGGGGTGATATTGTAAGGCCTTCAAGCTACAACTGAGTTTTAAGACCATTTGATTTGATTAGTATGCAATAGCTCTACATTTGCTACTAGGGAGGTCTCAAACCTTTTCCACTGTTCAAACTAACTAAGAACCTATTGTTGACCTATACATATTAATTTTTCAAGAATTACCATTCAATAGTGAAAATAGTATTTTTTGGTCTTCACATATTTTCTATGACTTTAATGACTTAGTTTTCGTTATAAATACAATGTATTTCCTTCTTGCATTTGGGTTCATAAGACCATTTAAGAGAGCTGATCCATAATCATTCTTGGCTAGAAATCACTTGCTTGGCTATGATATTTCATTAAGCGACCGATTATTGGCCTTTTCCCATTTAATCCACATGTATAGATGCTTAAGGATATTAAGGTTTAGAAAACTCTTCCCTTCCAACACATATATGTATGTATATTAATATGTGTGTTTACTTACAACAACCCTATAAAAAAAAATTAATAATAACAAAAAGCTATAACATCAAGAATTTATCTATTCATATTTTCCCTAAAAATTCAACATACCACAGTGTACATAAACAACCAATTTCATAATTCAATAGGTAGAAAGTTATATAGCAACCACTAGCAACTTTTCCATAACATCAATTAAAAACCACTTTGCAAATTTAAAACACCAGAGTATTTATATAAAATTACCTACTACTAGAAAACAATCGAAGAAGGATCCTTTTCCACCTAATTATAGGATCCACTACACCCTGCATTTTATAGTTGGCAACCTGCTAACTAAGCCATGATACATAAGGAAAAAATTGCCCACACTCAAAATTAAAGATGGTTAAAGGAAACTCTCTTTCACAATTACAAAAACAATAGAGAACACCTTTTCCCATTAGGCTCAAGGTCTAGCTAATTTTCATGAATCCTCATTAAGTATTTGACATACAAATTTGTTTTCAAGAAATTCAAAACACACTAGCAATGAACCAATGCATGATAGTTTTTTTTTAATGAATTTAAACACCTTAAAACTTAGTATAATAATTGAGAACACCATAACAAACTTTCCACTCCTAAATAACAAATTTTACTAGTAAATTTGTCACTCAAAACAGTGATGAGCTTGTACTATCTCTAATTATGATCTCCCATACCTGAATAATCGTTTCACATCACACACTTTTTCTTTCATAAATCTCTATAATTAGGTAGAAATCAAATCAATAAGACTTCAAAGGATATCCACAACCATCATCATGATACTATGTTTATGCCAAAATAACTTTTCAATTACATGATAGTCAAATTCTTGTGACTTCGCATAGTATCCTCCACCCATAGTAATATCCACCGCCCATAGTACTGGGTACACATGTGATTTCGTTAAACTTTTCCAAGGAAAAAGGGAACCCCGCTTCCCTGCCCGCTTTTATAGATTGTTGGATGATAATGACATCACATTGTTCTTCTTCATTTTTCTTGGGAAAAATAAAATAAAATTCGTCTACGCAGAGTCTAGATTTTCGAATTCATAAAAACTTACGGTTTTTTTTTAATATACATATACACATGGTTCACTGTCACTAAATGAAGATGACCAGCCCCTCCTGGAAGCATTTCTCGTTGGGGAGTTTTTGATTTGAATTTGGCTCAAGTTTTTTTTTTCCCTTATATTTTCTGTTATTTAAGATCTCATATATATATATATATATAAATTTATGTATATTTTTTAAATACTATTGTATTATGATATAATTGAATAGAAAGTTTTCACGGTTAGATATTAATATATTTAGATATTATTTAATTATTTTAAATTTTAGAGTTTTTGATTTGAATTTGCCTAAACAATTTTTTTTTTTTTTTTTTTTTTAATTATTTAAATAAATTTAAAATTGAAAATTTTCAAATTTTACAAAGTTTAAAGTTAAAAATTTATGATTCCAATAAATTTTATGAAATTTTACACTAATTAATAGAAAAACATTAAAAAAATAGAACAAGAAAACTACTACTTAAAGACAAAAGTAATATAAAGTATTGTTTAGAGAGACTACAAATTCGCAAGGATGGCAGATTTTTTGCTAGAATTTAGTGAACAAATTAAAAAAATCAAAATGGGGGATGTTTGAATAATTTTTTTGATAGTGGAAATAGATTCAGCCATCCAAAACCTCTAGACACCTAATCCCGGGCGGTTGGGAGGGTTTAATGATAACCTCCCCACCTAGGTTCCAGTGGCATCATGACATGACTATATTGTAATATGTTGAAAATGGTTTAATGATAACCTCCCCACCCAGATGTTGAAAATAGTTTAATGATAACCTCCCCACCCAGGTTCTAGTCGCATCATGACATGACTATGTTGTAAGATATTGAAAATGTAAACTTTAAGCTTGAAGTGGTTTTCCTCGAAGTTTTCAAAAAATTGAATCCATTCCGATTTTTTTTTTTTTCTTTCTTCTTTCTAAATGATAAAAAAGAAAAATAACCCCGATTTTAAAAAAATTCTGCCAAACTTAATCATAATCTTACCCTGATTGCCATTATTTTCTTGACTATTTTGTGTGATCATTCTCATTCCACTAAGCTGTACCTTAGTGTAATATAATGTAGTATTAGTTCAATACAGTGAGATACCACTTTGTTATTGAGTTGCAAATATCATATCGACGTCACACGGCATGACAAACATTTTCATATGAGTCGTGAGCACTGTGAGGGTTGATCAACCACAAAATTATAAAAAGAAAAGGTGGGAACATCTTCACAGGATTTGGCCCTTCACCAAACACGTGCTCACTTCATGTGACTTCGGAGGTCGAACTCCCGTTCTATCCAAAGAATTAGGTATTTCAAATGGCGAGTAATTGGATCTGAATAGGCACGTTTCCGGCCGTTGGTAACTGGCGAGTTTTAGCCTTTCATTTCCTTTCTCATCGGAGTCTCTTCGCCGCGAACCACGCCAAACACTGTGGCCTGGCGGCCTTTGGGTGTTGATAGAGTCATTTGTCCTCACAATTCTGACTCTCGAGTAACTATTCAACATAATCTTGGTCGTCTGAAGGGGCAGAGATGAAATGGGATCCCAGAGTTCCATCTCTCTTTAAAAAAAAATAGAGACCACCCTTCATTTCCAGTTCTTGTTCTTCTGTAGGCAGTGACGGTTTTTTTTTTTGCAACTTGTTCCGTCTGGATTTTGTTCCGCCGTTAGGTATGCAACCATACAATTTTTTATTTTGGTTTTCAGTTATATACTTGGAAATTACAAAGCAAATGGTTTAATTTAAAGTGATGGGCTACTTTTATGCAGAAATTAGCCCTGCGGTTGAATTTGTATTGTGGCAGACCAGCAACCTGTTCATGGTGGAGGCTCTCTGGGAGGCATGCTTCCCTCGATATTGCCACCTCTGTTTCCTCAGCTTTCGCCATTGTATCCCTCCTCGGGTTTTTCATTCTGGAAAAATGGAGTGCCAAGAAGGCTGCGTTGCATAAGAAATGAAAGGAACAATGTTTCACCAAATGCAGAAGGCAGACCAAAGAGAACGGATACAATGGGCAGTAGACCTTCGCTGATGTGATTGGGAAAACCACTAAACTGCAATAGGTCAAACTTTGCTTATAAATCAGGGCAAGCATTCGATGCATGCTCCTTCCCTAAGACCATGTAAAATACCAGTAAGTAAGTAAATATATATATATATATATATATATAAAATAATGGTGTTGTGTTCTCATATTTTTCAAAACAAAATGTATTCATATCCTTTTCATGAACATTTCAGTGTGTCCGTCGTTTTTTTGGTTTAAGTAATTTTAAAGAAAATTAAAAGATGCTTGATGACTCTAGAAAATCCATTACGTTATGTAAATTACTATATTAAATTACTAAAAAAAATATATTAAATATTTTTTTAATTATCGATTTACATAACTATATTAAATTAATAAAAATATATATTGAATAAGGATTAAAAATTATTAATTATTCTTATGAATATAGATTTAGAAAATACTGGAAATATGAATACTAATCATTGATTGAAAATATTGGGAATATCAATATTAATAATTAATTAAATTGATATTTTTAGTAAACTTAATTTATGAAATTCTAATAAATTATAAAAATAATTATTCAAATCATTATCTAACTATTCAATCAATGATGATATATTTTGTATTGTTCATTTTTTCTTTAACTTTTGGTAATATTTTGGAAAAATAAGTATTTGGTTTTAGATGGTCAAAAGGCATTAATAAATAGTCTATTTTTTTGTCTTTTTAATAATAAGTTTTTTGAATTTGTATGATGTTACTAATCATAGATATATGGATTTTTTTTTTTTATAATAGTTATATAAATCTTAATAATTAAGAAGAAACATAGCAATAACATAAGAATTTGTCTTTTCTTTTTGCGAGTAATATAATGCCTAATGATAATAGTAGAATACATTGAAAATACAATTAGAGACATTTTATTGTATGCATCTTTCTTTTCTTTTGAGGATATCAAGTTTGTACATGTATTTCATGAATAACATATCACATTGTAAATTTGACTCACTAATCCATTCATTAGTAGGACCTTGTCTTGATTTTCACACACACACAATATGTGTGTGTATGTGAGAGAGAGTTAACCCACATATAGATTGATTTCTAGATAGTTACATAAACTAAATCACACAATAATACATTATTTATTAGATCCATCTTAACTCTGGGTCTATCATTAATCAAGAGAGGTCAAATCTCTATAGGTGCAAGCCTTTCTTCAAATTTTGATCCCTCTCGACACATGATAGATCCATAATTAAGATGGATCTATGTTGGCTCTTAATACACCATATGTTATCTCCATGTTCATCATGAAAAAAAGACACATCTCCCTCATACTAAGAAACATGCCATTGAAATGTTTTAACTACCATCCAAGAGGTGCATCCTCAAATTTTGATCTCGTGAGGCCCCCTTACTTGGGGCCTCGAGCTTGTAGAAAATGGGTGTTTGTTTCCTCTCTCTCTCTCTCTCTCTCTATATATATATATATATATATATATATATATATATATATATCTATATATTCCTTCCATGTTCGTTTTAACATAATATTCATAATGTAAGAAAATCGTTTTATGATCATCTTTAAATAGATTTAATAAATAATAAAAAATACCTTGTTGTTGTTGCTCTTCTATTATGTTTCTCCTCCCAAGACCACCTGATTGAATATGCCACCCTATCAAGTAGGAACAAGCTATCTAGCTTCCTAGCTTAGGGAACCTCCACATGTTCCCTAGCCCTTCAAGACAAAGTCCATAACCACATCCATAATGTGTATCTATGTGTGTCTAACCACTAAATCTCGAGCACCTTCTTGGATCCACTATATCCACTCCCAACTCCAAAATATCATTGCCAAGTTTCCCTAGATTCCTCATCTACCCTCCTCCACTCCAACACAAAACATCCCCCCCTGAGATATCCTCCTTCCCCCTTTCAACCCTTTAGCTTATCTCTCCCCTCAAAATACCTACCTACTCCCTTCAAGTTTCTACTTACCTCATTTATAAATTCCCCTTTCAAAATCTCTCAAGACCACCCACTATCTCTCTCACTTACCTCATTATCCCCTACTTAAAGAGGCTTGGGTTGTCAAATGATTCATCTCACTACACTTCACCATATAATAATTACATAATAAAAAGTAGAATCTCAAAATTCTCTCACCTACCTCATTGTTCCCAAGTTAAAGAGCCTTGTGTGGTTGAATCATTCATCTATTAACTACACTCCACCATATAATAATTACATAATAAAATAATACAATCTCAAAAGCCTAATCAAAAGCAATGGATTACATAAGAACCTCATTTAACTTTAATATAAAAGTAATAATAAGAAAATCTACATCATTAATTAATTATTAATCAAGATTGAGGGCTAATCATTTAATTAACCACTAATCAAGCTTAAAAACTAATCAAAATATCATATTAATTAATCTTAATCAACCTTTAGGCTTATTCATGAAGTTGTATTACGATTTAGCTATCATAGTAGATCATTGAATACTAGTGTATTCATGTGAAGTATGGCTATGTAGCTAGCATTCACAGACCTTATATGTATATTGATGACACTAAAAATAGGATAATAATCTAACACAACGTAATAGCAATATGTAGTGTGCATTATATACACCCCTCCTTTGGAAAAATGTGTACCACATTTAGAGCTAAGATGATGCAAACAATCAAGGAGTAATATGATAATCAAACATAATAAAATAGGGAGAAAAATATAGTAAACAAAATAAAGTAAAAGATATGAAAAAATCACTTCCCACCTGGAGTTCACAACTAACCTATATCCACCCATCCTACCTAACCTACTTTTTCTCTCATCCTATCTGTCCTTTGTTGCAATATACTATGTGATCTTATTGGGGAAATTACTTTTGTTGTGATAAAGTTCCTTTTTAGAATATGTTAAATATGCTTAAGGATTCATGAGGTTAATTGCAAGTTTAAACATGATTTTTTGAGTGCTTTTATGTAATATTTATGCGAAAATTAACATAAACAAATGAATGAACAACAACATATAATAGATATAAACATCACCATAAACAATATCATAGCAGCACATGATGAAGGAGTTCAGCCCTCCTGGGCAACATCTCCTTGGTCCAGTTTCCAATGGCTTGGCCCTCTCTATTATGCTTAAAAGTGTGAATACATCAGTTTCCAATACTTAGAAAGCTTTGAAACATGTTCGAATGGCTCCAAAATGCCCAAAAATGTTTATGTAGTCTCTTTCTGCTCCCGATTTGGTCAAAAACTCATCAAGTTATCATTTTCCCGAGTTTGGTTGTTATTCGCTCTACAAACTCCCCAAAATCCGGCACCTAACCCATAATGTTGCCCTGTATTGTGCTAACGGAGCGCCATTTTGCCCAAAATCTGGTGCAAATTGTGGGCGCCTTAATTCGGCCTCTAAGGCCTTAAGTTTGAAAAATCTGGGCACATGGGACCCACGTGCCTGGGTCTAAGGCCAATGGCCTACCCCCATCAGTCGGGCCCCTGCTCCCCTCCAGTGGTGGTTGCATGGTGGTATAGTGTCTAAAGGTCAGCCCTTCCCCCAAAATGACACGTTCATAGTCTTTAAGTATATGTCAAAGCCATAATATGTTAAGATCTATTGCTATAGCATATTGGTGGAGGCTTTGGACTTGTGTTATGAGGTCACGAGTTCGACCCTCGTTGTTGCTTCCCGAACTTCAACCTAATATTTTGGTGGCCCTCACGTGGTGGCCTCGAGCTGGGCCGCATGTCAACCCGTGGTTGGCCACCAAACCAACAAATAAAAAACGATGAATTACAACCAATAACAAAATTCCACTTGTCAGCCTACCATTTGCCGAAGGAACCCATTGACTAGTCAAACTTCCACATAGACCTACACATTCAGTGCCACATCAGCAGTATGGACTGTTGACTGGGCTGTCAAATATTTGCAAAAATTCGCATGTTTAGGAAAGTGAACATAACATGTTTCTGGGAGCATAGGGTGTCTGTTTCGCATGAAACAAGTTGCGCCAGATTTAGGATGATGATCACTACACATTCATCTAGGTTCCACATCAATATGACAACTTTTAATTCTGAGCTAAATTTTGAGCACCTTATCACTATGGCATTGGCTATACTGATATAATGACTGAAAGAACCAAAATAGTAGAAATGTCAACTATATTGACTAAATTCCCCAACAAGAAATTAATAGTCATCATCACACATCTAGGGGAGTGTGTCATCATATACCTCCCATGTCTTCATGCTTGGAGGTTACTTGGCGGGAAATGCCTCCACCCCTACTTACAGAACTATGGTCAGTGCCCTAACATGGACCACACTGTAGTGGTAATTCTATGTGCTTGTCATCAAATTATTTAGTTGGGTAGTCATGTTATCTTCCAACCTACACCTAACCTAATGTCATAACCATACATATCAATGAATACAAAATATCATAAAAGAATGTACATAATACCATTACTCTTTTAATGTCCCGAAATCAACCAATTCTAGTGTGGTGCTTTGACTATAACATAGCCTCCTTCCAACCTGTATGTAAGTTCACACACACACACACACACATAGATGGTCCTAATTATTATATTTTCAAACTCAGTATCCACATACCAAAATATCTCAATTAAGATCATCATGTTGGAAGTAAATCATACATCAGATATTTTGATTAATAGAAACATAATTCATCGAGTATTTTATATAGATAAGTCCATATATCCAATTTGATTGCAATAATATTACATAAAGTACATAAATAGTGCATCATGAAAATACAATTAAGGCCTCGGTATAAGTAGCTACCTAGGTCAACATGTGGTGTCACAAGTGGTTAAAAAGTGAGAGATAGTCTCAATGTATAGTCTCTGCATCTTCATAGGTAGTATGTCTTGGTGTATAATTGTCCCACTAAACCTTAATTGAGTCGACGAAGCGATCCCTAAGTTATTGAACTCTATAGTCCAATATAGACAATAATTCAACCACAATGATTCCAATGTTTGATACTTGCAATTCTCTCCAATTAAGTTTGTGAGATTCATTAGCAACATAACTTGGTAGAACAAATACAAGAAAAACATCATGACTTTTATGCAAGTGAGATGGCAGTATAAGACGATAAGCAATTGGTCCAATTTTATCTTTGATCTTAAAAGGTCCTATACATAGAGGTGATAATTGTTTCCCTTCTCTAAACTAAATGGCACTCTTATTGGGATATATACAAATAAAAACTTGGTCCCCTACCTCATAACTTCGACTAGTCCTATGTGAATCATCATAACTCTTCTCTCTATCTTGAGCTTCCTTTAACCTTTATTTAATTTGAATCATATTATACCCCCTTTTTTGTACTAATTTATGCCTTACTATAACTCTATCCTCCAACCTTTTCTAGCTAAGTAGTGTCCTACATGACCTTCCACAGAGAAATTGATAAGGAGACATCTCGATTGAACTATTGTAATGATTATTGTAGGAAAACTCTACCAATAGTAGATACTTCTCCCAATGAGTCTAGTTATCCATAACATGCATTCTAAGCATGTCTTCTATAAATTGATTTACTCTTTTAGTCTTCCCATCCTTTTTCGAATGATATGGAATGATCATGTTTAATTAAGTCCCCAATATTGATTTCAAAATTGTCCAAAACCTAAACGTAAATTGAGAGTCTGTATCAATAATAATATTTATGGGTAACATGTCCATCTAGATAACTTCTCTTATAAATACTCATGCCACATCAATGACATCATATGTGTCTCTGACATAGATGAAATGGGAATCTTTAGTCAACTTATCAACAATGACCAAGATGGCATTATGTCTTTGTGACATGAGTGACAAAGATACAACAAAATCCATAGATATTACTTCCCACATGGGCATATGAATGTCATGTAGTTGTAGGATTCTTATTCAGTGGTGATTTTCAACATTCACTTGCTGACATCCAAGACACTTTGAAACAAGCTAGACCATGTCATGGTTCAAGCCTACCCAAAAAAAATATTCTTCGCATATACATACATCTTCTTGACACTAGGATCAACATAGTAAAGTCATGTTCAATTCATCCTTCTAGCCGCATGAAGCTTCGCACCTCATGAACATTCCAGGCACTTGTCATTCCATTATGCCCTTCACCTTTCCCAAGTCTATCGAAATCCCCTCTCATGAAATGACGTGGTTGAGATAATTCTCTCCTTCTAAAAGAAAGAGAACTCCGATAGTTTTCCACACAATGTGTTTTCCATTAAGCACGCCAACATAGTCCTCAATTTTTCTGCATGCCCCCTTTCATTCCTATAATACACAAGAATGTTTTCTATAATGACTTGAAAAAAGTGGTCTAGAAACTATTAGAACACACCATTCATGAGACTCATAAGCATTACTAGTGCATTGGTTACACCAAAAAGAACCATTGTCAACTCAAAACCAAGTCTGAAAGGAATTTTTAGGAATGTCACCCTTCTTAATCATTAACTAGACATATCATTATCACACATCAATTTCTGAGAAAATCATTGCTCCCTTAATTTGATCGAAGAAATCATCTATTCTACGTATTGAGTACATATTCTTCATTGTGGATCAATATAGATCTCTCAAATATATGCACAACCTTAGGGAACCATTATTTTCTTGAAAAAAGTCATTGGTGTACCCCAAGGTGAAACACTAGGTTTAATAAGTCCCAAGTATAATAGTTTTTTCAAACTACATCTACAACTCACAAAGTTTTAGAGGTGCCATCGTATAGGGTGTCTTGGATATTGGCTTCACTTTCAACTTCAACTCGATTATGAAATAAATCTCCCTCCTAAGAAGTAACCTTGGAAATTATTTGGGGAAAACATCCCCAAATTATGGAAAAAAATGAGCGTTGACCTAGGGAGGGTCTCTTCCTATCACTTATTTCCTTAACCACATACAATTTGTAATGTTGGATAAGGCATATTTAGCCTTCATCATTGAGATGAATCGTACGGAGACTTCCCTCTTGCTATCATACATCTCAATTGATCTTCCTTCATCATCTAAACATATCACTTTCTTTTTTAAACAAACTACTAGACCTCTGTGATATTCTAGCCAATCCATTCTTATGATTACATCATACATTCCTAGGGTAGGTACATACACCTTCAACATAGTTGTACAACCCCCAAGGTTTACCAAACCCTGGGCTATAATGGGTCCTACCACTTTTGTAACCTCAAAATCCATCTCGACTTATTTAAATTCCACATGCTCATAGGCTGCCAACCCACATTTTTCTAATGTAAATGGTGAAATGAAACTATTTATAGTGTAAAAATCAAACAAAATGTTAACTTTTACATGATTTATCATACTTGAAGTTTTCACCATGGTGAATTAGTTTTTATCCTAATGGTTGTCTATCATTGCATAAATATAGTGGTTAATACCTTCTCTTCTTATCGGTTACTTTCCATCTTGACATGTGGTACTGGGTTGTAACTCAAGTCAGTCACACTAGTAATGAGGTCCTTTGTTGCCGATAAGTTATACAAGATGGATTTTGAATAGCATTTTTGGGATCCCTCTAGAATGAGCTCCTTCCCTTACTATCAATTCCACTTGTTTATATTAGACTTGCAAAAGTACCCCAAGATGTTGGTGAAACTACATTGGCAGTCACTGAAATCCCTACTACCACTACTCCAGGCATAACTCTATATCCATATAGTGGTGCCCTAGAACTTCCTACCTTAGAGAAGGTCTAAGGGCCATTTCTTACAAATATTGGCTATTGTGGAATACAACCTAGTCTCCCCTTTTTAAGTCTAAGTGTTCTTCTATGTAATGAGAATTCTCGACTACTTTAGCAACCGAAGATGGTTTCCACATCCATACGATTTCCCCAATCTTAGGATTAAATCCATAAATGATATGAACTTCTTGATGTTTATCGGTGTCCATGTATGAGACATATTTGACTAATTCATGAACCTTATCTCATACTCTTACATTATTTGATTTCCCTTAACAAAAGCATGAAAAGCTCCTACATATTGTTCCTCATAGTATGCTAGTAAGTAATTTTTCCTCGACCTTTCATCAAATAGTTCCTAAAAGATGGTTTTAGGAGTAAGGTGCAATTGTATTTCCAAATTACCCCACCAATTCAAGGCATTATCTTTGAGTTAGGATCTTTCTATTTTTTCCTTTAAATTAGAAATATACTTCCTCAAAAACACCTCTTCACTTCTCGCAATTAAGTTTCTGCATGTTCACTAGCATGAAATCCAACAAAATTTTGGGGCTTAATCTTTAGAATCTCCATAGTGTTATTATTGGTTCGAGTTCTTTAATCAACATTCCTTGATCCCTTGAAGTTTACTACCCTAGATGGAGGGGGCACCACATCCACCTCGACTACTCGGCACCCCTTTAATGTTTGATTTAGTGCTTCTAATGAGCACAAGATGAGGGCCAACTCTGGTGATGGAAGTGATGGTTCTAGTGGATGTGGTCCTTGTAATGCCCCTCCTTGGCCTTGATTTTCTCATGTCCTTGAAATTCTAACTTTGTTTTATCAACGCACTATATGTTGGGTTGTGTTATATTCTTTCCATGACTAGCCCACGTAGTTAACCGAGGGGTTAGAGGGGGCGGAGCCCCCCTTCATTGTGCCGATTGTGTAGCAGGGGGGGGGGTCACAAGGGGTTTGAGGTGTACCTGTAACCCCACTTTATGGGGTCTAGGGTAGTGCCCCAGAAAATTTTGGTTTTGGACCCTATGATAGGTTGGGCAGACCCACCTATGGTTTTGTGCATGATTTTTTCACATGTTTTTGGATGCGATGGTTTTCGGTCCATGGTATTGGATGCTTCAACATGTATAAATATGTATTATCACATTTAAAGGAACATAATGAAAAATCAAGCTAGTAGTCCTGGTTTTGGTATCCAGGGGAAAATCTCTGTGTATATGTGTTTTATGTGTTATGCTCTCGCATTGTTTATTTTCTGTGTTTTAGAATTCATATGAAGGTAATTTTTGTATGCGGTTAAAACCTACATTTGGTATCAGAGAAGTTTTGGCTTCAAGGGGACGCCTTTTTTGCTGAGGGGTTTCGTTCGGGCTTGTGGTAGATCCTGTTCAGTGGGAGATCTGTGAGATCGATTCTAGTGGTGAAAGAAGATGGTGAACAGTGGAAACATAGAGATCAAGAAATTTAATGGTTAGAGTTTTGAGTTGTGGAAACTCAATATGGAGGATTTGTTGGTGGATAAAGATCAGTGGATCATGGTAGATCCGAGTACTAAAGTGTCCGATGAAGAATGGAATAAGTTGGATCAGAAGGCAAAGAGCACAATATGATTGTGTGTCTCAGATTTAGTATTGTTGAATGTATCAGGGGAAGCTACGACGAAGGCTTTGTGGGACAAGTTAGGGACTTTGTACCAATCTAGGTCTCTGGTGAATAAACTGTTCTTGCAAAAAAAGTTGTATAACCTGAGGATGAAAGATGGAGACTCGGTGATAGGGCATCTGAACGCATTTAATATTGTGGTAAGTCAGTTAGCATCTGTGGATATTAAAATTTTAGATGAAGATAAGTGCATCAGTTTGTTGTGTTCTCTACTAGATTCGTGGGATGGTCTAGTTATTGCAATAGGTAGCAGTGCAACCACCTTGCAGTTTGATGAAATAGTCTTATCCATGCTGATGGAGGAGATGAGATGGAAAAATATGGAGAGCCAGAATGGTGATGCCTTGTCTGTACGAGGACGATCCCAGAATAGAAACAAAAATAAGTCATCGAGTGGGAGATCTAAATCTAGAGGGAGATCTAAATCTCCAGGAAAACCTGTAAAGGTGGTGTGCTGGAAATGCGGAAAGGAAGGGAACTACAAAAGGGACTGTAAATATAAAGCTCCTGATAAAGGAAAGGGATCTGATGATGCTCCTTCTGCAGAGATGAAAACCACCTCAGATGAAGGTGGGGATGTGTACTTGGCTTCTTCATGTACACATGTAGATCATGAGGCATGGTTGATTGACTCAGGTGCATCCTTTCACTTCACTCCCCATAGAGAATGGTTCTGCGAGTATGAGAAATATGATGGTGGTGATGTTTTCTTGGGGGATGATAGGAAAGCTAGAATCATTGGTCGCGGAAAAGTAAAGTTGAAGTTGCAAGGTGGAAGGGTTAGAACACTTCCAGGTGTTCTACATATTCTTGCATTAGCCAGAAATCTGATTTCTGTAAGCAAGCTGGATGATGCAGGTGTAAAAATAGTGTTCAAGAAGGATACCTGCAAAATGGTTCGGGGAGCACTGGTATTGATGTGGGGAGTTCGGATTGGAACTCTGTACAAGATGCAAGGTAGCACTGTTATTGATGGGTGCAATAGTTCTATGGTTCCTAAAAGTGGAGCAGAAAATCTAGTGGTCTCTGGAGAGAAGACCATGCTGTGGCATCAAAGGCTTGGACATATTGGAGAGAAGGGCCTCAGAATACTTCATGGTAAAGGTATGGTAGAAGGTATGAGCAATAGCTCTCTGGATTTTGATTTCTGTGAAAATTGTGTATATGGGAAGTAGAATCAGGTGATTTTCCCCTCTGGTGGTAAGAGGGTGCAACAAATATTAGAGCTTGTGCACAGTGATATGTTTGGACTTGTGAAGGTTCCATCACTGGGTAAGTCTGTGTACTATGTATCATTTATAGATGACTTCTCAAGGAATACATGGATATATTTCCTTAAGAAGAAATCTAAAGTCTTTGACAGGTTTAAAGAATTTAAGGCTCTAGTGGAAAACCAGACAGAGAAGAAGATAAAGGTGCCGAGGACAGATAATGGTGGAGAGTTTTGCAGCAAGGAATTTGAAGAATTATGTAAGAAGTGTGGTATATCATGGCAGAAGACTACTCCATATACACCTCAGCAAAATGGAGTTGCAGAAAGAATGAACAAGACGTTGATGGAAAGGGCAAGAAGCATGCTCAGTGGTGCCGGGTTAGGATAGGAATTCTAGGCAGAGGTGGTGGATACTGCATGTTACCTAGTCAACAGGTCATCTTCATCAACATTGGAGGATAAGACTCCACAAGAGGTATGGACTGGTAAGAAACCCTCTCTTTCACATCTAAGGGTATTTGGATGTGATGTATATGTACATGTTCCAAAGGAGAAAAGAACCAAGTTGGATAGTAAATCTGAAAAGTGCATCTTTATTGGGTATAAGGATGGTTTAAAGGGTTATAAGCTTTGGAACCCAGTAACAAGGTAGGTTGTGTATAGCTGAGATGTGGTGTTCGGAGAGGTGAAAGATGTTATTAAACATGAAGTCCAACCAAAGGAACTTGAGAAGATAGAGTTTGAGCTAAAGGAGGAAGAATCAGACTCGACAACAGAGGAGGAATCAGTAGATGAAGAGCCACAAACTCCGGGTGTGAGAAGATCAGTTTGAGAAAGAAGGAAACCAAAAAGGTATAGTCCATCTACTTTCTGTTCAAATTTTCCTTTATCTATTACTAACGATGATCATAGAACTGTGAAGGAAGTAGTAGATTCAGAGGATGGTAAACTCAGGAAAGAGGCCATGGTTGATGAAATGGCATCTTTGCACAAAAATGAGGCTTGGGATATGGTGGAGTTTCCAGCTGGAAGGAAACCCTTTGGCAGCAAATGGGTGTTCAAGAAGAAGACAAATGCAGAAGGAAAGGTGGAGAAATACAAAGCCCAGTTGGTAGTAAAAGGTTATTCCCAGGTGCTGGGAATTGATTTTGGTGATATTTTTTCTCCTGTTGCCAAGGTAACTTCTATTAGCTTACTTTTATCTGTTGCTGCTGCTTTTTATTTTGAGGTAGAACAAACAGATGTGAAGACAACATTTCTTCACAGGGATCTGGAAGAGAAAATATACATGAAGCAACCTGAAGGCTTTGCGGTGAAGGGTAAGAAAGAACTGGTATGCAAGTTAAAGAAGTCTCTGTATGGGTTAAAATAGTCACCAAGGATGTGGTATCAAAAATTTGATACATTTATACAGGGACTTGGCTTCACTAGAAACAAAGCAGATCACTGTGTGTATTTTAAATTAATTGGTGACTGTGTTATTTATCTGGTCTTGTATGTGGATGATATGTTGTTGGTTGGAAATGACAAAGAAATTATCTAGGATTTGAAGACCCAATTGTCCTCCAAATTCGACATGAAAGATCTTGGTGCTGGAAACTATATTTTGGGCATGGAAATTAAAAGAGATTGGGCAAAGAGGAAGATCTGGTTAAACCAGAGGAAGTATATCAAGATAATACTACAGAGGTTGAATATGCAGGATAGTAAACCGGTCAAGGTTCCTATTTCTGTAGGTGTGAGGTTATCTGCTGAATAGTGTCCCAAGACACAAGAAGAGGAAGAGGACATGTCCCGTGTTCCATATGCAAGTGTAGTTGGTAGCCTAATGTATGCAATGGTCTGTACTAGACCAGACATTGCACATTCAGTGGGAGTATTGAGCAGGTTTATGTCAAAACCAAGGAAGGAGCACTGGACAATAGTGAAGCGGGTTTTCAGGTATTTGCGTGGCACTAGTGATTATGGTTTTTGCTACCAAGGAAGACCAGGATTGGATAGAATGTTGGATATTCGTGGCTTTGTTGATGCAGACTGGGATGGAGATCTGGATCAGAGAAGATCTACAAGTGGGTATGTGTTTAACCTATTTGGAGGTGCAGGTAGTTGGATGAGTAAGAAACAATCTGTAGTGGCACTATCAACTACAAAGGTAGAATACATGGCAGCCACTCATGAAAGCAAGGAAGCAGTTTGGTTGCAGAGATTGTGTTCAAGTATGGGGTTAGTGCAGGGAGCTATAAGGATAGACTATGACAGCCAAAGTGAAATCTTCTTGGCAAAGAACCCTGCATATCATTCAAAGACAAATCACATTGATGTTCAATATCACTTTTTGAGGGATATGATAGAGGACAAAAAGGAGTTGCTGGTAAAGGTGGACACTTTGAAGAATACTGCAGATGCATTGACAAAATCTGTGAGCTCTGAGAAGTTCTCTTGGTGTAGAGAGACTATGGGAATTTCAGGGCTAGAAAAATGACTAAGCTCTCTTGTGGCCCCCTGTGGAAAGAAAACAAGAAGTGGGAGAATGTTGGGTTGTGTTATATTCTTTCCACGACTAGCCCACATAGTTAATCGGGGGGTTAAATGGGGGTAGAGCCCCTCTTCGTTGTGCCAATTATGTAGCAGGGGGGTCACAAGGGGTTTGAGGTGTACCTGTAACCCTACTTTATGGGGCCTGGGGCAGCGCCCCGAAAATTTTTGGTTTTGGACCTTATGATAGGTTGGGAGGACCCATCTATGGTTTTTGGTCCATGGTATTGGACGCGATGGTTTTTGGTCCATGGTATTGGATGCTTTGGCATGTATAAATATGTATTATAACATTTAAAGGAACATAATGAAAATTCAAGCTGGCAGTCCCGGTTTTGGGATCCAGGGGAAAATCTCTGTGTATATGTGTTTTTTGTGTTATGCTCTTGCATTGTTTATTTTCTGTGTTTTAGACTTCGTATGCATGTAATTTCTGTACGGGGTTAAAACCAACATCGTATTCAAGGTTTATTAGTGAATTTCACAACATTCGCAACTCTTCTTTAACCTGCGCATGAATACATAAGGGTAGGTGTAAGCTTTTTTTTTTTTTTTTTAAGCTATGCTCATTAAACTAGAAGTGGTAATGATATTGAGCATATCCTTAAGAATCTACTAAATCCTCTCCCATGGCTAGCTAAGCAAGCACTATCATGTTGTTTCCAACTATCATTACTTACCTTCTTAGTGTCAAAATTTCCTCCCCTTTAACTACCTTAATTAATTAATCAAATTATTATCCTCAATGTTAAGGACTTAACCTTAATTTTACCCTATTAGTGGTGGAAGAATCGTCTTTAATTGAGAAGTAACTCTACAAAAAATAAATATTGCACCTCCATTAAATCCAATCATTCCACGTACTATTGATATTTCCACATCTCTTGATTATTTCATTTAACTTGCATTTTTTCTACTTCACTTGGAATTTATCAGTATTGTGGCATAATGTATTGTATAATGAAGTCTTGTTCAATAGACATTTTTGCGTGCATTGAGTTATTATATGGACATTTGGGATAAAAGACATTAACTTTTGATTTTTTTCAGGTTTCCATATGGAATACCAAGGTAAAATGATTTTGATATTATGTAATATTGTATTAGTTATTTAAAAAAAAAAACTTTAATATTACTTTAATTATTATGCTGATACAGCTTGAGTGGGCCTAGCAGTTAAGAGCATGTGTTTCCTCCTAAGAGGCCACAGGCTCAAAACCAGAGGGGGGTAGAGTATGTATGCTTTCATAGACTTAGCAGTCAAAATGTTGCACATAGGTGAGTCCCTTGTCCCACAAACAAGGGGATCTCATATACCAATTTGGTGTATCACGTGGCTGTGATCTTAAAAATTGAATAATAACAATAATTATAAAAAAAATATAATGTTAATTTAATTTATATGTTAAATTATTTAATCCATGCTCTATCTATTAATTAACATGTTAAGTAATAATGTTAATATTAATTTAATCATCACAATAGTTTATATATCTGTGTGTGTGTGTGTGAATTAAACTAAAATGAAATATATATATTAATTCTATTTGTACTATAATGAAATGGAAAAAAATAAAATAAGAAAAAGGGTAGGAACCTAGACCTTGGATCAGGGCCAAGTGCCACCTTAGCTCAGCCTAAACCCTCATGAACCAACACTTCCACTCCTCTTCTCACTCCTAGCTAGCTTGGCCTCTCTTCATCTGCGACTATAAGGGATCCAACTAAGATTGATTTTTGGGGTTGCAACCACAAGTACTTATGGTTTTCAAAGACAAACAAAATGACTACTCTGTAATTAGTTAGGGTTTTCACCAATTTCGTGTGAACATTGGACAAGGAAATGGATATATTGCTGAAATTGCATCATGTGGGCGTGGAATCTTCTTGTTTAAGGGTTTCTCTCATCTCTAATTTTTTATTTTCTTTACATGTTCACCATTGCTTCCAATGGGCTTTGCAAAGTGGGTAGTCTGTGTGAAGCTTAGAGGCTATTAGAATCCATGGTGGGAAGAATATACATGCCCAACTTTTGGACATATGCAAGTCCGCTTGATGGGATTTACGAGGATGGGAAGACAATGGAGGCTTTGCATACAATGGTTTCAATGATATTGTCTAGTTATGTTCCTACTATTAGGAATTTCAGTTTTCTTATTAATGGGCATTATAGAGTAAGAGAGATTGAGGAATCTCATGAGATTTTATTAAGATGAAAATTGGTATGGAATCCACCTACATAATTGGGTAGTCGATATATGTTATGTTTTGATTCCCCCAATGCTCTCAACACGCAACATAGGTAGATTTCCTCCAATCTAAATGGATGGCTTAATAGCATGTCTTTCTAGCTTTGACCATAAAAACACTACTAGTTAATTTGTTGGCCACTTATTTTGTCAACGTGAAAGATATTCCATTACAACTTGTTAGTAAATTTCTTAATAGTGCCCATTCAATATTCACTTGGAGAGAGGTTATAAGAAAAACATAGAAAATGATTAGCATATATGGATAATCTCGACAGTGCTGAGGAATTTATGGAAAATGATGATTGTGATTCTAAAGGGAGTGGTGTAAGCGATGAGACTCAAAAGCTATGGATAATAATAGTTGGGCATTGGTGTATATTCTGTCTTTTTGATCTTCTCAATCTCGCGGCCATAATTCAGTTAATCAAACTTGTGACATCCTTCAATATGGCCACATTAACAACCATCATTTGCAAGAATCAATATCTCTCCCTCCAAAACATTTAAACTTCTTCAACAACCCTCTTACAACATGCATCAATTATTTACAAATGAAAGGCCTCACCTTTTTGAATTTTGCGTATAAAATGGTTTGAAAGATTTTATTTTCCACCTTGGGTAGAGGGAAGGATTATGTGACAGTCAAAACTTTCCAACATGCAAGGCTCAGAGGCTAGGGCTATGGGTACATTTTAAGAATACTAGGGAAACAACAAAAGTTGTGAAGACGTGACCTATGGCCAAGGATAAAGCCTATCTTGAGGATGATCTTTCCCATAAGTAGGAAATACCTTTTAGTCACTTTTAGGGGTAGAACAATGTAAACTTTGAAATGGGAACTATAAACTCAAAACAAGAACTCTGGCCAAAAAACCCCGTAAAAACATCAAAAATAGTGCTAAAAATGAAAAGTGTTGATGCTAGAATAACACCCTTTTTTCTAGGGTAGATTTTCAACATGTTTTAAAAATGGCGGTGAAAACCAATTTTTTGCACAAAAATTGTCCAAAAAACACCCTCAAAATGAAAAGTATTGACGTTCGAATAACACTCTTTTATTCAATGGTCAATTTTGTGCAAAAAAAACCCTCAAAATGAAAAGTGTTGACGTTGGGATAACACTTTTTTTTCCAAGCGAAAATTTTCAAAATTTCAAAATACTGATGTAAAATATTTTATCATGACCCCGAAAAACATTAAAATTTCAAAAAACTAATGAAAACATAAAATAAAATAAAAAATAAAAAAATTAAAACAATGAAAAAACACAAAACAAAAAAAAATAAATAAATAAAAATAACAAAACATAAATTAAAATATTTGCTAAAAACAAAACATAAAATAAAAATAAAAAACAAAAAAAATTAAATATATAAAAAAAAGACAAAAAAAATCAAACATCAACAAACAAACAAAAAAAAAATCAATCATAAAAATGTAAAAAAAAAAAAAAAAAAAAACCTATAAAAGATAAGAATTAAAAAACTAAAAAATTATAAACAAATAAATAGTAAAAAACGCATAAACCTATAAAAGATAAGAAGTAAAAAACTAAAAAATTATAAACAAATAAATAGTAAAAAAAGCATATTTAAAGAAAAAATGGAAAAAGAAAATATCTTGTAAACCATAAAACCAATTGGAAAAAGAAAAAAACACAAAAATATGGAAAAGAAAAAAAATCAAAATAAACTATAAAATTAAGTAGATAAAAATAGAAAATTTTAAAAAACATTAACAAAATACTTTAAAAAAAATAGAATTAAAAACAAACTAGATTTAAAAGAAAATAAAAAATTAACAAAAAAAAAAATTAAAAACTACTAAAATTAAAATTAAAAGGTTGATTACTTAAAAAAACAAATATAAAAATAGATATAAAAAAAAAAGAAAAAAAATGTTAAAAAGAAAAAAATTTCTCATAAACCATCAAAGAATTTGGAAATATATATATATATAGATAAGAAACTGAAAATAGAAAAATTTAAAAAAAATAAAGAAAAACTAGAAAAAAAATAAAAATTAAAAACAAATTAGATTAAAAAGAAAATAGAAAATTAAAAAAAAAAGAAATTAGACAACTAGTAAGCTTACTATTAAAAACACATCAAAAAAAAAAAAAAAAACAAACAAACAAAACTCAAATTATAACAAAAGAAAACAAAAAAATATGAAAATTTTAAAAATATATATGTCTTTTCAAATTAAAAAAAAAAATTAAAAAAAAATAAATAAATAAAAATAAAACACAATTAAAGTTTATAAAGAAATATGTATTTTTAATTTTTTAAAAAATATTTTTTATTAAACTTACATTTTTATTTATAAACAACAAAATTTAAATTTTTTTTGTTTTTAAACAATTCTTTTTTATTAAAAAAAATTATTAAAAAATTTAAAATGTTTTTTTTTTTAAATAAATTATTATTTTTTTATTTAAAAAAAAGAAGAAAATTTAGAAAAAAAAAATTAAACAAATTTTTATTTTCATTTAAAAAAAAAATTATTTTTTTTAAACAATTTTTTTCTTATTAAAAAAAAAATTATTAAGAAATTTTAAAACGTTATTTTAAACATTTTTTTTTTAAATAAAATTTACTTTCGGCCACTAGTGGTGGCGCGACCCTGGGTGGAGGGGTCTGCATGTAGGCCCTCTACCCAGAGCCGCGCCACCACGGGTGACCAAAGGTAAATTTTTATTTTTTTTAAATAAAAATAAATTGTTTAAATAAAAAATTTAAAATTTTGTAATATTTTTTTTTTTTTAATTAAAAAAAAATTGTTTAAAAAAAATAATTTTTTAATAGTTTTTTGTTTGAAATTAAAATAAATATATATATGTTTAAAAAAAAACAATAAATTTTTTTTAATCAAAAATACTTATTTCTTTATAAACTTTAAATGTTTTTTATTTTTTATTTTTTATTTTTAATTTGAAAAGACGTATATATTTTTAAAATTTTCATATATATATATATATGAAATTTGAGTATATATTTTGTTTTTTATTTTTTATTTTTTATTTTTAATTTGAAAAGACATATATATTTTTAAAATTTTCAAATATATATAAATATATATATATATATATATATATATATATATATATATATATATATATATATATATATATTAAATTTGAGTATATATTTTAAATTTGAGTTTATTTTTGTTTTTTTTTTTAATGTTTTTAATATTAATTTAACTAGTTTTTTATTCTTTGTTTGTTAGTTTTCAATTTTTTTGTACTCTAGTTTGTTTTTAATTTTTTAATTTTAATTTTTATTCTTTTATTTATTTATTTATTTTCTAGTTTTTGTTAATGTTTTTATGTTTTTCTATTTTTATTTAATTATATATATATATATTTTTTAAATTTTGTTTTGTTTTTTTTTTCCAAATTCTTTTATGGTTTATGAGATAATTTTTTTTTTCTATTTTTTTGTCTTTTTTTATACATATTTTTTTATTTGTTTTTCTAAGTAATCAACATTTTAAAAAAGAAAAATAAAACAACTTGAAAATTCGTTAAGTAATCATAATTTAAAAAAAGAATTGGACATAATAAATTTTAAAGAGTGAAAAATAAGTCCTCTAAAAAATGGTACGCTGCATCAACACGTTGTATCAACACATTTCAAAATTGGCATGAAAATCACTAACATTTAAAAACAAATATTTATATTTTATACATAAGAAAATTTAATTTGTCAAAAATATGCACCCAAAAAAAAGAAGTGTATTTTGCATCACCACTTTTCAAAATCGGGTCACGTTTTTACTAGCCCTACGAAATGGGTGATCGTATCAGTGATTTAAAGTGCCAAAAACTATGCTCTAAAAAAAACATGTGTATTCTGCATCGTCCATTTTCAAAATCGGGTTAATCTTTTGCTATCTCTACGAAACGAGTAACAGTATCAGTTCCTATTTCAAAGTTTACATTGTTGTAGGGATAGGATGTGATGTAACACACAATAAATGTATCAACATTCAAATGGCTAGGGTCGTTAGCCTGTTAGATATTTTTAGTTTTTGTTACAATTGCTCATGAATGCAGAAGTGAAGGAACACATAGGTGATTGTTTCACATGCTTTTTCCTTCATGGATGTCTAAGATTAGATAGAAGTCAAGTCAATAAGGCTTCACGCGATATCCACAACCATTCTCCTTGAAACAAAGTATGCGAAAATATATATTTTCGATTGTTGCTAGTCAAATTCTTGTGACTTCACATGATATCCACCATGAAGAGTTCTCAGGCCTAAATGATTTCTTTAAAATATTTCCACGAGGAAGGGAAACCCCGCTTTTGTAGCTTATTGTATAATAATGACATTACAATGTTGGATAATAATGACATTTCACTGTTCTTTTGTTCTTCTCCAAATTTTTAGAAAAAAATACAATAAATTTGGTCTATACAGAGTTCATTTTATTTTTGTTCATTGTGACTGTTATCAAATTCGTCGAAACTTTTTTTTGGAGCTCACTGTGATGGTTAATGAAGATGACAAATGCTTCCGAGAAGGATAGCTCTTTAGATCTAACACATTATGATATAATTTTAAATAAAATTGATTAAAAATATATTCTAAAAAATGTTTATTATTTGTTGAATTTAGCCAACCATTGTTTTTATCAATTATATTTTTTTTGTTATTTAAAATCCATTTTTAAATATATAAGCTTATATAACAGTAAAAAGTATAAATTTTGGCATGTCAAATTTATTGATTTCACCAAATTCCCACTAAATTGTTACAAAAGTTGATAGAAACACATCTGAAACTGAGTTGTCTTTAGTGAGACTTTTTGGAAGCTTTTCCAGTGGGTTTTTCCTATCTAATTTCTCTAAAATTTGGTAAGAATTTATTGAAATCACAAGCTTGATGGGTAACCCCTGCAAAATCGAAGTGCCCTAGAGAATTTTCAGGGTGCTGAATCCATATATATAATCAAAAAACTAGTTTAAATAACACAAATCAAGATTTCACCTCAAAATTTTCCACTAGATTTAGGCATTGGAAAGTTTAAAAAGTCACACTAAAGACAACTCCATCTGAAACGAAGAACAAGTAAACCACTACGTATTGGCACTTCTAAACAGAAAAGTAATATAATGTAGTATTAATTCTTATAAGAGTATTAGGTTTTTTGGTCAATACAGTCATCTCACATAAGTCCATGCACAATTAGAGAGATACCATTTTATTCAAAATTGCAAACATCATATAGACATCACACGACATGAAAAATGCAAAATATATTTACTTAGTTGTGCACATTGTGAGCTTTGAGCAACCACAAAATTACAAAAGGAAAAGTGGGAAAATCTTCACAGGATTTCTCCCTTCACCATACACATGCTCACTTCATATGACTTCAGAGGTGGTCGAATTACAGTTGTATCTAAAGAAGGATATTTTCAAATGGAAAGTAATTGGATTTGAATTGGCACATTTATGGTCGTTGGTAATTGACAAGTGTTAGCCTTTCATTTCCTTTCTCGTCATAGCCTATTCACCCGCGTACCACAAATTGAATTCTATACAGTAAAATATGTATTTCAACACATACATCAACATAAACAACATGTCCATGGAAAATCCTGAAAAATGTAATAACCAACTTGTCTTCTAAGAAAGGCATCACGTCATGCTCAAGACTCCTAGCTTCACTTTCCATAAGAACACAGTTTTAAAATTATGCAAGTTGTTAGCTCCACTATCCATGTATTCTACTATGGTAGAAAATCTAATAGTATAATAAGATCAATCATAGTCATCATCATGAATCACACTAGCTCCATGTTCTTCTCTTGGGTGTACATCCATAGCATAAACCCTAGCATCACATGAGAAACATGAAATTCACACAAAAGAAACATCTCCATGAAACATACAACACATCATTCTCCCCTTTTTTTATTCAAGGGTTTCCTCATGCACCCTAATGCCATACTACTAAGGTTTGCTCATGAAAGTAATGCCTTTCTCCTGACAATACTTCTCTAAGACAATACAATGAATAGAGTACAATGATGACAAAATATAAGCAACACTATCCTCCCTTATATATACAGTAGGTGAGGGGGGGCTAACATAATAAAGACATAATTACATACAATTAAAACATCCTCCAAGCATGATCCTCCTTGGGCTCAACACCCCTCCTCTAAGATGGTGCTCTCTCTAACAAGTTTTTATTCCAAAGCTTCCTCTTCCATGGTTTAACATCGAAACATCCTTAAACAAGATGATTCTCCTCTAACTATGTGCCACATGTCCCCAATGTTATTTTCATTTGATTAATAGATTTAGAATGACACTCGAGCACATCAAGAAGCCCTTCATTATATTGGGTAGCTAAATTATTTTGCTAGATGTTAATATTTTCACATTGCATTGCCATTCATATCATAAAAATATATTTTTATGCACTATCTATATTTGTCAATAGCTACCCAAATACATGTAAGAGATATCCTTGGGGTTAGATATGGGGGGTGTTACACTAGTCAACCCTCCCCTCTAATAGTGGATTCCTTATTATTCCTTCTTGATTATGATCATTAATGTACCACCATAAATCATTTAATAAGAAGTTACAAAAAATTACACCATTTTATGCCTTCGTAAGAAGCATATTATTGTTGTTATCTTATGTATGTAATCAATTTCTCACTATTTCTTAGTGATATTTATACCATATGAGGTTTGCACGTGGTTACTCTCATATTCTTGCACATGCAAGCTGTATTCTACAATCCACCCCTATGTCATATTCATGCATGACCTATCTAATGGTTATACCATATACTATTGAAATACCTCTCTCTCTCCCTCTCTTTGTCTTTACCTCCCTCCCCCCCCCCCCCTTCTCTTTGTCTTTACCTCCCTCCCTCTCTCTCTCTCTCTCTTTGTCTTTACCTCCCTCCCCCCCTCTCTCTCTCTTTGTCTTTACCTCCCTCCCTCTCTCTCTCTCTCCCTCACTCTCTCACTATATCAATCCCTCCCTCCCCCACCACTCTCTCTTTCTTTGCCTCTCCCTCTCTCTCTCTCTCTCTTCATTCCTCTCTCTTGCCCCTAGCTCAGTTGTTCAATTGCTTTGCTCCCCTATTTTGTTATCTATTTATATGTCTCACAACCACCACCACCTCCCACTCCCCCCGCCCCTCTCTCTAAACCTATATTTCTCTCCATATCTACCCATCTCTCTCTCCCTCTCTCTTCCTCTTACTCTATGTATATCTCTCTCCGCACTCTTTTGCTCTCACCCCCTTCTCTCTCTCCCTCCATCAGACCTCCATTCTCTCTCCCCCCTTAGTTCCATTGCTCTTTCTCTCCCTATCTTTACCTCATCACTCTCATTTTTCCTCTCAACCTTTCTCTTTCTCTCTCTCTTATTTCCTCTCTGTCTATATTATTCCCTCTCCCTCCCTCCCTTCCCCACCCCCCCTCCAACTATGTTTCTATCTCCCCCCTCTGTCCTTCTCTCTCTCCCCACATCTTTCACTCTCTCCATATCTATCTATATGTCTCTCACTCTCCCTCCCTCTCTCTCTTCCTCCTCCCATATATCACTCCCTCTCTACCCCCTCCAATTATATCTTTGTCTACCCTCCCTCTCTCCTTCTCTCTCTACCCCCACCTAACTACCAATGCCCTCTCTCTCTTTCTTATCCTCATTCTTTATCTCTCCCTGACTCTCTTAATTTCCCATTCACAACAATTCCCTTTCAACTCTGTCTCTCCCTTTCTCCGTCACACTTGTTGACACCTAATCATAGGGATTGGGTGAACAATTGTAATTAATGTAAATAAATAATAGAAAAGATGAAGAGTCATCGGGAGATGAAATGAATAGTCTCTCCCTCATGTATATAATAATGACCAACCTGAATGAATATCATGAATTGTTTTGAGGAGTTACCTCCAGACCTGACATGGTATCAGAGCCAACCCTATTTTTAGTTTTCTTCTATCATGTAACTCCATCCTACCTCTGTTCTACATTTTTGTAGACTGTCATCTCTGTCAAATCTCTGTAATAGTGTCCCAAATTTTTGCGCTACATCCTCTGTCTACCCTTAGTGCGTTACAATCTTTTTGAACTATCCCTTTATGTGTTCGGATAGAATGTTGAATTATCTATGTGTTTTATGTTCTCTGCATTCAACATTGAGTGGTGCACAGATTGGTGAATGTTGAATTCTGTCAATGCAAATGTTATAGAAGCTATAAAAAAAAAGGGATCATGACCAGTTGCGTTTAAATTGATGCATGGATTTGAATAGATTTATGTCGGTTGAATAAATTTTGAGGCTGTGGTGAACCTGATACATGGAAGATCGTATGGCATCTATGTAACTCGTATCCTTGTGACTAGAGAATAGGCATATAACTAAGTGACAAGTATAACCCACACTCTACTATGGTATGGCCTGCATTTCTCCAATTAAGGGACTGCATTTCTTTATGATAAGATCTGCAGTTTTCCAAGCCTCACAGGCTCTCAATTCTGTGAGCTTGCATACTATGAGGCTCACACCATTGGCTAACATACTCTGTGCCCTGACGTGAAGTAGCAAAAGCGTGGTGAGCGTGGACTGTGTGTTGGCTTCCTGTATATGCTGACTGACAACTTTTGGTACTGTGAACATGGATTTGAAGACTACAAATTCTGTTTTTCTCTACTCTTAGTGTTGATTGTTGCCAGAAACTCCTACTATGTTACATTGGAATTCTTGAAGGGATTCATTTGATAAATTGAATGTTGTGTCTATATTGTGTCAAATAATTCTAGAAGATTGTATATGGTGAATGGTGAATGCTATTACGCTGAATGATATTGTAGTGTATGGTATTACATTTTTTACAGTGATACCTTTGTCTCCATATATCAGAATCATTTTTTTTTTTAAGGATTAAAATTTTGCAACAGAAGTACTTTTTTCCCATAGCACACAGATTTTACAATGCATTCAATCATATATATTGTGGGAGTAGTTCTCACTGGCAAGGAGAACTATCCTAAGTGGTACAGGAAAATAAAGCACAACCTCATTTCCAATGAGTTGTGGAAAGGAGTGTGCATTGGAGATGAAGACAAAGAGCTAGAACAACCTACCTCAGACAAGGAGTTCGCCATTTGGGAAAATAAGAACATCAAATCCTATGCATTAATTGTAGCATCTGTAAGTGAAGAGGTGAGTCGACATATTTTTCCATTTTCAAATGCTTTCAAAGACTTACAAAAGGTGAAGGAACTCTATGACTCACACTCTGCACTTGAAGTTGTTCAACTCATGATTAAACTCTTCATTCTTGAATTACAAAATAATGATCCTCTTGCTCTTGCATCCGAAGTAAAATCTATAATGCATGATATCAAAGCCACTAAGGTTGAATTGGATATTCCTCTTATCGCTTTTCTCAAGGCACTTTATCCTACTTATTCCAAATATCTTGAGTCATTGCAAGCAAATGGAAATCTCAAAGATATTACCTTTGATTCTCTTGTGACAAAATTTACTGAAAGAGAGAAAGCTTTTGGAAAGAAGACAACCCCTGAATCTTCTGAAGAGGTTATGTCTCTTTCTCAAAGAGAAAATAATCTTGCTCAAGATTCTTCCAGAGGAAGAGGTGGTCGAAGAGGAAGAGGAAGAAATTTCAGAGGTAGGGGAGGCAGACACTCTCAAGGAGAAAAGTCAGATTTGCACTACATACACTGCAAAAGAAATGGATCACATGATGCCTCCACGTGCAAGTTACCTTGGGACAAAATTGAGCAGCAAAGAAACCAACCCAAAGGTAAAACTAATGACACAAACAAAGGTAAAGCACCTGAATCTGCTCATTATGTTGTGGCACAATGTAATATTGGAGTAAATGAAGACTTATTTAATGCTTCACTTGCTTCTTGGAAAAATGATTGGCTGCTTGATTTAGAAGCAAGTTGCCACATGACTCATAGAAAATATTTTTTTGAAGAATTTACTGACAATGTTGATGGAGTAGTATACTTTGCAAACCAATCAAAATTCAAGCCATCAGGGCTTGGCACAATCAGGCTTAAATTGCCTGGTCTTCGAGACTTTCTTTTGCATCAAGTTCTATATATCCCACAGCTGAAGAGAAACTTGTTGTCCTTGGTCCACATCTGCCAACAAGGTCACTCCATTCATATGTTTGATGGCAAGATTGAGGTGAGAAAAGCATCTGACCACTCGCATGTCATGAGGGGGATAGAAGAAGAAAGGCTTCTCAAGCTGCAGGGTACCTCTACTCGTGCAAAACATTTCTCTTACAATTCTCATTATGAAGGTACACGTCCATCAATTTTATTATGGCATGCTAGATTTGGACATTTGAACTATGACAACCTCTGCTTGTTGAAGAAAAATAGTGTTACTGGTTTGCCTATAATTCCTAGGAAACTTAAGCAATGTGATGCTTGCATTCTAGGAAAGCATAGCAAATAGTCTTTTCATGATTCACATTCAAGAGCACATATAAAACTTGAACTCATTCATTCAGATTTATGTGGTCCAATGCCTGTTCCTTCTACAAATGGAAATAAATATATGATGACATTTATTGATGACTACACTAGAATGTGTTGGGTTTAGTTATAGAAGAACAAATCTGATGCTTTTCAAACATTCAAGAACTTTCATACATGGATTGAAAATGATGCACAATCTCATATTGGCTCTCTTCGCACTGATAATGGAAAAGAATACACTTCAAATGAATTTGAAAACTATCTTTGCCATCATGGGATCAAACATCAAACAATTGTGCCTTATAATTCCCAACAGAATGGTGTAGCTGAAAGAATGAATAGGAAAATCTTAAATATGGTACACTCCATGTTGTTCTTCAAAAATGTAAAAATAATGTTTTGGGTTGATGCAGTTCTATGTGTTATATATATAAAGAATAGATGTCCATCTAATGCTATCAGAAACAAGACTCCCTATGAAATGTGGTATGGGCACATTCCTTCGATAAAGCATCTTAGGGTCTTTGGTTCCACATTTTATGCCTTGATACCAAAGGTACATAGAAAAAACTTGGTGCAAGAAGTCGTAAGTGTATCTTCTTAGGGAATTCAAACACCTCCAAAGCATATCATCTCTATGATGAAGTCAATAAAAGTTTGTTGTATCTAGAGATGTAATCTTTCTTGAAGCATCCAAAACTGACAATGTTGTTGAGCAGAAACTTAATCGCTTGGATAGATTCACAAATGCAAAATTGTTTCAAGAATTTTATAATCAGATTCCACATCTTGAAGGGGGGATTCCTATACTAGATCAACCCGTGGAATCTTCTTCTGAAGCACTCTCTCCCCGCATGAAACTCCAACAACGAATGATACTTTAAGTGATGTGATTGATAGAATCGGGAGACTCAATCTTGATTCAGTCCCAACTCAATCAACAGAGCAGCTTGGACCATCTGAGAAAGGTCCCCCAAAGTGGCTGACAAAGACACTTGAAAGTGTTCATCCTAATGAGGTTGGAAAGACAGGAACTAGAAATTCAAATTGAGGTCATGTAGATGACTCTGATGCACTTGTTGACATGGATGTTTCTTATGATTGTGAATTGAATTTGTCTATAGATTTTGAACCAAATTCCTTCAAAGAAGTTTCTTATCATGATGAATGGAAAGAAGCAATGCAAAAGGAGTATGATGCCTTAAATGGCACTTGGAAGCTGGTTGATCCTCCATTGGGAACCAAACCAATTGGCTGCAAGTGGGTCTACAAGAACAAGTACAAATTTGATGGCTCTCTTGACAAGCACAAAGCCAGGCTTGTGGCAACAAGTTTTGCATAAAAGGATGGGGTTGATTATGAGGAGACTTTTCCCCCCACAGCAAAATGGGCTATCATCCGGACACTTTTTGCCCTAGCAGCTCAGAATGGTTGGAAAGTCCATCAAATGGATGTAAAAATTGATTTCTTTAATGGAGATCTAAAAGATAATGTTTTTATGTCCCAGCCTGAAGGATTTGCTATGAAAGGACATGAACATAAAGTATGTAAACTTGTGAAATCCTTGTATGGCCTCAAACAAGCACCGCAAGCCTGGTATGAAAAACTAACTGAGAATCTTCTGAAACTCAATTTCAAACATTATGATCTTGATGATGCAACTTTGTTTGTCAAGAAGGTTGGAAAAATAGTTGTATATCTTGTGGTATATGTAGATGATATTTTGATGACAGAGAACAATGAAAGCTACATTTCATCCATAAAGAAGGAATTGAGGAAAGGTTTTGAAATGACTGATTTGGGCTATGTTCATTACTATCTTGGTATTGAAGTAACTCAACATCTGAAGTCCATATTCCTTTCTCAAAAGAAGTACATTGGAGATCTTTTGAACATGTTTGGCACAACAAGATGCAATCCTCTTACTACTCCAATGGAACAAAACTTAAAGCTCACATCCATTGAAGGAAAAGAATTTGAGGATGCAACAAAGTATAACTAGCTTGTAGGAAGTATCAACTACCTAACTACTACCAGAGTAGACATTTCGTTTGCTGTTGGAATCCTCTCTAGGTTTATGCAAAATCCTTATGAGGGACATTGATCTATTGCAAAAAGAGTTCTAAGGTACTTGAAGGGAACTCAAGACTTTGCAATAAAGTATACACATGTGGGCGACTTCAGCTTGATTGGATACTCTAATTCAGACTTTGATGAAGACAAAGAAACTGGGGTATCTACTTTAGGTTATGTTATGAGTCTTGGATCAGGAGATGTCTCCTGGAGATCATGCAAACAATCAGTTCCAATAGATTCCACAAGAGAGGCATAATAAGTGGCAGCAACTGAGGCAACAAAAGAAATTGTGTGGCTCAGGAAAATTCTTGAAGATTTGCAAGTAAAACAGGTACAATCAACTCCACTCATGATTGACAATACCACGGCAATAAAGTTTGCCAAGAACCCAAAGTTCCATGATCGAACAAAGCACATAAATACTAAATATCATCTAATTCGACATCATGTTGAGGCCAAAACAATCCATCTTTGCCATTTTTCCACTAATGAGAAAATTCCAGACATCTTTACCAAAGTGCTTGGAAGAGAAAAACTTGAAAGATTCAGAACGATGCTTGGACTCACCAACATCCCTTCATATTAAGGGGGGGAATGTTGACACCTAATCATAGGGATTGGGTGAACAACTGTAATTAATGTAAACAAACAATAGAAAAGATGAAAAGTAATGGGGAGATGAAATGAACAGTCTCTTCCTCATGCATATAATAATGACCAACCTGAATGAATATCATGAATTGTTTTGACGAGTTACCTCCTGGCCTGACAACACTATCTCCCCTCCCTCCCTTATCCCTCACTCTCTCTCTCTATATATTCTCCCATCACTCTCTCTATATATACATATCTCACCTTCTATCTCTCTATCCCTCTATCTCCCCCTAAATCTATATCTATCTCTCTCCATCTTTCTCTCTGTTTCTCTCTCTTCTTCCCTCTTTCTCTCCCTCCAAGTCCCACCTCTATCTTTGTATCTATCTCCCTCCCCCCCTCTCTACCTCACTATATCCCTCCTCCCCATCACTCTTTCTCTCTATCTCCCTAATCCTTCCCTCTCTCTTCCCCCTCCATTTCTATCTCTCTCCCCGTGACTCTCTCTTCCTCTCTCGCTCTCTCTCTCTCTCTCTCTCTCTCTCTCTCTCTCCCTTTCCCCTCTAACTCTAAATACATCTCTCTCCAATCCCCCCATCCTTCCTCTTTCTCTCTCTTTTTTTCTTCCCTCCTCCATCCCCACTCCTTTATTTCTATACCCTTCCCTCCCTCCTCAATATATGCTTCACAACAACCCTCCCACCTTTATCCCTATCTATCTCTCCCTCCCTCACTCTCTCCCCTTACCCCCTCCCCCTTTATCATTATCTTCCCCCCATGTCATCTCTCTCTCTCTCTCACTTTCCCTCTCTCTTCTCCCTCGACTCTCTCATCCCCCCCCTCTTTATCACTTTCTCCCCCCCTCTCTCCATATCTCTCTACTTTTCTTTCTATCCCCATTCCATATCTATATATTTCTCCCTCCATCTCTTTATATATATTTCTTTATCTCACCCCCTTCTCTATCCCCTTCTCTCTTATATTTACCTAACTCCCATTCTTTCTCCATATATTCCCCCTCCTCTTTCTCAATATTCTCTCTCTCTCTCTCTCTCTCTCTCTCTCTCTCCTTCCACCCTCTCTCCTTCCCTCTCTCTATCCTATCTCAATCTCCCTCCCATCCTTCTCTCTCCAACCTCCCTATCACCTTTCCTCCCTCTCTTTCTCCCCACCATATCTCTATCTATCTATTTTCATTTACATCTCTCTCTCTCTCTCTCTCTCTCACACACACACACACACACACACACACATTGTAAGTTTCTCCTTCCCTCTCTCCTTCTCTCTTTTTCTCCCTTACCCCATCACACTCTCTATCCTTCTCTTATCCATCACTCTCTTTCTATCTACCTCTCAATATCCTTCTTTTTCTGTCTTTTCTTCCCTCTCTATTTCCCACTCTTTGCTTCTCTCCCTCAATCTTTTCTTCCCTCTCTCTCCCATCCATCTCTATCTTTATCTCCCTCCATATACCTCCCTCTCCTTCACTATATCTATCCATCTCTATCTCTCTCTCCCTCCCTCTCTCTCCCCCCTCTTCTTGTACCTCTTTATCCCTCCCTATCCTCTTATATTTCTCTCTATGTCACTACCCCCCCTCTCTCTCTGCATATTTACCCACCTCTCTATCCATATCTACCTATCTCTCTATCCCTCCCTCTTTTGTTCGCTCTATGTTTATTTCTCCCCTCCCCCCTCTTTCCCCTTCACCATCTTCTCTCCCTCACAATCTCTCTCCCTCCCTCCGTCAGTCCCCATTCTCCCTCTCTCTCATTCTATCTCTTCTACCTCCCTCTCTCTTCTCTCCTTAGTGCTCCTACTCTCTTTCCATCTTTGTCTCTATATCTCCATTATTGTTTCTATCTCCCCCCAAATCATTTTCTCTCCCTCCCCCTATCTCTCCATATCGATTTATATATATTTCACTCCCTCTTCTTCTCACTCTCTTTCTATATCTTCCTTCTTCCCTCATTTGTTCCATCTCTCCCTCCAATTCTATATTTGTCTACCTCCATCTATCCTTTTCTTCCTCCCTCAATAACTACTACCCCCCTCTCTCTCCCACTTCCCTTATTTCTCTATTCCATCTTCATTCCCTTCATCCTCCCTCCACAACAACCCCTTTTCAACTTTGTCTCTCAGTTTATCCCTCACCCCATATCCTCTGCCTCGCTTTCTCTATTCTCCTCTCCTTATATATCCTCCATCCCTCTCTCCTCTCCCCTTCACACTATATCTCTTCTCCCTCTCTCTCTCACTCCACCTCTCTCCCTCTCTATACATATCTCATCTTCCCTCTCTATTCCTCTATCTCCTCCCAACTCCATCTTTATCTCCCTCCCTCTCTCCTTTTATGTCTCTCACTTTTTGTCTCTTTCTCTCCCTCTATCTGTAACCTCCATATTTGTATGTATATCCCTCCTTCTCTCCTTCTCTATCCATATATCTCTCTCTCTCTCCCATCCTCATCACTCTATCTCTCTATATCTCTCTTTTATCCCCTCTCTCTTCTCCCCACAACTCTATATCTATCTCTCTTTCTCCTTTTCTATCTCCCCCTCACTCTTTCTCTCTCTCCCCACTTTCCCTCTATCTTTCCCATCCAACCTTGTTTATAACCCCTCCATTTCTCCTTCTCCCTTCCCACTTTATTTTCTCTTCCTCTCTCTTATTCTCTCCCCTATTCCCTCCCCTTCCTCTCTTTCTCGATCTTTCCATCCCTCTCTTAGTATTTGCTTCAGAACAACCCCCTCCAACTCTCTCTCTCTCCCCCCCACCCTTTTATCCTTATTTATCTCTCATTCTCTCACTCTCTCTTCCTCACTCCCTCCCCCTCTCTTACTCTCTTTCTCCCACCACCCTTGTGTCATTTCTCTACCTCACATTATTCTTATCTCTCCCCACTTCACACTCAACCTCTCTCTCTTTCTCTCCACATACCCAACTCTCTCTCACTCACACACACTCTATCTCCCCTCCCCCCATCCTCCTTCTCCCTTTCTCTCCTTCTCAATCACTCCTTCATAATGACCCTCTCCAACTTTGTCCCTCTATTCCTCAAACGTAAATATATCCCTCCCTCTCCCTTCCCCACCCTCATTCCACATCTCTCTCACTTTTTGGCTCTCACTCACTCTCTTCCCTCACTCATGAAGTCATTCTTCCCCACCCCTCCTCTCTTTCTCTATCTCTCTCAGACCCTCTATCCATATCTCTCTCACCCTCTCGATTACTAAACTACCTCAACGATTTCCCACCAACTCATTCTTCTCTCTCTCTCTCTCTCTCTCTCTCTCTCTCTCTCTCTCTCTCAGCCCCTCTATCCCTCCCTCTCTCACCCACCCCAACTATTTCGATTTGTTGAAGTGGCTAGCTACAAGACGTGTGCACATTCCCAGCACTAGGAATGTACATGCTTTTTTGGCACTAGAAATGTGCATTTGTTGTTGATGCTAGAAATGAATACATGATTTTAATGCTAGGAATGCACACATGCTCTTTTGAATGAAAATTTTCATGGTGGGAATCTCACGTGCATGATGGTTAGGGCTACAAATACATGGAAATATCATTTTTTGACAAAAAACATATATATCTCTATCGTCGACGTCATTTTTCTATAATATAGACAAATTTGTTGTCCATGAAATTACATACATATATAGAGTCAATTGTGTAGATTCTCGATATATATATAATATACATTTTTTACATATATCAAAATCTTAAAATACATACCTTGTCTATTTTTGCGACAACTTTTTAGGGCCTTAACCATTTGGAAAATAAATTATATGATGCACTATAGGACATTAAGACCTACAACCTAAAAAAATAAGGATTGTTTGATAATGTTAATACCCTTTCAGTGGTCATGAGCCATATTTTCCATTTAATCTATAACTAAAATATTAGATTCTCATATTTAACCCTTTATAATTAGGTAGAGAAGAATACCCTTATTTATTAATTTTATTTATTATTATTATTATTAATTTTATTTATTATTGTTATTTTTAATGAATTATTTTATTCCTACTCTAGCATAAATATTATTTCCCCAAATTTAAAAAATGTTATAGTCCTTGTTATTTATACTTTTGTCCAAGTCAGATCCAAAGTTAATAAAATAATGGGTTACTTGATTAAAATAATTTAGATTAAAACAAATAAATAAATAGATAAGCAAATAAACAAATAAATATTATTAAGTAATAAAAATTATTTAAGCAATATAAAATATTTCCCTTTTCCTCCCCTAGTCAAATATAGTCGTTCTCTTCTAGTCGTTAGGATGGCTTGTCTTCCTATTTAAACTACTACCTAGATCGGTTTCTTCATCTTGTCCTAAAGATGAACCACATTGGATGTCTCGAAATGCATCGACCAAAAGATTCATTGTGATTTCTTCCGAAAATGTTTTATAGATCAACATTGATTAGTGGTAAACCATAAACCACCAATTTCCATGGAAGATGATCAGTAGTCAACAAAAAAAAACACCACCTAAAGGATCCAAAGCCTTAGCTTGGATTCTTTCAATAATGATATATTGTAAAACTTCTCACCTTGTACCTGACACAGGGAAACATTAAATACCAGGATTTAAGTCTCAAAGTCTTATCAATCAAATTTTAATCAACATTCAATCAACAATTGGGAATTTTGACATAATAATTGGTCTCCTCAATAATGATTTCAATTATTCAATGAAAATGTTTAGAAACAACATCTGTTCACTTCTAGATATTTAGATATTGATGTTTTTCAGGAAAATATTCATCGAGTTTTAGTTCAATAGCTTCAAATTGTAGATAATATAAGTTATTGGTACATGTGACTTGTGATTAAGGAGGGGGGAATGTTATACTATGAATGTCTATATAATAACAAAGTCTAAGACCATGAGTTGTAATCCTGATCTTGATGAGGTGTTTTCATGATCTATTGTTGAGTTGTCACTCAGATCTACAAGATCTAAAATGTCAATTGATGTGTTATAAATTCACATATTGAGAGAAATGAAGTAAAATTCAAAGGACTTAAGTCTTTTTTTCCACTATGCTCGTCTTATATCATTCTTAGCCATTCGTAACAAGTTACACTAATTGAATGCCTTATAATTTCAAGGATATAATGGTTTTCATCATCATCATATATATATGAATGAAAAATTTTGGATCAAAATTTATGCACAAGAACAAGTTTTTCTCTACAACTCCACAAGTTTATATGGAAACATTCCATCATTTAGATACTCAAAGTTTAAACAAATATGTGCATTATATTTTGCATGAAAAATAACATACCAAATTAAGAAAACTCAAAATTCACATAATCAAATACAATTTGTATAAATAAAACCTATATATTTAGAAAGAGAAGTAATTTCCCTACATCTCATCTTTCTACACTATCTTCAAATTCTACACTATCTTCGAATTCATCGTGCAGGTATATCTAATCATTCCTCCAAGTTAGCATATTACTCTTTTTCCAAGTTTGCAGTGCCACTAACATGTCATGAGATACCATCATGAGATTAAACCTACCCTTAATTAATATTAATCAACCTTAAAGCTTAATCATAAAGTTACATTATCATTCAACTATCATAATCTAATCAACTATGAACTTAATGTTACTTATCCCAACTATAACATTAGAGAGTAGAAAAATATTTAAGAGCTTGGCAATAAGATCTATGATCTTAGCCAATAAAATGTTTTATAGAAATATATATATATATATATATATTTAACTAATTATTTCATTTTTCCGTATTCAACATTGGATAATGGAAAAATATTTAAAATCAAAGGATAAATATTTGATGGTAAAATATATAGTTTCTTAGGTATAATAAGCTAGTTAAAATATATTTTATATATAACAATATTGAACATGAGTTCAACACCAAGGCCACTTATATATATATATATATATATATATATATATATATATATATATATATATATATATATATATATATATATTAGACATGAAAAATGTGTGTATGTCTCTCTATATAACTACTTTTGTTATTAATATTTTTTTAAATGTTACATGTCAAATCCATATTAAACATTGAATGAATTACAAATCTTCCTCATACCTTAATGGAATAAGAGTTACATGTTTGTATCTCTCTATAGAGCTATTTTTGTTATTAATATTTTTTGAAATGTTACATGCTAAATCCATATTAAACATTGAATGAATTCCAAATCTTCCTCATACCTTAATGGAATAAGAGCTCTCTCACGCACACAATAAGATGTAAAATGTCCCCATGAACAATTAATTACTATATATATACACACAGACACACACATTGCTTGTGAACAAATGCCCAAATTCCCACCAAAGTTTGGATGGAAGTTTGATCCAAGTTCAACAATGAAATTCCATTGAAGAAATTATTCAAATCTTATGGAAACATATCCTCTATACCAAGTCTGATAACAAACCTTTCCACATAATATTTACTTTCTAAACAAAATCTTACCAATAATTCCTCCCCTTCAATGTGCAAATAGTTTTGAGTAATATGTAATAATAAATTACTCCAAGAAAATATGTGAATTCCCAAACACTCACAATTTACCTATAATTAATAAACTTAAAAGTAAATACAATTCATATATATAGAATTTAGCAGTAAAATTTAGTTGAGGGCATAAGACTTGTTTCATCTTTGGTTAACAAATATTACTTGAAAATTGTTACTCTAGCTCAAATGATATAATTTAAGGCTTCCCAAAAATCCATTACAAATTAGACACCGAGGCCAAAGTGTTGGCCTTAATTCCTTTTAGGGGTTGATATTGCAATGCATTCAAACTACAAGTGTAGTTTTAGGACCATTTTATTTTGATTCTTCATGTATGCAATAATTTTTCTTTTGCTCCTTGGGAGGTCTCAAAGGTTTTCCACCATTCAAACTAACTAAGAACATGTTGAACTATACATCTTAATTTTTCAAGAATTACCATTGAATAGTAAAAATAGTATTTTCTTGTTTAGTTTTCATTATAAATCCAATGTATTTCCTTCTTGCATTCAAGTTCATAAGACTATTTAAGAGAGTTGATCAATGATCTGTCTTGGATACAAATCACTTTCTTGGCTATGACCTTTCATTAAGTGACCTATTATTGGTCTTTTCCCATTAAAACAATATTTATAGATCCTTAAGAAAATTAAGGTTTAGAAAACTCTTCCTTTCCAACACATATATGTATGTATACTAATATAGGTGTTTAGTTACAAAAAGCCTATAGAAAAACATAACAGAAAGTTATAACATCAAGAAATTATCAATTCATATTTTCCATCAAAATTCAACATACTACCGTGTACATGAACAACCAATTTCGTAGGTAGCAAGTTATATACATAACCATGAGCATCTTTTACATAGCATCAATTAAGCATCACATTGCAAATTTAAAACATGAATGTATTTATCTAAAAATACCTACTACTAGCAACCAATCTAAGAAGGATCCTTTTTCACCTAACCATAGGATCAGCTAGGTCCCTACGTTTTATAGTTGGCAACCTCCTAGCTAAGCCATGATACATAAGGAGAAAATTGTGAATACTCAAAAATGAAAGATGGATAAAGGAAACTCTCCTTAACCATTACAAAAACAACACAGAACACCTTTTCCTATTAGGCTTCAAGTCTCCACAAATTTTTAGATGCCTAGTAGTTGGCTAGCATAACAATACAAAAATCCTTATGTTGCTCTATTGCTATTTGGTGATTAGCTTTCCCATTGATTATTATACTTACCTATCACATATCCATTCATGACCCATTGCTTAGCTATATTCCATGACTCCAAATTAATCATTTGACATGCAAAACACTAACTATAACTCAATGAGTGTTTGATTTTTTTTTGGGTAAATATGAACACCCTAAAACTTAAACTTAATATACAATCATTGAAAACACCCTAACAAACTTTCCACTCTGAATGGTGACTTCTACTAACAAATTTGCTACCCTAGCAGTATGATAGTTTCACGCACATTTTATTTTCATTCATGGGTGTCTATAATTGAGTAGAAGTGAAATCACTGAAACTTCACATGATATCCGCAACCATCATCCTCTAAATAGAGTATGTGCCAAGATAGCTTTTCAATTGCATGCTAGTCAAATTCATGTGGCTTCACATGGTATCCACCACCAATAGCTCTAGGAAAGGGAACCCAACTTTTGTAGTTTGTTGGATGATAATGACATCACATTGTTCTTTTCCAACTTTGCATAAAAGAATACAATACATGTGGTCAAACCAGATCCAAGATCTTCTAATTCGTTGAAATTATGTTTTTTTTAATGGTTCCCTGTGACAGTTAATGAAGATGTCCAGCTCCTGTTCTTTGGTTCTTTTCCAACTTTGCATAATTAAAGAATACAATACATGTGGTCTACCTAGATTCAAGATCTTCTAATTCGTCGAAATTATGTTTTTTTTAATGGTTCCCTGTGACAGTTACTGAAGATGTCCAGCTCCTCTAATTCGTCGAAATTATATTTTTTGTAATGGTTCCTGTGACAATTAATGAAGATGTCCAGCTCTTCTGGGAAGGATAGCTCTTTAAATATAAAGCATTTTGATCTAATTTTAAATAAAATTGGATAAAAAAATATATATTTAATAAAATAAAAAGTTTAATATTAATATTTTTATATGTTATTTAATTATTTTTAATTTTAGAATTTTGATTTAAATTTAAAGTTGGAGAAAAAAGTTTTTTTTTAATGGGAATGTATTTTTTTATTTCTTAAATTCCATTTGAATATATAAACATATTCAACCTAGAATATTTAAATTATACAAAATTTATTCCAACTAATGAATTTTAAACAATTAATAGAAAAACTTCCCAAAGATAGAATAAGAAAGCTACTAAGTATTGATTTTGCTAACCACAAAATAATATAATGTCATATTAATTCTGATTCTAGAGTTGTTTTTAGTACTATTTTTGGATTTTTGGGTCTTTAATCTGGCCAAAAAAATTAAGGTGAAATCTTAATTTGTGTTATTTAAATGAATTTTTTGACTATATAAATGCCTTAAGCACTTTGAAAAACCTTAAGGCACTTCGAGTATGTAGAGATTACACATTAAACTTTTGATTTCAATAAAAACCCAAAAGAAAAACTTTCAAAAAAATATCATTAAAAAAACTCAACTCGATTAAGTTGATTCTGACAAGAGTATAATATTTTACAGTCAATACAACCATCTCAGTTATAAGTCTATGCACAATTATTGAGATACCACCTTATTCAAAGTTGTAAACATCATATCGACGTCACACAACATGACAAATGCCATATATTTCTTCTTCCTAGTTGTGCGCACTGCCACAGTTGATCAACCACAAAATTACAAAAAGAAAAGGTGGGAACACCTTCACAGGATTTCTCACTTCACCCAAAACGTGCTCGCTTTTTATGACTTCGGTTGTCGAATTCAGGTTGTATCCAAAGAATTAGGATTTGGCGAGTAATTGGATTTGAATTAGCACGTTGAGGGCCAAGGACTGTCCAGGCGGCCTTTGGGTGAAGGTGAAGTTGTGCTTCGCTCCAGTGAGTCAAGTGGACAGACATTGGAGAAAGACTAATGACAAGATATGTTATTTTGATATCACTTAGCAATCTTATTATTAAAATATCAAATATCAAGAGAAATACTATTAAATAGATTGGGAGAGGAACATGTTTAAAGGATACAGTGTATATGTTTTTATAGATTTAGCAGTCAAATCATTCCTAGGAAGTGGTCTCTTGTCCCATAAACAAGAAAATCTCATACACCAATGTGATGTGTGGCTTGCCTTAAAATTAGATGATAATAATAATAATGTACACAAAAAGTTATATATATATATATATATATATATATATATATATATATATATATAAGAGATGTTGTGTTATTATGTAAATTACTGAATTAAATGATTAAAATATTATATTAATATTTATTAAAAATTATTAATTTTCTTATGAATATAAATTTAGAAAATACAAAATATTAATATTAATACTTAATTAAATTGATTTTTGAAATAAAATTAATTTTTAATTTAATTCATAAAATTATAACAAATTATAAGATAAATAAAAAATCTATTTAAATTGTTATCTATCCATCTAATCAAGGAAGGTATTTCTTCGGGTGCTTAATCTTTCATTATTTTTTGATAATACTTTGGGAAGAAAAATAGAAAAATGTTTGGTTCTAAAATTGTTAAAAAGCATCAATAAATAATAATTTCTTTGCCTTCTCAATAATAAGTTTTTTTTTGAATTTATATGATGTTACCAAGCACAAATATATGGAAAGCACTTATCATAATATTTATATAAATCATAATAATCAACAAGAAACATAGCCATAACATAAGTGTTTGTATATTCTTTCTTCCCATTAATAGTGTCTAATCATAATGGTAGAATATATAGAAAACACACTTAGAGACATTTTATGGTATGAATCTTCCTTGCCTTTGATGATATGACACATGTACATGTATTTTATGGAAAATAGCCTATCACATAAAAAATTTGACTTAATAATCCATTCATTAGTAGGACATTTGTCTTGAGCATATATATATAAATTGATTTTTAGATAGTCACATAAGCTAAATCACACAATAAGACATGATTTATTAAATACTAGTGTATATTCATCTTAACTATTAGTCTATCTTGATCTATCATGAATCGAGAGAGATCAAATCCCTATAGGTGCAAGTATTTCCTCATATTCTGATCCCTCTTGACACGTGGTAGATCCATAATTAAGATGGATCTATGTTGGCTCTTAATATACCACATGTCAACTCTATGTTCATCATAGAATAAATTACCCATCTCTCTCATACTAAATAACATGCCATTGAAATGTTTTAACTACCATGTATTAAGAGTGATCAAATCCCTTGAGTTGCATCCTCAAGTTTTGATCCCATGAGACCCCCTTACTTGCACCTCAAACTTATAAAAAAAGGGTTGTTTGTTTCGTCTTTAGTAAAATAAAATAAAAATTATTTTTATATATCTATAGAATTATTCCTTTCATGTTTGTCTCAACATAATATTCATAATATAAACAACTCCTTTTATGATCATTCATAATGTAAACAAAAAAAATCCAGTTATTTCTTCCCTTCTATTATGTTTCTCCTCCCAAGACCACCTGACTAAGTATGTTACCCTACCAACTAGAAACCACCTATCTACCTTCTTAGCTTAGGGAACCTCCAAATGTTCCCTATCCCTTTGGGGCCATGTCCAAAACCACATCCACATTGTGTATTTATGTGTGTTCAACCACTAGATGTCAAACACCTTCCTAGATTCACTATATCGACTCCTAACTCCAGAATCTCATTGCCAATTTTCCCCATATTCCTCATATACCCTCCTCCACTCCAACACAAAACATCCCCCAAGAGATCCCCCCTTTCCTCCTTTCAACACTTCACATTATCTCTCCCCTCCAAGTGTCCACCTACTCCCTTCAAGTTTTTACCTACCTCATTTATGAAATCCCTTTTAAAAACTCTTGAGACCACCTTCTATCTCTCTCACCTACCTCATTGTCCCTTAGTTAAAGAGCCTTGGGTTGTCAAATCATTCATCTTACTACACTACACCATATAATAATTATATAATAAAATAATAGAATCTCAAAATTCTCTCACGTACCTCATTGTTTCCAAGTTAAAGAGCCTTAGGTGGTAATCATTCATCTAACTATACTCCACCATATAATAATCACATAAAATTAATAGTAAGAAAATATACACCATTAATTAATTATTAATCAAGATTAAGGGATAATCATTTAGGTAACCATTAATCAAGCTTAAATACTAATTGAATTATTATATTAATTAATTTTAATGAGCCTTTAGTCTTAATTATAAAGTAGACCATTGAATACTAGTGTATTCGTGCAAGAAGTGGGTACGTAGCTAGCATACACATACCTCATACATATACAGGTAGCACTAATAAGAATCTATCAATATAATAAATCTCCTAATGAGTAGGCTAGTAAACCTAGTTTACCATAATAAGATTAGGGAGTGGGCATTACACACACCCCTCCTCTGGAAAAAATTGTTCGAAAGTTAGAGTTAAGATGATGTAAATAGTCAAGGAGTAATATGATAATTAGACATAATAAAATAGGGAGAAAAATGTATAAACCAAAATTAAGTAAAAGAAAATGAAGGATTCACTTCTCACTTGGAGTTCACAACTAACCTATATCCACCCATCCTCCCTATCCTACTTTTTCTCCCATCCTATATGTCCTCTATTGCAACATACTATGGCATTGGCTATACCAATATAACCATTGATAGAACCAAAATGGTAGAAATGTCAACTATAATGAACTAACTTCCCCAGAAGGAAATTAGTAGTCGTCATCACACATCTAGGGGAGCGTGTCCATCATATACCTCCCATGACTTTAGGTTTGGAGGTTACTTGGTGGGAAATGCCTCCACCCCTCCTTACAGAATTAGGGTCAATGCCCTAACATGAACCACACTGTAGTTCTAGTTATATGTGCTTGTCATCAAATTATTTAGTTGGGTAGTCATGTTACCTTCCAACCTACACCTTACTCAATGTCATAACCACACATAACAAAATATGTGTGTGTTTTTGTGTAGTCCTAATGATCATATTATCAAACTCAGTATTGAAATGCCAAAATATCTTAATTAACATCAACATGTTAGAAGTAAATCATATATTATATATTTTATTTAATAGAAACATAATTCATAATTGTTTTATATAAGTAAGTCCATTTATCCAATTTGATGTGCAATAATATTACATAAAGTTCATAAATAGTGCATCATTAAAATATCGTTAAGGCCTTGGTATAAGTAGTTGCCTATGTCAAAACGTGGTGTCGCAAGTGGTCAAAAAATGAGAGATAGTCTCAATGTATAGTCTATGCATCCTCCTAGGTATTATATCTTGGGCTCTACTTGTCCCACTAAATCTTAACCTGGATCATTGAGTGATTCCTGAGATATTGAACTCTAAAGTCCAATATAAGTAGTAATTCGATCATAATGATTCCCATGTATGCTACTTGCAATTCTCCCTAATTAGTTTTGTGAGATTCATCAGCAACATAATGTAGTAAAAAATATAAATGAAAAACATCATGAGTTTTATGCGAGTTGGATGACAGTACAAGATGATAGACAACTGGTACAATTTTCTCTTTGATTATAAAATTTCCTATAAATCAAAGTGATAGCTTTGTCCCTTCTCCAAAATGAATGTCACTCTTGTTGGGTAGAAACAAATAAAAATGTGGTCCCCCACCTCATAAATTTGACTAGTACTATGTGCATCATCATAATTGTTATGTCTATCTTGAGCTTCCTTTAACTTTTGTCTAATCTGATTCACCTATTCCTTCACTTGTTGTACTAATTTAGTATTTATTATAGCTCTATCCTCCATTCTTTCCCTGCTTATTAATCCCACATGGAATTCCATAAAGAGATTGATAAGGAGACATTTTGATTGAACAATGGAAATGATCATTGTAGGAGAACTCTACCAATGGTAGATACTTATCCCATTAACTCTAGTTATCCATAACATGCATTATAAGAATGCATTTTATAAGTTGATTTACTAATTCAATATTCCTATCTTTTTTCAAATGATATAAAATTCTTATTTTTAATTGAGTCCCTAATACTTACTGCAAAATTGTTTAAAACTTAGATGTAAATTGAGAGACTGTATCAGTAATAATATTTGTGGGTAACTTGTGCATCTGGATAACTTATCTTATAAATACTTGTGCATCTAGATAACTTATCCTATAAATACTTGTGCCACAACAATGAGTTCAACTTAGGGATTGTGACCAAGATGGTATTGTGCCTTTGTGACATGGGTGACAAAGCTCCAACAACCCACTTAGACATATGAATGTCATGTAGATGTAGGAGTCATGTTTAGTGGCGATTGTAAACATTTACTTGTTGACATTCAAGAAATTTTGCAACAATCTAGACCATGTCATGTTTCATGCTTGCCCAAAAGAAACTATTTTTTGCATCTACATATGTCTTCTTCAAACTAGGATGCGTGTAGTAAAGTCATGTTTAATTCATCCTACATTGATGGCACTCATCATTCCATTATGTCCTTCACCTTTTCTAAGTCCATTGAAATCCACTCTCCTGAAATGATGTGGTTGTGATAATGAAACTCCTTCTAAAAGAAAGAGAACTTTGATAGTTTTCCATACAATATGTTTTTTCCCTAATAAATCCAACATAATCCTTTTGAGTTTCTTCATGTTCCCTTTCATTCCGAGAATACATGAGAATGTTGTCTAGAAGGACTTGCACAATGTGGTCAAGATACTATTAAAACACACCATTCATGATACTTAGGAACATTAGTTATGATTTGGTTAAATTAAACAAAACTAATGTGAAATCATACTACCCAAGCCAAGTTTAAAATGAAGTTTTAGGAATGCCACCCTCAATCATTAACTAGAGATACCCTAGTCATAGATCAATTTTTGAGAAAAATCAATGCTCCCTTAATTTGATCAAAGAAATCACCTTTTTTGGGTATTGAATACATATTCTTCATTATTGCTTGATATAAATCTCTAAAATCTGTGCACAACCTCAAGGAGCCATTCTTCTTCTTGACAAAAAACATTGGTGCACCTAGACATAAAACACTAGGCCTAAGAAGCCCCAAGTCTAATAGTTCATTTAACTACAACTCAAAAAGTTTTAGAGTTGTTTTCATGTAGGGTGTCTTGGATATTTGCTCCATGCACAACTTCAACTCAATTGTGAAATCAATCTCCCTCCCAAGAGGTAACCTTGGCAATTCTTTGGGGAAAAAAATCCTGAAATTATGATAGAACTGAGTGTTGAACTAGGGAGGGTCCCTTCCTATCACTTACTACCTCAACCACATGCAATTTGTAGCCTTAGATAAGGAAACATTTACTCTTCATCATTGACACAAATTGTAGGGATACTTCCCTCTTGTTATCATAGATCTCAATTGTTCTTGCTTTAAGATCTAAAAATATCACTTTCTTTTAGAAACAATCCACCAAACCTCCATGATATTCTAGCCAATCTATTCTTATGATTACATTTTATGTTCCTAGGGCAAGTGCATACACCTTCAACTTAGTTGTACAACCCCTAGGGTTTACCAAACACTAGTCTCCACTAGGTCCTACCATTAGTTTTACCACATAAGCCATCTCGACTTGTTTAAGTTCCTCGTGCTCATAGGATGCAAACCTGCATTTTTCTAAAGTAAATGGTGAAATTAAACTATCTATAGTGTTAAAATAAAACAAAATGTTGCCTTTTGTATGATTTATCATACTTCAAGTTTTCATCGTGGTGGATTAGTGTTTAGTCTAATGGTTGCTTATCATTGCATAAATGTAGTGGTTACTACATTCTCTTCTCATTGGTGCCTTTCCATATTGACCTGTGGTACCAAGTTGTGACTCTGGGAAATCACACGAATAATGAGATCATTTGCATTGCCCATAAGTGATAGAAGGTGGATTATGAATAGAGTTTTGTGGATCCATTTGGCATGAGATCCTTCCCCTGGAATCTCTACCTCTACTATCAACTCCACGTGTTTGTAATAGATTCACACAACTCCTTAAAGATGTTGGCTAAATTGCATTGACAACCATTGAAATCCCTGATGCCACTAATCTAGGTGCAACCTTATTTCCATGTAGTAGTGGCTAAGAAATTCCTCTCTTGGAGGAGGTTTTGAGGGCCATTGCCTACAAACATTGGCTATTGTGGAAATGCAAACTTGTCTCCCCTTTTTAAGTCAAAGTGATCTTCTATGTAATGACCGTTCTCAACTACTTTAGCAACCAGAGATGGTTTCCACATCCATACCATTTCCCTAACCTTAGGATTCAATCCATAAATCAAATGAACTTCTTTTTGTTGATTGGTTTCCATGTAGGAGACATATTTGACAAATTCCATGAACCTTATCTCATACTCTTCTACTATTCGATTTCCTTGAACCAAAGCATAGAAGGTTCCTACTTGTTGTTCCTCATAGTATGTCGATAAGTAATTTTTCCTTAACCTTACTCAAACAGTTCCTAGAAGATAGTTTAAGGAGTAAGGTGCATTTGTCTTTCCAAATTACAGCACCAATTCAAGGAATTATCTTTGAGTTGAAATATTTATGTATTTTTCTTTGAATTGGAAGCATACTCCCTCAATGTAAAACACCTTGTCACTCCTTGCAACCAAGATTTTGCATGTTCACTCGCACGACCTCCAACAAACTCTAGGAGCTTAATATACATAATCTCCATAGTAATATCACTGGTTTCAGGTCCTCAATCAACATTCCTTGATACCTCAAGGTTTCCTACCCTAGATGGAGGGGGTTCCACTTCCACCAACTACTTGGCAACCCTTTAATGCTTCGTTTATTGCTTCCATTGAGCACAAGATGAGGGCCAACTCCAGTGATGGTTTTGGTGGATGTGGTCCTTGTAATGCCCCTCCTTAGCCCTAACTCGCTCATGTCTTTACCATTCTAACTATGTTTGATCTATGCATCATATACAAGGTTTATTAGTGCATCTCTGGACATTTACAACTTTTTTTTGACCCATACATGCATACATAAGGGTTGTGTAAGTTTTATTTTTAACTATGCAAACTGAATAAGAATTACTAATACTGATAATATCCTAAAGAATATACTAAATCCTCTCTCATCACTAGCTAAGTGAGCATTGTGATGTTGTTTCCACCCATCATTACTTAACTTTGTCCTCAATGTTAACTACTTAAGCCCAATGTTACTTTGCTAGTGGTGGAAGAACTGACTTGCATTGAGAAGTAGCTCTGCAAAAAACTAAATCTTATACCTCCAATCAATCTAGCCATTCTAGACACTATTTATATTTCTCATCCTCTTGATATTTTCAGTTAACATGTGTTTTTCTACTCCACTTGGAATTTACCAATGCTATGGCATAATGTATTGCATAATTTATATTTCTCATCCTCTTGATATTTTCAATTAACATGTGTTTTTCTACTCCCCTTGGAATTTACCAATGCTATGGCATAATGTATTGCATAATGAAATCTTCTTCAGTAGACATTTTTGTATTCATCGAGTTATTACATAAACATTTGATATAAAATACATAACTTTTGTTGTTTTTATAGATTCCAATCTTGAAGACCACGATAAAATAATTTTGATATTATGTAATCTTATATCATTTTCACAGAAAAAATTATTTATTAAGAAAATAGTAAAAAAACTAAAAAAACCTTAATGTTACTCTAATTATTATGCTAAATTATTATAAAATATTATAATATTAATTTAATTTATATATTAAATTATTTAAACTACACTCTTGTTAATTAATTAGCATGCTAATTAGTAATATCAATGTTAATTTAATCATCATACTAGTGTATATATATGAATGAAAAAGAGTAGGAACCTATACTTCATAATACTTCACAAGTATAAAGCCTTGGATGAGGCATACGTGCCACTCTACTTGCTAACCCCAACCTTAAATGGGCCAAAATAAACCCGCATGAATCAGGACTTTGAATCAGGACTTCGAGTCCTTTTTCAGACCAACCTTAAACGGGCCAAAATAAACTCTCATGAATCAGCACTTCCACTCCTCTTCTCACAGCTAGCGGGCTTGGCCTCTCTTCGTCTCCAACAAAAAGGGATGCAACTAGAAGGGGATCCAACTGAGATTGATTTTGAAGCTAGGATTTAGGGTTATGGCCACTGGTATCTGTGGTTTTCGAAGACGAACAAAATGACTACACTACGAGTAGTTAGGGTTTTCACCAATTTCGTCTGAACATTGGGCAAGGCAATGTATATATTGTTCAAGTCGAATCATGTGGGCATGGCATCTTCTATTTTTGGGTTGATCTTCTTTACATGTTCACCATCGCTTTCAATGGGCTTGGCAGAGTGATTCTCAAAAGCTATTAATATTAAAATCCATGGTGGGGAGAAACAAATACCCAATTTTGAGAAATATGCAAGTTTCATTGGTGCCTTTGCACGCACTAGAATATAATGGAGGTTTTGTATTGAATGGGTTCAATGATATGGAGTTGTTTTTAGTGTGATTTTTTGGAAGTTTTTTTGGTGAGTTTTTCTGGCAATTTCTCTAAATCTGGCAGCAATTTATTGAAATCACAAGCTTGATGGGTAATCCCTTCACAATCAAACTGTCCTAAGAGTTTTTCAGTGTGCTGAATCCAAATATGTAGTTAAAAGACCAATTTAAATAACACAAATCAAGATTTAACCTCAAAATTTTCCAGAAAAGTCCAAAAAATCACACTAAAAACAACTCCCAATAATATAATTTAGCTATATTCCTACCGCTATGATTTGCATTTCTCTAATTAATGGCCATTAATGTAGAGTAGGAGAGATTGAAGCATCTCATGAGCTTTTATTAAGATGAAAGGATGGTATGGAATCGAGTTACATAATTATTAAGATAAAAAGATGGTATGGAATCGAGTTACATAATTGGATAGCTGATACATGTTATGATTTGATTCCCCCAATGCTGTCAACACGCAACATAGGCAGATTTCCTCCCAGCTATATGGATGGCTTGATAGCATATCTTTCCAATTTTGACTATAAGAATACTACTAGTTAAGTTGCTGGCCACTTATTTTGTCAACTTGAACGAGATTTCATTACGACTTGTTAGTAAATTTCTTAACAGTGCCCATTCAATATTCGCTTGGAGAGAGGATATAAGAAATACCTAGAAAATAGATTAGCATATATGGATAATCTATACAGTGCCAATGAATTTATGGACAATGATGACTGCGATTCTAAAGGGAGCGATGTAAGCCATGGAATTTATGGACAATGATGACTGCGATTCTAGAGGGAGTGATGTAAGCCATGGAATTTAGGGACAATGATGACTGCGATTCTAAAGGGAGTGATGTAAACCTCGATACCTGGGCTATTGGTGACTGTTTTGTTTTTTTCATCTTCTTAATCTCGAGCTTGCAATATGCACCAATTCTTTATTGATGGAAGACCTCACTGTTTCGAATTTTGGTTATAAAAGGGTTTGAAAGATTTTATTTTCCACCATGGGCATAGGGAAGGATTGTGCGACAGTCAAAACTTACCAGCATGCAAGGCTCAGGGGCTATACCTATGGGTCCATTTTAAGAATCCTATGATTCAAACATCAAGAGAAACACCACCGAATGGACTGTGGCGACGCACGTGCCGAAAGGAATTTACTTCGTCAGAGCATACGCATTGAATGGTTTAGGGAATGAAGTGGCATACGGGCAGAGCAGCAACAAGAAGAAGTATTGCAACCTGTTCATGGTGAAGGCTATCTCTGGGAGGAGTGCTTCCCTCGATATTGCCACCATTGTTTGCTCTGATTTCGCCATTGTATCCCTCTTCGGGTTATTCATTATGGAGAAATGGAGTGCCAAGAGGGCTGCATTGCAGAAGAAATAAAAGGAACAATGTCTCAATATGTTTTTTCATTAACATTCCAGTGAAATATTTATATTCAACGGCAGTCAAAGAGTTGTTTTCCTTTCTTCTTTTGTCATTGTTTAAAAGAATTTTATAACAAATCGATTAACTAATTTAGCATATTAAATATATAAATATCTATATTAAATATGTATTATAAATTATAAATTTTTAAAAATATGAATAATAATAATTATATTAAAAATATAATTAAAATTAATATTTACTTCTAAATAAATAGATTATGAAAAAGATCTTTAAATCAATAATGGTATGTTTAACCATCGAGATTCGAATCAATGATGGTATCTTTTTCATTACTCTCCTTTACATTTTCCTAATGTTTTAGGAAAAGAATATTTGGTCCTAAGATATTCCGTGCACACTAATATCTAATTTATTTTCTTTTACTTTTTCAATATATATATTTTTAATTATTAAGAAGTATATAAGAAGCTCTTGTCATCCGGTTTCTCAACTAAAGTTCTTACTAACTTTAAGTACATGGAAAGCTCTTGTTAAAAAATTATGCCTATAACATAAAAGATTTTCTACTTTTTTCCCATTAATAATGTGTAATTATAATTGTAAAATATTATTTCACGAGTCTTATTTTCTTTTTAAGGATAGCATACTTGTATATGCATTTTATGGAAAATAACCTATCACATCATCAATTTGGCTCACCAATGTATTCATTAGTGGAACCTTGGTCTTGGCTTTCACACTAGAGGAATATGACATTGCATTCACATATTTAAAAAACACACACACACATATATATATACATACCCACATATGGATTGATTTCTAGATATTCACATAAACTCAATCACATTATAAGACATGCTTTATTACATACTAGTGTAGATCCGTCTATCATAAGTCGAGAGGGATCAAATCCCTAAAGGTGCAAACCTTTCCTTAAATTTCGATCTTTTTAGGCCCCATTACTTGGGCCTCAAACTTGTAAAAAAGGGGGATTTGTTTATATATATATATATATATATATATGCACACACACTCACTCTCCTTTCATGTTCATTTCAATGGTAGATGCATAATGTAAAAAATTCGTTTTATGATCATGTTTATATGAATTTGTTGTTGCCCTTTTATTGTGTTGCTCCTCTTAAGATTGCTTGATTGAATATGTTTCCTTACTAACTAGGAACATCGTGCCTGACTTCCTAGCCCATGGAGGCTCCACAGGTTTCCTAGCCCTCTAAGCCCAAGCTCATAACCATAACCATAACCATAGTATCTATGTGTCTGTGTCTAACCACTAGGTGTCAAGAACCTTCCTAGATCCACTATATCAACTCCCAATTCCAAAATTTCACTATCAAGTTTCCCCAAACTCCTCCTTCACCCTCCTCTACTCCAATACAAAACCCTCCTTGCTACTCCTCCACTCCAAATAAAAAACAAAGCATCCCCCCCGCCACCCCCGCCCACCAAGGGAGATCTTCGTTCCACATTTCAACCCTTTCCCTTATCTCTCCCCTTCAAGTGTCCACCTAGTCCCTTCAAATTTCTATGTGCCTCGTTTATGAAATCACATACCTTACTATCTTGAAACACAACATCCATCTGACTACACTCCACCATATAATAATTACATTATAAAATAATACAATCTAAAAATTCTCTAACCTATCCCCATGTTAAAGAGCTTTAGTTGTCAAATCATTCATCTAAACGCACTCCATCATATAATAATTACATAATAAAATAATACAATCTCAAAATTCTATTCAAAATCAATGGATTACATAAGAATCTCACGTAACTGTAATATTAAATTAATCATAAGAAAATATACATCATTAATTAAGTATTAATTTGAATTAAAGGATAATCATTTAATTAACTACTAATAAATCTTGAAGACTAATCATAAAGGGTGCCTGCATGAAGATGATGGACGCAAAAGTGGCAATGGAGCCACCAATAATACATGTGAGTTCCGAGGAATGTGCACGAGTACTTGGGCATTCAAGATCGACAAGGCATGAGCTTTTAACTAGGATGTCAACAAGGCTGCAAACTCGACATGGCTCAAGAATGCACAAATGTTCCTGGAGAAACCATTATTTTATGCATGTTTGGCCCCATTTTTTTACTATGCTGGGACAATGCAACACATTTTTTAGTTGTCTTTGGGAAATCACAATTTTTCTCCTCAGTGAGGACTCTGTAGAAAAGTTCCTCAGTCAAGCCTGAGTTGCACTCTACACAGTCTCAATGATCAAGCTCTCTCGCTGTCAGCTAGAACTACGTAATGTGCAGTCACTGAGCCCTTCCTCTCAGTCTGTGACCTATCCCAGGCTCAGTTCATGGATAATAATGCATCATCTTAGAGTAAGGAGTTTTTGGATTGATGTCGTCCCGTCACGAGTGAATTGCAGGAATATGTACACTATTAAGTCATGATGAGATGATGAAGAAGGAGAAGAAGGAAGGATGCAAGCCTAAAGACTTACATTTAGTTGAACTTACAAGAGAAACAAAAGGGACGCAAGTTTGTAACCACCTTCCAAGACCGAAGATCATTGAAGACCTCACATGACCAAGCTATGGAGAGGAGACGAGAAAGCATATCTAAGAACACATCTAGTACTCAGTAACAACAATGAATTGACATTGCCACATCATCAAGCCAGTCCATGTCAGAAATGTTATGTTAATTCATGTCATGAGTTGTCATATGCGACATCACTAGTGTGGACCATGTATATTGTAATCAAATGTATTGTAGAGTGGAAGTCCAAAGGAAACACATGAATATGAAGAGTCATGTAAGTTGAAAGGTCATAGGAAGTTGAACAGTCATGAGTGTAGTCAAAGAGTCATAAGGGGGAAGCATCACCCCTTTGTTATATATACCCCCTCATTGTATGAACAAAGGAATTTTCACCTTTGCTCCTCCCACAAGGCATTAGAGAGATTAGCTAGTTCTTTGAGGAGAAAGGAGTGGCTCCAATGTCCCACTACTATGGCTAGTGATGTACATTGTAAATATGTATCTTGGAACTTTTTCTTAACAATAGAAGAATTTTAAGGCCAGCATGTTCTTCATGCATGAACTATGAATGTTTGTAAGACCATTTTGTTGACGTTTGTATTTAATGTTTGCTTTCACATGTGCTAACATAATTGAACTATTTTAGTTATTTTAGTGCTTATCTTATTAATAATTCGTTGTAATGGTTGTTATCCTTGTCCCATCCTTGTGGACTATTCTGCAGGATACTGGACAAATGTTTCCTTGTTTATTGGTTATAAAAATCGTCACATCCGCTGTGGACTATTCCACTGGATTTTAGATGGATCTTCCCCTATTTGTCGGTTGTAACGACTGTCGCATCTGCTGTGGACCATTCCGCTAGATGTTGGACATGTCCTTTTGGTTCATGCATGTCGCTTCCTAGGTGGTACTATTACCTCTCACTTAGAGGCTCACTTTTCTCTTCCCCTTTTGTAGTAGAAGAACCTCGACATAGGTGCATTGCACACTCACCAAACACACTCCCCTTTCTTTTCGAAGATACCATTGCATCACTCTCTTGTGTTGATAGTTAGAGTCAAGGAAAATATTTAAGGATTTGGAAACCGGTACTTTATACCAGATGGGACTCCTACACCAAACAGTGTGAGGTCTAATAAGGACTTCATATTGGGGAGATCCCCTAAATTTTGTTGGGTCCAGTACCATCAACATTTCTGGCACTAGAAGGAGAGCCACCAATATTTTATGGCTGAGAGACCGACCGACCCCACTAATCCATCTTCTAGTCAATGCAGCAACGTTCACTCCATCTCCCCTACTCGTACTTCTGAAGTTGCTGACTCTTCCTATCCCAGGCCTGAACATGAAATCTTCTATGATCAGCTTTGGGTCATTTGCCCCATCACCCATCAGTTTGCAAAATTTTTTGGATTGATGCCAGGAGTAATCAGTCTTCCATATTTTCAAAAGAAGAACAATACCACCCCCACAGGAATAGTAGTCTCATCTGCTGAAAAAGTGGTCCTCGACACTCTTAAATAATTAGTAGATGTTGTGGAAAGGGAAGAAGAATCTCCACTCTTTCAAGGAGGTAACGGAGGGAACCCCTTACTCTCGGGTTCAACTTTTCCTAGGACAGGTGGAGAAGAAGAGGAACCATCAGATTTTGAAAAGGAAGGGGAAGACATGGTAGAGAAAAATTTGCAGTGGATGACTCAGGGCCCACTCGTACTTCCAAGTGTCTTGCACAAGATGCTGAGGTAGATGGAGAATCTCTTGACGAAATATGACCCTGATAAGATAGTGAAGGTTGAAGATAACTTAGACAACTTTTACCCAGATCTACAAACACTTGAGGTACGTTACGATGATGTTGCATGAAGACTTTTTCCATGTACCTTGGATGGTAGAGAAGTTGTATGGTTTCACAACCTTCCTCCAAACTCCATCTAGAATTAGAGGGGATTCAAAAAGATCTTTTTTGAAAAATATGTTGAAGACAAGACCCCTGCCATGTTATTAAAGGAGTTGGGTAATCTAAATATGGAGCAGAAGGAAAAGGTTAAATATTTCAATCAGAGGTTCAATCGCATCTTGAACAAATTTTTTGAAAACATAAAGCCTCCATAGAAAATTTTAGGGGCTAATATTCGCAGGTGGTCTAATTTTCCATGGTTTTTCCAAAAAAAAAGATTCATTGATTTCCCTTTTTTTTTCTAAAAATGATTTGCCTAGTTTTTACAATATAAAATTATTTTAACTTTAAAATCGCTAAGAGGCTATATATAAAATTATTAGAAATTTGAATATTTTACAAATATATCAACAAACATTTTATAGTTTGCGTATTATAGACTAGTAAAATTCGCCAAGGTTTCTAAACTTTAAAATAAATTTCCATCCTTAAAACTTTCCCTGAAAACCTCATGACTCCATCAACATAGATTACTACACTTTTGCCTTGCCAACAAATATTGCGTAGTTTATGAAGTGAATTGCAAGACATACATTAACAGAAAACTATGAAGAGGTTATCATCTTTGAGAAGGACTTGTGTGCTATTGGAGTCATCACAAATGATGAATCAACAAAAGACTCCAAGGACACAGGTAAGAGATCTTAGGCCTCCGTGAGCAAGGCTAAGGAGAAAGAATCGAATGATATTGAAGGTCTAAATCGTCTCGTGAAGTCCCTGAACACTGAAATGGTTGAAATCAAACAATGGAAAAGCGAGACTACCGTGAGAAACAAGCCTCCCAAATTCCTTCCCAAAATGAATTTAGCTTCTGATAACAGAAGCAATCAGCTGGAAAAATCTGTGGAGAGTTCCAATGTTGTTCTGAATATTGAAAGAATTGGCATGGATTTGTATTGCATGTTTCATAATGAGAATCATTCAAAGAAGAGGTGCCCACAATGGAACCAACTCATCAGCAGAATGGACGCGTATTTTGTTGACTCAGTCATAGTTGAGGAGAAGGTTGAGACTAATGAAGAGAAGGAAGAAGTTGTTGCAGCTGATGAAGCTACAAGCATTGGGCATGTAGTTAACATGTATCATTGTGTTCTTGCAACCCAAAAGAGTACTGCCAATAAGCAGCCTCCGAGTGATGGTCCAGCCTAGAAGTAGAGCAATCGATACAACTTAAGAAGCCAAGGATTGACCACTATGATTTAGGTGCCAAAACAAAAATTGAAAGAAAATATGTTAAGGAAGCTCAATCCTCTAGCTAACTTAGCACAAAACACTTAGAGCAAGTTTGGGAAAGCAATCTCAACGAAAAGTGTTTCTGATAGCAGATTCATCCCTACGGAAACCACCAACCAAGTTTCGTCCTCGGATACCTTAGTCAGTCTACCCGACATGGATTATTACATTGTAGATGATATGAATAAGGTTCGTGCAAACATATCCATGTTTGAACTCACAAATATCCGGAGGCAGTGGGACATCCTTCTACGGGAACTTGGGAGAACCTCTTCAGGTAATGCCACCACTTCGATCAAGGGATCTAGTAAGTCTCCTAATGCTCTCACATATGTACTTAATGCACTCAAAATGGATGCAAATACACTCTACCTATCATTCTTGTTAACATTTGAAATCTTCAACTTCAATGTACACAATTTCATGGTTGATTCAGGGGCATTGATGAATGTCATGCATAGATTATTCAGCTGAACATAACTCATGTCTAGGAAATTGGTGAACTAGGGGATGTCATCATCCATTTATCATCTGATGGATGAGCTCACCATTGTATCAACATAGTGATTGCAGACATTCTAGAAAAATACAGAGTGTTACTGAGTAGAGACTAGTCAAGCAAGCTTCAAGGATACTGTGCCACAGACTGGTCACACCTATGGCTTCTGTACAAGGGCAGAAACAATTAGATCTGGGTAGAGTTAGAGAGATACATGAAGCACACAGTGACTCCCTTGAATGGACTTAATGAGCCAATGGCTTTCATAGAATGATTATTTGAAAATTATTTTCTGGAGACATAATTGGGGTGTTATCTTGTAGAGTCATTGCTAGTTCCATTAGACACAAAATTGGATCTTCTTCCATGTCTAACTGGCGATAACGAACTATGTACAATTACTAGTAGTAATAGTAGTACTAGTGCAATTAGCATTCCCTATACATATGATATGTGGACTATGTACTTCGATGGATCCAAGACACAGGAGGGCTTTCGAGCTGGTTGCATTTTAATAGACCTACTACAAAGAAAACATTTGATCTCTAGCTGCCTGGAATTCGAGTGCACAAATAACACAGTGGAGTACGAAGCACCCATATTGGGCTTATAGAAGGCCATAAACCTAAATGTTTTCATTCTAAAAGTGGTAGGTGACTCCAAAATCGTGGTGTGTCAGGTATGTAACACTATACATTGTGTGTCACCTCATCTTAAAAGTTATCAACAAGAGGTATGTTGACTCATCTCTCACTTCCAAGCTTTCAAATTATTTTAGTTCCAAGAATGCATAATCTAGTTACAAATTCCTTGGAAAACATTGTTGCTAGGATATCACCTTTAAGGGATGACTTTTCTATTGAAATTTTGTATAAACCTTCCATCCTGGATAATATCACTAACTTACGCATTTTTCGTGACGATCAATAGATATTGTATTTTATGGTGAACACTGATGTATTCAATGACACAACTATTAACGAGGATGAGCATGAAAAGGCACCACAGGATGTAGCCAATGCAAGTAAATGCAACCTCATCCCTACAGGTGTGGTTTCATTAGAGAAATTGTATGCTTTGCATAACTGCTTCTGGGGGTCTGTTAATGCTAAGAACCATAGTTTCACATTGTCGCATGAGAAAATCAACTTGGGAAATGAGAAAGATCTGAAATATGTCAATCTCGGTACTTGTTGCACACCACAAGAGCACCAAGCCTTCATTTTCTTGTTCAAGAAGTATTGTGATGTCTTCACATGGATGTATGATGAATCAAGACATATGACACATGAATCATCCAACATATAATACCAATCAAGGAAGGAGCCAAGTCATTTCAACAGAAATTGAGGAAAGTTCATCAAACAATTGAGCCCCTCATACAAAAGAAGTTGAGAAAAATTTTGAATGCTCAGATCATCTGTAAGGTGCGACATTCAACATGGGTATCAAACTTGGTCCCTATGAGAAAGAAATCTAGGGAGATCTGCATGTGTGTAGATTCATGGAATCTCAGCCATGCCTCAGACAAGGATAACTACCCTATGTTGTCCATGGAGGAAATACTACAAATAGTATCGGTGGTTGAAATGCTTTCTTTGCTTGATGGATTTTCAGGATACAACCAGGTTCTAATGGCAAAGCTTGATAGATTAAAAACTACTTTTAGAACAAAGTGGGGCACGTTCACATTTTGATGAATCTCGTTTGGGCTAGTTAATGCTGGTGCAACATTCCAATGTGTGATGGACATCACCTTTCATGGGCTTATTAGACAGATCATAGTGGTCTATCTTGATGATGTGGAAGTATTCTCCAAACATAAATCAAATCAATTGTGCCATTTGAAGAATATTTTTGAGCGATGTCGTGAATACGGGATATCCTTGAATCCTAAGAAGAGTATATTTGGAGTGTCCGAAGGTAACCTCCTGGGACACATCGCTACTAAAAGTGGGATCAAGGTATACTTCAATAGGGTCAAGACCATAATGCAGATTCCCCACCCAGTGAAAAAGAAAGCCATGCATTCTTTCTTGGGGAAGATCAACTTCCTCTTTAAGTTCATCTCTGACTATGCCCAAACTGTTAAACCAATACAGGAGATGATCAAGAAGTATACAGTCTATAAATGGGATAAGAGGGAAAATAATGTGTTTTCCCATATCAAAAAAGCTATAGTAGAAGCACCCACATTGTACAATACCGACTTCAGTAAAGACTTATTGCTCTACACTTTTGCTTTTGACACCTCTCTAACTGTTGTACTTACTTAGAAGGACGAATTGAAAAATAAATGGCCTATCTCCTTCATTAATGCAAGTCTGCAAGGACCAGAGCTCAATTACCCCATCGTGGACAAACAGGCTTATGCATTGTACAAGGAAATAAAGCACTTTAGACCCTATCTATTAAAGAACCATTGTGTTATCTTTGTTCCACACCCAATAGTCAGATCACTGCTTGCTCAACAAGAGCTGGGTGAAAGGAGGGAAAATTGGGTGACTGGGTTGTAGGAGTATGATCTAGACATTAATCTAGTTCACACAATCAAGGGTCATGGTCTTTTCCAATTAGCAGCAGAGGCAGTAAATGCAAAAGAGGAAGAAGAAGAGCTCATAGGATGGGAGAAAGAGATTGAAATGTACAACGTTGAGTGAGCCACCCCCACTACGAACATAGACTCTTAGTAAATGGATGTGTGCCAGTACCACGAGCATGGCATAGTGGCCTCTCACTTCTTTACATGGGAGAAGAGGGCACACCGGCTTAAAGCATTATCATATCAGTTGGTGCATGGGGTGTTGTTTAGGAATCACTGCAATGGAGTACTACTTAGGTGTTTGGAGGTGCATGATTTAGAAAAGGTATTACGTGATCTCCACGATGGACTAGCTGAGGGACACTTTACAGGAAACACTAAATCACATAAGGTTATGCGAGCTGACTTTTATCGGCCTACATTATTCAAATATGCTCATGGCTATGCTCACATGTGTCAGGTCTGTCAAAGGTATGTCGACAGAAATCAAAAGTCAATAGCCCCGTTGTAGCCCATTGCAGTGGAAGAACCTTTTCAAAAGTGGGGCTTGGATATCATTGGGGAAATTTTCCCACACTCATCAAGGAAACACCACTATATCCCCGATGCTACAGACTATTTCACGTAGTGGACAAAGGCAGTTCCGCTAAAACAAGTGAACAATCAGGAAGTCAACAACTTTCTACAGCAGAACATCATCTTTAGGTTCAACGTTCCTATGTCACTTTTCTTTTATAATGCAACAAATTTTTCATCGTTGAGACTTTATGATTTTGAATTGGAAAATGGTATTATATTGAAACATTCAGCTAATTTTTATCCACAGGGGAATGATATTGCTAAATCTATGAACAAGAACCTCATCCGTATCATAAAAAAGACCATATTCTCTAAACAACAAAACTGGCACTCTACTTTGGTGAATGCCTTATGGGTTGAATGAGTCATGCCTAAACCTGCTCTGAACACCTCCCCTTACTTCCTAGTGTATGAAAAAGAAGCCATCCTCCCACTGAACATCTACTTTCCCACTCTCCAACTATCCCAAGAGTCCCACGGAAAGCCATGTCTTTTAGTTTAGTGTAGGATGGACATGTTGCACAAGCTACAGGAAGAAAAGTTGAAAGCTAAAGAAAAAAAATTACTTCACTAGAGTCATATTAAGAGGTGGTTTGATAGAAAATATGTAGGGAAAAATAACTTTAGTGTGGGTGACTTAGTCTTAAAGTGGGATAAAGCCAATGAGGACAAAGGAAAACACACTAAGTTTCAGTCCCTCTGGATTGGACCATACACACTACACGAGAAGCTTGACTAGCACATGTATTGCCTTCAATCACTTGACGGGAAGACTGAATCTCTCCCTATCAATGGCCAAGACTTAAAACAATATTTTCAATGAGGATTTGGGGTTGTGCCCTGCACTAAGTACATAGTCATTTTTTGTTTTCCGTTTGTTTCTTTGCTTGAATTTTATGTTTTTTTTTTTTTTTTTTCATTTTCCGTTTGTTTCCTTGCTTGAATTTGTTTTTTTTTTTTTTTTTTTTTTTTAAGTACATAGTCATTTTTTGTTTTCCATTTGTTTCTTTGCTTGAATTTTATGTTTTTTTTTTTTTTATTTATTTTCCATTTGTTTCTTTTCTTGAATTTTATGATTTTTTTTTTCCATTTTCCATTTGTTTCTTTGCTTGAAGGCTTCTAAGTGTGTGTATGGATGAAGTCTAAAGAGCCTTGTGACACTGCAACATTTGGCCAGCCTTCTGTCTATCTTCCTTGTGTTGGTTACATCTTTTGGCTGATCAAGTTCTGATGGAAAATATGATCCATCCATATGGAGAATCTTGGTCCAACCATGAACCCATAGCTACTCCAGAAACCTCATGCTTATACTCAACTTTTCTGTCGGTGTTCTCAATCTTATCCAATTTGTAGAAACAAAGAAGGGGAAAACCTAAACAAGAAAACGTAAATCAGAGGTCTTTATATGCTTCTCTGAAGGAACAACCTCTATTTCTCTCAAAAATTCAGGATCCCTCCTCTGCCACGAAATAAATAAGTTTCGATGCACAGTTCTTTTTAAATAAATAAATAAAGGAAAAAGAAGAGAAAGGCTTCTTGCACAGAGAGGTGAAGTAAGTAACTCCGTCAGGTACTATCCAGGCTCGTTGGTGGCAGAGAAATGTTTATGTTCCTACGTGACACCTCCAGGGTATTGTCCAGGCCTGCTGGTAGCAGAGCAACACTAGAGATGAAAATCTATACTCAGAAAATCTTAATCTCGCGAGCTAAGCTATGTTTCCCAACTTGAAACATTATTATTACACTAAATCTTATGTTGTGTTCAACTGAGAAGGTATAGAGTAAACCATGTCTTCCCATTAGTTAAGTGGGAAGGCATAAATTATCTGCACGATGAATCAATACTCCTTGAGGAACCAAGGCCTTACATAGAACAAAATTTTGGCTTGCACTCAAATTTCAGAGCCTTCCTTGGTCTTTCCTTGATTTTTGCAAGCACTCAAGCTCATTCCATGAGCTTTCTCAAATGTTTTTACCCCCTTTTGCTTGTTGGATTAACTGTCATATTCAGGCATGTTTGACTGTTATGTAATATTTATGAGCCTTTTCTACTAGTTTCAAAGGCCAATCCTTATGTAAATGGGTTTTCCTAACCATGAAACATCTGTTACACTCAAACACAAAGTCTTAAGCATTGTCACACAAGTGTCATCATGGTCATCCCAACATTTATCTTAAGTGTCACACTTGTCGCATCTTGTCATGAGAAAGTCACACAGAGGGGAATTCTTTGTTTATTTGTTTCGATGATCTATGTTGTCGTGTTGTCAAAGTATGATAAGTGTGTGATCACAGTTCAGGTTCATCACGAGTCCATCTCCTTCCCGCACTTAGCCATTTTTGGAAAATCTTCCTGACTGGGCAACTTAGCTTTACTGGACCCTGACTGACCTACACACTGTGTAGTCTCAACCCTCATTGATGTGACCTTCTTCCTGTAACTGCATAGTGCGTAGTCACTATCCTCCAAGGTTGTGGTTCTATGAAATTCCAGAGTCCAGTAGCCTCCCTTGACCTCCAGAATTGCATGTTGTGCCTCCCAGTCTTCCTTGAACAACACACTTTGCACATTCAACCCTCAAGCATTTCCCTTGCCTGTTGGAATTACGCAATGCGTGGAGAGCCTAGCCTTCCTTGGCCCCCAAAACTACACGTATACTTCCTTTAGTGCTCTTCCCTCAGCTAAAGCTCACTACCCTCAGAAACTACGCAGATTTTCCCTTCAGGCCTCTCTGTTGCCCAGTCCCCCCCCTTGCCTCTTGAAATTACACAGTGAGTCCTCCTAGGGTCGCTTCCCACAATAGTCACTTCCTGATTGAACTACGCAATTCTGACCCTCAGTGGGCACCACACAATTTTTCTCCTCAGTGAGGATTATGCTGAAGAGAAAGCATATCCAAGAACACATCTAGCACTCAGTAGAAACAGTGACTTGACATTGCCACAACATCAAGCTAGTCCATGTTAGTAGTTTCATGTCAAGTCGTGCCATGAGTTGTTATATGCCACATCACTATGTGGACCATGTATATTGTAATAAAATGTATTGTAAAGTTGAAGTCCTAAGGACACACATGAATATGAAGATTCATGTAAGTTGAAAATTCATAGGAAGTTGAACAGTCATGAGGGTTGTTAGAGTAGGTTAATTTATTAGTCGAAGGTCTTTGAAATATTAGTTTGTTGTCTTGGAGGGGGTCAAATTCATAAAAATTATCACTGTTATAAGTTTGACCTTGTACTTTCTAGAAAGTCATTTTGAGCCTCGTCATCACCTTGATCATTAATGTCCAAACATGGGAAGGGGTGTCTAAGTATTGAGAGCTATTATGACGACTGTTGAGTCAAGGTACTAAGAGTTGGTTAGGATGTCTACTTGGTCATGTGTCTACAGTCAAAGGAATGATGTTAAAGAAATATAGTCATTAATATCCCAATATTTTCCCTCTATTCTCATCCCCTTATTCCCTTGTTATCTTAAATTCCCCTATTCCTAAACATTCACATCATCTCTATTTTCTTATTTAGGTCTATACCCCCATGTTATCCTACGTATTAGTTCCTAAGCCTAAATTTCCCTTGCCTAAACATCATTTTAAATGATGATTGATCCTTTCCCATATCCGTTATATATAAATCATTCATCATACCACATCATTTCCCTAGATTATAACCCACATCCTACATTTTCCCATCTTCTTCTACTCTAGGAAGCCAATATGATCCTTTGTATGACAATATTGAGCCTCCTTTTGGATCTAAGTTATTTGGCTCTAGTGGAGGAGAACATGGTAATGTTATAGGAGCTATGACAGAATTGGATACTAATCCTTGATTGCAGAATGTTGGCCCTTAACATGATGGTGGTAGGATCAAAACTATTTTGCTCCACTAGCCTGATCATAAGTTTGAAGATGATGGACTTGAAGTAGCTACAGATGTTGAAGTAGGCATAGTTGATATTTAAAACCCCCATCATGAAGGCTCAAATGGTTGGAGCCATGGTCATCCATTGGAAGTAGCAACTATAGGCGCTGGAGAGATTGATGTGGATCAAGCACATGCAAATGAGAAAAGCAAAAATATTAAGGAAATGAACGCATTGAAAGTTTTTAGAACAACACTAGCAGAGTTTCACAAAGGAAATATTGAATTAAACATGGCAGGAAGACCACATGAGGAAGAAGGAATTCAAAACAATTGTTAAGAAGGCTATTGATAAGGTTGTAGGGTTACTATAGAGTCATAAAATACCAAACACTTTGTTTTAGTCACCATTTGGAAGAACAGTTTCCAACCACATGGAGGAGAATTTTGAGAAACTAAAAGATTTTTGTCTCAAGGACATACCAAATAACAATAAAATCTTCCATTTTTTTTACTAGTGTAACAAATCAAGAGTTTTGAATTCATAATTTAGGCCTATTTTTCAGACTATGTAATTTCCTGTTTTAAGTCGATTGTTTGCAGAGCATTTTATGGGAATCTAGGGAATAATTTGGAGAAATTGAGAGATGTTTATCTTCAAAAAACTATCCTCTAAAATAACCTCCTTCAAGTTTTACACAGGTATTATTGTTTGGAATATATGACCCATTGTAATGGCACTGTGAAGGTGCTATGCAGTCACTTCACAACTGTTGCACACACCATGCCCACGCTCTTGTACACGTGTTGGAATGGATCCACCTATTAGGTTTTCAAGGGGATGACATAGAGAACATGTGGTACTACCTAGTTCACTTCCTTAGTAGCCTGCCATGTGCCAGTTTCAAAATCCAAAGTGCTTGTCACTACGCAACTGCTACACAACCTTTTGCACACTCAACAATCAACCTTTTTTCTTTTTACCATTTTCACTTCATGCTGATCATATTCCAAGATAATATTGTTTCTTTTAGAAAAAAATTTAGTTTTAAAGATAAAAGACACTTTTCTATTTTTGTTTTTGAGGAAAAGACTTTGAAAAACAACAGTTTTCCTCCTTTTGAAGTTTGGAATCGATCCTCTATTGGATTGAAGATGCACTGAACTTAGACATTATTATATTTTGTATATTGACTATATAAGATGATGACTATGACATGAAATGGTTGTTGTTGTTGGTTTCACTATTGTTAGGAAAACTATTGCAGTTTATTCTTGTGATCTGTTTTAATGCATATGCTTGAATGTTGAAGAGATTCAAGTGGAGTTGCAGAGATACTTATGGTATGGATGTTTCAAATATTGTTTCTTCTTAGTATTTATATTATCCTTGTCATTTTATCTTCTTAGACTGATTTGAAGGTGTATGGAATAGTTACACTTGAATTCATTTCATATGCTCATGTCTAGCTATGCAAAATATTTCAATTTGGAAAATATGTATGCTTTTGACAATTTTGTGTTTTTTTATTGATAGTCATTTATCTAAGTTGCAGTAATGAACTATTAGTTATTATGCTATTTTCTATGAATGTCTTGATATCCCCATCTTCACTATACTACAATTTTTTGTTCATTCCGAAGCCATACTAATTGAGCCTCTATACATGAAATTGCTTGGAAATACATCAACATGTTGGACCAGGGAGGTCATGATCACATCACTAGTTTTTCCTAGAACCCTCTACCACCCCCATACCAAAAAGCAAACATTTTCATAACTGGTCTCTGTCAAAGATCATATTCATATCTCTGATTTTTCTCAGTGAGGGAGTCCCCTTAAGTTGAAGAAGACCAGTCTATCAACCAAAAGAGGTATGTGGTTACCTTTGAGTTTTCTCCTTTCAGCTTAAAGAAACCTACAGAGTGCTAACAAGGGTATTCAAAGAGTCACAAGGGGGGAGCATCACCCCTCGGTTATATAAACCCCCTCATTGTATGCGAAAAGAATCTTCACCTTAGCTCCTCCTGCAAGGCATTGGAGAGATCAACTACTTCTTTAAGGAGAAAGGAGCGACTCCAATGTCCCACTACTGGGGCTAGTGATGTACAATGTAAATATGTGTCTCAAAACTTCTACTTAATAATAGAAGCCTTTTAAGGCTAGCACATTCTTCATGCCTGAACTATGAAATTTTTTTAAAACTATTTTGTGGACATTTTTATTTCATGTTTGCTTTCACATGTACTATGATAGTTGAACTGTTTGAGTTATTTTAGTGCTTATCTTATTGAGAATGTTTTTTAATGGTTGTTATCATTGTCCCATCCTTGTGGACTATTCCATAGGATACTAGATAGATCTCTCCTTGTTTATTGGTTATAATGATCGTCGCATCCATTGTGGACTATTATGCTGGATGTTAGATGGATCTTCCCTTGTTTGTCAGTTGTAATGACTATCACATCTATTGTGAACAATTCCACTAGATGTTGGACATGTCCTTCTAGTTCATGTTTGCATATTCCTGGGTGGTACTATTACCTCTCACTTAGAGGCTCACTTTTCTCTCCCCCTTTTGCAGTGGAAGAACCTCGACACAATTGAACTACACACTCACTAGGAACACTCCCCTTTCTTTTCAAATATATTGTTGCATCACTCTCTTGTGTTGACAGTTAGAGTCAAGGAAAATCTTTAACGATTTGGAAATCAACCCTTTATACCAGATGGGACTCCTACACCAAACGATGTGAGGTCTTATTGGGACTTGATATCAAGGAGATCCCCTCAATGTTGGCGGGTCCAACACCATCAACAGATCCTTAACTAATTTGAGGTCAATAATATAGGATATCCAAAACACAAGAGAGTCATCATGATCATCTCTTGAAAGTTCATTAAAATCAATCTCCAGTGCCTAAATACAATTAACCAATATTTCTTATTACATGGATAGAATGTATGAACACTATTAAACTAGTCTAAATAAAGATTGATTATCAACATTAGTAAACAAGACTTTTGTCTTTTTTCATTGACCCAAGAGCCAACCAATGTTTACTAGTCAACAAAAAATGCATTTTTATGGATTGTTGCACCTACCAACCATTGTGATACCACTAGATGGATAGTTGGTTCACAATATTTGATAAAACTCCTTGTAATAATAGGGAGCTACCTTTATTTTTCTCAAGGAAGTTATGTGAAGAGTTTAGGCTAGGAATCCATGTCAACTAATTTTACGTGGAAAAATTCCAAGGTGGGTTGTGGATCTCGACAAGATAGACAAAATGATTAGTACAACAAATAAATTATGTCATCACCCACCTAGACAAAGGTCTAATCCACCTACCTAGAATTCTCTAGTAATAGATAGCATTATTGAAACCCAGACAACAATAACCACATTGACTCACACCTTAGTGTAGCATGGAAACTTGGTAACATCGTTGTAGAAGGAGCCACAACTAACTAATGTTGTGGGAGGGGTTGAACCATCTGACCCTACATCATAATGTGACCAACAAAGGTGACATGGAGGCTCACTTGAGCCTCATAAATGTACTAGCTATAGATATACTTTTTGTGGGTCAATGGAGGGAAATATACAACAAAGTTTTATGGAGGAGGTTATTATTTAGACCATATTTACATTATCTATTATGAAACTAGCTCAGAAAAAGATAGAAAAGAAAGATCAACACCTTAGAATTCAACCTCTTCGAGGGGGCAACCTCCTTTACATTACACAAATTAACAATTCTTGGATGATACAAATGAAAATACCTCCTTTCTATATATAGGAGTCTAAGGGGTCATAATGTAATCAAGCCGAAATAACAATAATAATGTAAGGGAACAACAATAAAAATAGTGGGCTTCTACGGGGCACAATAATAAGAATATGGGTACTACATGGGCACAACAATATAATAAGGGGGTTTCACTAATAACAATAAGGGGTTACACTAGTAGTATAGGGACCTAACATGCCCCTCTCCTTCAAAACGTGTTGTCCTCAATGCTTGCGTAGTTCTAGATGCTTCTGTATAAATTTATAATCCTTCCATGTGAAATCCTCAGCGGGTAAGTTCTTCCACTTGATGACATACTCTGAAATCGGTTGATTTCGTAGCTGTCGATTTCTCGGTTCTATGACTGCTTCGGTTCCAATATGATTTTTCCTTCGTTGTCAAGTTCTGACAGTATTGTTTGAACTGGGATCTTCTGCAACTTTTGAATGAGTTCACACCTTACTTCATCATTCTTCCACTCATCCCTTGCTTTGTTTATCGAATTTGGTTGGATAATTATACCAACCTCTAGCATTTTTGCAAATGTAATTTTAATTTCACTCCTTTGGGAACATGGATATCTGTAAGACCTGATGTTTGAAGGAACACTTCCTAGAATCAAATGAATAGCATGATCATGATCACGAATAGGTGGGAGGCCTTTGGGAGTCTCAAATAACTTGGAATGATTGTCCAAGTCTTTTTGGAGATGTGGAGAAATAGATGATTTCAACGTGGGAACCTCTAACGAACATAATTGTGCAATTACGCCTCTTTGTTCTCTCTTTAGAAGCTTTGTCATTCTGTTAGAGCTAATTATCTTTCTCATTTCCCTATGATACCCATTAATTCAACTTCCTTTCCTTCCGAAGAAAATTTCATAAAAATTTCTTGAAAATTAAAAGCTATTGTACCAAAGGATTGTAGCCATTGGACTCCTAGTACAACATCAACAACACCCATTGGAATGGAAAACATTGGTCTATTCAATACATATTCTCCCATGGATAGATTGATATTATGGAACTTTCGAAAGCAATTTATGGTTCCTCCATTTTCAACCATCACTTGACACTATGGTGTTGGATATAGGAAGCAATTTAATTCCTTGGCTATCTTACAATGAATAAAATTATGGGTACTACTCGAATCAATCAACACTATTACCATTTTCTTCTTGATATGCCCTTCTATATTGAGAGTTTGAGGAGTGGTAATTCCTTCCAATGCATTACAAGATATGTTTAGATTCATTTCTTACTTTCTCTAAAGTTGGTTCTTGGTGTATATCCTCTTCTTTCAATGTTTCTTGTTCCTTTTCTTCCTCCTCTTCACAATCTATGTAAAATAATTTCTTCTCAGCACACATATGACCTTTAGAGTATTTGCTATCACAACTGTAACAAAGCCCTTTTTCTCTTTTTTCTTCCAATTTTTGTGGTGTCAACCCTGTATGTTGTGGAAGGATGGGGGAATCAACACTTCCATATTTATAGTTGAGAGGGGTAGGCTTCCTTGTTGCCATAAATTTTCTTTCAATTTTTATTTCCAATCTGAATGCCTTCTCCAATGATTCAAGTTCCCGAAGACGAACCTCATGTTGAATGTTATCTTTTAAAGTCCTATGAAGACATCAACCCTTTGCTTCTCTGGAATATCATTTACCCTTATCTTCAATTTTTGAAAGTCCTCAATGTGCTCAGTCATTGAACCCTTTTGTTTGAGATTTATCAATTGGCTAAAGAAGGTGTTTCTCTTTGTATCCTCATAATGTGTTATTATTTCCTCCATGAAAATTGACCACGTGACAAGTGTTTTACGAGAACAAAGCCCTTTATACCACAAAAATTGATTCGGTTCTAAATATAAATATGCAATACATAACTCTAATACCAAATGTTATGAAACCATCTCACAAAAAGATAGAAAAGAAATATCAATGCCTTAGAAAGAAGCCTCTTCGAGGTGGAAACCTACTTTACATTACACAAATGAAAAATTCTTGGATGATTCAAATGACAAGACCTCCTTTCTATATATAGGAGTCTAAGGGGTCATAATGTAATCAGAGCCGAAATAACAATAATAATGTAAGGGCACAACAATAACAGTAATGGGCTTCTATGGGGCACAATAATAACAATATCAATACTACATGGGCACAACAATATAATAAGGGGGTTGCACTAATAACAATAAGGGGTTACACTAGTAGTATAGGGCCTAACATTCTCTCTCTCTCTCTCTCTCTCTCTCTCTCTCTCTCTCTCTCTCTCTGTGTGTATATATATATATATATATATATATATATATATATATATATATTGTATGTGTGGGTGTGTGTGTGTTTTCTTTATATATCTGATTATACGTTTCTTATAGTTTTTATACCCTGATAACACTTCCCCCACACATATATATGCATTAGTTCCAATTTTGATCACTAATTCTAGAGTGGATGGTTCTTGCTAATTTGGTGTATCACATATTTAGGTATGGTGAATTAAAACTATCCTTCCTTACAAAACTTTTCATATGTTTTCAATCCATATTATATATTCTTTTAGTTTGGGTATAATTGTAGCGTATTTTAATGTTTTTACAAATTGCAATGACATTAGGCTAGGAGTCAAGCCTGCCTAGGGAAAATATATCATCCCCTTCCTCGTTATCATGTGTCAAATTATTATTTTTAAATGTTTATTTCATTATCTTATTTTGGTTAACTAATTAATATATTATAGATGTGTATTCATGTTCCTTCGTTTTCCTAATTCTCCACTATGTCCCATGGATATCATTCACCACCATCCAACATTCCCCTATCAATTATCCATCAATATCATCACATTGGCTCACTTTTTTGTATCTAGCTTACCTCCATTGGGGAACTTCCATCATTACTATAACCCATGGGCATTGATCATCACCTTCCTTCACCACCTTTTTCATCCCATCCACCCATAGGAGATTCATCTATAGACCATTTGGAAATACCCTCCGCTCCCCATTTTCACTACCATTGTTCCATCCCTAGTGGTTTCTCTAGATAGCCTTCAAGTAGTCCCCTAACCATCAACTCTTGATGGTAGTTTAGTTGATGGAACAATATATGCTTCCTCTAAGCAGGTTATGCAATGGACTACTCCACTTACTAGTGAATCTCCATCATTAGATGAGACATTCGTGGTGAGATCATTCATTGTTGATTTTTTTTCTTTATGATGAATTGAATTGGTACTAGGCATTTCTTATTTAAATTATATGCTTTGACTCTCATAACTATTGCAGGGTGGTATAACAAAGAGGTTGAGGGAATGAAGGAGGACAAAAATCTTGTCATTAATCATTTATGGTGAGTTTTTTGGATGTGAATTATAAAGTATTGGAATGTAAGTGTGATAATTTATTATGGAAAAAATCTAATGAGAATGTTGTTTCTTTGTGCAATACCAAGAGAGACAAAACATTCCCCAAAAGAAAAGAAACATTTGAGGTCCTTCAAGTTCTATGAAAAGGAGAGAGATTGACTTTTAGGGTGGAAATGATGGCGTTGAGGGTGAAAATGGTCAATAAGTGACCAATGATACTCATTTTGTATATATGACATCATATGTCGTATATTCATGTCTGGGCATGATATGTCGTTTGTATTTTCAAGAAATTTACTATATAGGTCACCATATGCCATATTTTCATTTTTATTGATGTCTCATTTTTATACTGGGCATGCTAAAGCATTTTGTTAAAACTGCATATTTAAGAAAAAAAATTGTGTATTTCATGGCATATGTTCTATGAACTGAAGTTTTGTATTTATTTGATGTTCAAGTGTTAGATTTCTAGGTTGAATTTTCATGCACATGGTGGTGATGCAATATGACCTATGGTGAAGTGAGCACTCTAGCATGTTGTATTGTTGAAGGTGTTTGGCATGAGTCTTTAAATACATGTTAATTAGGAATATTCTCAGTGATACATGTAGTTGATGATCATGCAAACTAGAAAATTCACAATATTATATTTAGAAATTATACATTTAGGTAACTCTTTATTGATGATGTAATACTATTTTATTACCCCAAACTAAAACCATGATTTAATCCCTTATATTGGTTCATACTATTTAGTATGTCTTTTAATGTGTATTCTTTTCTCTTAGAGATGTAAATTTTTTGTGATATGTATAAAATAGAATGTTTCACTTTAAACATAAGGGAAAGCCTACTAAAAAGTATCATGCCTCATCAATGGTGAATCCCATTAAGGATGTGCTTACACCAATGGATCGCTCTTATTAAGATTGATATTCCATATACCCATCATAATTCATGTATGGCTAGTTGCATATTTTGATCGTTAGGGGATCTTTGAGGTCTACAATGGGCCTCCTAAAGAAATTATATAGTAATAGTGGAGATAATAAAATAAGATTACATTACATCATCAAATGTTGGAAGGAAAACAGAAAAAAATTACTTTTTTCTACTCGTATTTTAAACTTATCTCCCTATGGGTTTACTCAAATTTTGAGCGGGAATACTCGTTGGTGAAATCACATTTTTTCATGTATTTCTCATTTTTTGTGTAGTAGGGTCCATCAAAATTATGCAACATGGTTACTCCTTGGATGAGGAATAAAATTTTGCATCCAACAAGTACTCTCGATCAAAATTTAAGTAAAACCTTAGGGAGATAAGTTGAAAATACAAGTTGAAAAATAGTTTTATTATTTTATTATTTTTAAATCTTTTTACTTTTTTACCCAAAAAATGGTGAATCATCCCCCATGGTTGACATTATCATCTTGAATCCTATTGGTTCTTATAAATTTTATTTTGGTTGTACATTTTCTTAGGAGGCCCATTTTAAACCTCAAAAGTTCTCTAATGCCTTTGAGTTACCTACACATGCAATCTAAGGGCACTTAGTTTATTATTTCTTTTATCCTTTGAACCATACAAACTAGTTAAATAGTTAATCTATGGAAAATTTTAAAAACAACAAATACACCTTATGTGGGATGAATAAAGTTTGGAAATTAGTTCTAATATCACATTCATTTCTTCTTGTTGTTGTGTTTAATTGGAAGCTATATTTTTCTCCTAGTTTTTTAGTTAGGTTTCTTTCCACTTGAATTTGGTTCATTATCTCAAATCCTTCCCAAAATTCAATATCATTATGTTTCTTGGTCGTCACTCTCCCACACAACATATCATCTAACTTAATTTCATTCCATTCATGTACACCCCCCACCCAAACCTTTCTTAATGTGAAATCAAGAAAAATATCTAATTAGTCCTTATTTTATTCAATTTTGGTTCTATTAGGTCAATGCACACCAATTGTACCATATTTTATGAATGTTATAAGTTTTTTTTGAGATTTCCTTCCCACCCCACATGCCTTCTGTTGTATATTTATTTCTACATCTCCATTAACTAAATTATAATGACAATATTGCACTTCCTTGAGACTACCCTCCCACCTAAACACTTCCTCAACTGATATATATGTCTTTGGATCCCACCTTCACCAATGCTTAACTGAGTGATTCTTTAATTTACTCTTTAAATATATTGAGTATCATATCCCTATACCTGGGATCATGTGTCTTGGCATAATTGAAATTGTCATAAATCAAACAACACCCCTTGTTTTATCCCTAACAAATTGAAATAATTTGTATCCTTTAGGGCACACTTCTCTATCATATACCAAATTTGGAAATAAATTTATTACAATAACTTATGTAATAAAAATATTCTTTTTAATCTTCAATTTATATATTAATTCACTTAATAATTTCAACCCTATGTTATATCAAATCAATACAAATGATAAATCTTGGAAATTACTCAATCTTAAAGAAATTGCAAGATGAAAAATCAAGTTTATTATCTCATCATTTTGGATAACAAGATACTTTATGCATGTAGAAGAAATTAAATACATGTGAACAAATTTATCACAAAATTGGTAAAATCTCTAGCTCTCTAAAGTCTAACAAGGTAAAATCATGAAAACCATAACCATCATCAAAGATCCAAAACAAGCTAGTATTAACACCAACAAGTCCTCACTTTTCTTCAAGAAGCTTGTACCACATATGCTCATTTACACTAGAAATATTTCCTTCCTTAGGGTTTACAAACCCTAGCCATGTCTCATCATACAAGTGCATAAAAAAATAACTATATTTCTAGTCTCCATATATACTTGTCCATTTTAGGGTTTGTGTACTCAAATCATTGGCATTCAACTCTTACATCAACATAAAAAACAACACCTCCATGGAATATCATGAGAAATATAATAAACAATTTGTCTCCTAAGAAAGGCATCACACCATGATCAAGATTTAACAAATAAATCTCACCATGATCTTTCCCTAACCTCACCTCCCATAAGAACAAGGTCTTAAAATCATGCAATCTATTCACTCCGTTGTTCATGTCTTCTACTACATTATAAAATCTAGTAGTACAACAAGATCAATCATGGTCATAATCATGAATGAAACGAACCCAATTTTCTTCTCTAGGGTATACATGCATAGCATAAACCCTAGCATCATATGATACAATCTAAAATTCAAACAAAAGAAACTTCTCCTTGGAATATAAAATACATCTCTCTCTCCTTTTCTTATTCTATGGTTTTCTCATCCACCATAATTTCATATTACTAAGGTTTCCTCATTAACCTAACATCTTTCTACCTACAAGACTTCTATAAGACAATACAATGAATAGAGTAAAATGATGACAAAATATAAAACAACTCTATCCTCCCTCATATATACAATATGTGAGGGAGGCTAACATAATAAATACATAATTACCTAAAATTCAAACACCCTCCAAGAATGATCCCCCTTGTGATCAACATCCCTTCTCTAAGATGGTGCTTTCTATAACAAGCTATTAGTCATAAACTTCATCTTCCATACTTTACTATCCAAATGTCCCCATGCAAGATGATTATCCTCTAAGTATGTGCCACATGTCCCCAATTTTATTTTCATTTGATTAATAGATTTAGAAGTAGACTTGACCACATCAAGAGGCCCCCATTGTATTTGGTAGCTAAATTATTTTTCTATATGCTTATCTTTTCACAATGCATT